>OY720164.1:23380246-24627756 GCA_963082805.1 Hemicrepidius hirtus
GGTTAAAGTGGTGGTTAATCGTCCTATTTTGGTCTCACGAATAGGTATGTGGTGGTAACGTTTTGTACAGACCTTTCAGGAACACCCAGTATAAAAGAAACACAATCATGTTTTCCGTTGTTGTTAATATTAAAGATGATTATTTAATAATTAATGATGTCTTTAAAAATTCTAAACAACTTTTTTTTTTTAGTAGATTCATGTTGAACACGGAACACCAACCAGTGTTCTCATAATTTAGAGCTAAACATGGTCACTATGTTCTGTATAATTTAACGAACGAGTTTTTTTTTTCAATTCCACTTCTGGTGATATATAAAATTATGTTACCATTTTTTTCCAATGCAATTTAGTGTTGACAAGAAACAGTATTCATTGTGTCAGCACGATGTAAATTATTATGGACCTCATCCAGATTATGACGCACATAGAAGGAGTAAAATATATTTTTCTTCTCTGTCTAATATGTTTAATAAGGATAATGGATGGTTGGATGGATAGATGTTTAATGGATAATCCTAAATAATTGAACCTCCTGATTTGAACTGTTTAAAGCAGTCTAGAAGTGTTTCCGTTTCATGCACTTTGGTAGCAAATTGTATGTGGTTGTACAGGATGCCCCAAAAGTAACTTTCATCCTACTTTAAGAGATCCTTTAAATTTTAATCAGTGCCAGGACAAGCTTTACTTTAACTTTCAATTACCAACCCCTGGTCACGATATATTTTAAGCCCTTTTGGGTAGGTTATAATCTACCAATGCCTGAATAATGCTTCATTAAATTAATTTTATTTTTAATGGTATGGTGCGATAAAATACTAGGAATAAAATATTATAAGCTTTTAATAAATGGAAATAATGTTAATTCCTCAATTCAGAATAGTTTCGTTATAGTTTCATTCCATGGGTCTATCTAATTACAAAACAAATATGTCAACAACTTCATTAATATTGTTAGCATGTTAATGTTTGCTTAAACTAAATATCTGACGTATTCTTTAAGAAACCTACAAGTTTTATCATGGAAAAATACTCAATTTCCAACTTTATGTCAACTTGGAAATGAGATAATTTTCCTTTCCTTCAGATATTACTTAATTTTAACTTTGTAACAAGTACCTAGGTACATATCAAGAAAACTACAAGGTTAGTCTTATAATTAATTACACAAATGATTATTATGCATACATTTCCAAACAAGAATAATTAGATAATATAATTACTGATTCAAAAGTCCAGTTTGTAAATGTATGCGCATTTAAGAAACTTTACAGAACATCTTCTTAAATCTAGTTCAGAATCATTAAACTCTAAAGTAGGTAGGTATATCATTACAGTTTTCACTTAGCAACTCGTTTTCAGTTGGAGAAATTGAAATTTACGGTACCGTGTAATGAAACTGCAAATTCCAGTAGTTCCACAATCCACACAATAAATAACGTACTACAGTACCTAGTAGTAGGTGGTACCTACTACAAATAAATTTTTCTTGTAACGTCAGAGAAACTAAACGTTTTGAAACTCTACAGAAACAGTTAAAGTTTTACTTTTTTGCAGTTGTTGCTTGAGCGGCAGCAAAAGTAAATTTTCCATCAATCATAAACCGTTATTTTACTTAAGTGCCGCTCACGAGCGGCAACAAAAGTAAATAGAGGTTTGTGATTGGTGTAAAATTTACTTTTACCGCTGCTCGGGCAACAATTGCAGAAAAGTTTTTAAAAATTGTTCAATTTGATTTTGCCATCTTTGACGTTTCTAATTTTATAATATTTTTTAAATTACAAATGCATTTTCTACATTTAAAGAAAAAATAGCGTGTTTTATTCGGATCAGAAGTGTCTTTTTGGGTTTCGTCTGTAATAATCCTAAACCTTACAGACACCCCCAAAAATCCCACTTCTGATTCTAATAAACTACTATTGATTTCATTCTATAGGTATTTTGTCACATAGTAAAAAAAATCCGATCAAGTTGGCTGTTCTATCGTTCACAGATTTTTTTTATAGTAGTATAATAATTATTAACCCCAGAGGAAGAAAACTCTCTGTCTCTCTATCCAACACGAATGGAATGAAACAAAAAATCGGAAACAATGTCGAAACGTCAGTATTTTAATCTGTCAAAGTAAAACAGAGGGTATTGATTTGAAACCTTTAATTTGCCATCTCTATTGAAGTAATAATACACATACAATTAGTAACAAATTTATAGGCAATTGTTTTATCCTCTGGGGTAGTTATACTTTTTATTTTTTACTTCTCAATTATTTGTTGTGTATATTTACCAAACGAGGTATATTAAGCAGTTCATAACGCCCGAGGATGTTATATGAATATACCGCTCATTATGCCCTCTTAATATATTGTCATGGTCATAGATACATAAACAAACATCTCCCCAAAGCCATGTCATGGCCGTCTCTATTTTTACTTTCCCATACCACTACTGGTATAGGGAAGTATTGATATCATGAAAATTTTCGAAATTGAGATTTTCGCGGAAATACGTCTTTTGGACCTCCAGGAACCCAAAAAAGTGGTCTAGAAAAAATGTCTGTCTGTGGGTGCGTGGGTGGGTGGGTGGGTATGTATGTATGTATGTAACGCCTCTAACGCCAAAACTAGTGAACCGATTTTGATGAAATTTTAAATGAAGGGGTATATCGAAAATTCATCGACAAAATAAGCTTTTCAAAAAAATCTGTAACCGGAAGCGGAAGTTAGACACGTTTTTTGGTAGCATTTTTTTCAGAAGCGGAATTTTGAAAATCTGAGTAGGGGATATAAAAGAAGACCATAATTGAAGGAAAACAGTTTTTTTACGGACTCTCTAACTTCAAAATGGCGGCCGCTATGAATTTTTCAAAATTTCGACTTTAACGCCCCATAACTCAAAAACCAGTTATCTGATCAGGTTTCGCAACAAATTGTTTGAAAGCCCTTTGGCGGTACTATACCATGACAAAAAATTATTTACTAAATCGAAAAACGGTCGCAACGGCGCTCTTCCAAAAATTTTGAAATTTTTGAAAAATTATTACAAAAAAACTGTCCACAGGATTTTGTTTAAATTTTCTATACTTATTAAGCTTGGTATTAGCTACATTTTTGTTTTTTGATGAATGCCAGAATTTCACTGTGGCGCCCTCTACGACGTTTTGAAAATCGGGAATTGATGCTCCTATAGCGCCTTTATTAGTCAAAATATGAAAGAAGTTTAAATACAAAAGTTGTTCAGTATATAGATTTGCATTTTTCTAAGTTTATATCACGTCTACAGGGTGTTTGGTTTTCACAGTACAATAAGCAACTTTGTTATTTTAAATGAAACACCCTATATATTATTATATAATTGAATGCAAAATTGAATTGTCTATCACATAGTATAAGGTATTCATATGGCTAAAATGTACGGTTAATGAGAAATTCGTGAATATTGAACTTTAAAACAGTGTAGGGTGAAATTTGTAAGTGCCGATATGTTCAAGTGACCATGCGCGGGACGGGAATTCCTTGTCGCCGGCTAATCCTAGCAGCCTATGAATATAAATAATCACACATGCGCAGATGAACACAATCGGCACTTGTGTTAATTTTCCATATACTAATTTTCAAGTTTAGTTTATCGGTTGTGGCGAACAATACTGTTGAATACCAAAAACGAATGTTTATTTTTAGTATGGGAAAGTCCAGGGGAGGTTTGCACCTCCACTTTTTAAATCTCCGTTCAGGCTTTTCAATTTATTTGCGTATTCAAAGTGAAAAATAAAACGTTGTATACACCACGGGCATTATTTAATGTGTATACCCACGGACGACATACTAACCCTCGGGCTTCTACCTTATCGCCCTCGGCAGGCATAAACGTCTTCATCTTCATAACACCCTAGGTACCTACATATCTATTATATTATATCACCCACTAGAAAATGTAATAAAACATGATTGTAATCTTAACTCTTAAGAGTCGATGATGAACTCTTTTGTTTCTCTCCTCAAAGACGATACCTACTTGGGAAAAAACGTTTTAAATTTGATACAGGTTTACTCCCTAACTCATTCTATTTTTTAATTTATTTTCATGATCACTTTTAATTCCACACCTGTCGTATTCAACACATCAATTTTTTTTTAAGTTTCATTGACCCTTTTTGTCTAGTTTTTTCCAATGCGTCAGGTGTGCATTTATCCGTGTAGGTTCTCTATTGTGGGCCGAATTTTGTGGTTCTATTATAAATCTTTAATGGATAATAGATAAAGATAGACCTCTGGGAATGCGTATCATCGAATCTGTTTTGGGTATTCGATTTTCAACGCTTGTATAAACATTTTAAAAAATTGTAACTTAATACAAATGTTAATGTGTGGGAGTTCAACTCAAGATAATCAAATCAAAGTTTTAATAGCCTGAAGATACTTGTAATACGTAGTCTCTTTTTTAAATAATTAATCTTTTTAGCATGCTAGATGCCAAACAGGAATACCAGTGGCGGATTTTGCGTTTGCGGGGCCCTAGGCGCAAAGGATATTAGGGGGCCCACCTAAATATTAAAAGCCAATCGAACATTCGTAATTCCAAATTTTCCATATTGCCAAAAATTGATTGTTTTTTTATAAAGACAACTCCGTGAATATTAAATCTAAATTTTAATTTTTGATAATTTGGCCAATTTTGGGGCCCCCTGGGTGCGGGGCCCGAGGCTTGCGCCTCTTGCGCCTTTGCGTAAATCCGCCGCTGAGGAATACAATCCACGTAGCAAAAAAATGATAAAAAAGAGGTGGCTTTTTTAACATTTAGAAGTAACTCAATAAAATATTTTGGTACCAAATTAAGTTTCGTCTTTTTCCTCAGATCTCAGTTATATTTCTTCCTCTGATCATTGTCAAATAATTTTTTATGATTCATCCTTGCATAACTTTTATATTTACGCACTTATTTCATATTTTGACTATTAAAGGAGCATCTAGTTGCGACGTTAAGAAGAAGAAGAAGAACCACTTTCTTAGGGTTCCTGGAGGTCTACAACACGTATTTCCGTAAAAATATCAATTTCAGAAATTTTAATGATATCAATACTTCCCATATGGTACCAGTGGTGGTATGGGAAAGTAAAAATAGGTTCACCAGTCAGATGAAGTAGGCAACTCTTTAAACAGCCTCACATTAAATTGTATTTGGTCAATTTTGTAGAAAATATATCCACTTTTTCGGCTATGTTTGATCACATCTTCTCGGACAATTTTATCTTATAACCCCTTAAAGCGCTATAATAGGCAACACACTTTACAATCCAAATATAGCGGTAACCTATGATATGCAGTGTGTGTTGCCAACTCTAAATAATCAAGGCGTTACACGATGAAATGAGCACACTAGATTCATTTGCGATTTAACAAATAGATAAATAATTTATAGGATGTCTGATCCACAGACATCCTTTCTACGTTCATAGGTTTATATAACATGTAAAAAATTAAAAGATCCGTTCAAATTCCGCATGAACCTTAACATTTTTATAACTTTGGCAGATTTCTCTCATTTTATAGCCAAGAAAACCATCATTACAAAGTCACAGTTACTTTACTTTTTTTGGCAAGCTCAAAAAATCTACAAATATACAAATATACAAAAATGTACTAAATGACCTTCAGAAATACATAAAATAGTTTCTATTTTGATTGAACAGTTTGAATACATTTTCTACTTTCGATTTCACAAAGATAACGCAAAATCCATCAAAAAAAATGTATCCATTAACTCTAAAATAAGCAAAGTAGAGTGTTGGTGAGCTATCTAATAAACGAAGAAATTTACCAGATAATTAAATAAAATACGTTTAACTGAATTAAATTTTAAATGATTAGTATCCTGCCTTGTATTAATGACCACAAGTAAGAATAATTGCTAATTAGTTAACTCTGAAAGAATCAGAAAGTGCAACAGCACTTAAAGACTAATGGTTTATTCAATGATCAAACACTGTCCTTGAATGTTAATTAATTATAGAAATGTTTTATTTAAAAAAAAACCTTTAACATTTATCGAAATCATTCCTATGTTGTTGTTTTTTTATTACCATACAACTAACTCAAAAATCCTCATATTAATAATAATCGCATGTTAAATTGTAAAACAAATTTTACCATGAATTTTATTTAATTCTTCCAGGGTGATTACATATGGATCGAGCCAGTATCAGGGGGCGAATTCGATGTGGCAATAGGAGCAAGGGTAATAACAGCTGAAGGTCGAAGAATCGCAGTTCGAGATGACGATGCCAATGAGCATTGGCTTTCCCCTGAACGCCGAATTAAGGCAATGCACGCCACCTCAATACAAGGCGTGGAAGACATGATAGGACTTGGAGATCTCCATGAAGCTGGTATTCTGAGAAATCTCCTGATTAGATACAATGATAACCTTATATACGTAAGGTATCTTTTCTGTCTCTAAACCCTTCTACATATTTTAATTTTTTAGACATATACTGGCTCTATATTAGTAGCTGTTAATCCATATCAAATTCTTCCAATATACACCGCTGAACAAATTAAATTATACAAGGAAAGAAAAATCGGCGAATTACCTCCACATATTTTTGCAATCGGAGATAACTCGTATGGTAATATGAGGAGGTACGCTCAAGATCAGTGCATAGTCATATCAGGAGAATCAGGTGCTGGTAAAACAGAAAGCACAAAACTCATTCTACAATATTTAGCTGCAATTAGTGGGAAACATTCTTGGATTGAACAACAAATTTTAGAAGCTAATCCCATTTTAGAAGCATTCGGTAATGCTAAAACCATAAGGAATGATAATAGCTCGAGGTTTGGAAAATACATCGATATACATTTTAATAAAGATGGGGTTATTGAAGGAGCTAAAATCGAACAGTATTTATTAGAAAAAAGTAGAATTGTTCATCAAAATCCTGATGAACGTAATTATCATGTATTTTACTGTTTGCTTGCCGGTTTAAGTAAAGAAGATAAGAAAAAGTTAGAATTAGGTGATGCCAGCCAATATCGATACCTTACTGGGGTAAGTACCTACATGAACAGTATAAGACTTTAAACTGTTCCAGTTGTAGAAGTGTAACAAATACACTACCCAAATAAAAATTAGCGAGCCACTATTGAAAATCAAAGAAACCATAAATTTTTAAGCATAAAGGCGAAATATAATTAGAGCTAATCAGAGGCGCTTTCCAATTGCACGCGGGGGTAGTACCAAAACTAGCTTCCGAACTGGATTTGTACGTTCCAATTGACTGGGGCTTGTTGCACCTAACCCGATCTTTTTACCTACCCCCGTCCCCGCAGGGACCTACATTTTTGGGGTAGCAGGGATAGCATGCACTTGTTATGCGTCACGTTACATTAAGTTAAGTGTGGCGTTCGAATTGAATTAAGACCGGAACAGTTTAGAGTAGATCACTACAGGATCATTCCACACCAGTTCATTTGCAATTGGAAAGCGCCACTGGGGTCTTTTCCCGTAGCGGATTTTCCGTATTGGTAACCGTGACGCCCGTCATGTTATATCGTTTTTAAGATGGCGATAGCATTCTGTGGGCAGGATCATGCCCCTGTCAGATGAGGCTTGTTCGTTTGTCTGCTCTAAACTGCTTGGAACAGGAAACAAACAACATGCTATCTCTTTTTAATGCACCAACGCCGTATGTAGCCATCTTTTTCTGTTTCCTGTTCGGTGCAGTTTAGAGCAGACAAACGAACAAACCTATAGCACAGACCTATAGTTATCGTATCACAGAACCCTATCGCCATCCTAAAAACGATAACAGTGTCGGACGTCACGGTTGCCTATACGAAAAATCCGTATAGGAAAGGACCCCTGGTAACTAAGGTCAATTGAAATATTGTGGGGTAATCACAATAAAAATTCAACAGTAATGTAATAAACTATCAGGCCATGGTCACATTAGGCTGTTTTATCAGCCACTGATTGTTGGCAGTAAAGCCCCGGTTCCATTACGCTGTTTTACCAGACACTGGTTGGTACTGGCTATTAGCACCCACCGAGCAGCATGGTGTGAACCCGTAACAGCTGCTGATAGTTTAACTTGCCTGCATGGTAGATCACGTAGATGTCTGCTATCGGACAATTAAAAATTTAAAATAGAAACCTTAATGGTAGAAAAGAAGATAGGGTGCTCTGTTTTCTTCTTTCAACCTCCTTATCTCTTTTTGTGCCATTAGGGGAGCGTTAAACTTTTATTCTTTTAAGCTGATAACAAGCATTTAAATTTTTTTACTGGTATTGCGTACCCCCCTGTATACAATTCCTAGTGGTCATAACATGTTTTTCGAGCAAGCCAACGTAGGACAATTTGTTAAAAATCCTGTGTAGTAATACTACAAAATATCAACTCTTACAGATTTCGGCATTCTGCGCATTTTCGATGGCAGTAAATAAATAATATTCCTAAATAAACAACTCGTACATTGTATGAACAAAAATTACAAGCAAGAAGCAACTCAAATTTGTTAAATAGTGCTCATGGTTGTCCACATCAGACAAACTGCCGTGTAAGCCGTAAAATAAATAGGGAAGACATAAGAAAACCTATACTTACATTTTTGAAATGAGATCAAAATTTCCTATGTCAAATTTTATTATCTGTGGGTTCCATTTAAAAAATAGCAACTTTATGTTATATTTTACAGGTGAAACAAAACACCATCATGAAAATATTTTTTTCTAATACTATTGTCTGTATATACCAGACTTCAAATTTAGTGTTAGTCTTATGGAGGCCGGAATTGCCAAACCCACTTCTCAGTTGGGTTGACCGTCAGCAAGCCCCAGGGTAACCACAAGTGGCAACGCCGCGCCGTGCAAGATTTTTCCATAAAAATTACATACATTGCCCTATGCTGCCAACATTCAACGTGATGTCTGGTACAGACAATAGGTACTACGTAAAAATATCCATCGGTTATATCTCTGGTACATTTCTTCTCTCTGCTATGAAAATATTTGGGATTGAAAATTTAAGCGTTTTTCAGTTTTTTCAGATTATTTCAGAAAATTGATAACATTAATCGAAAATGAGAACGGCGTTAGATTTGCCTTGCAATTCTGTCCAACTCTACTAATTTAACCGACTCTGTAAGTCTGAAATAACAAAGTTATCCATCCAAAACGGTAGATTGTTGTCATCCTGTAGCAACCCTGTAGAGTATAAACATTTAAATAGTGATTCGCTATTTTTTATTTACGCATTGTAGAAACTAATTTGTGTATTACTCTAATTGTCTATATTTTTTAGGGTGGGTGTATAACGTGTGAAGGAAGAGATGATACTGCAGAGTTTGCAGATATAAGAAGTGCAATGAAAGTCCTTTTATTCACTGATCAAGAAATTTGGGAAATAATGAAACTTTTAGCTGCCCTGTTACATACAGGAAATATCAAATATAAAGCTACAGTAGTAGATAATCTAGATGCTACTGAAATTCCTGACACTACTAACGTCCATAGAGTAGCCAATTTATTAGCTGTACCTCCGCAACCTCTTATAGATGCCTTAACAAGAAAAACTTTATTTGCTCATGGAGAAACAGTTGTTTCCACTTTATCCCGGGACCAAAGTGTAGACGTACGAGATGCATTTGTTAAAGGAATTTATGGAAGATTATTCGTTTTAATTGTAAGAAAAATTAACAGTGCTATTTATAAGCCGAAAGAAAAATCAAGGACTGCTATAGGTGTGCTAGATATTTTTGGTTTTGAAAACTTCAATCACAACAGTTTTGAACAGTTTTGCATAAACTATGCTAATGAGAATCTCCAACAATTTTTTGTACGCCATATTTTTAAACTAGAACAAGAAGAATATAACATTGAAGGTATTAACTGGCAACACATTGAATTCGTTGATAATCAAGACGCATTAGATCTGATAGCAATTAAACAACTTAACATAATGGCTCTTATCGACGAAGAAAGTAAATTTCCAAAGGGAACAGACCAGACTTTACTCGCAAAATTACACAAAACTCATGGAAATAATAGAAATTATTTAAAACCAAGATCGGATATCAATACAAGCTTCGGTTTAAATCATTTTGCAGGAGTGGTATTTTATGACACTAGAGGTTTTCTAGAAAAAAACCGAGACACTTTTAGCGCTGATTTACTACAATTAATTACTATCTCAAGCAACAAATTTTTACAACAATTATTCGCAAATGATATTGGTATGGGATCGGAAACTCGTAAAAGGGCTCCAACTTTATCAACCCAATTCAAGAAAAGTTTAGATTCTCTAATGAAAACATTATCAAATAGTCAACCATTTTTCATACGTTGCATAAAACCGAACGAGTTTAAAAAACCTAACATGTTTGATCGAGAATTATGTTGTCGTCAATTAAGATACTCCGGTATGATGGAAACGATCAGAATTCGACGGGCTGGTTATCCAATAAGACATCACTTTAATGAGTTTGTTGAAAGATACCGATTTTTAATACCGGGTGTTCCCCCAGCACATCGTGCAGATTGTCGGGCAGCTACTACAAAAATTTGTTCGATAGTTTTGGGCAAATCTGATTACCAATTAGGACATACGAAGGTATTTTTAAAAGATGCTCATGATTTGTTTTTGGAACAAGAACGAGATCGTGTTTTAACTAAAAAGATCCTTATCTTACAAAAATCTATTCGCGGTTGGGTATACCGAAGACGCTTCTTAAGATTAAAAGTAGCTACAATGATCATACAAAAGTATTGGAAAGGTTACATACAACGTCAAAGATATAAGAGGATGCGAGTTGGATATATGCGACTACAAGCGTTGATTCGTGCAAGAGTTTTATCGCACCGATTTAGACACCTGAGAGGCCATATTGTCGGATTACAAGCTCATGCTAGGGGTTATTTGGTTCGTAGGGAATATGGACATAAAATGTGGGCAATTATAAAAATACAGTCACACGTTCGGCGAATGATTGCACAGCGTAGGTTTAAGAAAATTAAATACGAACATCGCAGCCATATTGAAGCACTAAAGTTAAAAAAGAAAGAAGAACGAGAACTTAAGGATGCTGGAAATAAAAGGGCAAAGGAAATTGCAGAACAAAATTACAGGTAGTTTAAGTACTATTTAGTGCAAGTGTTTAGGTTTAATAATAATTTTTATAACAGAGAAAGAATGTATGAACTTGAACGTAAAGAAATGGAACTAGAAATGGAAGAAAAGAGGCGAGTCGAGGTAAAGAAGAATCTCATAAATGATGCCGCACGGAAAGCAGATGAACCGGTTGATGATTCCAAGTTGGTTGAAGCGATGTTTGATTTCTTACCAGATAGTTCCAGTGAAGCACCAACACCAGGTTTGTAAACTAAAACTTTTCTTCAACTACTATCTATACAGGGTGTATATTGCTAACTAAACTAACAAACTTTGGAAATATTTTCTTGAGTACCTACTAGGTAATTATAGTAAGAGGAAAAGTTCTTATGAAGCGACTTGCAATCTCCATACGAGGCACATGAAATTTAAATTATAGTTACTAGGTACCCCAGACTCTTTTAAATAAAAAGTAATAAAGTTTGGCATACAGTGTCTATATCTATCAGAGGCGAGAATTCAAATAACCCTCAGCGACAGCATAGGACGCTAGGCAATCAAACATGAACGAGACTGCAACGTGACTTTCGCCAACTTAACTCTCGCATTTCATTGCTGTTTTGTTTGCGCCGCGTGCCCTGAGATAATTAGCAATAATTATTACATCTGTCACATTGACTCAGTAGTAAAGCCGTCTTACTTTTTTAAAAAATACTTTAGTTTTAAATTTAAATTGTTGGTTAATTGCAGTGTATTGTGCCGATCTTCAATGATTCTATTTGATGATCCATTTCGAATATCAACAAATTTATAAAAAAAGATTAAAAAACTAAAGATTAAATTTTAAAAAATAAAAAGGTTTGTGGTAGTATAAAACTATAAATCCAGATGCTTTAAAATTGAACAAATGTGACAGATGTATTAATTGCTAATTAATATCTCAGATAAAAAACAGATGATTATTGACGTTCTCAAGCGTTACTTTGTTAAAATCGATAATTATAGAGATAATAAATATTAAATAAAATATGATTTTAACAGGAAATAACAAGATTTATTTGCTTAATACGCATTCCCCCTCTTCTGATTTGTTGCCTAGCGTCGTATGCTGTCGCTGAGGGTTATTTGAATTCTCCATGCAAAATCAACAAAAACAAAATTACCTACACAACGACGCAGCTGTTTCTTTTATTTACAGTGATACCGTATAAGACTCTCTCTCTCTCTCTGTCCACGGAGGGTAAAATTTCATGCTGAGGCATTGTGAGTAAGCCGGTATGAGGTATTATAATGCACTTCTCAATGCATTAACGGTAGCTAAGGCTATATACTTTCATGGAGTTTCTTATAGGAAATATTATTTTCTACAACTTTGGCCTTATGTTATCTTCGGCTGTGTTGCGCCGTTTTCTTTGGGGTTCCATTTTAAACCAGAACGGTTCTCGGGCACAAATTATTAATGTTAGACATATGCTCCAGGGAGTTTCTTATAAGAAATATTATTTTCTACAACTTTGGCCTGATGTTATCTTCACCTGTACTGCGCCGTTTTCGCTGGATTTCCATTTTAAACCAGAATTACTGGTTATTCTAAGTTCAAACGGTTCTCAGGCCCAAATTATGAATGTTAGAGATATGTTTCCAGGGAGTTTCTTGTAGGAAATTTCATTATCTACAACTTTAACCTTATGTTATCTTCACCTATCTTGCGCAGTTTTTGCTGCATTTCAATTTTAAACCAGAATTGCTAGTTATTCTAACGTCGAACGGTTCTCAGGCGCACATATGCTTCCAGGAAGTTTGTTGTAGGAAATTTTAGTTTCTACAACTTTGATCTTATATTATCTTCACCTTCTAGTGGGGTTTGGGCTGCATATCCATTTTAAACCAGATTATTCTAACTACAAACGGTTCTCAGGCCCAAATTATTAAAGTTATGCTTTCACGAAGTTCTTTTGTAGGAAATTTTATTTTCTACAACTTTGATCTTATGTTATCTTCACCTATCGAGCGGAGTTTGGGTTGCATTACCATTTTAAACCAGATTATTCTAACTTCAAACGGTTCTCAGGCCCAAATCATTAAAGTTGTGCTTTCACGGAGTTTGTTTGTAGGAAATTTTATTTTCTACAACCTTGATCTTATGTTATCTTCACCTATCTAGCGGCGTTTGGGCTGCATTTCCATTTTAAACCAGATTATTCTAACTTCAAACGGTTCTCAGGCCCAAATTATTAAAATTGTGCTTTTTACGGAGTTTTTAAAATTTTATTTTCTACAACTTCGCTCTTATGTCAATTTCACCTATCTTGTGTATGCTATGGTACGGTATTTTACAGTCACGCGTCACTTATATCCAACTGGGTACCTTCTTCTAGCCTCTTTCGCGCGACGTTTGCAAGGCGTTCATTGCTATAAAAAAAATGTGTAAAATATTCTATAATTGAGTATCTTTGTAATAGAGGAACAATTACAATTTAGTATACATTATCCAATTTCTTAGTAGGGTATTTTGGGCAGTGTTGGATCCACGATCCACCCCACCACTTACCTGTGAATGTGAGCGACTAGCACGCACACAGAGGGATGGTCCAGTAATTTTGGACGGCCCCTAGGTTTAACAGTATATAAAAAAACCAACGTAAAATATGAAAAATGAACGAGCATAGGTCGCTATCCTAAAATAATAAAAAAAAGTTTTATAGTAGCTAGAGACTTTGATAGGCACCGCCCATTACATTACACAAGAGCTGCAAAGATTGCAGCCAGTATTAGGTTCAAATCAGTTTGGTTATTAAAATTGTATTAACACTGCATTGCTACTCAGAGAACAAAATCTGTTTACGTTGCCTATTTAGACTAAGTAAAAACAGATGCAACATTCTTTCATCTTAACACCTTCAATAATTATCTTTTAAATAATTGTTTTAGGACGGGAAACATCAGTTTTCATGGATCTGCCTTCCCAACCTGCTGAATCTGAAGTGATCAGTCCTATGCAAACAGTTTCTGAAGACGAAGAAGATCTTTCAGAATATAAATTCCAAAAATTTGCTGCTACTTATTTTCAAGGAAACGTTGGGCATCAATATTCAAGAAAACCACTCAAACATTCTTTATTGCCTTTACATACACAAGGAGATCAACTTGTAAGTACCTATCTGAATTTTAAGTACAAGATAAAATTATATCCAAATGTTTTCAGGCAGCGCAAGCTTTATGGGTAACAATTTTACGATTTACTGGCGACCTACCAGAACCACGTTATCACACCATGGACAGGGACAACACCTCAGTAATGTCAAAAGTAACTGCAACTTTAGGTCGTAATTTTATACGTAGCAAAGAATTCCAAGAAGCTCAAATGATGGGAATGGAACCTGAATCCTACCTCAAACAAAAACCCAGATCAATAAGAAATAAACTTGTATCTTTAACTTTAAAACGAAAAAACAAACTTGGGGATGATGTACGTAAAAAATTACAAGACGAAGAATACACTGCTGATAGTTACCAGTCATGGCTTGAATCTCGACCAACCTCAAATCTAGAAAAGCTACATTTTATTATTGGTCATGGTATTTTAAGAGCTGAGTTACGGGATGAAATTTATTGTCAGATCTGTAAACAATTATCGAATAATCCTTCCAAATCATCCCACGCAAGGGGGTGGATTTTATTATCACTTTGTGTGGGTTGTTTTGCACCTTCAGAGAAATTTGTAAATTATATACGTGCCTTTATCAGAGAAGGTCCTCCTGGTTATGCGCCATACTGTGAAGATCGTTTAAAACGTACTTTTAATAACGGAACACGTAATCAACCCCCTAGTTGGTTAGAACTGCAAGCTACAAAATCTAAAAAACCTATAATGCTACCCATTACGTTTATGGATGGAAATACAAAAACGCTTTTAGCGGATTCAGCAACAACAGCTCGGGAATTATGTAATCAATTATCAGATAAAATTGGTTTGCGAGATCAATTTGGTTTTTCACTTTACATTGCGCTTTTTGATAAAGTTTCTTCCTTGGGAAGTGGAGGTGATCATGTAATGGACGCTATATCTCAATGTGAACAATATGCAAAAGAACAAGGGGCACAAGAACGTAATGCTCCTTGGAGATTATTCTTCCGTAAAGAAATTTTTGCTCCTTGGCACGAACCAACAGAAGATCAGGTTGCAACAAATCTTATTTATCAGCAAGTTGTAAGAGGGGTAAAGTTTGGAGAATATAGATGTGATAAAGAAGAAGATCTGGCTATGATTGCAGCACAACAGTATTATATTGAGTATGGATCTGATATGAATGTTGAACGATTATTAACTTTACTTCCGAACTACATTCCCGATTATTGTTTAACCGGAATAGAAAAAGCTATTGATCGATGGGGGGCTCTAGTTGTACAAGCATATAAGAAAAGTTATTATTTAAAAGAAAAGGTTCCTGCATTAAGAGTAAAAGAAGACATTGTTAGTTATGCAAAATTCAAGTGGCCTTTATTATTCTCAAGATTTTATGAAGCTTACAGAAATTCAGGACCAAATTTACCTAAAAATGATGTTATTATTGCAGTAAACTGGACCGGGGTTTATGTTGTAGATGACCAAGAACAAGTTTTATTAGAATTATCCTTCCCTGAAATAACAACCGTATCGAGTCAAAAAACAAACAAAGTTTTCACACAGACTTTCAGTTTAAACACAGTCAGAGGCGAAGAATTTACATTCCAAAGCCCTAATGCGGAAGATATCCGTGATTTAGTGGTGTATTTTTTAGAAGGATTAAAAAAACGGTCAAAATTTGTGATTGCTCTTCAGGATTACAAAGCGCCTGGAGAGGGATCAAGCTTTTTAACATTCCTAAAGGGAGATCTGATTATTTTAGAAGAGGACAGTACAGGAGAAACTGTTTTGAATTCTGGATGGTGTGTGGGAAGATGCGAACGGACACAAGAAAAGGGTGACTTTCCTGCCGAAACTGTTTATGTCCTTCCTTGCATGTCTAAACCACCAGCCGATATTCTTCAACTTTTTGCTGTTGATGGTAACTTAATTTAATTTGTAATTTTAATAAATAATCAAAATTTATTATAGGTGCGGAGCATGGAAGAAAATTAAGCCAACAATACTCGGTAAATGGAACAGATTCGCGAGATAGGCCACATACTTTAGCCGAATATGCAATCGACCACTTTAGACCTCCATTAAAGCGAACCATGTCAAAAACATTAACATTAACAGCAGTTAGGCGAGGAATTGATGATCTTTGGCGACATTCAAGGGAACCTATTAAACAACCGCTTCTTAAAAAATTACTAACCAAGGAAGAGTTAGCAGATGAAGCTTGTTTTGCTTTCAGTGCAATTTTAAAATACATGGGGGATTTACCTAGTAAACGTCCTCGATTAGGAAACGAATATACGGATCATATATTTGATGGTCCATTAAAGCATGAAATTTTAAGAGACGAAATTTACTGTCAAACTATGAAACAATTGACAGATAATCGTAATCGTTTATCTGAAGAACGTGGATGGGAACTTATGTGGTTGGCAACTGGGCTATTTACATGTTCTCAAAGCTTATTAAAAGAGCTTACTTTGTTTCTTCGCACACGTAGACATCCTATTTCTCAAGACTCCCTTCAGAGACTACAAAAGACTCTTAGAAATGGTCAGAGGAAATATCCACCACATCAAGTGGAAGTTGAAGCTATACAACATAAAACAACACAAATCTTTCATAAAGTTTATTTCCCTGATGACACAGATGAGGCTTTTGAAGTTGATTCCAGTACAAGAGCTAAAGATTTTTGTCAAAATATCAGTCAAAGGCTTAGTTTAAGATCTAGTGAAGGCTTCAGTTTATTTGTTAAAATAGCTGATAAGGTAGGATCATTAATATAATATTTATAGCTTTTTTTATGGAGAAAAGTCTTTTGAAAGTGGATTCACAATTGTCGCGGCATGCGGACACGGTAAGCCATATGTAACCAATCAAAGACCAATACTACTAGTATTACTTGTCTGTAAATGGTTAGAGCCGTCTGACACGAGACTAATTCAGTACTGAATTTAATACAATTTCTGCGCGCGCAGATTCAGTAAGCTTGGATGCAAGAAAATAGAACAGGTTCTAAATTTCAGCATGAAACTGACTGAATCGACGCGTTGCTGTGTGATCATATCATAACTGTCAGATTATCACGTGGTATTGTTGTTTAGGTCGAGTTTCATCTGATTGTTATTATTATTTATAAAAAAGTGTGAAATGTCGTGGCCACAAGTACAAGTTCAGTTCCTAATTGATTTGTATAAAGCATACCCCAAATTCGAGCTTTCTTTGGGCCCTTTTTTGCCTTCTTTTTTTTTGTTAATATGCATCATCATTATTGTTATTATATTTGTGGCTGCTTCTAGAGCATTCGCCCGTGACGATCCAAATCTGCTTTTATTTCACTTACAACTACGTTTCTATTGACAGTTCAGCATGATCATCTTACTTCATATTTAAATTTAGAGGCTAAAATAAGCAGCTATAGCGCATGCGCACGTACTGATTTTGGTACTTACGTGTCAGACAGCAATTTTGTAGTCACGAACTAATTTTTAACTGAATCTGCGCGCGCAAAAATTGTATTAAATTCAGTACTGAAATTAGTCTCGTGTCAGACGGCTCAGATGCGGTTTACCAGTGACGCACCGATTGCGGCACGTGGTAAGCCGCATCTAACCAATCGTAAACTTGTATTCACAGACTAGTCTGTGATTGGTTAGATACGGCTTACCGTGTGACGCGGCAATTGCGGATCCACCTTTAAGCTAGTGGTGCGTGACGTATCAACTGTACAGGACACGTAAAATACCCGCATTAATAGTTTTAAATGAAAACGTGTTGAAAACCGCGCAAGATAGGGGAAAATAACATCAGAGTAAAGTTGTAGCAAATAACATTTTCCTACTAGAAACTCCTGGAAATCCCTATAAATATATGCGCGCTCTATTTAGCGCATTAGCTCGCGCTTGCTTGCTCTTACAGTGCGTCCGCTTGAAATTTTACATGCTTCGATGTTTTGAACCACAGAAACTTTATTATCAAAATGCTGTTCCTGTGAATACTGCGCACTCAGCTGTAAATATGTATGGTTGGTGACCTCAGACAACATAGCACATGTTAGCAGTCCCATTATAATTTTCAAATTATTCTCTACGTGTCTAGGACATATCGCCGAATGGACAAAACGCCGAATCTTATTTTAATGACCAAAACACAGAATCGTGCCCAAATCGCCGAATAAGATAGCGTGGACATATCGCCGAAAATGTCCAAAACGCCAAATTTTGTCGGTGGACATATCTCCGAAAATGGACAAATCGCCGAATTAGTTAGCGTGGACATATCGCCGAAAATGCCCAGAACGCCACAGATTCTGTTAACTTCTTCTGCGATTTGTCCATTTTCGGCGATATGTCCACGCTAACTAATTCGGCGATTTGTCCATTTTCGGCGATATGTCCACCGATACAAATCTGTGTTTTTAACAAAATCTCGAGTTCCGCGTCGACGCTAACCTTCCGATCGATGTGGCGTCGTTTTACACCGTTCGGCGATATGTCCACGCTAACTAATTCGGGGATTTGTCCATTTTCGGCGATATGTCCACCGATAGAATTCGGCGTTTTGGGCATTTTCGGCGATATGTTCAAGCTAACTTATTCGGCGATTTGGACACGATTCTGTGTTTGGGCCATTAAAATAACATTCGGCGTTTTGTCCATTCGGCGATATATCCAGGTCCCTTCTCTACTTTGTTTATTCTAGATAAATTTTTCATGTTCCTATTTGCAATAATAGGTATATAGTCACTATAGCACTTTTAGTAATATTTTTTTTTATTATTATTCCCTATCCACATAATACCTAATAATAATAATAAAATAAATGCAGTTATAATTTTGTAATTTTCAGGTGATATCGGTACCTGAAGGTGATTTCTTTTTTGATTTTGTTCGTCACTTAACTGATTGGATAAGAAAAGCAAGACCAACACGTGACGGGATAACACCACAGTTCTCCTATCAAGTATTTTTCATGAAAAAGCTTTGGACTAATACCGTCCCAGGAAAAGATAGAAATGCAGATTTTATATTCCACTTTCATCAAGAGCTACCCAAATTAATAAGAGGATATCACAAATGTTCTAAAGAAGAAGCAGCTAAACTTGCAGCATTGATTTATCGAGTCCGTTTCGGAGAAAGTAAACAAGAATTGCAGGCTATTCCGTATGTATCTTTTTTGTTAAATACAATATTACCTACATATTACTAGATTTTGTGGGTGTAGACTACAACTAGGGAAGTCCCAGGTTTAATACTCGCTGCTACCATATTATCTAAATGGATTTTTAGAGGATATCAGTCTCAAGGAGGACTTAGCTTTACATCGCTATTTATTTTATATAGATATACTACAAAGTATTTGACTTCAGAATTTAACGTGTAATTTTTCTCTTCAGACAAATGTTACGAGAACTAATACCAGCAGACCTTGTGAAGCTTCAGAACGCAAACGATTGGAAACGGCTGATTGTTGCAGCTTATAATCAAGATGGAGGTATGAGTCCAGAAGATGCTAAAATAACTTTCCTGAAAATTGTCTATCGGTGGCCAACGTTTGGATCCGCATTTTTTGAAGTCAAACAAACAACAGATCCTAATTATCCAGAAATGTTGCTCATTGCCATAAATAAACATGGTGTTAGTCTCATTCATCCACACACAAAGGTATGTTTATAAACAATTGTTTTTATTTAACAATTTTAATTAGAAATTTTAGTAGTAATCCAAAAACGTGTTTTGTCATTTGCTTTGCATGAAGACACTTGAATAACTTTTTTAAAGCTAAAAGCTGCAATTAAAATAAAAAGCATTTCATGTAAAGTCATAGGGATTATATAACAAAAAACTTATTACAAATAACGAAAAGATTCCAATAATGAAGTTTCACTTTTTCAATGTTTTAATCTTATTAACATTTTTATGCAGTCAATAATAATTTATTATTTTAATAGCAAGACTGCCATCAAACACTGCCATGAAACAACAAAACTGTTAAAAATTGTTCAGGTACCGTAGCTTTTTTCTACTATAACTATGGCAAAACTTCATTCAGAGAAGCTGTAAAAAGTAGAATCATCACCCCACGCAAAATTTCAGAAATATCTTCGTTTGGAAATTTTTAGTGATTTCTAAATCAAATCGAAATATAGGTACTCTCTGAAATTTTGCGATTTTACGTTTTTACATTGTGAACAACTTTTCTTAATGAAGTTTTGCCGTAGTTGGTACAGAAAAGCTACTTTACCAAAAAAAAATTTCTTTATCTACCACCAAGCCTCCTTGATTTGAAAAAAAAAAACGAAAGTATACCTTCTGAAATTTTGCATGGAGAGATGATTTTACATTGTGAACAACTTTTATTAATGAAGTTTTGCCGTAGTTGGTACAGAAAAGCTACTAAAAATTCTTTATCTACCACCAAGCCTCCTTGATTTGAAAAAAAAACGAAAGTATACTTTCTGAAATTTTGCATGGAGGGATGATTTTACATTGTGAACAACTTTTCTTAATGAAGTTTTGCCATAGTTGGTAGAGAAAAGCTACTTTACCTAAAACAAATCTTTATCTACCACCAAGCCTTCTTGATTTGAAAAAAACGGAAGTGTACTTTCTGAAATTTTGTATGGAGGGATGATTTTACATTGTGAATGACTTTTATTAATAAAGTTTTGCCGTAGTTGGTACAGAAAAGCTACTTTACCTAAAAAAAATTCTATATCCACTGCCAAGCCTTCTTGATTTAAAGAAAAACGAAAGTGTACTTTCTGAAATTTTGCATGAAGGGATGATTTTATATTGTGAACAACTTTCCCTAATGAAGTTTTGCCGTAGTTGGTACAGAAAAGCTACTTTACCTAAAAAAAATTCTATATCTACTGCCAAGCCTTCTTGATTTGAAGAAAAACAAAAGTGTACTTTCTGAAATTTTGCATGAAGGGATGATTTTACATTGTGAACAACTTTCCCTAATGAAGTTTTGCCGTAGATAGTACCGAAAAGCTACTTTACCTAAAAAAAAATTCTTTATCTACCATCAAGACCTCCTTGATCTGAAAAAATCTATAACATACTTCAAATTAATTTCAAGCTGAGCAGAACTTAATCCCCAAATATAAAATTGAAATTCAAACATTTTTTGTCAGTCATACCTCTGTGTAACCTCGCATATTGACCTTGCTGTAACAATTTTTCTTCCATTTCTTTACTTACAGAGTCCTCCATAATAGAAATTGTTAATGATTCCATTCCATTACAGTATTCCATTGTCCTCTTCTCAAAATGAATTGTTTTCCATTATTTTACTGATACAGTCCCCAATCAGGGATATACAAACTCCTTCCTTGTATTACCTCAGTCTTCTTTTTGGAATCCTTTCCTCATATTGCTTTTCTGACACAGAAAATAATCGTTTTCTCTCCAATTATTTTGCCGATTCAGTTCACAATTAAGAATTTCTTGTTCTTGCCTTCCACAGCCTTTTATTGTCCCTGCCGTCTTTCTGTAATTTCTTTGCTTTGCCTTTTGCTGATATGGATATCCCACTTCATTGCCGGTGTAGCTTCGTTTCTTTTCCCTATGAATGTAAGTTTCTTGGCTATCTATTGTCCTGCATCTTGTTCATTATATCAAAAATTATTGTTCCATTATTGTTGGGTAATTTAATTTCAAGTTAATTTAATTTTATTATTCATCATGTATTTAGTACATTGAGAAAAAATGTAATCTTTCCGTGCATACGACCATAAAATTTTATAGAATATCTGTAGTTTTACACCTTTACTGCATCTTAAAACCCTGTCAAACCATAACATTTTACTTTTTTATTATTCTCATGCTATAAAAATTATTTCCATTATAATAAAATATTAATTTAAAACCTACTTTTAATCTTTTTCGATTATTTCACCTTCCTATATGAGAAAGGAATTTTAATTTTTATATATGTTTAATAAACATTTTAAAAAATTCAGTAAACTTAATGCATCTTTATGACTGTTCCTACATTTAAATACCACAATCCTCCCACAACAAATACAATTTGTTACATGCTTATTTTACATGTTACGCTATTACAATATTACGCAATGTGCGCAAGTTGCTAACAAATATTTTAATAACAAACAAGATTAATAAATTGAAATTTTGATGTATTAGGAATTAATCTTGTATGGTTGTCGATTATGAATTATTTTTGTTGCTTTCAATTAATCAAAGTGAATGTAATTAGTAAGTGAAGACGTTGTTTACAAATTACTAAATAGTTCGAAAGGTCTTAATCAAGATCATTATGAACAAATTAAAAATATTTATAAACAAAACCGCATTTGAAAATAATAATGGATTAATTAAGAGTAAATGATTGGAGATATGTGAATAATAGCAGGAAACTACATAATCTTTTAATTACTTCATTTTTATTACAAGCGTGAGAAAACAAAATGTATTGTTTTAATGGTTAATTGCAGAGAAATGAAAAAACAGCATAAATATTCGCTATTTGATATAAAGATTGGTTTATAATGAGATTATTTTTGCAAATTGATTATATTGTTAATTTACTTAATCATATTTTTTTCTTATAGGAGATATTAGTAACACATCCATTCACGAGGATATCAAATTGGTCTTCTGGAAACACATATTTTCACATGACCATTGGAAATTTAGTCAGAGGTTCTAAACTTCTATGTGAAACTTCATTAGGATATAAAATGGACGATCTCTTGACGTCCTACATATCCCTTATGCTTACAAATATGAACAAGCAGAGAAGTATGCGCATCAAATAAATGTGAGAAAGGTATTTTGTTATTGTTTTATATTATCCGAGGCTCATGTAAAAAAAACACAAAAAACATTAACAGCGGAATTTTATTCTATGTAGAAGATACAAGTTATTATAAAATATTTTTATATCATTCTACAGTAATATAATAGGAATAGTAAATCCGTCCATTTTAAAAATATAAATATATTTTTATATAACTCTATAATATATTATAATATAAATAATAATGAACTTTATTATTATTATATTTTACGTAAATTAATTTATTATTCCTACAAATACTCTCCATCTTATTGTTTAACTTATTTGTTTGTTTTAATTGCTTCTTAAAATCAATTATTTTCACTTGCAAGTGTGTATACATGCATTATTTTACAACAAATATTTTTACTGTTGTACAAAATTGTACAGAATGATCTGAAATAAAGAGGTTCTTATGCAAATTTTAAATATTTTTCATTTTTTACAATAATACCATATAATACTAATCAAAATAAGATTAATTTTATAACAATCTCTTAAAATATAGACAACAAGTACAGAGTGGACCAATTATCCAAATTATTTGGATGTCAGCATAGCGTATCTCGGTTGGTCGTAAAGAGAAAATTAAGTTCTAATCTCTAGCTCATTTTTTGTAACAAATGGCGCAAACGAAATTTTGCTAGTGTTTCATATTTTCAAGGAAAACCTGATTATTCGAAATTTCCTTATTCCTATAAGTGTTGAATAACTTTTTTATTTTATTAGGTAGCTCAAAGCTATAAAAACATTAAGACAGCTTTTTGAGTAGAATTCAGTGACGTACTCAAATTTTTAACTAGCGTTCACATTTTGGAAATATTAAATATTGTGTTTTTTAAATGAAAACCATACTAGGCTATTGTTATTAAAACTATCATTTTTTTCTGATTTTAAAATTTTACTTTGATGAGTATTTACCAAAACATATTTTTTTTAAGTGGAACACCCTACATGTTTTTACGTAAATGGATAGAAAATTAAATTCTGAACAAAAATGTCCATATAATATTTTTTAATAACATTTAAACTAACTGAGTTATTTGAATATAACTGTTTTAACCCTTAAAATCAAACAACCATGAAACAAAAAACATTCGTTCTTGTGAAATATCCTAATGTCTCAAAATAATAATTATTGTGCTTATTACTTTGAGACATTGAAGATAATTGACAACAACGATTTTTTTTTGTTTCATGGCTATTTGATTTTAAGGTTTAAAACAGTTATATCCAAATAACTCGATTATTTTGAATGTTATCATAAAATGCTATATGGGCATTTTTGTTCAGAATTTAATTTTCTATCCATTATGTAAAAACATACAGGGTGTTTCGTTTAAAGAAAAATATGTTTTGGTAAATATCTCGGAAAAGCGATGCTCAATTGTTTTTTTTATTTCACTCTCATATTCAGCATAAAAAATTCTACTAGTTTGCCCATTTAACCGACATCATGGCTCGTATAATAACAAAGTTACCAATAGTCCAGACTTAACTTGGAACATCCTGTATATTTTTTAAATCAGAAAAAAATGCTAGTTTTTAATAAAGATACAGCCAACTATGGTTTCTATTAAAAAAAAACACAATATGTAATATTTCCAAAATTAACCCTAGTTAAAAATTTAGGTACTTCACTAAATTCTACTCAAAAAAAATTCTTTAGAATGTTTTTATAGCTTTGAGATAGCTAATAAAATAAAAAGAAACTAACATAATTGGAAATAAATATTATCAATGTGGCGCTGCGGTCAACAATTTGTGATGTCAGAAACGGGATACGATTTTGACATCGCATTGACATCATTGACATTTCCCATGCTTTATCCGTTCTCGATCCTGTTTGCAACAAGCGAACGTCCCGCTTTAATCCCGCTTCTGACGTCACACGGTTAGTTATTATCTAGCCACCAGAGGGCGTATCGTTAATATTTATTCCCTATAGGAATAAGGAAATTTCGGAAAATCGCGTTTTCCTTGCAAATGAAACAATGGTAAAATTAAATTTGTTTCAAAAAATGAGCTAGAGAATATGCCCTCAGTTTTCTCCTTACGGAAATAGTTACCGAGATACCCTATACAGAGATTCAAATTGGGCCACCCGGTACAAGGTTGCAAAATTTTAACTGGAGGCTGTATTAATTTTCAAATATTAATTACACAGAAAAAACACCTATTAACATTTGTTGTGGATTATTATAGTGCCTGCATACAAATTATAAGTAGGTAGATAATATAGAATTTTAAGTGATGCGTAGAACGGTTATAACTCTTGGGTGGCTTCAATATAAATTTGCTTTTTGATGGATTTGTGTTTTAAACCACGCAAAATAGTTTGTATTTGTATGTCATAAAATTTAATTAGACTGATAATGAAATAATACTTAATTCCTTTGTAAAATCATAACAACTACATAGTGACTAATACAACGTACCAACAAATTTTAAACTTCTTATTTTAACAAAGAATTAAAAATTAAAGTTAAATTGTTTTATTATTAATAAGAAATTTTTTTACTATTACAATTGTTTCGTTAAGATCACCGGATCGAAAACAAATTACTAGTAGGTATTCTTCTTCGGACTATAGCTTTTAGTTGCTTAAAAAAATATATTAAAGTTATAAATTTAAACTTTGTATGAGAAGCAACTTAAAAATCTTAAGAGAAATCAACTAAAGTTACGAGTAGATCTAATTTATTCTTTGTGTTATCAACAAATCTAAAAGTAAAAAGTAACTGCAAATATTTACCTAAAAAAATAATGAGCTACAAACAATGTTAAACATAATGAAGCTTGTAATTAACATTAATAGACTGGGAAGTTTTATAATAATCTTATGACAGAAACATCCGCATTCTCACGATCCAAGTGCGTCTTTTGAATATACTTAAGACAACTTCCACAATTTGTATTTAATCGAATGGACCTTGTGTAAGTCGTCAACTCTTAATCTTTTCAATACCTCCTTAAGACATTTTTAAAAACTGTCATTATTTTTAATCACCTAAGTACTAATTGTTAAGACCGCATGTAAATCAAAATTAGAAAAGTTTTACAAATCAACTCTTTCCCACGGTAGACTAATGATCTTGTCTTTTTTACATTTCTACTGCATACTTAGTCTTGGGAATGGGGGCCCTGATTAATATACAGTAGGCTCCTAATTATTAAAAATAATACTATTGTGTTTGTAAATTCCCACAATGAAGTATAAATTACTGTAACAGCACAGATTTCATGTTTTCTTATGCTGCGTGAGAAAAAAATTTATTGCAAAGGGAACCTTGCTTCCTTATTTTTTTGCAATTATCATTTTCTTCGGATATAAAGGCATCTCGGTAAGTCAAGTTGCAACTACACTTCCTTTTATGCAAAATAATCTTTGAACTATGAAATGAGGTTTTAATTTTTTTATGGAAAGGTTTTGTAAAAAAAATAATTAAAAATATAATCAAATATTTATATTTCTACAAAATGCGTAATGTACAGATATGTCATGTTTATATTTACGTACCTACATAAGATAATTACTACATATATACAAGTCTTATTTTCCTACCTATAAATGTAAATTTTATTCGTTGTGAGCACTACATTGTATTTTAAAAGTATGCTAAAACCTAGCATTATTTTCTAATTTTAAACTGAAACGATGATTTGACAATATAGGTACAAAAAAAAATAGTCTCTTTGAGAAATTTTCTTTCAAAATATCTCACTACTAATTCTACTGACACACAACTAATTATTAAACTGTTGGTTCTATTTTCCAACTAAGAAACTTTGGTCTTTGTTAAAAATAAAAATGGCTTAGTTAAAGTACAAGCTTAAGGTAATATAAAATGCAATTAACATTTTAAATAGTGCAATTTGTATATTTATACATACCCAGTGGACAATAAGCTGTATTTTCAAAGCAATAACTAAACTACTAAAAAATGACGAACATTTAATAAATTGCACGTATCAGTAAATCAATGTTCCCGATAAATAACATGACATACATACAGACACTTTACTATCTACTAAATCACATTACGTTACAGAAAAAAAATTAAAATATCCGAGATACTCAACAAAATTAATATTTGCTTACCATAAAATATTCATTAGTTATAGAAACGATATTTTCCCAATTCGAAATTAAGTTGAGATTATACAAATTAAATGCTACACCCTTCAGTAAAATTATTTTTGATCATTTAATACTTCAATTACAATCCAATATTAACTACCTTGCATGAATCATTTCAAAACCAACACTTGATAAAAAAAAGCATTCAAACAAATATTTATTACAAAACGCACGTTAACAATATTAAGCACACCTGTCGATATTTAATATAAAGTTTTTATGCTTTATTAAGTCAGTTACACTTAAATAAATTGCAACTGCAAAATTTAGCCACCCACTACAGAAGCTTTTAAAGAAGCACTTTATAGGGGATGACAAAAATCCACGGCTTTATATGGGCAACTTTGTTAGTGTAAGACTTACAGAGTCGGTTAACTTAGCAAAGTTGGGTAGAATTACAAGAAAAATCTAACGCCGTTCTTGGTTTTGATCAGTGGTGGCAACTTTCTGAAAAAACTGAAAAACGCTTTAATTTTCAGTTTTTTCAGATTATTTCATAACATTGATAAAAAACGAGAATAGCGTTCGATTTGCCTTGGAATTCTACCCAATTTTGCTGATTTAACCGACTCTGTAAGTTTTACGATAACAAAGTTACCCAACGTGAGTAGATTATTATCACTCTGTATATCATTGATATAAAATTCCAGAAAACTGGTAACATAGCAGTTGCAAGCTTCTAAAATGTGGCAATTAAATAAAACTAGTTTTTTTTTTCTAATTATAAAAATTTAACTGTAGGTACAAATTTTAGCAACACACTGGGGAAAAGCCTTTTAAATAGTAATTTACACCAAAAAATGCAAATTTTGCAAATATACAAGCAAAATGTAATAAATATTTGTTTAGAAAGTAACTTTTCATTTGTTTTTAATTTACTTTATGTATATTTTACATATTTTATTATAATAATATTCCTGTCTTTCCCATAATCAGCACACTGGGGAAAAGTCTTTGAAGCATGTAATTTATTTCAGAAAAAGGCAAAGTTTGCAAATACAAGCAAAATGTTATAAATATTTGTATACGAAGTAACTTTTTATTTGTTTTTAATTTACTTTATGTATATTTTATGAATATTCTTGTCTTTCCTTTAAACATCCCACTGGGGAAAAGCCTTTCAAACTTGTGATATACATTTAAAAAAATGCCAAATTTGCTAATACAAGCAAAATGTAATAAATATTTGTATACGAAGTAACTTTTTATTTGTTTTTAATTTACTTTATGTATATTTTATGAATATTCTTGTCTTTCCTTTAAACATCCCACCGGGGAAAAGCCTTTCAAACTTGTGATATACATAAAAAAAATGCCAAATTTGCAAATACAAGCAAAATGTAATAAATATTTGTATAGGAAGTAGTTTTTCATTTGTTTTTAATTTACTTTATGTATATTTTATGTTGAATATTCTAGTCTTTTCTTTAACAATCTTCAATACCAAAATTAAATGAACTTTTTACATTAACTTATAAATTTTTATCATTTTAATCTCTAGGTATATAATTTTTCCATAATACTGTATACCTACCCTTACACCATACCAATTAAAGTTTTATGACTGCAACATTCTGAATTTTTATATAATTTATATAAATTTGTTATGATCAAACAAATCGGAAACAAATAATACTGTTATTAATAAAATTGATAAAAAATATTCGAGGTGTATGTTAAAACAAAATTCAATTAAGCATCTGTAAAAGTCAGTTATTAAGATAATTATTCCGAGATATTGTTCTTCGGGTTGTTTTTTACATATGTGAGAATTCTTAAAAAATAGATACATATAATACAATATTATATAAATCACAAACCACATCATACATTCAAATAAACAAATTTTGGTTTTAAGTAAGGCTATTAATGCATACCAGCTTGCTGACTCCAAGCAGAGGCATCAGACTGCGCCATGGTAGCAGTACCAGTTGCCGAACCACGTCCAGCAGTACGTTGCATTATTTCATCAGCAGGTGGACAATGAGGTCTAGGTCCAGGTTCCGGCGTATATGTAAAAGTTAAACCCGTAGCGTATATAATACCATCGTTTCTAACAAGCGATACCGGCACTTGTGTTGGTTGCCTAACCCACAGCCACTCACCCCTAAATTGTGAAATGTCAGGTACGACACATAGCATCGATTCCTGACACCTATACATCGTTTCCGCCTCTACATCACCAAACCACACTTGCAAAGACGGTGAAAAATTATCACCAGTCAATTCCAACATCGCCACATCTCCACCACCATTTAAATGCAAACTATGAACCAACGGTACAGGAGTTACTGGATTTCGAACAGGCCCCATGCCTTCATAAAATTGATATTCAGCTTTATCTGTTGATATTATAGTCCAACAAGCTCCATCATTAATCATTTCTTTATTCGGTTCTTTGGGGCAAGGAGTTGCCTGAAATTGTATTATTCGCTCTTGTGAAAGGCATAGATACATTCGTTCTGTATCTTTCATGAAAAATGCACACTTATGAAGTTGTGATACTGGATCATCTGCTTCTAGAAGGGCCTGCTGTTTATCCACCTTAAATAAAATAAAAATATTTAATAAAGAACAATTTTTTCTAAGACTATTAATTATTCAAAAGTAATGGAGGCTCTAACCCTTCCCATTGTAAGCTAAATTCTGTGAGAGATTATTCATAAAATATGTGAGATCAATGTAGAAATATAAGTTGATACATTCCATGAATGAATTTAATCTGCAATGTGGAGGATTCAAGCCTCCATTCATTGCTTCTGACACTCAGATGGTCTGGCAATTGTTTAAAATTATTTAAGAAAATAAAAAAAGGAATTTTGCTTAACACATTTTTTTGAAAGTAGAGAAGAAATGATTCCATATTAATTATTCAAAAGTAATGGAGGCTCTAACCCTTCACATTGCTGGCTAAGTTTTATAAGGGATTATTTATAAAAACTGTTTGATAAATTTGTTTGTCTGTATAAACATAAATTACTGATACTTTCCATAAACAAATTTAGTCTGCAATGTGGAGGATTAAAGCCTTCATTCGTTGCTTCCAATATCCAAGTGGTCTAGAAATTGTTCAAAATTGAATATTTAATAAAGAATATTGGAAAAGAGTCTAGAGTAAATATGTAAGAAAGCACCAAATAATGACTATTAATCACAAAAAGTAATGGAGGCTCCAACCCTTCACATTGCAGGCTAACTTAGCCTTTGAAGAATTATTCATAAAAACGCTACGATAAATCTGTTTACTGTCTAAATGTAAGTGAATGACACATTTCATGAATGAATCTAGCTTGCAATGTGGAGGATGGAAGTCTCCATTCATTGCTTCTGATATCCAGGTGGACTGGATATTGTCTAACAGTATTTAAGGAAATGAAAGAAAGGAATTTTATCTAAAACATATTTCATTAAATAAGGAAGTAGGTATAACGATATAATGATCCCTGCATAAATTACATCTTATTATGAATTATTCATAAAATTTAAAAACCGTGGGAAAACTTTTTTTATGGGATATCTGTGTAATTAAAAATAAGAAAACTTGTTTAACAGTGAACTTTTTAAGAGTCTTACCTTCCGAATAATAAGTCTAGGTAGTGCCATGCCTGTTACAGAGCAGACCAGCTTGACAGTGGAACCGTAATGGATGTAACCATCTCGTACTTGAAATTCTTCGCTTTCAGATTCGTTGTCATCAAGTAAATGTATTGTAAAAGCACCCCACTGTGTTGAACTAGCATGAAAGTGACCGTTCTCAACATGTAAATATCTTGTAGAAACCGTTTGTGATCTTAGTCTATTAAATAATGCTACTTTAGTTCCACTAGCAATACAGAGATCAGCATTTTTGAGAGACTGCTTTTTCTTAGAAGGTTTCGAGATTACTTTAATACGTTTACTATGAAATACACCTATATCATGCCCTGACCCGTAAAACATTTTAACTGATAACATAAAGTGTTTACGTTTATCAGAGTCCGAAATATATAAAGTCTTTGCAGCACAGTACTGTTTGCCATTATTCAAATCGAGTTGTTGCATATCTTGATCGGAGTTACCTATTCCTATGAAAGCGCAAAGTTGAGCGGCTTGTTCAGATTCACCCTCACGTAGCATCTGTTCCTGTCTCAATCTCCAACCATCTCCAAATAAATAAATGCAGGGAGGTGGACAGAAAAATCGTTTTTCATTACCGTATGATTTTTGAGCAACTTTAGCATGCAGAATTACTACCACCATATCAGATCTTTCTCTTAAATAACGTTCCATAGCTTCTCGAGTCAGCTTTCTGCCTTCACCACGGTACCCTCCAGGTACAACTGCCCCGGTAAATCTGGAATACATAGCCCCATGTTGTGGTGGTGGAGTTGGAGGTGACTGAGCGTGGGCTATTCCCGGGAGACCGTATTGGTGAGGCATGCTGAGGATTTGGTCTAAATCCAACCCTGCTCTCCCTGGTCCGGCACTGAATATTTGTTATTTCACATGTCACAACACATCTGGCTTATTGGTAACTTCTTAAGTGGCGGTGTTTGTGGTTAGGATTATTAAAGCACCGGTTCATTTAATAAACCACTGTACGAAGAGGAATTTTGATAAACACTGCCACACTGTCTCGACTGGAACTTCTCACTAGCTACCGCAATACGTGAGAACGACTGCTGTTTGGCCCCCTCTCTAATGCTACCTCATTCCATTCGAAAACACCTGTTCACGATGTGAATTTTCCGACAGTCCAACCAACGTAACATATCTGAATGCTGTTATCATTTTCAGCGGTAAACGCATTCTTTTCAAATTTCAGAAGCAAATCGTGTCTAGTGCATCGAAAATCAAAGACAGCGTGCTTTCAGTATCTCGCGAAACAAAACAGAATCGTAAACCATTTCGTGGGTTTTATTACAGAAATTTAATTAACGCGTCTATTATTATATTGGTAGCACAATTTATTGTGATGAACTGTACTTTTATGTCCCCCGTTCCGCACCGCAATGCCGCTAAAAGGATGTTGGGGTTATAGCCAGGGCGTGGGAAAATCATCGTGTGGGAAAGAGTGGGTGGCCTCGGCGATTCTCAAACATTTGATACAGGCGATGTAATTCAGACTGCTGGCAAGATTATGTTAACATATATTTTCCTCTGATTTGATGATTCTCGCGTCTCACCGTGGGAATCTTCCAGATACATTTGCTACTTGCGGTGACTCGAACTCTGTGACAGCGTGGGAATTTTACTTGTTCGTAGCCTTCTTCGCTCTTTCTAATTGCGATTTGCGTTTGATGGGAGTGACTGGTCTTTGGAGGCTCATCGAGCCTTCAGGAAAACCCGTGCCATTAGAAACGCTAGAAAATAAAGTTTTAGCAATCGGTATCCTTTTTTCCTTGCTTAGTTAACCTATAATTTTTTTTTATTTTAATGTCTTTCTTAACACAGCAATTAGATGTCTCAATCTGGTTACATCAAGCTATCAAGGGCTTTCAAGATGCCCAAGGCGCACCACTTCCAAACGCCCATCTCCTTGGAATCTATCATAGAGTTTGCAAACTTTTATACTTCCGTATTAAACCCATTTTCGTATTTGATGGAGGTGTTCCTAATCTAAAAAAAGAGACAATTGTGAGTGTACAACTTCCTTACCTGACTCATGTTTTTGACAAGAATTCCCATTAATCTTCTTTTAACTCTTTACAATTTAAGGACCGATCTCTGCCATCGGTTTCTTCTAAACCGTGGTTTATACACTCAATGTGAAAAACTACCCTGACTTCCCACGGATTTCCTCAGACTTGCCAGAGACCTTTTCCAGGATCTTTGAGACTTCCTGATACTTCCCAGGGGCTATCTACACTTGCCAGAGACTTACCAGGAATTTCCTAACCTACCCAAACTTCTCAGGGATTTCCTGAGACTTCCCAAACACTACCCAAGTTTTCCAGGAATTTCCTGACACTTCTTAAAGACTACCCAGACTTCCTGACACTATGACTACCCACGGAACTACCCAGATCCCAGGGACTACCCAGGGATTTCCTGAGACTTTCTACGGACCCCCAGACTTCCTGAAACTTCACATGGGCTACCCAGATCTCCCATGGACTACCCAGAAATTTTCCAGGGACTACCCAGAAACTTATCTGAGACTACCTACCCAGACTTCCCAAGAACTATTCATAAACTTCTCAGACTACTCGGGAACTTCCTGAGACTTCTCAGGGACTACTCACACTTCCCAGGAACTTCCTGAGACTTTCCAAGGACTTCCCAGGGACTACCCAAAAATTTCCATCTGGCAACCCAGACTTCCCAGGGATTTCCTGAGACTTTCTACGGACTTCCCAGAGACTACCCAGACTTCCTGAAACTTCAAATAGACTACCCAGATCTCCCAGGGACTACCCAGAAACTTATCAGGGACTACCTACCCAGACTTCCCAAGAACTATTCATAACCTTCCCAGGGATTACTCAGACTTATGAGGAACTTCCTGAGATTTCTCAGGGACTATCCTCCACACTTCCCAGTAACTTCCTGAGACTTTCCAGGGACTTCCCAAGGACTACACAAAAACTTCCATAGGGCAACCTAGACTTTCCAGCGACTATCCCAACTGTAGCTACACTGTACTTCCCACATGATTTACCCCTTTGTTTTAAGACTTAAGTCTCGGTTACAAAATTCATCTCGATATTCAAATAAATTTCTTACACGAGTCATAATTGTATTTATTATTACTGCATTCTTTAATTCATTTTTAATTTTCAGTCTAAAAGGAATCAACAAAAATCAAAAAAATTAAATGAAGCGGACCGTATTCAAAAACAATTGCTCACAACTCTTCTTAAACATTCGGCTGTAAACAAAGTACTCTCAGAAAAAGCTAAGAGTCTGATTACAAAAAGCAACCCCAAAAAAGATTCCGAAGACATTTATAAACTTCCTCCAACAGAATTTGATTCAACATTATCGTCAAGTGACGATGAAACTACCAGTGAATCAATTGATTCATCATCTCCTACAAAGCACTGGGACTTACATACGATTGATGAGAAGAGCCCACATTTTAAATCTCTACCAGCAGATGTACGTCATGAAATTCTTACAGATTTAAAAGAAACTAGGAAACAATCATCATGGGGTAGACTTCATGAATTGCCTAAACAAAGTGATGATTTTTCTAGTTTTCAAATGACACGACTTTTAAAACGAAATTCTGTACAAGTATCATTGGAAGAAGCTGAAAAAGAAATGGGTGGTAGAACTTTATCTTTAGCAGAACTTGAAACACTTTTGCAAGAACAAGGGGTTGATACATCAACAAATTCATCTGTTGGCAGTAGAATAGCTTCTGATGAGAATACTAGATATTTATTAATTAAAGATCTTAAAAAAGCTATGGATGAAGCTAAAAAACAAAAAGAACTATCGGAGAAGTTAGAAAATATACAGGAAGTAATAGAGGAAATAGACACAACAGACCAAGAATCTGTAGAAAAAAAATTAATTCAAACTGAAATTTCAAATGGTAAGGAAGAAGCGTCGACGGAAATACAAGAAAAGATTCTAGAAACTAAAGATGAAGTGCGTGATACAGAATTTCAAAAAGATTTAGAAAAAGCCATTCAGTTATCTCTGCAAGATGTAGCATCCACTTCAAAACAAAGCACTTCAACACAACCAAAGAATTCTTCTTTTCTTGATTTTAGTGATGCCGATTTTCAAAATTCTAGCGAATCAGAAGAAGATATCGATCAGAAAAATAATGAAAAAAAGCTTTCTTCTGCTAAGAGTTATATGCTGGAATATAGTGGCTTAACTCCTAACGAAATCGCAAAAATTATTAGCAGTAGTTCTGATTCAGTACCCAATAAAAAGAAAAATGTTAATCTTAATAAGCTCAAACCTGTTTCTTCAACTATGATAGTCAAAAATATAAGTAGCACAGATGAAACAGTAACTAACACAGCCTTAGTTGAAGAAAATGAAGTATCAAGCAGCACAACTAGCGCAACAAGATTGAAGCATTCAGTTGCAAGCCCTTCTTTTGATTTAAATGAAGTTACCAGCAGTACAACTGCATTAGAAATAAATACAGGACCTGGAAAGGAACATGCGGAAGATGTAGAAATTATTTCGGATGATGCAAGTTCCGATGCTTCTGATTTTCTTGAAGTCTCTGATAAACCTGTTGTAAGTAACCAACAACCAAGTGGATTTGAAATACTGATCAAACCAGAAGACTCTTTAGAAGATGATATATTTAGTGATATATTTTCTAATAAAAATGAATCTGTAGGTAATACCTCAGATCAAAATACAGAAGATCACAAATTAGTTGTGCAAGTAGAACCAAAAGTAATCACTGATACAAAGAAAGTATTACTACCTCATAATAAAGAACAAATAATGTCGGAAGACACAAATAGTATCAAAAAAGTTACTTTTACTGAAAATACGATTCAAAGTAAAGAAGAACGCACAAGAAATGTGGTAGCAGAATTTGTGAAACCACTTCAAGAAGCAGGAAAGTTAAATAATTCTGATATACAGTCCGAAAATAAGATTTTGACAACTGAACAGTTGGAAGTAATTGAAGAAAATTTACGTCAAGAGAAGGAAGAATTAATCTCAGGAAAATTATCTAAAGAAAGAATGGCTAGCAGTCTTACAGATCAAATTTATCAGGAAGCTCAGGTAATGTAAAAATTTTAATTAACTCCACAAAATTTTAGTTAGTGATTGGGAGTTGGGAGATTACAGGTCCCTGCCTAAGGGGTACATAGTCTGGGTAGTCCCTGAGAATTCTGGATAGTCTTTGGGAAGTCATTCGGTAGTCTGGGTAGTCTTTCACGTAGTGTACACAATTTTTACTTTCCCATACCACCACTGGTAATATATGGGAAGTATTGATATGAAAATTTTCGAAATTGAGATTTTCGCGGAAATACGCGTTTTGGGCCCCCAGGAACCCAAAAAAGTGGTCTACAAAAAATGTCTGTCTGTGTGTGAGTGTGTATGTAACGCCTCTAACGCCGAAACTAGTGAACCGATTTTGATGAAATTTGAAATGAAGGGGTACATCGAAAATTCATTGACAAAATAAGCTTTTCAAAAAAATCCGAAACCGGAAGCGGAAGTGTTTCTATTTTTGGTAGTATTAGCATAATTTTGGAAATCTGAGCTGCGGATATGAAAGAAGACCATAAGGCAAAAGAAACAGTTTTTTACCGGACTCTCTAGCTTCAAAATGGCGGCCGCTCGGAATTTTTCAAAATTTTGACTTTAATGCCCCACAACTCAAAAACTAGTTGTCTGATCAGGTTCGGCAACAACTTGTTTGTTCCCTTTGGCGATACTATACCATGAAAAAAAATTTCGAAAATCCAAAAAACGGTCGCAACGGTGCGTGTCCAAAAATTGGGACATTTTTGAAAAAATATTACAAAAAAACTGGTCCAACGATTTTGTTTAAATTTTCTATATTTATGCAGCTTGGTATTAGCTACATTTTTGTTTTTTTGATGAATGCTAGAATCAAGGCCAACTGTATCTATAGATACAGTTGGCCTTGCTAGAATTTTACTGTGGCGCCCTCTATGAGGTTTTGAAAATCGGAAATTGATGCTCCTCTAGCGCCTTTATTAGTCAAAATATGAAAGAAGTTTAAATATAAAAGTTATTCAGTATATAATTCTGCATTTTCCTAAATGTATATCACGTATACTGGGCGTTTACATTTCACAGCACAATAAGCAACTTTGTTATTTTAAATTAAACACCCTGTATATTATTATATAATTGAATGCAAAATTTAATTGTCTATCACATAGTATAAGGTATCCATATAGCTAAAATCTACGGTTGATGAGAATTTCGTAAATTTTAACCATGTTTTGTAAATTTTGAAGATGTAGGCTGAACTCACAGAAACGGATGGTCGGTCGGTAGCGATCGTCTGCCTTCACCAGCTGTAATTTCAAGCCGGATTTGTGTCAGAATTATACCTACTGTTGAATACCAAAAACGAAATGTTTATTTTTAGTATGGGAAAGTCCAGGGGAGGTACGCACCTCCACATTTTAACTGTGGTTTACCCTTTACCCCTGCCAGTATAATAAGGAGGGCAGTGGTATATACCTCAGGAACTCATTTAAGATTAAATGTACCTACAGACTAAAAATCCCCTACAATAAACCCCCTGGGATACAGATTATTGAGTTCATAAACCTGCAAGTCATGTACTCTATGAGTTGGACAATACTATACAGTTTGTACGCTATCCAACTCATAGTATGGTATATGACTTGCAGATATATGAACTCAGGAATTGATCTCTCTTGATGTAGGGATTCCAGAAATTAAATCCTGGGCTCCATGCATTGCACTAATCCTCTAAATTTTCTGGTTTCCTGTTATTCTCCCAAGACAATGCAGCAAAACTAGCCTATTGATACTAATTTTAATTTTTGTAGGAATTATTACAATTATTTGGTGTGCCATTCATTGTTGCACCAATGGAAGCTGAAGCACAATGTGCATTTTTAGACGACATTAACTTAACTGATGGCACAATTACAGATGATAGTGACATATGGTTGTTTGGAGGAAAAACCGTTTACAAAAACTTTTTCAACCAACAGAAACATGTTAAAGAATTTCGGGCAGAAAATGTACAGCACCACTTTAGTATGAATATTTCTAATTTGTTGTTTGATAAAGTTCATCTAAAATTCATTTATTTCCAGAATTAACCCGGGAACAAATGATTCTTCTAGCTTTATTAGTTGGAAGTGACTACACAGTCGGAATACAAGGAGTTGGTCCTGTAACCGCATTAGAAATTTTAGCAGCTTTTCCACCATCCAAATTAACTGAAATTAATCTTTCCCATCAACAGTTAATTTCAGGTTTGGATGAATTTCGCAAATGGTTAATAGGCGAAAGAGCTGTTGGTCCTGGTAGAACAACTTTACGTAACAAACTTAAAAATGTGACCCTAACTGATAGTTTCCCAAGTTTACAAGTTGTCAAGGCTTATTTAGAACCTACAATCGATTCAAGTAAAGAACCGTTTTCATGGGCAAAAGCAGATATAGCTGGTCTTATCCAATTTGCAAGACAGAAATTTGGTTGGACACGTGTTAAAAGTGAAGAAATATTAAAACCTGTTTTGAAACGATTAAATGAAAGTCGTATACAAAGATCGATTAAAGATTATTTTCACACTAAACATAAAATTGATAGCGGCGAGACTGAAAACAAAATGAGTAAGCGTGTTAAAAAGGCAATAGATAGAATTGGCAGAGAACCAAATGATAATTCTGATGAAGAAAAGAACAAAAGAGTTAAAAAACAAAAACCCAAAAACCAACCTGTTGTTAAATCTAAAAAAGAAGAAAAACTTAAAGAAATGATAGAAGATATAAATGATGAAGGTAATTCTTCAGATGAAGATATTCAAGTATTGCAGAAAACTCGTAAACAATCAAAACAAAAGTTAGAACAAATCGAAGAGGAAGTGAAAAATGAAATTGAACAAGTAATTAAAAAACCTAGAACTACGGCTAGTTTACACAAGAAGGATGTAATTCCTCAAAAAGAACAAGATAAAGTGGATGCACTTAGAAGTAAAATTAAAGCAATTGAAGTTTTTCGTAAATCAAAAAAAGGTCCAGGATTCTTACAAAAGAGAAAAGTAGTTTCAAGGAAACTTAAAGAAGATGCAGAATTATCAGAAAGTAGCAGTGATTGATTTGAAAAAGTATTTGTATGCATGTCTTTTATAATATTGTTAAGTTTTTGTATTGAAGTTATTTAAATATTTTATAATAAACATTTTTTACTGTAATTTTCTCTTATTACCAGTCAGTTCTATTCTGTAACTATACAGTGTGTTTCAAACTGACCGCACAAAAACGATGGTACGTTCTTAAGTAACTTTTTTTCTACTCTATATGATAGTTTTTCTCCAAAGGCAAGAATTAACATCTACAAAATCTTTATTATTAACTACGTTAATGTACTTTTTGTACGGTCCGTGTGAAACACCCTGTATATTAGCAACAGACAGATGCAAGGTTCAAATTAAACAAATCTAAAAACTATTACTTTCTAAATCCACCTCGTATATAATTTAAATATGTAAACATTAAGCCGAGTGAGATAAAACATTTCTGATGTTCAAGATAAAAAGAGATAGAGTGAGATCTTTACTGTTTTGGGTTTGGATAAGAAGAATGATTTTCAGTGGTAAGCTCGGAGTTTAATATTATCAGAAGTTAATCGTTTTGCTTAAAAATATGCAGATAAATTATTATCTTTTAGAGAATTCTAAATGACGTTGCTTTCTTATAAATCAACGTTTCCTAACCTCGAAATAGTAACTATTTTTAATCTCAGTAATTTTTAATATTAAAGTTAAGTATAATAAAAGTAGGTATGTATTATAATATAAAACTAATTAATCTAAAATTACTAATATATGATTTCGTTTCTGTATTAAATCATTAATTTTAGGTGCATATACGTAGTCTTGTCCGGTAACAGTATGGGGGTATTAAGGAAAATACAAACAAGAAAAATATTAATAACATGCATCCTCCTAATGTTGGGGTTTGTTGTAATACTTACTATACGTAGTAAAAATCCACTTGATGATCGTGACCGAAAATTCAGATTGTAAGTTATTATTACAATGCAAGGTGATTCCCAAAGAATCCCGCCCCTTAAAAGATGTTAATAGGCAATCAAAGTGACGAATACTCAAAGCAACTATATTTTTTTTTATTTAAATACTAAAGCAAGTCAACTTCAATCCTCTTTTATATTTGTCGGCTTATCATTAGTAACTAGGGGACATTCTTCGTGAATTACCTTGTATAATAAAATTATATTTCATTCAATACCACATTTTAGAGAAAGGATAGATGAGTTAATTAAAGGCTATGCCAGTTTTGAAGCCTGTAAGCAACCTTATTTACCAGTTGATTCTCCCGAAATAATGAAATTTGTCAAGACTGTCCCACCTATTGATTGTAGTGCTGCAGGCATTGACTGGGTGACATGTGAGGTATGTTAATTTCAACCCTCCTAATACGTAGGTATAGCATATCTTTTTTAGGACTCTGAATGCAAAATTAATAAAGAAGCAAAGACACGTTATGGGAAAATTAAATGTTCATTCACTGATATGGTTAGACAAGATGATTTTGTAATGACCGAAGGAGCAACAAGTAGTTCCGAATCATCTTATACATTGTTAAAAAGTGATGTGGTAAGCAGTAGATGAATACAGTATATCTGAAATATTTTTTATTGTTATTTTGAAAATTAATTTTAAGGTACGAGTATCTTGCAAATCAGAAGAAGGACAGTCTTGGAAAGCAACTTTAACAGGAATAAGAACAGATAAAAAAATATTGGAACGAACAGGCTGGGACCTAGTACCTAAAGACGCCCTTAAACTGAACGTACTTATGTTCGGGTTTGATTCACTTTCTCGTAATACTTTTATTCGTAAACTACCAAAAAGTTATAAATATCTAACAGAAGTGTTAAAAGGACATGTTTTGCAAGGGTAATTAATTATTATTATTATTATTAAATAGAATAATATAATGCAATTTTTTATAGGTACAATATTGTGGGTGATGGAACACCACAAGCTTTAATACCAATTCTTACAGGAAAAACAGAATTAGAATTACCAGATACACGTAAAAGAATCCCAAAAGCTAATTATGTAAATGTATACCCATTTATATGGAATGAATTTAGAAACGCTGGTTATGTAACTGGATTCCTTGAAGATGTCCCTAATCTCGGCACTTTTACATACAGATTAAGAGGTTTTAATGTAAGTATTTGAATTTCCGTGATTGGTAGACTAACAGAAAATTTCTTATATTGTAGGAATCACCAACTGATCATTATATGCGCCCATTTTATACCGCAACTAATAAAGAATGGTCTCGTGGACCTAAATTATGTGCTGGAGCTATCCCGAGGCATAAAGTTATGATGAATCATGTAAAGCATGTAAGTTTCCATTTTAAAAAAGTGTCTTTTATTCCATAATTAAATGATATTGCAATCTAGAAAATATGAATTAGGGTGAAGGTCAGCTTGGCACCCAATCCGCCAACTGCTCATCCACTCAACTCTATTCTTTTTTTTTCTAGTTCTTTTCGGTCTATCAAGATAAACCAAAGTTTATTTTTGGATTTCACGGAGAATTATCTCATGATTCGTATAATCTAGTTGGAGCTGCTGATGATGATCTCCTGGAATTTTTAAAGGATTTAAATGAAAGCGGTGCTCTTCATGATACACTTTTGATTGTTATGGCAGACCATGGTCATAGGTATGTCATAGATCTGTTTTGCAAATATTATATGGTAAAAAAATTTATTATTGTAGATTTGCTGATATTCGTAATACAATTCAAGGCAAACAGGAAGAGAGATTACCATTTTTCTCTTTTACATTTCCTCAGTGGTTTAAAGATGAACACAAGAAAGCTTATGAGAATTTTGTTGGGAATGTAAATAGATTAACAACTCCATTTGATATCTTTGCCACGTTAAAGAGCATTTTACATTTGGATAATACTGATGTAGGAAATCTTGAACATCGAGCTCTCTCTTTGTTTAGTAAGGTAAAAAAATAGTAAACTATATTCGATTAAAATGAAACTGAGTTATAATATTAGATTATCCACGAAATTTTGCTATTGTTTCACATTTTCAAGGAAAACACAATTTTCCAATATTTATAAACATTCCGAAGGCGCTTTTTTGAGCACAATTCAGTGGCGTACTCAAATTTTTAACTATGGTTCAAATTTTAGAAAATATTGTTGTTTTTTTAAATGGAAATCGTAGTTGGCTGTGCATGAGAATATTCCTTCAGTTTTCTCCTTACGACAATAGTTACTGAGATACCCTATACTGACATCCAAATTGGGCCACCCTGTAGTACACCAAACGCCCACATGTGTTACCCGTTGAACTAATGAATGAATGCCTCTCTGTAATACTTATAAAACTTTTTTTAATTTACAGATACCATCAGAACGGAGCTGTGCACATGCTTACATAGAACCCCATTGGTGTGCATGTCTAGAATGGCAGACTGTCCCACTGTCTACTCCCATAATACAAAAATTAGGGAACACCCTAATTAGCACACTTAACAATTATACAAACACACATCGTGATTTATGTGAAGTTTTATCCATCTCAAAAATATTTTGGGTAACTAAAATGAGACCAAATGAAAATCTTGTGAAATTTAATAAAAATGCAGATATGGATGGTTTTGTAGCCGATATGTCTTCAAAGATGAAAATTAATAGTGATATGTATCAAATTAAAGCAATGTTGACACCTGGGGATTCGATTTTTGAAGCGAGTATAACGCACTATTTTGATAATGATAGGTTGGAGTTAAAACTCAGTGATGTTAGTAGAATCAATATGTACGGAACTCAAGCTCGGTGTATAGAAAATGATTTTCCAAATCTCAGAAAATATTGTTACTGTAAAGACTGATTTTTTGATCAATCGTCAATGTAAAAAGTTTGCTTTACAATCACTCAGGAAAGTGAAACAATTTTCTAAAATTCACATATTTGTAAGTTAACCTTTTTTTTATTAATAAACATTTTCTTTATAGGAGTTTGCAATCTCATGAGTTTTGATCGGCACATATTATTTTTATATCATAAAAAAAAATGTACAAGCGCCATACTTAAAATTTGCCATCTCAAAAGTCATGTAAAGCCACTGTAGGCTATGTTGGCTACTCGGTACAAGCCGCCAAATAAGGAATTCTGGGTAATTCCACAAAAAACTGCTGAGCCCATTGAACCATTGGTGTTTCAAATTCGAGGGTAATCTTGCTTATTATAAATAATGATAGAGGGTAGGTTTAAATTCGGCATTTTTGTAGAATTTTGTGCATAACAATATGTCCCATAGATATTTAACTTCAATGCATCTGTTTCCGTTTTATGGAGGAAAATCTAAAAACTTCATTTTCATTTTTTTATTTATAATTTCTTATCAGAATAGAAATATTAGAAAAGATGTTAGAAAACTGTAAGTACATTAGGACAATTTTTTATTCTCTAGCAGCTGAAGGTATTAAATTTTTGGTAAACCATTTAATTTTTTTTAACCATCATCAAATTTTTAATTCCTATGTTAAATTTTTATGTCATTGGGTTAAATTTTTTTGTGGCATATTATTATGCACAAAATTCAAAAAAAGTGCCAAATTTAAACTTGCCCTCTATCTCTTATAATAAGTAAGATTCTCATAACATAGTTACCCTGAAATTAGTAACATCCTGTATATGTTTTAATAAAACCGGTTTACTTTTTTTTGTGTAAAATATTGGTCATTAATATCCAAACATCCGGTGTAATATCAATCCTCGAAATAAAAAATTGTAGTTTGTTCTGGTAGGTATTAATAAAAAAAATTTCCGGAACGTTATGGTGCTCCTTTGAAACAATCTGACTTGATTGTTATTCCTATTATAACTGTTATATGGAGCATGTTTTAATATATGAACAACTTTTAAGTGTGGGTGTTCAAAAAATCGTTTTAAGAGAATTACAATTTAGAAATTATAGATCTGAAATATTTGTGTGTGTATATTTTTGCATCCTCCTCTGATTTTAAGCATCCACAATTGTAAATAATTCGTAATAAGTTCATGATTTAGCTTTGACATTAAAATAAAATAAATATTGAATGTTTGTTAAACGCTAGTCAAATAGTAAGTAGTGCTTTTTGTAATTCGTTAATTACCCGCTGCTTTCTTTAAATCTCTTGTTGACATTATTTTTTAAGGTCAGGTCAGTCTTTAAGGTTGTGTATAATACAAAAAGAGAAAATATTATTTTTTACGTAAATTCAAAGAATAAACCAATGTTAACTTATCATTAAAAAAATACGTAAGGAATTTATTACTTGTAAGGTTTAATATCTAAAAAATTTTTACACCAAATGAAATGTTTTAACTATTTTTGTTAATAAAAATCATGAATATTTATTTCCTAAATTGTTTTATTCAACATGTGTTGGTTATACTTCAGTTATTAGAAAAGTACCTGGCTACCGATTCTCGAATTCATATGAATCGGTGCTTCTGTGCAAATTTAAACAATAAAATTGAATCTAATAAGTACCCTTTACTATTCATTTGTTTATGTGTTATAAATGACAACCTGTCAAATAAAATATGAGTGGGTATTTTAAAAATAATTCCTTAATAATGATGCCTGATGATACAGCAGTGTCTGTATCAAACGTGACAAACTCTAGTTGTATTGAAGAATATTACAGAGAGATATTACTTGCAACATTTATTGGTCTACTTTACTTTATGTATCAAAAAAGACTCTTCCTCAGTCAGTACATGGATTTTGAAAAATACCATATAGTAATTCCTGAAGACAATGTTAGAGTTCTTCGTGAAATGGTTTATGAGACCTGTTCGTCACATTTATGTAGTTTATGCCTAATTGCATTACTTTCAGGTGGAATTTGGATTTTGAATATTTTTAAGGATTACTGTATTTATAGATTTTTATTAGCAATTTTTTGTGCGTTTGTTGTATCAAAATTTCATTTTATGAGATATGGAACTTATTAAAAAGATTATATATAAAATTTTTCTTTTAAATTCTAAATGGTTTGTGGTAGCATTTAATTAAAAATTTATTATTCTACTCATTCTTTTTATTTTTAGTGATTACAAAATTCAGGTAAATACTTTACGCCACGACGAAATAAGTGAGAAATAAACATAATTCTCAGTTCGTTGTGCAAATTGTACTTGAATATAAAAATTAATATAACAAAGTTCTCGAGTTTTTTCTTAATAATTTGAGCAATTTACTTTAATAATAATAATAGCAAGCTTTGACAGGCCATTTAGGCCCATTGCTTAATGACTTGTTTCCATTGCTTCCTGTCCGTGATTTTATCCCTCCAATCTGTTATCCCCTTATTTTCCAAATCCTCCATCACTGCTTCCTTCCATCTTACTCTTGGCCTTCCTCTCCTTCTCGTCTCCTGTCTCGTTCCATCCAACACAATCTTCGTACTTCTTCCTTCTGGCAACCTCCATACATGTCCCATCCATCTCAATCTCTGGGCTTTTATGTAGTCTACTATTCCTACATCCTTATACATCCTCTGCACCTCCTCATTTGTCCGTCTTCTCCAGCCACCTTCTGTTTGTATTCCCCCGAAAATCTTTCTCAACATTCCCCTTTCCCACCTACTTAGCATATTTTGGTCTGCCGTACCCAGTGTCCACGTCTCGCACGCATATGTTGCCGTAGGCCGTATTACTGTTTTATAAAGTCTTAACTTTGCCTTTCGCGACACTAGTTTCGATCTCAGCACACTTGTTAACGCCCCTGCACTTCTGCTCGCTTTCACCGTTCTAACCTTTACCTCTTTATTATAATCTAAGGCTTCTGTAATTACGGTTCCTAGAAACGTAAATTCCCGCACTCTTTCTATTGTTATTAGCTTCTCACTTTTGGTCTTTATCACTAGATCACCCCTTCCTTCATTTTCCTCCTTACCGCATAGCCTCATTATTTTAGTTTTCTCTGTGTTTATCCTCAAACCCACCTTGCCTGCTTCGTATTCCAAATTTTTTACAATTTCTTGAATCTCCTTCTCTGTTCTTGCTACTATTGTGACGTCATCGGCATATGCTAGTACTTGGTGACTCTTCGTTTTGATGGACCCGCTTCTATTCAGTCTGGTTTTTCTAACAACTGCTTCCAGTACCATATTAAATAAAGTTGTTGAGAGCGGATCTCCTTGTCTTAGTCCTGTTTCTGTTTTGAACGTCCTGGATAATTGTCCGTTATACCTCACTGTATTCTCTGTGCTGGTAAGTGTTTCCTTTATTAGTCTTCTTAACTTCTTATCCACGTTGCAGTCTTTAAGTATCTTTAACATCTCCTTTCGGTTTATGCTATCGTAAGCCTGCTTAAAATCGATAAAGATTGCGTACATCTCTATTTTATGTTCGTAGCCCATCATTTGTATTTCCTTCAGTGTGGCTATCTGGTCTATGACTGATCTGTATTTTCGGAAGCCACTTTGGTATTCTCCAATCTCATTTTCCGCATATTTTTCCAATCTCGCTTTCATTGTCATCGCAAAGACCTTGTATATGGTATCCAGTAATGCAATACCCCTGTAGTTCATACACTCTGCCTTATCCCCTTTTTTGTGAATCGGTACGATTATGGCATTCTTCCATACCCTTGGTAGTTCTTCCGTTTCCCAGACTAATTTTATCATCTTCCATATTTCTGATTCTAGCTCTTTTCCTCCATATTTTGTAAGTTCTGCATATATCTCATTTCTTCCAGGCGATTTCTTATTTTTTTGCATTTGCAAGTACTTGGTTACTTCCTCAATGGTTGGTGTTGGTTCCTTTTTTTCTTCATTACTTTTACTTTCCTCCTCTTCACTTTCCTCCTCTCTTTCATCTTCTTGTCCTGTTCTTTGGTTTAATACTTTCTCGAAGTGCTCTTTCCACCTTTCCAGAATTTCTCCAATCTCCCCTAGTAATCTCCCTTCTTCACTTTTTATATATATTGTTTTTATTTGGAAACCTTTTTTTACTCTTTTTGCCTCTTGGTAGAAGTTCCTTATTTCCTTCCTTTTGTACTTTTCTTCCATTTCTTTCAATTTGTCGTCTTGGTATTTTCTTTTTTGTCTTCTTAGTATCCTCTTTGCCTCCACCCTTTGTTCTCTGTATTTTTTCTCCCTCTCCTCTTTGTCACCTTGCAGCATCTGCAGCCAAGCTTCCCTCTTCTTCCTCACGACTTCTCTGCATTCTTCATTGAACCATGTCTGATGTTTTTTCTCTTTCTTCTTTCCCAATACTTTCGCTGCTGCCCCCTTCACTGTTTCCTCGATATTTGCCCATTTACTTTCTATCGTTGTTGCTTCTTCTGCCATGCTTAATCTCGTTTTAATTTCCTGTTGGTATAATCTCTGCTGTCTTCCGTGTTCCAAACCGTCCACATCTATCTTCTCCCTTTTCCCTTCTTTATTTTCTTTTGGTCTTTTTGTTTCTTCTTTTAGCTCGGTTTTAATTACTACTAGATAATGGTCCGAGTCCATTTCTGCCCCTCTTTGGCTTCTTATATTCTTCACTATCTTTGCTTCTTTGTCATCTATCAGGAAGTGGTCTATCTGGTTTGTTTCTCTTCGTCCTGGTATCTTCCATGTGCCCAAGTGTATTTTTTTATGTTGGAAGTATGTGCTCATAATTGTCATAGTTCTGCTTGCCGCAAAGTTTATTAATCTTAGGCCATTATCATTAGTCTCGTTATGCTTACTGTATTTTCCTATTATGGGTTGGTACCCCTCTTCTTTGCCTATTTTTGCATTGCAGTCTCCTATAACTATTTTAATATCTTCTTTTGGTAATTTGTTATACTCTCTCTCCAGTCTTTCGTAAAAATTTTCTTTTATCTCTTCTTCTTTCTCCTCCGTGGGTGCGTGTATATTTATTACACTAATTTTTCTTTTATTTACTTGTATTCGAATATAGCACATCTTTTCCGATAATGCTTCAAATTTTAGCACTTTGTTTTTGATATCCTTGTTCACTAGGAAGGCTGTTCCATAAATTTTTGTATCTCCCCCGCTGTGGAATAATATGTAGTTTTGTAATTCGAGTATGTAAATTCCTTTTTGCTTTGTTTCCTGCACTGCTGCTATCTGTATTTCGTATCTCTGTAATTCCTGCTCCAAACTCCTAAACGCTCCTTCGTAATTTGTTCCCCGTAAATTCCATGTGCCTATTCTATATTCGCTTTTTGGTCTATTTTCTTTCTTCCTCCCTTCTTCCTTCTGTGGTTCTTTATCCATTTTCATTGCCATTGTCGTCTTTCTTTTTTCTCCGTCCTGCGTTGCTTTTGTTAGTTTTTTGGACGCCCCTTTTCCTCTTCCTGCACCATTTTCTCCTGTTTTCTATCCCATTTATACAACTTTTCGTTTACCCATAGCTTTTGGTATCCCACTTTAACTTTCTTTCCCTGTTTTTCTTCTTCTTTTGCCTTGTCCCTAATCTCCTTCTGAATCTTTCTTTCCATTACCGTCATATCTTTGTCTATGTATATATTTTTGTTCTTCAGTTTGTAACAATTTTTAAAAATATTTTGTTTCTCCTCCCAGTTCTTGACTGTTACTACACACTTCTCCTTATTAATTACGTGGGCATCTGTGATTTCTACCCTCAGATTCAACGTTTCCTGTATGAAAGCTGCAGCACTCTCCTTAATTTCTGCTCTATCTGTGGTATCTACTTTTATTCCCGTTATCTCTATACTGTTCTTCCTTTTATCTCTGTCTTGTAATTCTAATCTATATTCTAGGTCCTGAATTTTTGCTTCTAATTTGTCCCTTTCATTATCCCATTTTTCTTTCATTTGGCGTAGTTCTTGTTTTAGCTTCCCCATTTCTTCATTACTCTTCTCAAATTCCGTTGTTAATTTCTTTTGTATTTCTCCATTCCCACTTTTTATCTCCTCCCTAATTTTCCCCATCCATTTTTCCATCACTTTGTCCATAGCTTCCTCCATTTCTCTGTCTTTTATTATCTCCTCACTTTCTGTAGTCTCTTTTTTCTGTTCTTCTTTACTCTGCTCTTTTTTTTTACCTCTTATGTTTTGCAACTCGGTTATGATGTTCTTTTCTTGTGATTTTGCCACTTCTTCGCCTTTTTCATAGGTTTTTTCTTCAGCTAGCTGTTCCTTGTCCGTGATCGTCTGTTGATTTTCTTTTGTTTTTTTATTTGGTGTTCTCTGTATTTTTTGACTTCTTTTGAAAGCCAGCACGTCAATTTCCCACTTTTCGAAATCCTGTGGCGTTTCCTTTCTTTTCCTGGTTGCCTTTTGTAAGCATATGTCTTCTACCGTTGCTACGCTGTTTGCTCGTCTCCTTTGATTTTCCATAAACCTTCGCTTTAGTTCTTTTGGCTCCGCGCTTTCTTCGCCGACGTGACTGTAGCTTATATGTTCCGTAGTAGCTCTTTTGACCCACCCCCTCTACTTGCATCTACTATTCTCTGATGATTCTCTGGGTTCGCACAATTCTCGCCCTACTGTTATCAGGCCTCCGTTTATTTTTCACTATTTGACTTCGCCTTCTTTGCGTTTTCTTCTTTTTATGTTCTCCAAATTACTCCACCGTTTCTCTAATATCTTTTTACTCTCCACGCTATTTTTTCTTCTTTTGTCACTCTCTCTGACTTCTCTAAAACTTCACCTTTGTTGAGCACGCCCTAATTTGGTAACGCACGGCAACATTCATCGCAACATATAGGGTTTGATCCTGGCTAAACTAGTTGCGCGTTAGTAACGACTAAATTTGTTTATGAATACGGCTGTATTTTATAGGAAATTAGGAATTTATTTCGTACAGCATTAATTACGGCGTTAATCACTACCACTATTAGAGGATGGTGGGGTTGGCTCCGCCACCTGCTCCCTGAAACAAAATTAAACAATTAGTAGGTACACACTAAACTGGAAAACACTTGTTCACTCAAACGGACAATGTCAGAAAATACATTTAGAAGCACTGTATAATATACAATCAGGTTTACATTTTATTACCTGGCAAAATGTTGTATGTTCATAAATGCTACTCGATGAATGTCTACATTTGGAAATACCATGTCTACACGCCGTCCGTGTGGCAATAAAGATAAGGAAATGTTGAGCCCCTCCTGCGAATAGCCCACTATGCTGCCGATAGCTATAGTAATATGGAGAAACTCCTTGTACCGCAATTCTACAGAGTCTTCTCCTTCTGGATTCATAACAAAAGACAACGTACCCTGCATATATGTCACATTTTCAAAAATAAAATTGCAGGGATACATGTTGGTTGTTGCAAGTCTGTCTTTAAACTTATCCAATTGGAAAGACCTCCAATCTTTTAGAAGGTTAACGTCTGAAAAGAAAATGAAAACTTATCACTGTTTTGATAACTAAACTTGTTTAGGTTGAAAATATACGTACCCAACATCGTCCTTGCTTTTTATACCTACTGCTTATCAAAATCAAAACTCAACCACAAAGGCATAAACTGGCATAAACAACCTCTACAACTAAAAATTTCAGACCGGCGTGATGCTAGCAATAACTAAAACTCAATAAAGTCGTGGTCAGAAGTTGTATGTTAAAAAATTTGAAAATTGTAAAGCCCGTATGACACGGTGTTAAATTTGAAACAAAATTTGCGTGTAAATTGACACGTAAATTTGATGTTAAATTTAACGCCGTGTCATACACAATAGTATATTACATACCCAGGTGGAAAGAGTTTCATTTCTATCGAGAGCTAAGATAGCTGACCAAGGCACGAAGTGCCGAGGTCAGCTAATGCTCCAGATAGAAATGAAACTTTCCACCGTGGTTTGTATACTATTTTATTTTCAACCATCTAAAACAGACGGGAATAACAATAAAAAATATTAATATTTTGAAAATAAAACCGACATATTGACAAAAGCATACTCCTGTATAACTGTAACGACCTGCTTGATTATGCTCCATTGACGTTTCTCTCAGTGAAACATAAAATTAAGCATATAAATATTAAATATTTCTATTGCTACTTATAATAACTCCAATGTTACAATTAATTTGAATACTACTAATTAGTTTCATTAGTTTTTCCTATATGTTTCGAATAATAAAATGAAAATACTACAATTTTGATATTTTTACTTTGCCGCCCGCCAGGTGGAAAGTGATCACTTTCCACCTGGCTGGAAGGCGACAGTTAGTAAACGTCAAGTTTCCAACTTACAAAAATGTCAGAAATGCTGTCATTACATATATGGTTGAAAATAAAATTATTTTTTTCTATAGCAGATGTTAAAGTGTGCTTTGTTCGACTAAAAATAGTTGATCAAGTATTACTTTAACCGCAAGGGTAGATAAAGTAACACTTTAACCGCAAGGATAGATAAAGTACTTTAATTTTCTGGAAACTCCATGGAAACCGAATGGAAACCTTTGCTACTGAGATTTTCGGGTTTAATATAATCTAATTTTAAATTGTTTTTTTTTTACAAATTTTTCTTATTTTTTTAACATCTGCTATAGAAAAAAATAGAATTTTATACACGACGATAAAATGTAATTATCGACTCGCGAAAATTTTTTCGCGAGGGGCACCGAATATAGATGGCGCTGTAAAAATCCAATATGGACGACAGTTACGGGGTAAATTAACTGTCAGCTGGTTCATTGCCATGCCATTTAACACGTACGTAGTAGTAGTCGTCAGTGGTTTCAATTTTGTATTTTGTGTTGTGTTCGTTTACAAACGTGTTGAATTTTACATAAAATGCCTCTAATATCATTGTGGGACATTTTACAATATATTGGAGAAGGTAGAAGATGCTTAGTAGAAGGTGAAGCAGTACTAAACGCAGAACATGTGATTATGTGCGGTTTTAATAACAATAATATAAGGAAGAAATAAATGCGTTATGTGTACAAACATCCAATTTAAAAGGACCACCACATACCATTAAAATTGTGTTAGACCTCTGTAAGTACAAAAGCTGTTTAAATAATTTATAAATAAATACTACTAATAGTTAATCAAATTTGTAGCTTCACCAACCAAATGGAATTGTAACTGCAGTTGCAAAGCAGGTGCTGGAGCTAAATGCTAAATGCAAACATATTGTTGCTTATTTGCTCTATATTAACAGGTAAGTTTTATTTAGGAGAATTATAATAAATGATATTGAATTATGTTTTATTATTGCAGAAACGAATTAATACAGACTTGGAGCAAGTGTGGGGTACACGAAAGCAAGTCTTACATTCCGATGATGGACAAGTTGTGGATGCAGTAGTGGACTACTGCCACGTAAATTTTGTGGATCACAGGATATCTAATACATAATAAATAATACAGTGTAAATGTATTATAAATTGATTAATATTTACTAATTAACAAGATTAACAAATAAAATGACATTTCTGAAGTTTGTTTTTTCATAGCAACCAATAAGAACCAATCAGATGCTTGCTGATACTAATACCCACGACCTGCTTGATTTCCAAGACTTGAGACGTCAAGTCTCGGAAATCAAGAAGGTCGTGCATTAAATTAATGTTAAATGTAAACAATCGGAGAAAAAATTATATGTTCAACACAGCAGAAATGCAGATTTGGTAAATGCGGATGGATTTTCTTTAAAAAATAATAGATTTGAAATATCTTCGTCAGTGTGGTGGCCGGTAATGATTTCTACAATAGGTTGAACTTGTTCAAATTCGGTAGTGTAGTGGTGTTCGTAGTAGGATGTTCACGATTCTTTCATCGTTTGACAAGTCTTCTACTCCGTTCCTGTGTGATCGTTTCATTTAAAATACAGTCGTGGTCTCGCACAGGTAAATTAACAGAAGGAACTGCAGTTTTTTTCAACCTTGCTAGTTGATTAACATGAGCTGAAAACAAAGATATAATTCTTATCACCGGAATGATAGTGTACGAAATTTTTTAAGTAGTTACTACCTGCTGATAAATTACTATGTATTATTTCAACCACATTTTCAGGCAATAAATTATTTACGTACAAATTTTAACAACAAGTTTAATATAATTTATAAATTAACAAAGCTGTTTTATTACTTACCTTTATAAAAAAAATCCTCATCATTAAATACACACTTTCATGTGAGGTGAAACTTTTTTTCCCATTTTCAGAGCCACTGCCCATTTTTTACATAATATTTTATTGAAACTGGGAAACTTGTGCAAGCTTATATCAATTTTATATGTTGCTGAACATTGCGGTACACAACAATTATTTTTACTTTTAGAAAAGCCGGATTTGTTCGCCATGCTTCTGCTTATAAATACATAACTACAACAGAACTAACCCCGTCTTTACTACTTGTAAATTTCGCCGCTAGAGGCGCGTCGGTTGGTGCCCCTCGCGAGTACCTAAATTTTCTGAATGCCCCCTGTAGATTATAAAAAATCATAACCAAAAATTGACAAGTGTCAATTTTTGTATCAAAATTTTTATCAAAACATGGTAAGAAGTCCACCTTCATTAAGACTTCGCCAAAATGCTTCTCAAAGTTCACGAAAGGACCATAAAAAAGAAAGCCATAAAAAAATTGATAATACACTACCAAAGTAACAAAATAATTTTTTTGAGGTTATGGTTTTTTGAAAATGAATTATTAATGTTATTTTTTAGAAAAATTGAGCAAGATTCGGGTGGTTTAATTTACCCTGGGGGTGACACAGCATTCAAAGCGTTACTGTCCGCTAGATTTTGTGCAGCAATTTGGTCGCATATATCTGATTGCGATGAAACTTACAACTATTGGGAACCGATGCATTATTTAGGTACAAAATGTAACAAAATCTGAATTATATAACAATTGGAATCTTTTTTAGTGTTTGGAAAAGGTCTACAAACTTGGGAATATAGTCCTGAATTCGGATTACGTTCGTACACATATTTATTAGTACATGCAACACCAGCTTATATTTACCATAAATTATTTCAACCAAATCCATTACTCATATTCTATTTTGTTAGATGTTTACTCGGTTTAATCTGCTCTTTTGCTGAAGTATTTTTTTACAAGTGTGTATATTTAAAATAATATTTTTTAATAGCTAATTGATATCGTTCTAGGGCCGTTTGTAGAGAATTTGGGGTTCATGTAGGTCGATTATGTTTAGCTTTTCAATTATTTTCTGCTGGGATGTTTATATCAAGCACAGCTTTTTTGCCATCAAGTTGGGCTATGTACGCCTTCGCTGCTGCTTGTGCTGCTTGGTGGCAGCAAAAATATCCTTTAGCTGTTTTTATGATAGCCTTAGGAACATTATTAGGTAAATATGAGACAATAACGTAATTAGATGTGTTTATAATTTTTTTTGTTTAGGTTGGCCTTTTGCAGCTTTATTAGGGGTTCCCATAGCTTTCGATATGCTGTTCCGTAAGAAATTGTATAAGGATTTTGTTCAGTGGTCTTTAATTTCGGCTGTAGTAATATTGGGGCCCATGGTAGTGATCGATTCTAGTTATTTTGGAAAAATAGTTATTGCACCGTGGAATATTGTAAAGTACAACGTCTTGGGAGGTGCTGGCCCTGAATTATATGGAACGGAACCTTTTTCATTTTACATTATTAATGGTTTTCTTAACTTTAATATTGTTTGGGTAAGTATAAATGTCAATTAATGGTTCTAATTAAGTGCAAACTTAAAACTGCAATATTTGCAACTCATTAATTTTGTATTGGATTTAATACACCTACAGACATTTTGATATAAATTGTTTACAAACTTTACTAATTAGATATTATTTAGTTTATAAAATCTCATCCTCTTACCTTATTTTTTCATATTACAACAAAGGATAATTTTTCACGCCATTAATGATCTTTTGTTGTAGCCTACAAGTTTGTTATGTTACCTATCAATTTTAAATTTGTATTTGCACTTATACAAAAAAATGTTAATAGGGAATTATACTAAAACACTAACAGTAAAAGTGATATAAATTAAAACTATGTGGTGTAATGGCTCTATATTATTGCAAACAGAAACATGAAAAACTTTATCTTGATTTTTTTTAAATTAAATAAACAGTACAGAATAATTTCAAAATTATCTCGTGACTGGAACTGACTTGGAATAGCGATTCCAAGAATTTTGAAATTTTTGAAAAATTATTACAAAAAAACTGGCCACATGATTTTGTTTAAATTAGCTACATTTTTGTTTTTTGATGAATGCCAGAATCAAAGCCAGTTGATTATTTTTTTTCAATCAACTGGCTTTGGCCAGAATAAGTCGCATTAGGTACAGTTGGCCTTGCCAGAATTTCACTGTGGCGCCCTCTACGAGGTTTTGAAAATCGGAAATTAATGTTCCTATAGCGCCTTTATTAGTCAAAATTTGAAAGAAGTTTGAACATAAAAGTTATTCAGTAATATATAATTCTGCATTTTCCTAAATGTATATCACGTATACAGGGCGTTTTCTTTCCAAAGTACAACAAGCAACTTTGTTATTTTAAATGAAACACCCTGTATATTCTTATATAATTGCATGCAAAATTTAATTGTCTATCACATAAGCATAAATATTTCAATCTTTAGTATAAAATTATATACTTTATACATGACAAACTAGTGTGGCGCCACCGTATTTAAAAAATAGAGGGATGGTACTGGCCCTAGCAGGCACCTCGATCTGAGTCATACAAACACATGGATGTGGCAGGGCCATGGCGCACACATATTCTCTGGACATTCTATTTAAACTGGCCTGTATGGCATGGTGAACTAAAAACTGGTCCATGGTCCAGCGCAAAATGTCACGAACAGACACAGGTGTATACCTTGTCGCAGAATCTGTTTATGTTAGACATATTTCCCCGGAGTTTCTTGTAGAAAATTTAATTAATACAGTAACAATTAAAGTGTAGTATAAATCCCTATTTGTTGATAAATGTTACTAATCCTATACATTTTTTTATAGGTATTTGCCATTTTATCGCCTGTGACATTATTGTTATCATATTTATTGGTACCTGCGAAGAATAAAAGTACTTTATCTTTACCTCACTTACTCTCCCTTTCACCGCTATTCTTATGGTTAGCTGTATTCCTTTTTCAACCACATAAAGAAGAAAGGTTCGTCTAATAATTATCAGCCACACATTTCAGCTTTTTAAAAATATACTAAACCTGTTGTAGGTTTTTATATCCGGTCTATCCGATGATTTGTCTTGCTGGAGCAATAACAGTAGATATTCTACAAAAATTATGGTTCCGTGTTTTATGTTTCTTAAAAACGCAACCATTAAAAATGCTAAGAATTCCACATGGAACGCACTATTTAGATTCGACTATGTTTATTATGATCGGTGCTATTGCAATAGCAGGAGTATTAGGGATTTCGCGGATATTTGCGTTATACAGAAATTACCATGCACCTTTAGATTTGATGATGGAATTGAATCGTTTCCCAGCAGAAGGAAAATTAAATAGTAATAACGCTATAAACGTTTGTTTCGGAAAAGATTGGCACCGTTTTCCGAGTTCGTTTTTCTTACCTAGCAGTAATTGGAATGTACGTTTTATCCAATCAGAATTTAAAGGCATTTTACCGGCTCCATATTCTGAATATGAAAATGGAACAACTTTAATCCACAAGCATTTTAATGACAAAAATCAAGAAGAAGTTAGTTTATATTTTGATATAAATAAATGCCACTTTTTACTTGATTTGGACCTAAATAAAGAGACTGAATTGGAACCAATTTATTCCAAACGAAGAGAAAAATGGATTATAGTTAAAAGTTTACCATTTTTAAATGTTGAAAAGTCTAGTGCTTTATTTAGAGCTTTCTACATTCCATTTTTGAGTGATTTGTATGTCCAATATGGAAATTTTAGTTTGTTACAAACAACTAGAATTGGGAAACTAAAATAATGTACCTGATTATTACACTGTACATTATTTTTACACGATTTTTAATAAAACGGTAGCGAATAAGACTGTTTCCATAGTCCTAAACATTAATTATGACTAGTATATCTAAGTTTGTAAATAAGTCATTTAAATGTACAGCTAAGTGTTAATTTGAATTGTTAATGTAAAATACGATGTAAACATTTTGTTTCAATTTCAACTTGGAATAGTATGTTGTACTATTGTTAAGCATCACAAAGCGAGGCTTGTTCAAATCAAATAAATTAAAGCCGCCCCAACCATGGATGTTTGTGCATGTTAGATGGGGGGACGTATGACCCTAGTAGTTGGTGCCCCCCACAAGTAGCAGAAAAAAATAGTGTGTACTAATTATTACATTCTTTACATATTTTTACGTAAATTATAATGGATATACTTATATCACAATAATTGTATATTATATTTCTTAGATGTTTTATGTACTTATTTACAATTGTTTATATAACTTATTCGTTTTTTAAATCTTGTATTATTACCTTAAGAGTATAAAATTATCTCAATGGGTTAAATTAGTCTCTTACCCAGCCTTACTGTTTGTGTTGATCTCAGACGATGCTCTACACTAAGGAGAGTGCTTTGGTCTATTAAAAATAGCCCATTTAACTTAATGTATACCTATAGGGTGTTTAAGATGAAGATCGCAAGCATGGGGATGTGATAAACGATAAGTATTAGAGATTTGATTAAATAGGAAGAAATGTTCAGCATATAGAGGACTCTATGATCACTTCGAATTCTATGCATTTTGCACAGTTTTCAGTACAGCTGAAAAATCTTAGATTTTCAGTTTTATATTTCCCTGTTACTAACTGGGAGTAATAATAAGCTAAATCGTAGTACTAGCTACTTTACCACTTGTAATGCCAAAGAAAGAGTGTTGAGGGTTCCAATATCGTGTGCGGGTTTTACCTCAAAGAATGAAGGAAAGAAATAAAAGTCAGCATTAGGAGAGGGGGTACTGGCCTTAGGTACTGGCAGGTTTTTTTTTCATATCAACACGGACAACTAATTCCCAAAGATAAATCCTAACATAACAGATTATTTGTTCGTTGTAGATGCAGTATACTATTGATCTCTAAAACATTACGAATTGAAAATATTTTCAAAAATTTGCGTACCTTCCTAATTATTTTTAAAAAATAATTTTCCCGCGAAAATTGTGTGCGCCATCTACCAATCCGATAGATTATTTGCGGCCTATTCATGCGCCGTAGTTATGCGCGTAGAATGTGGTACTTAACGCCATTGTGGTATAATTGACTTGTTATAAAAACATTTAAAAATATAGTTATTACGTGAAATAGATTGTTTAGTGAGGTGTAAATAAACTAAACGTGAATTAGTGCTGTTGTGGATAAAGTGACAGACAGACTAAGAGTTCGAAAAACAAGTGAAAAGACTGGTCAATGTCAGCAGGCGTGTCAGAACAGGTAAAGTCAACACATCTTTGATTTAATCGTTTTCTCTTTGGAATTACCAGTGAATTATTTACTTTTCGGTATGTGAATCTTATCCTGTTATTTTCTTTCATGTGGGGTTATGGTGCAGCGGATGAAAGGACAGGGAAATCAAGGTTTGTGTTGACATTTCTTTTTATCAGTTTTGTAGATCTGTAACATAATATTCTTAGATATTCCAGTAATTACGCTTATCTAATTAATAAGTGCATATCAAATTGTCGTAACAATCTCTCTTATTGCGATATTTTATGTTTGATAGTGTCCAATGGCACTAAGGAGCAGTTAGGCGCAGGAGAGGGAGCAAGCGGTTCGGAAGAATTTGAACCATGGCGTTCACAGCAACAGAACTCTGCAGCTCCAACAGCTTATGGAGCATCAGTCCCTATTTCCAGTGCCACAGATATTTACAATATGAGCACTGCAGGTTTGTACCTTTCTTTCTTTCTAAAAGTTCGATCTCTTGAACATTACGAATTAAAATAACATTGCCTATCAACTATGTTATCACGTTGTCATTATTTAGGTTGACAGATAAGTTAGTCATTTGAAACAATTCATTCATTTGTCTAATGATATGCAGTGCTTAGTCTGCTTGCGATAAAGTGAAATAATGGTTGCTAGTAATGTGCTTTGTGTTAATGTAAGTTTAAGTTCATTGTCTTCTTTAAAAATGCTTTACTAGATGTAAATGGTAAATAAATAAGGGTAATAATAACTGAGGCTTTATGTAGGTATTCCTAAATAAGTCAAGATTGAATGCGTAACTCTTTTGAAACTTTCACTTTTCATTTAATGTGGCTTTAATGGGTTACATTATTTTAGTAATTCGCAATTAAGGTAATCACAGCAAATTAGATTCTTTATCAGATTTACTTTTCATACAACAGAATTACCAAACAAATTTCTAAACCAAATATTGTGTTTCACTTTTGTATACCCAACGGGGGGGTATAGGAGTACCCCACACTTATATTTGTTAATAAATTTCTGTTTATGCACATCTATTAGTTTCTACCATCCTAGACATTGTGTCTTATATCACTGGGAATGTTTCTGAACCACTTTCGTACTTAAATTTTCAAAACAACTTTGCTTGTAATACTCCGACCGACCATAACTTGACTACTTCTTCTTCCCTCCATCACTCTTTCCCCTCCATTTTTTCTGTCACTTGCTACTGTTTTCATTTCCTCTGCTGTCTTCCCTTTTCCAAATCTATCTCCTGAACTTAGTCCAACCATTTTCTTCTCGATCTTTATGATAATTTCTAATTAATAGTACATATTATATAGAATTATTTGTGTGCCTCAGTTAGAATCTTTCAAGATTTCGTATATATGTATGTATAAGACAGTAAAATATGCTAAGTATAATTAATAGCAGACACCCTGTACAGAAGACAAGAGCTAGCAAACCAGCATAAGGTAATTTGCGTTATACAAAAAAAATCTAAAAAAGTTAATATAACAGTAGGGAGTACAGCTGTACGCCATTGTCAAAACCATTGGATTAAACAAAAATATTAACTTCGGAATAGTGTAGAGTTTAGATGTTGTCAAAAGTTAAATTAAGGCCGTAATCCAGTTAAATAAAAATGACTGCTATTATAGCTACCAAATGTGATAGATTAGGTTTCTGTAATTGTTCAGATGTTAATAATAATTTTATTGTAACTACAGGTTACTATGGCAGCGGTGGGACTTACCCATATCAGGCTTACGGTGTAGGAGATGGAACTTGGTCGAATGGAACAGATGGAATGACATTTCTAAGCGGTTATCCTCACGAATCATATTCAATGGATGGTAAATAATTAACTCTTACCTTGATTGTAATAAAACTAGTGCCGACTATCTGTCATATAGGGATGTTCGGTCCCTCTACAACTTTTTCAACTCCAACAGCCTTTGGTCAACCATCTTCTTTCAATTACTTTCATAGTAATGGCGACTTTAGTACTTGGGGCAGCCAGTTGGGTCAACGCAAGTATGATGACTACTATAGAGACCCCCAGAGCATGTACACCCAAGCAATGCCTGACTCCTCACTTAAAAGTGTGGAGCAGGCAATGCAAAACCTAGGTATAAAAGTGAGTTTCATAGATACGTCTTTGCATTAATATTGCACCTCAGATTTGAAAGGTACGTCCAGTGACGGTAAGGATTCTGTATCACAGCCTAAGAAAACAACATGGGCCAGCATCGCGGGTCAGCCAGCCAAGCCCCAGTTGACATCGCAGAGCCAAGGATTGAAGAAGAAGGGTCCTGGAATGCCGCCAGGTCCTATCATTCCTGGGAAGCACAACATCGACATCGGAACATGGGACACCAGCAAGAACACCCCACCTCAACTTCCCGTCGTCACCAACTCAGCCCCGAAATCTTTAGCACCCACACTGCCAGTTCGTCCAGGATGGAACGGCCCCCCAACCAACAGGCCTCCTCCAGCAGCTCCCAGGCCCGGCCCTCCAATGCAATCTTATCAACCCCAGGCCATGTTACCGCCTCATCTTCCTCCTCCTGTAAGTGTTCCCGCTGGAGCACATGTACAGGCTTTAATGCCTCCGGGAGGACCGATGCCGGTTCTTGTTGCACCCCCGGCTCCTTCTCATCCAGTGTTAGATGAACTGCGTGGTAAAAATAATTACAATCCCCCCGACTATGATTTGTCTGCTCCAAATGCGCGTTTCTTTGTGATCAAGTCTTATTCTGAGGACGATATTCATAGAAGCATCAAATATGAGATTTGGTGCAGTACTGAGCATGGAAACAAACGTTTGGACCAAGCTTATCGCGAACGTGATGGCAACGGCCCGGTTTATTTATTCTTTTCGGTGAATGGTTCTGGACACTTTTGCGGAATGGCACAAATGATGTCATCCGTGGACTACAATTCGAATAGCTCGGTGTGGTCTCAGGACAAGTGGAAAGGACAGTTTAAGGTGCGCTGGGTATATGTGAAGGATGTGCCTAATGTACAGTTACGTCATATTCGCTTGGAAAATAACGAAAACAAGCCAGTGACTAATTCGAGGGATACGCAAGAGGTGCCGCATGCCAAGGGACTACAAGTCTTGCGTATTATGCACTCGTATCGTCATTCAACATCAATATTCGACGATTTTGTGCATTATGAGAAGCGGCAGGAAGAAGAGGACAGCCGTAAGACTACCGAAGGACCACCGAGCCATCGCGAGGGAGGTGTTCGAGAACACAAGGACAGAGGGGAGCATCGACCCCGCAACCATGATCGGGATACCGAGAGGGATAACCATCGGTCAGGTGGGCATCGCAACGTGGAACAACATCATCATCATAAGGTAAGGGTTTGATTTTAGAAGCGTTTTCTTTTGAGTTTGCATTAAATGACTGGTTGCAGGAGCGTGGGGAAAATAGCAGAGGTCGTGGAGGACGTGGTGGTCGTAACTAATTAGTTTATTATGTGTAATACGAACACTGTTATGCCTGCTGTTTATTATATAGCATCATATACTATAGCTTGTTATTTCATCACATAGATGTTCTAAATTGGTTACTACTCCGTACTTCTGTCTGCATGGCTGTAGATTAGCAGACCATCCCTTCATTATCTCTTAATTTTTATCGAGGTTATAATTTTTGCTTTATGTTTGCTTTTTGTGGTCATTCACATCTTTATAATATTCTTGATGTGATCATGCCTAAGTTGGAACGCAAAAATGTTCCAGTTCCATCATGCTCTATGCAGTGTTTAACTAAACGCTAACATATAAAAAATACTGATTAATTCTTATGTGTGGGATATAATAAACTAAAATGTTCACTTAAAACTTTAAAAAATCTGGTATATGGATCAAATATAGTTGTAATACGCATAGCAGCCCACTGTTCGGATCGGGCTAGAGACACAAAACGAGGATAGTGCAGTGCTCATTTATTTTAAACAGTTTTACACTCGAGTGAACTTCTAATAAATTAAAATATAATAATATATAAATAGATACTTTATGAAATAATTGTTTAAATAAAGTGTTGATTTTCCTGGACTGATTTTATCTGCCAAGTGGCCAAGTGATACGGACTGGCAACGAAAGACATCTCCAAGAAATTCTTCCTAAACACCGTAATTGAACAATGACGCTGTGAAAGTGAACTCTTGTAGCTCAGCGAATTAAGAACTAGCAACAAAAGAACTCTCAACAAATTGGCTAAATTTTAGTTAATAAAATATGAACACTGATTTGTTTGTATATGTTACAGTTTTTCAATTTTGTAATATAGGAGATGGAATGTGCAGTCTACTAGAAATATTTGTTGAAATGATAATATAGTTTAACTAAACTTAATTGAAATTGTTCGACCACTTATTGTTGTGTTCATTTTTGCGTCATTTTATTCTGTAGATTTGCTCCCATTTTTATATTTTTTATCAAATGTGTAAAAAGAATGATTCGAGTTTTTTATTGAAAATTTAAAAAACTATTGTACAGTATTTAGTATTGTATTATAAACAATTGCGTATTTTTTTTATATTATTGTGTATCTACAGTTGATCTGGTAGGTAATTGTGTAAAGAGAAAACAAAATATAGATTTTTGAATCTAATTTATGACCAAACCAATTTATTACATATCGAGTTTGGTTGTTTCAGAAGAACATAACATTGTGGTCGCAGCAATTATTTTACTCTGTGCCTAATTAGTTAGACTGATTTGTCACACCAAAAAAAAAGGTGTACTGATTGTAATTTGAAAATGACAGATCCGAAAAGTGGGCATCTTGTTGACAGCTCCATTCATAAAACTTCAGTTAGAATAAATAAAATTTAAATGAGGTTGTTTTTCTTTATGCTTCCTAACATTTATTGTTTATTAATGCTTTCTTTGCCACCTAATATTCAGTTTTATTAAATCAATGAGTTGCTCGTTTGTTTTTGGTAAATTCATGAATGAATAACAAATAATAGATTTTTGATTTCATTTTATTGTATTTGCTGTAAAATCGAGCTAATCCCAATTTAAACCCTTTATTTTAAAGAATATACTGAGCAAAGAATGAAAAATTATAATCCATTCTGCATATAACAATCGTACTGTAACAATGCAATGACTTGCTCTTTGTTTGCACACTTTCGTATTTAATATTTTTTCTTTCTGTAAGCTTTTTGTAATCCTTTTTTTAATCTCCAAACATATTCCAGCACATTTTGCCTTTTTTTTTTGTTTTAGGATCAGTCGAGTCGTAACCGATACCAATATACAGGGTGTAACACAACTTATCTGAAAAATTTTAACCATACATGCAGCTTTAAATAAGAAATCGATTTGTTAAAAAAACTTAATAAAAGTCCAACACAAAACGAGATAAAAATTGTTAAAGGTACAAATTAATGAAAATGAGAAAAATGGTAATTTATTGAACACTGCATAAAACAACTGCCAAAAACAAAAGTACAATGTATTAATCTGCGAACTTGTGTGCGAATTGTTAGTATTGCAGTAATAGTTATTTTTTCAATAAAAATGGCACATGTGTACAGTAACGAGGAGTTGATGGACATTGTATTAGCGTACGGAGAAGCAAGGCAAATCTCGTTAGCAGCTTCTCGCCTTTATTCCCAGCGATTTCCAAATAGGCACTTGCCTTATCACGAAACATTTACGGCAGTGGTTCTACGTGGATGTGCTACTGGAAATTTACGCCCAAACCGTGGACATGGGGGTTGTCAGGTTCGCCAACATTTGTAACTTTAACAATTTTTTTCTCGTTTTGTATTGAACTTTTATTAAAAAAAAGTTTTAACAAATCGATTTCTTATTTAAAAGTGCATGTATGGTTAAATTTTTTCGGATAAGTTGTGTTACACCCTGTATGTTGCATTGGTGCTGTGTTCTTTTAACTAGTACACAGTTATTTTTCCATTGCAGAATTACATTATTTATTATTTTTACCCAGACATGAGGAACAAAGTAAGTGAAGCCGCAATAGTAGGTAACCCAACTTATGAACCAAAATTCATTTCTTCCAAGTTTTAACGGTAGACCAGAAAATTTATAATTAGCATTGTTGTGCAAATTTAATTTAGGTCTAGTCTTTCATTTCCTTTCACCTCCTTAATAGCATTTGACAAATAAATTTTTTTTTACCAATCACAGGCTGGTTTTAAAAGAGGTGTGTTAGTTATTGGTCAGAAAAGGGTTCCTATTATTAAAGTTATTAGCCAAATAGCTATTACACTTTCATAGAAGGTGGAAAGACCACCCCTTATAATATAACTAGTCCAACTTGGATTGGTACATACAAATCTCAACTTCCATAATGTGTGTTCCAGGATTTTGGTTTTAAATGTTTTTTTTTAGAGATATGAAGCTTCTTTTATTCCTATACAAGATGATACCTCTTACAGTTTACAAGTCAAATTATGGCAGAACCAAAATCGAACAAGAGCCAAGAAGTGTTTGAAATAAAAATATCTGTGAAAAAAGTTTTAAAGGTATTGGCCAAACCATTAAAAAATAGGAAAATTATGTCGGAAAACACGATTTTCCAGTACCTACCTACATATTCGCTTCCCAAAAGTAATCTTGATATTTAAAAAAATTAGAAATTTTTTGAAGTTTTATAATATCTAAAGGGCAAGTTTGCATAATTTGTCATATTTTGGTCTCGGGAATTTGTGGTAGTGGTTTGTACAGACCTTTTAAGAGACACCCAATGTATATATTTTTTTGTTCAGGGATAGTTTACTCTACAATAGATAATTACTTTCTATTTAGACTACTTTATTTTATTCGGTGGATCATGCAGCTGTCCTAGTGTCGGGTAATTTCTCAGGTAACATGTGTAAGGTAAAGACTTTGAAAATAAACAGGAGATTACCTATTACTGGTTTTCCGATGTAAAAAGAATAGAAAATCTAAGGTTTACTAATAAAAACATTTTAATTGCAGGTGCATAGGTGGTTTATTCATGAATTTTACAAAGTGTTAAATATCTGTGCCTAAATATTACCTTAATTTGCATATCAATCATTACACAATAACTAATTGGTTTACTTTTCAGCTCCATTTGCATTTCGCAAAACCATAAAATATGAAACTGATCCCCTTAAAATCTAAAACAAATGTTTTAAATTTTACAGTCTTTTTAAATACAAAATTGTTACTGTAGCAAATGTTGCCATGGACAATTTACTGAATTTTCCTGCAGTAATATATACTGGACGTTGTGCTCTCAGCAATGTCAGTAAAACTAACATTTTAGTAGTTCTTGGTGCAGCTATCCATTTGGCATTGTATGCTGCTTCTGCTATGGATACACTCGCTTCGCTTAACTCGTCTCCATTCCAACAGAATATAAACAGTTGAAAAATCATTCCAAGAAGGAATAATAATAAACCAATAAATACAGTATTTTTTATCGACATATTCAACTAAAATGTAATAGTATTATTATACAGGGTGTAGAATTGGATTAAGCACCATAAGAATTTCAATGCAAAAATTTTCTCCTAATTATTGTCCAACCAAACTGTTCCAAAGTTTTTTGTAAAGAAAGAAATACTGAATTGGGACGTTTTATTGATTTTGTATTTTAGAACAAAAAAAATTGAACGTTGAATTTGAAATTAAAATTATATAAAAACAGCTGGGCTTATTTTTCTTACTGATGAAATGGAGCAGCAGCTAATGCAATTTTAAGTAAAACAGTTTTACCTTCGTCATAAAATGTAATTATATTTGACGTTTCGCCGATTAGGCAGAATAATTAAAATACATGATTCCTGTCTTCTCATCCACTTCTAACTCTACAAAGCAGGAGAACATGTCCTCGTTTGATACTTTTCCCAAATTTTCGAGGTGTTGTTATCATTACTTTTGATTTTCATATTCAACTATATCAGTCTCATCATTTTCTTCTCATTGTGTCTGAAAAACTTTTTTTATCAACAGCATTTTGTCCACAAACGTAGATGCCTTCAAAATGCTTTGAAATGATGACTCAGTGCTAACTGTTAATTTCTTCTTTGGCCGTTTCTCATGTGTAGCAGGCAGACCTTTTTCCATTTTGTTTTTTTCAGGTTTGGTTTTCTTGCTGTTTCATCACTGCTGGTAGATGTAATTGCCAGGGCAGTTGGCTCCTCCTCTTTCTTGGCTGATGATATTTTCTGATTGTGTTCTTTTTCTATATCCTTGTCTGTTTCTCCTTTTTTGTTGCATGGATTCTTTATGTTTTATGCCGTACAGACTAACATCTTAAACGAGCACAGAGCAAGATTCATCTTGCTCTGTGCTTGCTTAGGTTGCTGGTCTGTACGGCATAAAACATAAGATAATGAATCCATTCAACAAAAAGGGAGAAACAGACAAGGATATAGAAAAAGAACGCAATCAGAAAATATCATCAGCCAAGAAAGAGGAGGAGCCATCTGCCCTGGCAATTGCATCTACCAGCAGTGACGAAATAGCAAGAGAACCAAACCTGAAATAATTAAAAATGGAAAAAGGTCTGCCTGCTACACATAAGAAAGGGCCAAAGAAGAAATTACGTAACAGTTAGCATTGAGTCATCATTTCAAAACATTTTGAAGGTATCGACGTTTGTGGACAAAACGCTGTTGATAAAAAAAGGTTTTTAAACACAATCAGAAGAAAATGATGAGACTGATATAGTTGAAGATGAAAATGTAAAAAAGTAATGATAACAGCACCTCGAAAATTTGGGAAAAGTATTAACCTGGACATGTTCCGCTGCTTTGTAGAGTTAGAAGTGGATAAGAAGACAGGAAAATAATGTATTTTTTTCACTACTAACCTGAGAAGTCGCCATTACTTACTCCTTTTCTCTAATGAGAAGTTATATTTCTCAACCTAGGTAAATAATGATAATGAAAAATTACCTAGGTAAATAATAAAATAAACGTTCTATAAATCAGATGTTATTGGTTTTGTTTTTTAGTTTGACAACTCCAGTTTCAGGCTACTAAATTTTTAAAATATCATGTGGAAACGGTAAATTACAAAAATCTAAATGAATAACATTTCTAGCAGTGAAAAAAATAGTATATAGACCACGGTAAAGATTTCTCTCAACCTCGCAACTTATTTCCCTTGCTGCTTCGCAGCTCGGAAAATAATAATGCTCAGTTGAGAAAACTGTCTTCTCTACCTTGGCCTATAATGTACTATTAATTATTCTGAAGAAGCCTAATCAGCAAAACGTCAAATATAATTAAATTTTATGACGAAAGTAAAACGTTTTTATTTTAAAAAAATCTATATTTTATTATATTTATGATTTCTATAATCATGGATTTTAAAAATGTAACGCTTGAGAATGTCAATAAAACGTTTTTTTCTTCAAGCGTATCATAATATCCATATTGTTGTACAGAACTGGCTATGTAGAAGGAAGTCATTTTGTTAATAGTCAAAAAATGAAAATAATGTTAGTATAGTACAATAATGTGCTTACGTATCCATGGCAACGGCAGTAGTTTGCCCATAGCTCCGCCCCCAAGGTTGATAGAAGGGAGAGCGTTGTCCTGTCGAAATGACTTTTTAGGAAATATTTATTTACAGCAACAGAATATTTTTACACTTGAAGAAAAAATAGTATATATTATTCGGAGTAGAACGGTCTTATTTGTGTTTCGCTCACTTACACAGCCTCGGCGCGTGCGCCTCGGCCGCAATATAAGCTCAACGCAAACAGAACTCTTTCTACTCCTAAAAATATAACATGAATTAGCTACTGCTCCATTTCATCATTAAGTTGAATTTGAATTTCGCGCCCTTTATTTAAAAGAATTTCTGCGAAATTAATGATTTAAAGGATTTTCAACGCATTTTGCAAATGAAATTGATATTAAAAGAATGAGCTCATGTATTTGCGTAAACTGTACATTTATTTACAGTTTATAATCAAACATAAAAGTTAGGTCAGCATAACTTGACAGTTCTGAAATTTAAAAAAAACGCGCGCGATTTTCAAATTCAAATTTTTGCAATTTTTTTCTTTCTGTACAATTAAAATACAAAATCAGTACAACGTTCAGATTCAGTAATTGGAACAGTTTAGCTCCGAAGTAATTAGGGGAGAAAATACATGAACATAGAATGTTTTGCATTGAAATCCCTACTGGGCATAATTCAGTTCTACACCCTGTATAAACCTATACTTTACAGGACTTGGAAGTTTAAAGTATTTTGCCTCTATCACAGCCTCGTACACCCAAACCCTCCTCATCCTGTAAAATATCACTTTCCGGATTTGTTACGTAAATGACTATTAAACTACTCTGAGAAGACTTCGAGGCTTTTATACCTGTCACACTACATAAGAATTATAATTTAATTCAACATCCTTCTTAAGTTGTAAGTCCTTTAGCTTACCGTAGATAATTGGTACAGTAGGAAACAATACAATGATAACGAGCTCAAAAATTGTGCAAGTATGACCAAATTAAAAGTATTTTCCATACTGTCTGAAAGATTCAGTATATCTTGATGGTGTTGTATACAATCTTTAATACATGTTTCAAAATTTTCTGCCAGTTCTTCGTCATATTGTTGTATTTCTTCTATCTCAATAACGTTTGTGTTCAATACTTTTATAGTTTTTGGCGAATTTGTTTGTTTTTTAGTCTGAAAAATAAATTTATGAATTAGAATTAAGAATAGAGGTGGTGGACATAATTTGGTTACCTTTTTTGTCATTCGTTCTGCTCTATCAAGAGCAGTTGTGATACTGTTAGCAACAATTTTAAATTGTGCTGTTAAATGTATCATAAGTCCGTTAGTTATTGTATCGGCATTAGCCATATACCAAGCAAAAATCCAAATGCTTAATATTTGATGTATAAATACTAATTCAAAATAAGGGCTTTTTTGCAGATCAAAGTTAAGAAATACATAATATGTGGTGTACGGCAGTTGTTTAATTGTTATCGTTATATTTTCGTTTTCTGGCGAAGCGTATTCCATAGTAGGGTGCCTGATAGCATAAATAAGTCTATTGCTTAACATTACCCCTATTATAACTCCCCATAAAATTATCTAAAAATGTATGTATATTATAAAAGCTTGCATTGGGAAATTAGTAATCGTACTTGGTTTCGTGTTAGTGCAACGGCTCCTCTTACCAACCTGATTTCTTCTATTCCTCCTCTGTTTATGTTTGGGATAAATCTATCTTTTTCTATATCTTCTAAGAATTTTAATATGGACTTTCTTTTAGCAAATACAACTGTAATTTTTGCACATGCTAAAAAAATTAAAATATTTGATTACTAATTATTCAATCTGTATCTTAATATTTATTGTTATTTATGTATCAAGTGAATTTACTATCTTGAGATCTCATCAGGGCCCGAGGTTTATTAACATCTGATAATTCCCGTGATATACCGGGTGACACAGGACCCCGGGGTACCCTTGTTATTTTTTTTATTTTTTAACCGTTTTAAATAATTTATTCTCTCCACCACACCGCACCATTCTTACATTGCTCTGAAGATAGATGGTTTTCTCTTCTTGGTCTCGAACAAGCTGAGGCACGATGTCCTTCCAAATTACAATTAAAACATCTCACGAGTGTCCTTGCTGGTGACTGAGAACACAACCCTTGAAGATTCCGCTGGTCTTTCCCTTCGCTGCACTACTGGCACTGTACTATTACTATTGCCTCGATTGTTTTGAGTTGCATTAGTCATGATTCGTAAGAGTTTGAAGGCTATCGAAATCCTTCATTCTTGCTCGACATTGTAAAACTTGTCCATTCCATCAATCATATCTGCTTCGCTCATGATAATAAATCGAAAATTTGCTTACAGCAATCAATGTCATTACATTGTCATTAACACTGCAACTCTTCTGGGCAGTCTACTCGTTCCATGCATTCACATCGTGGTTTTGACCATTAAATTCTGGCAGTAAACTAGATATTTATTGATTAGAGAAATGTATGCTCACCGGCTCAACGGGGCGACTTCCTTTTGTCTCTTCATGCAATGCCATTGCTCGCACCGTAGCCTGTACCAATTCTTGAACTGAAATCGACCCGCATCCGCTCTCGTCAGCTTGTGCGCCTACTGGATAACTCATCTTTTTCTTCACTTTTCATAAATACTTCAATGAACAGAAATCTCCTAATTATGCAATTAATCACGTTCATTCCACTTCTGATCTGTACTATGATTGCACTAATATGTTTTAAAATAAAATATCGATGGCTTCTTACCTATGCTTCATAGGTACATCTTTTTATTTTCTCCACCGCACCCGCACCATTTATGGCTCTTACAGTTCTTATCATATAAAGCCAGTTGATTGTTTTTTCAATAAACAATCAACTGGCTTTGTTATAGAACGTGCACGTGCATAGAACATATTTTATATTTTCGTAAATGCCTCATGTTCTTATCATGTTCTAACCTATGGTTCTAACTTCTAACAGGGTTCATTGCTCTGAAGATAGATGGCTACGAAGACAAGCGGATAGGTTTTACCATGGAGCACCCAACAGCTGAGCGTATGTATATACACAAGTCCACTGGGTTTTTGTGAAAAATAATTTTCAAACTGCAACTCACCTAAAGCAAAGACCTTGCAAAGACTAGGGGGGCGCCCCACTGACTTTAGGTTAGTTGCAGTTTGAGAATTATTTTTCACAAAAACCCAGTGGACTTGTGTATATACATACGCTCAACTGTTGGGTGCTCCATGGTGAAACCTATCCGCTTGTGCTAGGAAGTACCTTGTTACCAACTGTCAAGAACGCGCGAAATTCGAAAATATTCATTCTTACAATTACATTCAAATAATGAGCTCTTACGTGTATACAATGTATACAAAATTTATTTAAATCTGTTAAAAAAAATTACATGTTTGCCCCGAGGTCCTGTGTCACCCGGTATATATAAAGAAATCACCATCATAACATAATGTAGGTACTAAACATATAAAAAAAAGAATATACATACCCATTACATGGACTACTGCATAACTCAAAGTGAACAAAAGTTTATCTAAATCGTTAATATTTTTTAAAGCATACATAATTTCAACAAAAGTAAAATAATAAATAAAAGTACCCAACATGAAAGTGCAATACATTAGATAGAGAATGTTTAAAACTGGATGTTTAACATCGTACATGGGGACACCCCCCCACTGCAGTTGTCTCACATTATTTGTAAAATAATTCTTAGGTATTGTTAAATCTTCTTCAGCCATTTATGGTGAATTTGAATAATCGAAAGGTTTAAACTCGACTGGGAATATTACTATGCTTCCAATGGTTGAAGTATATTTTAACTTCAAAGGGAAATACAAGATCAAAGAATGACATACATTGGGAAATTTTAGAGAAAAGGTCTAAAACTTAAAAATTGCTATGTTTTTCCCAATAAATTTATTCATACAAGAAGCACATGGGCTAGGTGTGTAATAAGAGATTTATTTACCAGCTTCTATGTAATTAAAAATTCTAGTATCTTGTAATTAAAATTTTCAAAGCTTTTATGTCGACTATTAATAATTCATATGGAAATTTACAAGCTGGAATATTAATTAAACAAACCATTGTAGTCCTTTTAATTAATAATTCTTTCACATGCTTTTTTATTTTAATTAAAAAAATAATATCAGTGTAACAGGTGGTCGAGTTGGTCATCGAATCACGCCCAGCCTACTTGACCAGATATTTTTTATTGACTTAAATACAATAATTACATAATATAATTTAATTGAAAAATATAGTTTTATAAACATACAAAATGTATTAAAGTTAAAGCTATTTTACATATAATAAGTTTCTACTTCGGTTAACAATTTATTAAAATGATTCTCATCGATGATAAGAAACCTTTTTGCTTGTCTACTAAAATAATAGACTTCCCCTGTATAGATATCAAACCAAAGTGCATGTATGTGCAATTGATGCGTTTCTAATCTTTTTTTAAGAAAACCATAACTAGCTATATTTTGTAATTGTTGCAATGTGTTTATTTGAGATAATTTATCTTCAAGTGCAAACTCATTATCAGGATCTATGTATGCAACAAACTTCCTCATAGGTGTTTCAGCTTGAAACAATAACGGTTTTTTGTAATCTGTAATTTCTAATTGTTGAAATTTTTCTAAACTTGATAAGGCATGGGTACATAACCATGCTCGTAGTGGAGATATCCGTCGATTTTTCTGTAAAAAAAAATAGAAAAATTTAAAATATCATTGTTGGTCTGCGATTAGTTGCGTTTAATAAGCTCAGCAATTATTGTTATTAAATGGTCAGCGGTTTCTTGCTGAGTTACCCAGAATTTTCTATTTGCTCAGTATAGCTAACTACATTTTTCATGCTGGAAGAAGCTGGCAGCAGTTTTATATGACTTCCGGTTTGGATCAACGAAGGGTTGTTCAACGTATAGCAGGAATTGCTGTTAGACTGTAAAGTATGAGCAGTCTTGTTGCTGAGTCAATTGAACACAACTAATCAGTCAATGAACATACCTGAGATGCAAATTCACTATCCTGCAATTTATATAACAAATTTATAGCCTTGCAGTCACTATGTCCGCAAACTATTATATGTCTGATATCATTCACTATGCATCCCAATTCTAAAGCTGCAGGTTCATTTGTTGTTAATTCATCCAAAAAATGTTGAGAATGTGGGACAACATTCCCTGCATTTCGAACTGCGATAATAAAATTTATGGTTTATTAATTTCCCGCCAAGAAAAGTTAAACTTTCCCGCCAAAACGAATTTAAATTTTCCTACCAAACTTACCAACAAACATATCTCCAACATTCATTTCGGTAAAACGTGTAGGAATCATCCTACTGTCTATACAGGTAAAAAATACGGCTTTAGGCTAAAAAATAATAGTTTTTATTATAATTCCTTGTATTACGCATGCGCAAAAAACTTTTTCTTTAAAGATGGCGCGACCTTAAAACTAGGTCAATCTAATATTTATCATAATGTTTACTGATAACAAAAATAGTAATGGACTTACAGTAGGATTATCTTTAACTTCAAGAAACTGTTGAACCATTTTTGCTTTATCCACATGTCGATATTTCATGATACCTTTTAATATACGATCCATTTAAAAAATTATTTTCTAGTGAATCAACAGGTTGTGGAAATTAAAATTTAACATTCTCCCCACTTTAATTCAAGGTTAAAAGTTTATCGTGTTTATGATTTAGTTTTGTGCTTACATCCTCTGCTTTACCGCAAATAAAATTTTTAATATGTGGTAGGATGCCTTATTTGACTTTCAGAAAATATATATTTTTAAATTCTTTACACAAGGTTGAAAGTAGGTATAAAAAATTTGGGACAAATTTAGGATATGTTAAGTAGGTACTTATGTCTATTTATAGTTGACCAATATCTCCTTATCTGTAAAATTAAACTGAATTTAAGTAGGAGTGGCTTTAGTTTATTACAAAAATTATTTTGTTTAGGAAGGTAGAAAAAATGAACTTTACACCCTTTTTCTAGAATCTACATAACTGATAAAATATAGTATTACCAAAGAATATAAACACAAAGGGTGTTTATATTCTTTGGTATTACCTACATTTGTATACCTAGTGTTCGCTGAGCAGGGGAATATACCTACTACATAGGCTATAGGGTGGTTCATGTAAGAGGAAAACGCTTGGGTTAAGCAGGTATAGGCAACCCAAATTACATATTTATCTAGGCCTATTGTATTCTTTAACTGAGAATTTTGTCTACCTGGAGGAATTCCTACCCTCAGGAAGGAAACATTATATTGAGAATGATCTTAGAGTTTTGCTTCCTGTCTAAATAGATGACATTCTATAGATTCATACTTCTGGCACTTACAGGCGACATCTGAAATGGGCCATCCTGTATAGCTGAATTTAAAAAAAAGGATCCTTTTTATAAATTAAAATTTTATTTTCTTACTGATAAAGACTTGTTCCTAAAATCATTGTCAAGTAGATCTTATGTCATTAATTTTAAAGCCTCATCTTTTCGTAACCCAGAATTTTCAAGAATACAGGTAGGACTTTATTATATACCCGAAACTACTACCGTACTACTATCTCTGTTACGTGATAATAATTTTAGTCTATTAAATTTTTAAATTGCAATTTAATGCAAGTTTATTTTGAAAAAAATACAGATTATTGGTTTATAACAGTTTACATAAGTTATACCATGACACAAATGATTAAATTTAAAAAATATATGGAAGGACAATGAAAAATTAAACATAAATACAAGAATTGGCACAAGGACATAATTATATTTCTGTTTACACTATTTTAATCAATATAAGTAATTAAATATTTTTATATAATTTCATTCTTCAAGCATTCAAATCATTTTAGCTTTTCAAAAATTATTTGATTCTTCAAGGCATCAATAATTAAATTACGATTCTTATCATAAACAAGAAAATATCCTCCATTACTATTTATTTGATAATTGTTTTTTCTTATCGACGAATTTACTTTACAATAAGAAATCATGACCTTTAGAACAAGTTGATAAATAAATTTCTAGGCTTGATAAAATAAATTAAAACTATACGTTAAGACATTATGTTTAAAATAATTGTATATAAAGTAGCAAAGTCTTAAATAGTTTACAGAAAAAAATTATCTATGAGCAATCGCAGGTGCAGAGCTAGAAACTTTTTCTAATTTCTCAAAATGTTTTCTAGCATTTCTAATATTGATAAGCGTAACCTCTGATGGGATCTGGGGATCAGACATGCAAACCATGACATAAGTATTACTAGTAAACATGTCAATATAAGCAGCAAATGCGGAATTACTCACTTCCATACTTTGAAATTGTGCTGCTAACTTTGAACAAGACAGTTTAAACTGTTTAATTATATTAGAAACTTTTTCAAACCTATGGACATCTCTGTGATGTTTACGCTGACAATAAGAAATAACTAAAAAGGTAGCACGTTCGAAAAGTAAAACTTCATCTGCATCTACAATATTTGCAAATTGTTGTAAACTATTTTCTAAAGCTTTTACATTTGGAATTAACATATAAACGATACTTGACCAAGCACGATAAAGGGTTTCATCCCAAATTGACGTTCTAAAACAGGTGCATTCTAAAGGTTTGGATAAACGTTTTAAATCTGCTTCTCGTTCTCGAAATATTATGTCTCTTTGATCTTCAGCTACAAGATCCATTTTGTGAATTAAACAAAATACTTTGGCATCAGGAGAATTTTGCAAAATAGCTTCTAGACAAGATTGATAATAATGCATGTCCTTTTCCAATTCTCTGCTTTCAACATCAAAAACATAAATTAAGACTTCTACGTTTCGAAAAATGTTATCTCGCTGGGAAGCAAAATAATTTTCCATAAAAGCTTCTTGTCCTCCACAATCCCATAAGTTCAGGACCAAATTTCCAAGGAAACGCACATGTGAATGTTCGACATCGACTAAAAATTTGATGTTTTGTAAGGTGGATTTGTTATATTAAAGAGATAAACTTACTAGTTGCTCCTAAACGCCTAGTGTCTCTTGCTATATAATTTGCAAAAATTATTGATCTCATGCTTGTCTTTCCGGAACCACTTTTTCCCATTAAAAGTACCTAAAAAGTTATTTCTTTATAATTTTAACATATTAGAGATTTAGATTAATTTTTTTACCTTCTTCTTCATTGTTGCTGATTTAATTTTGCTAAATTAATCGAAATTAATCTTGAAACTTTTGATAACAGAAATACTTTGACGTTTAACAATGTTTGACAATACTTTGACAGACACTGATGAAAAAAACCACACTAAATTCCCCAGATGGAGTTTCAGTATTGCCACCCAGTGAGAAAAAATTTAAAAATCTATCAGACTATTATTGGTACGACGTACGTTTTAATTTCTATTTCATGTTTTCTTCATATTAGAAAGAGAAAGATATACGATTATTGATGGGATAATTACAAGTACATTTTATTCATTTTAGCACTATGTAATGGTGAATCGTGTACGAAATGTAATCGGTATTTTAGATGTCGAATTTGTTTGTTAAATTCAATAAATGAAGCTGTTTGAAAAGCAACGGTAGCTTGAGGACTCATTTTATGATAATTTGGTGTATCTATTCCTTCTAGTGCCTGTTATCTGGAGGTAAATATTTTAAGATAATGTCCGAATACTAATAAGAGTGTGTAGGTAACAAGAAGAAAGGGCCGCTGACGCATACGGCGCACCCATTCTTGAAGGTAGAATAGGATAAGATAGACTCTTTTTTACATTGATTCATTAATCTCTACGAGGAAACTACATTATTCTCCATTACACACTCACTTATGTTTCATATTTGATAGACTTGTCAATGTTCTTAACCTACTAATATTTTCTACAGTAACCATGTCTTCGGATGAAGAAAAACCACCTGCGCCTCCAGTACGCTTGACCTCGAACAGGGGAACTGATTTAACCAACAGCGCTTTAGCTGTGGATCGACCGTTGCCTAAAGAACCTGACGATGCCGAACGTAAAAAGAAAACTTTAAAATCTAAAATGAAAAGCAACAAATCAACAATACATATGTCGGATAAGCCCAATATTTCATACCCAACAAACTTTGAACATACGGTTCATGTTGGTTTTGATCCGATCTCTGGTGAATTTACGGTAAGTTTTTTTTAATTTATTGAACGTTTAAAACTTTTAAAGTTCTTGTGGAATCAAATAGAATGAATAGTCTATGCAGTATGAGTCATAAAAATTGTAATACTCTGATTTATTGTAAATAAAAAATGGTAATTTGAGATGCACTTGAAAATAACAGTTAAGTGTGCAGGATTATTTTCTTGTGGTTAAGGATAAAATATTTGCCTTTTAATAAAATTATGGATACTTAAATTAAACTAGTCTATCTAAATTTTTGTGTGTGTCTTTCTAAGTGCTAGTGCTGTAATGTAATTTCGTAATAATTTAAATGTATTAATTTCTTTTCCTTCAGGTAATTATTGTTAACTTAATTGCAGTTTTATTCTTCAGTTTAATAAATTGTCATACACTTAGCTATTTTATCAGGATTATCAATTTTATGATAACTTGATGCAATATTTGCATATGGGCTAGTAGGTGCGATAAGTAAACAAAACAGGAAAGAAATGCACTTGTTTGTTAATCAAGATAAGATTGATTTAGTTTTACAAGACTTGGATTTTTAAAAACATCTTTAACTAATCATTTAACTTTATAGAACAGAGTTCTATGACTTTAAAGCTGAAGCAGACTATTTATTTAAAATTGATAAGCTTCGAGGTTAATATCCCATTTACATTACCATGAAATGTTTTCACAAAAACTTTAAATGTAACCATTTATTTAATAGAATCACATAGTACACAATTTAAATAACAAAATGAGTGCATTAGGAGCTTATTTTGCTTGTTGAGTTCTATTAACCGTAATATTTTGTTTTACAAGCTGCCACTGAAAGTAAGTAATGCATGTTTTTGTTTAGTTGCAAGTTAGAATTAGGTGTTTTTTTTAATAGTTTCCCCTTATCGATACCTGTGGCTTTTTTTACCACATTGTGAAACTATGATTCCCCGATAAAGCATCTTGCTAAGGGGTACACGGGGTACACCACGTTAAAACAATTATGTACACTAAAGTACCCAATGTGAAAGACTTACTCAGACTTCCCAGAGACTACCCAGGAACTATTCAGACTACTCGGGACTCCCCAGAGACGACCCGGGGACTTTCTAAAGACTACCCAGACTTCTCATTACTTCTCAGAGACTTCCCAGACCTCACAGGACTACCCAGGGATTCCCCAGGACTTCTTGAAACTTCCCAACGACTACCTGAACTATACATACCAAGCTTCCCATGTGGTTTACCCCTTGCATCTACATTTGTATTGAGAGTTGTATCATTGTACAGGGTGTCTACCAATTCAAGCAACAAACTTTCAAGGAGTATTTCTACCTAAAGATGTACCTAAATTGTTTATACGAAAGAACAAATCTTTAACATTAAAGAATTTTCTATAATTTTTATTTTATTTAAAAAAACGATTGTCGAAAAATTCATGATTGTTTGTTGAAGATATTTTGACTTGTACCCAGTTTATTTTACAGAAATCTAAGCTTTTAGGCTTCCTTTAATGAGAATAATATGCACTGGAAGTTTGTCAATCGAATTCTTATACACGGATAATGCTTTAACGCAACTGGAAATTAATTTAACAACCATTAGCTATTATTTCATAATTTGTAACATTTAAGCTTGTAATATATTTTTTAAGTAGCATAGTTTCACGGATTTAAAATCAGTCACAAGATATTTTAAAATAAACTCATACATTTTTTACGTCCAAGTTAAGTGTAGACAGTTAACCCTTAGATATTTAAAAACTATGTTTATGGGTATATTTTTTTAAAGGGAATGCCAGAAGCATGGTCACGACTGCTGATGAATTCAAATATTAGTAAGCAAGAACAAAAGAAAAATCCTCAAGCTGTGTTAGATGTTCTTAATTGGTATGACAGTAGCTCGAAGGAAACACCGAATGCTAAGTATATGACTAAAGCTACCGCTACAACTCATTCCGGTAAGTTAGTCAAATTTAAATTATTCCCAATTAATGTTTTACTTTTAGGCTCTTCATTAAGTCGTGTATCCAGCTCGAGTCCAAGTAGCACAACTCCAACAGAAGCAGAGTGTGCACCCCAATCATACCATAGTCCTGTACATGCAGCTAGTTCCGAAGTTGAAGATGAACCACCGCCACCTCCTATTGCAAGTCGGCCCGAACGAACTAAAAGTATTGTAAGTACTTCATTTTACTTTTATAAATTGTTATTCATTAATTTTTGCTATTAGTATACAAAACCAATCGAAGAGGTTCAAAACACCAACAATAGTGTGCACACACCTACGCACAGTTTAAGTCCGGTACATACAACCCCAACGCATGGTACAAATGCAAATACCCCACCAGGAGCTCCCATGTTGGATAGAAACAAGAATCAAGCTGGTTCAGAAATGTCTCGAGCAGCTTCAGAAAAGAAAAAGAAGAAAATGACTGATGAAGAAATTTTAGAAAAATTAAGAAGTATTGTTTCAGTTGGTGATCCTAATAGGAAATATACTAAAATGGAAAAAATAGGACAGGGGTAAATAATTATGTTATTAATTTGAAATTTATTAGATGCTTGATAATATTATAAAAGCAGATCCAGATAATGCGTCTACTTGCCAAATATTTACTAAACTAAACTGTTGAATGTTTCTAAACAATGCATGCAACAAACTCCTTTGTCGTGTTTGTTGATAACTTTTATTTTTATGTCCTTGTCCGCGAAATTCTTTAGCACCCTCGAGATTGTCTTTCATCCGCCGCAAGCGGCGTCCGCGACAATTATCTCTCGATACGATAAAGTCTCATTTTGCGGCCTTGGTATACAATAGTTATTTTTAGCGACTATGATAAAAACAGCGTTTTACGTATCTTTTGACAACCGTAAAGTGTCAATTGGTAGTAGGCATTTGTTAATTACTACTTCACGGCCGCATTTACTTCACGGCCGCATTTGCTTCACGGCCACTTTTGCTTCACAGCCGCTATAGCCACTGGTTTGTTTAAATTGCAAACGCATTATTTTTTGAAACGTGAACGTGAAACCTGTACAGGTTTGATCCCTGGGTAGCTATTCTTGAAAAACGTGAACGCGTGTTTCACCTGTGAAGTGGGCGGAGTTCACCCTAAAACTAAAACTATGTATTCTTGAATTCTGGGAACGCTCACATACCGCCAAAAATGAGTGAACTTGCTTCGCCTAGTAAATTTTCGGGGAATCAAATTGTTCACGCCGTGAAAGTTGGATTCTAACCTCGCGTTTTTGACATTTGTTCATTTGTGAGGTTTGAATGTTTGATTCAAGTCGATTCAGTGCTGTGTTTTCCACTTTATAGAAATTAACATGGATATAGGTAATTTGCTTGTTTCAAATGAGATTTTGAGAAACTTCAAAGAAGCTGAACAAGATGTTAAGGGGGAACGCCAAGTTTTACAAATGAAAGATCATTTCACCTTAACAGATCCTGCATTTGTAAAAAGATTCCGGGTAAACAAAGATGTTGCCCGAGATATAATTTATTGAAGTCGTTAAGCCATTTATGCAAGCCTGAAGATATTTAGGAATTTCCATCGAGCGCAAGGTTCTTATGGCGCTTCGATTTTTGGTTTTTGGTTCCTACCAAGAAATTACTGGTAGCAATAGTATGTAGTTATAACTGTAAGCCAAGCGTCAGTAAGTCGTGCTTTGAATGAATTTTCTTCTGCTATGTTGCAGAATGAAATATTTGAAAAGTGGGTACATTTTCATTTTTATTTTCAAACCCCACGTGCTTCTCACGACGACTATGCGCCCTTCTCATTGGTTCAAAATATCAGACACAACTGACAACACCGCTAGGATCACATCACGTTTACTAAACGTTCACAATAGTTGTAGAATAGCGTATTTTTGTGTTAGCGAAGTGAACGTGATGTGAACGTTCCCTTCGCCCGAAAAATGTTCACGTTCACTATAATTACAGAATAGCCACCCTGGTACCCTTATTTTGGGGGATTTAGATGATTCAGATAATCATAATTAATGCCAACAGACCCTAGTAATAATAACATCAGGTACAAGAAAGGGTGACTATTATTGCATCATTTACTAACTAATTGAGTGATTCTCTTGCATTTTTTAAAGTTGTTTAGTGTACCATGGTGGGCTAAGTTTACTTTCTGTTTACATTTAGAAGTACTGTAAAATATGAAACTGATCCTCGTAGAATCTAAAATCAAAAATAATTTAATATTTCATTAAACACGAAATTTATTGTTTACCATTACAAAAGTTGTAATTGACACCGTACAGAATTTTCCTGCTGTAATATAAACAGGTTTTTGAGCTCTCATTAATGATTGCAAAATTAAAGTTTTTGTCATGGTATCTCCTGGTATCCATTCAGTATTATAAATGACATTTGCAATGGCTTCACTTGCTATAGTCATCTCGTTTCCATTCCAACAGAAAGCTAATAATTGTAGAATAACTCCAAAGAAGAAGCCACTCAAACTAATAAATTCTGGGCTTCCTACAGACATCTAAAATTTTTCCAAGTAATATTTGAATCGGATTTTTAACCGTTTTTACCAAAGACAACTGGTAGAGAAGACAACTGTATATTATAAGACAACCTATAAATTGAACTAACAACATAATGTTAAAAGTGTGTTCCATATTTTCAGCTAGGTTTAATATGTCTTGGTGATGCTGAATACATTCTTTTAGACATTTTTTATAATTTTCTAAAAATTTCCCTTCGTACTTTTGTATTACATAAATCTCGACAACATTTTTTCCAACATTATTTTTGTTAAGTACTTTTAGATTCTGGGTCATTATTGTTTTGTTAATAATCTTGTACTAAAATTGAAACATGATGCTAAATCTCATAGTTCAGGCCTTCAATTTACCCAAAAAGAACACCAAATACAAAGTGTCCCTGAAAGGTCTGTACTATATTAAATGAAACACCCTGTATATTATTATACAATATACATAAATTTAATTGCCTATCACATAGTATAAGGTGTTCATATAGCTAAAATGTACGGTTGATAAGGATTTCGTTAATTTTAACCGCGTTGTGTAAATTTTGAATATTTAGTCTGGACTCTGACAGAGCCGGATCGTGCGACATCGGTCGGTAGCGATCATCCGGCTTCGCCATCTGTAATTTCACGCCGGTTACTACAGATAGATGCGTGTCTTTCTTCTGTACATATCGAACCCGTATAGTCTCGTTTTTCTCTCTACGCATTCAAATGATTTCCAGAGTCTGCCTCGCGAACTATACTTTGAATACTAAAAACGAAATGTTTATTTTTAGTATGGAAAAGTCCAGGGGAGATTTGCACCTCCACTTTTTTCCTTCTCCTATGATGTAGCTCATGCTCGTGAGTGTTGGCGCTTGCGTTACGTAGTAGCATTTTGTACAAACCTTTCAAGGATTCTTGTATTACCTACCTTATTAGTAGTAAGTTTTTCTGCTTTCTGATTAATAATAGTAAAAGCATTAGCAACAATTTTAAACTGCGCAGTTAGGTGTATCATCAATCCATTAGTAATATTATCGGCATAGGCCATGAACCAAGCAAAAAGGCTTACACTGACCAATTGATGAGTAAATATTAATTCATAAAAAGGACTTTTTTGCATGTCAAATTTTATTAAATACGAAGTGACATATGGAAGTTGTCTTACGGTTACTGTTATATTTGGATTTTTCTCAGAAACGTAATCTATTGTTGGATTCAGAATAATCCAAATCAGTCTGTTGCTTAACATAATCGATACTAGGACCCACCACATTAGTAGCTATAATAAATTTGGTAATTTATAAATATTGGTAAATATTTTGAGGCACTGATTTTACTTGAAAATTAGATTTCGAAACCGCTTCTTTTATTAATTTAACTTCTTCTAGTCCTCCTCGTTCGATATTTGGTAAAAATCTGTCTTGTTCGATTGATTGAAGATAATTATTTATTGACGTCCGTTTTACTAGCAAAACAGTAATTTTTGCACATCCTTAAAATATTTGTTTTAATAAATAAACTCCTGTTCAAAATTAACGCACCACTCACATTTTCGGGCACATTTTTATTATTAAAGGAAATATTGGAATTATATCATGTATCACAGATAGCTTATTTTGTTTTCAAACCTCAACCAAAAATGAATGCATTCATACAATTTTGTCCACTTATCTCTTTCTGCTTCAGCAGAAACGGTATTCTATAAAAATTGAAAAAATAATAACTTATAGGTAATTATTGTAGTGGTGCGTTAAGTTTGATCAGAAGTTCATATTAAAAGTAGGAAATAATCTTACATACCTATCAAGTGTATGGTAACGCAGCTTATTGTAAAAAGCAAATCAGTAGAAAGCAGGTCTTCTAACTGTAGCGATTCATAAACGTATATAATCTCTGCAGCGACGTACATATAAATAAACACAAATAAAATAAAAGTGGAATAGAAATAATAAAAATATTTTAAAATAGGATTTTTGATACCATTTATAGCAATACCCGCCAATTTTAAATTAAATATAGCTTGACCAAAATAATTTTTTGGAATTTTTAAATTTGTATCTTGATCCATATCTAATTTTTTCGTAGATAACACTGATAAAAATCCTGTAAGTGAGTGTTTATATAACTTTCCTATAAGGCGAAATTTTACAACTCGGAAAATAGCATGACCAATTATACTGTCCCATACAAAGTTTTAATTGTATGTTTGAACAGAAACGTTTTAGTTTACAGTAGGGGGTAGTATTTTTATAAATACTTTAAATGTTTGTAACTTTTGTTCTGGGGGTGATTATTTCTTTTTTCCTTGCAAAACTAGCATCTGCTGTTGTACTTCACGTTATTTGATTGTCCTTACCCCTAAAGTATTCAGACAGAGCTATTAAAAGTATGAAAACAATGCTTTTCTGCCAGCAATAATCATTTTAGAAATAAAATAATAATTCCTGGAATTTATTTCCTTGTAATAACACAGTACCCCTTTTTAGCATTATAGGTCCTTGAGAGAATAACAGGTGCAGCTGTTATTATTAACTGTGGCCAGAATTGTCTATTATTTCCCCCGTCTTGCCTTCCTGCTAAATACTTATTTTAGACTGAGTGAACTTTGAGATCCAAAACATTAATTTAAAACCTGGTTCTGGTAAGGCCGTTGCTAGCTCCACGGCTAACGTGGATATAATTCTGACACAAAATCCACGGCATTACGTTCGGCGCATGTCTGGGGACTTGGAAATTGATTTCAGCTTTCTGAGATTATAGGGACAGAGGTGCGCACGATTGGTTGCATATTTCCAAAGCGTAAAATTCTGTTTCTGAGAAATCTAATTATAATAATTATTAACTACAAACAAAATCAATCGCTCGAACTTAGAGAAACTTTACTCTAGTATTTTTTATTGGTCATATTCAACTTGCAAATTAATTAAAAATCAATTTAAAATATGAAAATGTTTGAAACTTTCATAATGGAATAATAAATTTTTGAAGTCCCCGGACATGCGCAGTAGGTGCAGCTCGTATTCGCGTCGCCGAATTAATGCGTCGCCCCTTGACAAGCGTAATGCCGTGGATTTAGTGTCAAAATTATATCCACGTTAGCCGTGGAGCTAGCAACGGCCTTCTGCTAACTCAACTGCTATAAGCTACTTATAAAAAGTTGCTGTAGCATAAAAGTTTAGCTTACCTATCTAGGGACAAATTTTTCAATGAGCATTTATAATTGACCTTTCCCACGCATGCGCATTAAATGGCGCTGCAGTAAAGGGACTACCGTAATTTTTCTCAAGTTGGTACTGAGCACAGGGAATTTTTGCCATGTGATTGTCATCTTATCCGCGATTATAACGTACTGACAACTGTCAGAAAATAAATTGGGTAGCCCGCATTTTAGTTTCAAAATTCGCCGCAACGATGGGAAAGGTCAATTCCCAAATTAAGCTAACTAACGGTCAGTTGTCATGGATACCATTGTTATAAGATTTGTTTCCATGACAATTGACCATGGCTTAACTTAACAGGGAGTTAAACCCTTTGAATATACACTGCTCCTTTATGTTCAAAGAAGATTGACAAGGACAGACACATATTGGGAACTAGTATTTTCTGCGCATGCGCACGGCAATTGGTCGCTTCATAATACAAAAACAGGGTATTAAGTAAACAATGTTTTAGTTCCTATTATCTGTTTATCCTTGTTGCACTTTCTACCAATTGTATTATCGTTTCTGACAATCTACTTTGAACCATCAGTTGTGGAGTGTAGCATAGGGATATGCCCCTTCTATAAAGGAGCAGTGTATGTTCAAAGGTTAAACCGGAATTGAAAGACTGCTCCTTAAACGGGAAACTTATGATAGCTGTTTTATAATATTTCTGAAATTAGCTTCCCCACTTCTGACTAACATTTTATTGTTTTCTATTTTTTAAGGGCATCTGGAACAGTTTATACGGCAATTGAAACATCAACAGGCATGGAAGTTGCTATAAAACAAATGAATTTATCACAACAACCTAAAAAAGAACTAATTATTAACGAAATTCTAGTCATGAGAGAAAACAAACATATGAACGTGGTTAATTATTTGGACAGTTACCTTGTATCAGAGGTATTAATTTGTTTTTCATCTTTTGTATGTTTTAATATCCATTATTTAATTCAAGGAGCTGTGGGTTGTGATGGAATACTTACCTGGCGGATCCTTAACTGACGTAGTTACCGAAACATGCATGGACGAAGGCCAAATAGCAGCTGTTTGTAGGGAAGTATTACAAGCTCTCGAGTTCCTTCATAGTAATCAAGTAATTCATCGAGATATTAAGTCTGATAACATCTTACTTGGCCTAGACGGGTCCGTCAAACTGAGTAAGTAAATAATTCTTCAGTTGTTATATTTAGAAAGGTGGAATTTTTGAAATTTTCTAATGGCTCAGTTCAATTAACAATATTGCGTCATAGTTCTAAGTAGCGATAGGATTTGTATGTACTTATCCCTAGTAAACATTTTTTCTGTGTAGCGGACTTTGGTTTTTGTGCTCAAATCAGTCCTGAACAATCAAAACGGACTACAATGGTAGGAACACCTTATTGGATGGCACCTGAAGTTGTCACTAGGAAACAATATGGACCTAAGGTGTGTGTATTTAGAAAACGATAAACCCATCTGTCCTACCTCGAATTTAATCCTACCCATTCCAGCTTTTGAGAAGACAGAATGTGCCTAGAGTTTTGTTTAAATCTGACATTTTATTTGTATAATAATTATAATTTTATGGATACAAAAGTGAAGCTAAAACCTATCCCTTGGTATGGTATATGAACAATTTTTAAAACTGTCCAATTTTGCTTTCTAGAAGTGATACAATTCTTCAAATATTTTACAGGTTGATGTCTGGTCGTTGGGTATAATGGCAATAGAAATGATTGAGGGGGAACCTCCTTATTTAAATGAAAACCCTTTACGAGCGTTATATCTGATTGCCACTAATGGAAAACCAGATATAAAAGATAAAGATAAATTATCGCCTGCCTTTCAAGATTTCTTAGACCAATGTTTGGCTGTTGAAGTTGATAAGCGGTCTTCTGCTAGAGACCTTCTAAAGGTACCTTTTAGAAATTATTGTTATTATAAAGTTTGCAATAAAAAATTATTCTTATAGCATCAGTTCTTAAAGTCAGCACGACCACTGGCCAGTTTAACACCACTCATCCTTGCTGCAAAAGATGCTGCTAAAGGACACTAGCGGTAGCTATGCTAGCCCTCAGGGCTATTGACAAGAGACTATAATGAACCATGTAACTAGAATCACTTCTCCTCTACTTGTTAAATATAACTATTGCAGTCATTTGCATTGTTACGTGGTTCTGGTTGGATGGACCAGATTATTTTATAATAGACAAAAGCATTTAATAGTCTTACATCAGTGACGAATGACGTGTGCCTAATTTCACAATAATAAGCAGCATTGCATCATAATTCTATATAATAACATATTCTGTAAATAATTATCATGCTATGTGTAATCCAATTTTTAATTACTGGAAAATTAAATAAATTCTTTAGCCAATTGGGAAAGTACAGGGCCTTCTCTGTTAAAAAAACTTTGATTTTGTTTATGCTGATATGCAGAAGAAAGTCTTCCAGAGCATAGTTTTGTATTACAACTTATGGTTCTTAAAATCCTATCTTCCTTGGGTTTTAAATTTCTTATTCTTCCATACTAAGATTATTATTCCGATGACTAAAAAGATATTTAATTTTCCAGTAAATCAATATTTTATAAAATAGACATTTCCCCAAAAAAAAAACTTCGCAATTACTTTCATATTCTGACTAAAAATGTATATCGTTTATGGCCATATTACCTAATTTATAGGAAACTTTTGCCGTATGTAAAATTCAGAATTTAACATACAGCAACGGTATTTATAAATTGCTTCAATAAAAAAAAATGATACATAATATCAATGAAAAGAAATTTTCAACAAGTTGTTTTTTATGTTAAAAGTGTGTTGTTGCTTTTTGTATTATTTTGTACTTGATTATATTTGTTTTAAGCTGATACTGTAAAAAAAAGTATTAAACAGAACAAAGTTCAACTTGTTGGAAATATGTATAGAGTATGCCTGAGTATGAATGAAAAATTAGGTATAGTATTTTTGCACTAGTATTTATGAATGAATATATTTCATAACGTGATTGCGCTAGAATGTTATAGTACTTTGTGCATTGTTGCCAATTAGGTTAAAAAATAATGTACGAAGCGTGGTATCTAATAAATCCTTTTATATTTAATTTGTTGGATTGGATTTTTTATTACTCTTGCCACTGTCTTAAAAAAAGTAGTGAGAAGTGTAACACGTTTCTCTATATGATTTCATCTTGTTAACAGCGTTACCAACATACCTATGTAAAACAATAAAAACGACGTTATGTTACCTCTTATATTTCTCAAAAAAGCGGGTTAATGATATAACACTGGTGAAAACATTTGTCACTGATTGTGCTTACAATCAGTTAGGGCGTTTTCACACATACCGGCAAAACCGGTGCCAGTGCCGGCGCCGGAACCGGATGCAATGTAATCAAATGGACGCTTTCACACGTAGCCCGGTCCGGCAGATTTGCCGGTCCGGCTGCCGGCACCGGTAAATGCAGCCGTCGCTGATCTCGACAAACCGGATGCCGGGCCAGTCAGTGTACGAAAGACTGCAATAATTACAGCCGGTGCCGGCAGCGGTACCGATTTTGCCGGTGTGTGTGGAGTGCGATGGTTAGAGCCGGTGCCGGCACCGTCACCGGCTTTGCCGGTGTGTGTGAAAACGCCCTTAGGGAATTATTGGATACAGGTTTACCAACTGTGTAAGTTGGGTTGCCTATATTTTGTGGTATTTAATGAAGTTACTGTAGTTCTTGGATGTTTCAGTTTAAAGTTTCATTCTGCTTAGACTTGATTTTAAGTAAAAATCAAACAACATTCTGTTTATTTACCGGTTTAATTAAAGCATTGGTTCAACAAACATCAAAAATCAATAATTTACTTTATACAATAGAGAAACATGACACTAATGCAAAGATATGTCTCATATTTGGTATTGATCCTTATTTGCCTACAGCCAAGTATGCGAGTTCAATCATTAATATCAAAAATTATAGTCCTTTTAACGCAAAAAACCATAACCTATTTAGCATAAATTCACCACAAACTTTATATAAAAATAAAATTAATTTTTCTACAAGCTATACAATATTATAGAAAAGCAATAATCCATACTAACTATCTCCAGCACTTTTTTCCTTTGCTATAAAATTAATTGAGGCCGAATTAATACAGAAACGCTTCTTTGTAGGTGCAGGTCCATCATCGAAAACGTGTCCTAAGTGGGCGTTGCACTTTGAGCAGGAAACTTCAGTCCGTATGCGCCCTGGTTGGGAGATTAGGAGTAGTAGGTTACCTCCAACTAATGGTACAGAAAGGAGCAGGCGAGGATTGGGATTGAATAAGGGTATGTTAGTAAAGTTAAAAAAAAGGAAAGATTATATGTAGACCAGGTGAGAAGACAAATGTTGCATAAAATGAGTGAAGATAAGCAGAACCAACCAAAATTAAAAATAAAGTAACGGCAGTTATTTAAATAAAAGAAAATAAGGTCAGGAAGCGATATGGAATGAGGAATTGGAAGAGAAAACAGTCACATTAGAGTCCCAAAGAACAACCATCAGATACAGACCAAAACCACAACCACAAGTCAAACCACACCAACTAATACAAAAGCTTCAGCAAGAAGAAATTAATTATGAATAATTTTCAATACAAAAATAACTGAAACGTTTTGGTTCACATTTTTTGACACTACAAGCGGTAAGATTTTTAAATTTTCATTAGAAAACTCTTACAGGAAGTATTAATTATTTCTAACCAATCCAACTACTTGCTGCTTACTGCTCTTCAAACATTTCTTCAGTGCATATTTTAAGAACAGTATTCTCAAATTTTTTATAGCAATAGACGCCTTGCAAACTTTGCTGGGCGAATGGGACTAGAAAAACGTACCTGGTGCGAGGTTAGTGACGTGTGACGTCTGGTATAATACCAGGCTAGAGTTTTAGAAAATGAAATTTTCTACCAGAAACTCTGGGAAAGCATATGTCTAACATTAATAGTTTGGGCCTGGGAACCCTCAGACTATAAATATGTGCGTGCTCTATTTAGCGCATACCTCTCACTCGCATCAGTACCATCAAAAAATGTCAGCACTCCCATTTCATTTAATATTTAAACAAATTTAGAAGTATCTCATAAACCTTGCTAAATCAACAATATCTATCCGATTAGTGAGGCTGTACTGTACTATTCCTACAATATACGATTTGAAATGTTACATAGAGGTGCTTTCCAACTGCAAATAAATTGATCTGATCTTATCATGTAGTAATCTACTCTAAGCTCCCCCTGCTACCTCAGAAAAAAGGTAGGTCCTTCAGGGGACTCAGTTAAAGTTCAACAAGCAATTAGAATGCACAGGTGCAGCTACTATTAAGTTACTTCCCCATATAATTGGAAAACATTAAATTACATTTTTGTTGTACTACACAAAATTATTTATTACTGAAAAGCTCTCTCAATTTATTTCTAATTTGAATAAAATAAAGCTATTACCTTATCTTAAATAAGTCTGTAGGTCAAAGTTATCAAAAGCTATTTAAATTTATTAAAGTTGATGGTTACAACCAAGGTTGATTAAATCAAAATAATTTTCTTGGTCTTGTGTCTGTTATCAAAATTTAATATTAGTTTGCATGCAGATGACATACATTCTTAGTTATCACTGCTTCAGTTACTTTTCTCCTTTGAATTGTACGCTTTGAAGATTTAAGCAACAAATTAGTAAATTTTATTATAATTGTTACGGATTAGGATATATTAGGATTTTAAAAAGGAAATGAATTCTAGCCACAAAGCAATGATAAACACCATGCACTGATTAAAACAGTGAGTCAGTATTCACGCCTGTTAATTCCATTAATATTAACTTTGTATGTTTATCAGTGCACTTGTAGCTAAATAAACCTTAATTAGTCGTGTTAAAATGTTAAAAATTATTCCAGTTCTATCTTGAACTCAATAATCATCATCAAAGTGAAATATACAATAAAATCGCATTCGAGTTAATTGTCTAAAGAGAAATAAAAATTTTATCAATAATATACACAAAGGTTATTGGAGGGGTTATCACCATAATTTTGATACGATTTAATTAGAAAATATAGATAGAACTCGAAAGAATAGTCAACACAATTATGATAACACAATATTCCAAGAATTATCCATACCTCCACTAGTATCCGGAGACAGTTTCACTTTTCCTTGATCAAGCACATCATTAAACGCAGGCCATCCACATCCACTATCATATTTTGTATTTGAACTGAATAACGGCTGCTCGCATACTATACAAATGTAAGTACCTGGTTCGTAGAATTTATTGTAACAACCTGCACAAACATAAATAACATTTCAATTGTTTTGTTATTGCTAGGAACTAGGCGGTCTTGTAATCCCTCGATTTACGTACAAGCATGCATTTGAATCATAGAATTAACAATAAAATTTGAATTCTTAGTTTAATTCAAGATAATTACAAGATAGTTATAATTAGATTACATACCAGAAAAGGGTCTTTCTGTCCCCCGGTCTTGGGTAACTTGATATTGAAGCGGAGTTAACCTATTTTTCAGATCTTCTTTATTCGCTTCCATCCTTGGCACTGCTAACACAAAAATGATGTCATTAATTAATTTTAACAGTATATATTGTTAGGAATAAACCAACGCCCACATTAAATTAAAATAAATTTGGGTTAGAATGATGCACCTGAGGAATGTAGGCCAGCTTTCTCCTTGGTTATAAAGCCCAATACTCTAACTGAATTGATAATGCGAGGATATTTTATAATTTGCCTTATCATTACATACCCAGTTACAGTTTGTATTTGATAAGAATTTAAATTAAATTATGATTATGCAAGTGTAGTCCCTTTTACAACTTTCGTCAGCTGGTAGGTGCTACTGCGGTTGCACAGTTTATTATTGGCTATTATGTTGGCTATGATTAATGATCACTCTTGAACTTGATAACTGTCCAACTTTTTTGAAAATTCTACAAAATGTCATGCATGTGTCATGTTTGAGAATTGGGTTAATATTCCAAAAATTACAGTTTAAAAAATAAAAATAAAATGATTACAAATGTAAATTAAAATTAGGTAAGATTTACGAATATTATTAAATAATTTAATTATTTTAGCATATCAAGGGAAACATTTCCAATTTATCAAAATGGATTTGTATGAATTAAGTACTGCCCAAAGTTTTGCAAGTTTTCATTATAATTCTAGATTGGATAATTTTCCCTATTTAAAACCAATCGGTTATTCGACTCCCTCATACTTTCATCGACATAACAGAAGACATGCTTTACCCACTGTTACTTCTCACGGAGAAGTACCACAATTTACTCAAAAAGGAATTATTTTTGAATGGCCCCAAAGAAGAAAATTTTATTCCGAAAAGGAATTAAGCTTTTTTGTTTGGTTAATAGCTCATAGCTTATATTGGCTGCATGTTACTCATATTTTACCAAGTGGAACAGGTAGATTTAAAAGTTTTTCAATAGTTTGTAGAAAATAGGGCCTTAATTTTCGCTTGAAACCCTTGGGCCTAAGTTTAATATTAAACCCTGTCCCTACTACTATTTATAACACATTTTTCTATGTTTTCAGTGGGTATAAGTAGGATCTGTGTAGGGGTTCCCCTTATGGATTACGCACCATATGGATTTCAATGCAACAAATTTTAAAGTTAATTTATTTTCTCCCCTAATTATTTTAGAACTAAACTGTTCGGAAGTTTTTTGTAGAGAAGGAAATAAGGAATCGGGTCGTGCTTTAATTTCTCAATCCCGCAAAAATTGGTTTAAGTAATAAAGGGCGCGATATTCAAATTCAGACACTCCATTTTTTTCCTTCTGATTACTTTTTTTACACGAAACTTTAGAACAGGTTAGCTCTAAAATAATTAGAGGAGAAAATAAATTTACAAAAAGATTTCTGCACTGCAATCTCTGAGGTGTGTCATCCAATTCCACACCATGTATAATTTTTAGCTCTGGACTTAAATCAGCCACCTTGGACATATAAACCACCTCTACCAAAACCAGAAAATCGAGACTATATTATTGAACCAGATTGGGATTCATATTACATGTAATTCTTCATTATTTATTGATAATTTTATCACACTTTCAAAATTGAAACTTTTTCCAATAAATTATATAAAGTGGTGATTATGTAAAATTTCCTCGTGTATAAGAAAAGAATCAAAGGTAAATTTAATAAAAGATGGAGGATTGAGGTTGTGTTGTTTATGTTTGTGCAAGTGTTGGTGAATAGTTTTTCAAAAAATCGTGCAGTAATTATGACTTATGTTAAATAATGCCTTGAATAATGAAGGACCTTAAAAGTGTATCAGTCCAGGCGATCGACAGCGACATTGCCTTGCTGTTACCGAACGGGGTCTATGAAATCAAACCAATGGAACCCAAATCTAGATTGAAAAGTATTGCATTTTTCTGTATAGCCTTGGCAGTATCTGGAATTGTAGGTTTTGGCTACTTTTGTCCAGACAGGGTAAGATTTAATACTCAAAACATCCATAAAACTAATTCTGTACTTTTTAGGTCTGTGCACTTTCAAATCGTGATCTTATGACTGTACCTATGTCGATGAACGATGGTATGGGAAAGCCTTTGTCCAATTTAAATAATAAGATTGGTTTAAGCTATGACGAAATGTTTAATGATGATTTTGCTTTCGATATGGATTCACATGATGTAATGGTTTTTCTTCATATGCAAAAAACAGGTAGGTTTAATTGGTTATTTCGTTGTCTCTCGGTTTAAGTAACAATAAGTTAGTGTTAGCCAAAAGAGAATGCTAATATTAGCGTGGAATGCTGTGGGTACATTACCCTTTTATTCTTGTTTATACTTTTACCAGCCGAGTGCATTCTTATTTAAATTTGGTTCATATCCAAGTTGGTTTATTTTAAATATCTTTGTTTATTCTAAATATTATTGGAAATACATTAAACTAAAAGTATTTTACACAATTTATAGGAATTAAAACTAGAAAAATACAGGCTGATCCAATTTAGATGTCCGTATAGGGTATCTGAGTGTTGTGGTATATTGAATAACTTTTATTTCACCAGCTAAGTCAAAGTTATAAAAACATTCTGAAGTCTTTTTTTGAGTAAAATTCAGTGGCATACTCAAATTTTTAACTAGGTGGTTTTTAAATGGAAATCATAGTTGCCTGTGGCATTATTAAAACTAGATTTTTTTTAAATTTTAAAAATATACTTTGAAGGTATATTTGATGTAGTTTTGAGTTAAACTGGAATTTATGTCCTTAACGGCCAGTTTTTGAGTTCTGATTTAAAAGCTTCTTCTTTCTTTGACAATATTATCAGCCTTAATAAATATTTTAATTTATATCATTATTAATAAAATATTTTTTAAGGTGGAACATCCTTTGGTAAACACTTAGTTCACGATTTAGACTTAAAACGACCCTGTACATGTCCGTTATCCCGGAAACGATGCTACTGTTTCCGACCACACTCCAACCAGAGCTGGTTATTTAGTCGCTACACCACTGGTTGGAAATGTGGATTACATGCAGACTGGACCGAGTTAACAAGTTGTGTTGACGAAAAACTCGATGAAATGGAAGGTCACGTAGCAAAACGACGCTATTTTTATATAACATTACTCCGAGAACCAGTTGCTAGATACTTATCCGAATACCGGCATGTTCAGCGTGGTGCCACATGGAAAGGCTCCCGACATTACTGTAATGGTCGGTCTGCAACCCCTGACGAAATTCCAGCTTGTTTTCCTACAGAAACTTGGGAAGGTGTAACATTAAACGAATTTATGGAATGTGATTCAAACTTGGCGGCTAATAGACAAACGCACATGCTGTCTGATTTAGAGTTAGTCGGATGTTATGATAAGAATTACATGCCGAAAGCAGAAAGGGATCGTGTGATGCTTGCAAGTGCAAAGAAAAACCTAGCATCGATGGCTTATTTTGGTCTAACAGAATATCAAAAAATTTCCCAATACATTTTTGAAGAAACTTTTAATTTAAGATTTGCTATTCCATTTGAACAAAATAATGCTACTGTTTCAAGCTCCACGATGCCTACATTATCAACCGATCAAGCAGCTAAAGTAGCTCATTTGAATGCCTTAGATATAGAATTATATGATTTTGCAAAAAAAGTATTGTTTGAAAGGTTTTATAAAATAAAAGCAAGAGATAGCAATTTTGAACAACGATTTCAACATTTAGGGCGATTACTTTATAAGAGTGGAGTTACAGACTTCGACTGGGATAAATTAGGCGAAGACCCCACCCCCAGTTCTATTTCACTTTAAGACAAAGCACAAATTATATCCAATTAATTTTTATCATCATCATTTAAATTTGTATACGATTTTTCGTATAAACTATCATTAGGTTAAGATGGTTGGTGATCGTTTAATGTGAAAGAAATAACGATATTTTTTATGGTGAAAGGTGAATGTTGCAATAAAATTTTTTGATCTCGTTCATATTATCATAGATAATATTTAGAAGTTGGTTTTGTAACTTCCTTCGGCCATTACAGAAAAATCGTTTACGTCATACAAGCATTTACCTTTTAATTTTTATTCATCGACAAAATATAATCTATTAGTAATAAGTACGAATTTTAATATTTAAGAAAATTATGCAGCCATCCATGTCATGTTTTTATTTCAACTAAACCAAAGATAAGTTATTGGGCAGGATAAAGATTTTTTATTGTTTAACAATTATTATAAGTTGTATATTTTTGGGTTGTGCACGTTGTTTTATAAAAAATTAATTGGTTGTGGTTTATTTGTTTGCAGCTAAATTTTTTTTAAAGCTTCTAACGATATTTGGAATCTAAAATTGGAATAGTAACGCTCGCGCAGCGTTTATCATTTACTCTCGTGCATTTCAATGGAACTCTTAGCTAAGGTACACTCTGCAACACGGAGAAATATAACAATTGCACAAACAATACAAACGCAATAAGCTGTAGTTCACAATATCCTTTTGCTATTGAATGTACTACCACCTCTTTGTCCTTGAGACTTGTTGCGCTGTCCTCCAATTTCTCTCAGCTTCAAATGGCTTGTTTATAGTTATCTTTTTGTTGCAAGCTAGAAAATCTTAAACTTTTTGAAATTTTTATTGCCATTTGTACTCCTAAGAGAGATGAATGGTGGTGGTTTAGTGGATGAGTACAACTGTAGGGTCTAAGGTTTAATCTCTCTCTGCACCCAAAAATAAAAAAAAATCTGGACTTCAAATCGTATTTCTTTTACGAAACAGTTGTGGGGTCGAAACGCATAAACCCTCTCTAGTTCAATGATAAATTGTAGGTCCCATGTGTTCAACCTTAATATTAAGGAAGGGTACCGGAGTGTAATAGAAATAAAGTGTTTGCGTATTTCTATTTTCTTAGTTTTGAATAAAACAAGATTGCTTAGGGTTTTATACAAAATTTTGATTGTTACTGTTTTATAAAAATACTCAATTCTCGAATACTTTTTCCGTTTTTTGTACGGCAATAACAGCCCCGCAAACATTGCCTTGTGAATGAGGCTAGAAACATACCCAGTGTGAGGCTAATAGCACGTGACATTATCAACCATACAAGACACGTTAAATATCCGCGTTAATATCTTTGAATGGAAATCTAGGGAAAACCGCGCAAGATAGGTGAAAGTTATAGAAATTAAAATTTTCTACAAAAAACTTAGGGAAAACATATCAGTAAGGGTTTGGGTCTGGGAACCGTCAGACTATAAACATGTCCACGCTCTATTTAGCGTATTAACCCGTACTCGCTTACTCTTACAGTGCATTTATTTAAAATTCTACATACTTCAGTGTTTTGAACGACAGAAACTTTATTTTCAAAATGCGGCTGTGCATTATACAGGGTGGAATGCGAAATTGGAAACACCTTTTTTTCTCAGAAGTTATTATAGACAGCGAAAAATTGTTTAAATAAAGTTTTGAGTACTTTGAAGAAGCTAACTAAATCTATATAAATTTGGTAAAAAAAAAGGTTTAATTTTCGTAGATATTGCCATATTTGTACTTTTTTTAAATGGAATACCCTGTATATTATTACACTAATTAAGAGAATAGTTATTTATGTTACAAGGCCGTGAAGTAGCACTTTTTTTTATTAGAATGAATATTATTTGGCGAGGCGAAGGCCGAGCCAAATAATCATTCGAATAAAAAAAAGATAGTTCACGGCCATGTGGCATACAAAATTTTGTGTGCAACTGTGAAAAATTACCAAAATTAAAGTTTCGATCGAATCTTTACATAAAATTAAAAGCTAATTTCATTCAAGATCATGACCCGTAAAAAAAAGTCTTTGTCGGCCGGTAAAAAAAAGTCTTTTTTTTACGTTGTCAGGGCTTTTTTTACGTTGTCAAGGTTTTATTTTACTATAAACAAATGTGCTACTTCACGACTCAAAATCAAACAAAAAAAGTGACCTTTTTTTGACAGTTGCACACAAAATAATTTTGTGTGCAACTGTCAAAAAAAGGTCACTTTTTTTGTTTGATTTTGAGTCGTGAAGTAGCACATTTGTTTATAGTAAAATAAAACCTTGACAACGTAAAAAAAGCCCTGACAACGTAAAAAAAAGACTTTTTTTTACCGGCCGACAAAGACTTTTTTTTACGGGTCATGATCTTGAATGAAATTAGCTTTTAATTTTATGTAAAGATTCGATCGAAACTTTAATTTTGGTAATTTTTCACAGTTGCACACAAAATTTTGTATGCCACATGGCCGTGAACTATCTTTTTTTTATTCGAATGATTATTTGGCTCGGCCTTCGCCTCGCCAAATAATATTCATTCTAATAAAAAAAAGTGCTACTTCACGGCCTTGTAACATAAATAACTATTTGCTTTAAAAAAGTTTAAGGGTTCTTACCTTCTAAACTTGATAGTTTTTGAGATGTTAATGAAAATATTTAAATGTTTCTTCTCAAAATAAAGTGTGTGTTGAAAACAAAATTACTATTAAAAACAATGTACAAAATAAACAATTATTTTATTATCATAGTAGCGCATAGATAAATACAAAATAAATGTTATCTAACTACAAAAAATATTCAAAAATTTTCGGGTTAATATTGAAATATGCCAATACATCAACTTCTAAATTTTCATTTATCTCACGTGTTTCGTAATTCCTTAATACTGATCCAGTCCTACGCAGCTTTCTTTCTAATTTGAATAAATGCGAATAGTTTGGATAAAATACAATACAATATAACTCAACTGCCAACAAATGTTGTTTTCAACGCACACTTTATTTTGAGAAGAAACATTTAAATATTTTCATATACAATATAACAAGTGCAAGGCATATTACCGAAAATTTTTTCGCGCTGTCGCACAAGTGTTTGTTTCCATGAAAACTGCCCGATCGCGAAGCGAGAGGGCAGTTTTCAAAGGGAAACAAACACGCGTGCGACAGCAAAGGAAAAATTTTAAGTAATATGCCTTGCTCGAGGTGTATTTGTTCAGACTATCGCATGAACGAAATAAATTTAATTATACTAATTGAACGTTTCATTATAATTTATAATTTATTTGTTATATAACTGTCATTAATTGAATTGTGTTTCATCTAGTCGCCATCGCGGGTGATTACCGAATATCAGCACTAGTGCAATATTCGCTTTGTCAAAATTTTCAAGTAATTGTGATTTGATAGGCTGTGACGAGACAAATGCGTAACTTTCATTGGTCGACGTCTGTCACGTGACAGGTGAATGCGATAGTCATTAATATCTCAAAAACTATCAAGTTTAGAAGGTAAGAACCCTTAAACTTTTTTAAAGCAAAAATTATTTTCTCTTAATTAGGGTATTCCATTTAAAAAAAGTACAAATATAGCAATATCTACGAAAATTTAACTTTTTTTTTACCAAATTTATACAGATTTAGTTAGCTTCTTCAAAGTACTAAAAACTTTATTTAAACAATTTTTTGGTATCTATAATAACTTCCGAGAAAAAAGGTGTTTCCAATTTCGCATTCCACCCTGTATAGGAAAAAATGTTCTTAGCAGTCAAACCTATGTATTTCATTTTTCTAAAAAAAATAATTCATATCATGAGAAAGAAAGAATGAATTTCTTGAACTTTTATAGCAAATAGCAATAATTGTTTTGTTGAATACCAATAATATAATGCCGTTTTTTAATCATGAAATTAGTCCTTGGCTCTTGCAGTAGCTAACCGACATATAAATTCTAATGTGTTCACATGATTAGCTTTAGAAAATAAAAAATAAGTTTTCTGCAGAGTGCTTAATAAAATGTTGCTCAATTTTCAAGTGTTTATGGCTGTAACTTTTTTCAGTATCTACCACACCTACCAATTGTCATGGACATGATTTTTAAAAATAATCGTCCCCATGACAATTGCTTGTGGTTCAGACTGACAACCATCGGTCAACCAGACTATAAAACTGGCTCTGATAAGTGATAAGGGTAGCTATTAGAGATGGAACAAAAGTCGTAACGGCTCAAACGCTTTGTACAATAAATTTGTAATAAAACTATGACAATATAACTACTGTCATCTTCTAAAGAATTGCTGATTCTTTTTTGTTTTAATTTTGAAGCTCAGGTTTGTGATACACCGCTCAAAGTGTATTACATTACCCTTATTACTATTTAAAAAATATTGAAGATAGGGACGGGGTTCAGGATATATCGGTCAAAAAAAATGTTCTGCACTTTATAATATGCTAAATAATGTGGTATTGAAGTTTACCAAATTTAAAATTAATATATCAAAGCGTTTGAGTGGTACTTGGTTTCATCGTTAATAGCTACTTTGTATAATGCTGGAACAACAAATGGATAGAGTCTTATAGGGTAACACTGAAAATAAAAGAGATAGCTGATATTGCGCGCTCAGCTGTAAATATGTATGGTTGGTGACGTCACACAAAATTTTAACTAATAGCATCCAATAGTACGTGTTTGCTCTTTTGCAGTCACGTAATAAGTTTGAAATTATTATGTTTGTTTATTTAATGCAATAATATAGTCACTAACTCTTCACCTTATTTTTTATTTATATTACCACTCTTTTTTTACCCAATTTTTTTATTGTTTGCTGTCTCAAGCCCAGTGAGTGTATTTTAATTTTTTTTTCATTACAACAGTGCAACTTATAGATAATAGTATATTATATTACTAGGAGTAGAAAGAGTTTCACTCATTTTGCACAGTCTCGCCGCGAGCGCCTCGGCCGCAACATTATGAGCTCAACACAAAATGAACGTTCTACTTCAAGTGTTTTTTCTTCAAGTGAAATAATAAAATATCTATTATAAAATAAATGTTTATTTTGTAAACGTCATTTCCGCTACTGTCAAAAATAAAAACAAAACATGTGCGATTTTAAATGAGCTAGCGGTATATAATACAGCCGTTGCCGTGGATACGTACACACATTATGTTACTAGTCGAAGAAAAAGAATAAAAATAAGAAATCTTGTCTAACCCACGTTTAAATATTTGAAAATTTAAAATTTGAACGTTTTCGCAAAGGTTACATTTGCATCTTCAGAAGAAACTATAAATTAATAACAAAGACAAAAGTTAGTTATAGTTTCTTCTGAAGATGCAAATTTAACCTTTGCGAAAACGTTCAAAGGTTTCTTGTTTTTATTCTTTTTCTTCGATTAACCCTTTTACCTACTTGGAGCACCATGGATCATAATCAATGTATGTTACTAGTACAATTATTTAACATATTGTTTTACTAGTAACAGAATGACTCCCTTCTACATAGCCAGTTCTGTACTACAATAGAGATATTACAATACGCTTGAAGAAAAAATAGTTTAAGCTATATGGGACTAAAGAATGTATAGATTGGATAGTTTCATGAAAATTATTTTTTCGAATGTACCTAATACGGGTGGTTTTAAGCACCGAGGGTTTCGATTATTAAAGTTTATCACTGTGATTCGCAAGCTGTAACTCATTTTCTGCAAACTTTTAGTTGTATTATTTATTGGAAAAAAATATCCTGTCAGTATTTTAACATGAAGCTTGCGAATCATTTCTTAGAGTCAAAGACCATCGAATTAATAGATTTTAAAATGGGGTGTTAATTTAATCAAAACGCACATTTTTAAACTTCCTTTCTTCTTATTCATACTTTGATTTAAGATACACAGTCAATTAGCTAGGTAACTTATCTTACTAGTTATGTTACCATCGAAATGTGCATTGAGTTGATTATAGAACGTCTCGTTATTAATCTTAAGTAGGTATACCTTGAATAATTTTATATCCGATTCCCTATATTAACTTCATTGATTTATTATTTTCGGTAGATTTCCACGAAAGGGTGAAGGTCTATTAAATTAGTCTAATTACGTTACATACATTTTATCAGCACACGTTATTTGTATCTAGTGGATAAATTGTAAGGAGGTACAATAATTGCAGAGTCAAACCGAGTGTTGTATTTACATGCTTTACAAAATTATTTTGATTAATTTTTTAATATCGTACCATTTAATGTTTAGAAAGTTGTCGCACATTAATCGAGTGTATTGATATTAAGTCTGACTGTTTTGACCTATTTGTGAGAAATTGTGGTCTAACAAATAAAGAAAGTTTGTGCCGTGTAGAAGTAAACTTAGGTTATCAAGAATAAAGTAGTCTAGTAAGGTACTCACTAGTTTTAGAGCACGATGGTCCCGGTATTGCTAGTACCTACATGTAACAATGTATATCATATTCTATAGCATGTATAAAAACATGGGCCTTAATTGTTTTTTGCATATTTATTATGCACCTTACCTTTGCACTGTCCTAATCTAATAAAGTGTGATCAATTTTTAATCTTCAATAATTCACTTGTATTTTATCAAATCACAGGGTTATATAAACGAATAGGTATAAGTTTTATTAAAGCTTTTTTTATTTGTACAAATTCCGTTTTAACCAACCGGTTTATTTTTATCAGTTTGTACTGCCAAATCTATTTAGGTGTAATTTTAGTGATGTATATTGTCTGTGTTTGCTTTTATACCTTTATGTGACTGATTATTATAAATATTAGGATTATTTTTTATTAACAAGATAGTATTTTTATGTTAAAGGTACTTTGTTGTTTAACCTTAACATTAAGAGTTTATGTATAATATACGTAACATAACAAATCCGATGTAATTTTGCAGAAATAATAAACTAGTTTACTAATATATATTCACTTGATTATAAAACCTGAACACGTTTTCTTTACAACTGTCCGAAATTTGTCTTTTTATTCTCCAAAAAATGTACCTACACTTAAATCTATTAATCTACTAAAAGTGACTCGTCTGGATTCAAACATCATCATTCATTTAACCTAACTAGTATATGTGGGTAGAGGGAGATAGTGTTCTTCAATCTTCTTGGTAAGGGCTGAACCCTAGCAAGGGTTAAAAACCCTGGTCAGGCCTGGCTTAAAGTAGTGGATTGAGTGTGATGTCTTGACTTCTTGATTGGCTGTGGTACACCAACTTGTATGAAAGATCGTTGTGCTTTAATACTAGTTGGTGCGTCCAAATATGGGCATAACCTCGAGTACACGATGCTCACCAGCTTTCACATGAAATCCGATATTTGTAGTCATCAGATTTGCATTATTATGTCAAACTGACAGGTGGATGCTGGCATGTTTAGCATTTTAAGTACTTCATGACAATGTCAAGGGTTGGAGCAACAAAACCATACGGACTGAATTACAAAGAGGTATGATCCACAGGAAGTTTTTGAATTTTATATTTTGGAATTAAGTTGTGCTTGGCTTTAAACTAATTATAAGTATCTCTTCGCTTTTTTCCAGTCAAGGAGGCCTTGGTGGTAGATAAAGAAATGTTTTTTATTCAGGTAAAGTAGCTTTTCTGTACGAACTACGGCAAAACTTCATTACAAAAAATTGTTCACAATGTAATAGTCCAGGAGCTAGCGGTATATTTTAAGACTAATTTCTATCAAGCTGAAATTTTTTTCATGAGCTGGTATGGTTATGTCGAATCTAGGAAAAAAAACCCCCGGAAAAAAAACCCCGGAAATAAAACCCCCGGTAAAAAAACCCCCGGAAAAAAAACCCCAAGGAAAAAAAAACCCCGGAAAAAAAACCCCCGGTAACAAAAAACCTAGTTATTATACAGGGTGTAGAATTGAATGACGCAACATAGGGATTTCAATGGTAAAATTTTGAAAGTCAAATATTATCTTCCCTAATTATTTTAGAAAAAATGTTCATGAAGGTTTTTTGTAGAGAAAAAAATTCTGCGTCTACTCATGTATTTATTATTAGCTTTTAGTTTTTCATAGGCTGAGAAAATTGAAAATAGCAACAAGCTGTTTTGGCGAAAATCTGTAGTGCTTTGGAATTATCTTGTGAGTGTAACAGACGCATGGTATAAATTTGAGATAGACTTTTCAAACTATTGGTACATCGAATATACAGTGTGTCCGCGTAAGTTGGCTACATATATGGAAAACTTTGTTATTATTGATTTTATGAAAAACAGTTAGGTATTCTTCATAAAAAGTTCTGCATGTTCTAAAACCCAAAATTCAACCATCAGATATTAAATTATATCAGTCGTATCATAATAATAATTATTATATCATATCATTTTTGTTCAAGAGTAAAGTACCTTCATTTTTGACCATATCGAAATTTTTTTATAAGAAAAGATGTTATGGATTAAAAATAATTTTTAAATATTCAATATTGTTTATTTACAATTTTTGAAATTAGTATTCTGAAATTTTTAGAAAATACTGTTTAAGTTCTACCAAAAAATTCGTTATTTAGAAGACGACAGTCATAGCAATTTATTTTATTTCAAAATAGCATTGTTTTATAATTTTTTTCACAGAAAAATTTAATTACATATTAACATTCATTGGTACCATGCTCACTTTCCTTTCGTATGCTTATTTGCAAGAGAATAATGACGATTCTAAATAAGCAAAATGCACATTAGCATTTTAATAAATACCTATTGGAATTTTAAATCTACTTGAATGTAGCCATCCATAATTATTTTCGGGGGGGTTTTTCTTCCGGGGGTTTTTTTTCCTGGGGGTTTCTTTTCCGGGGGTTTTTTTACCGGGGGTTTTTTTTCCGGGGTTTTTTTTCCGGGGGTTTTTTTACCGCTACCCGGTTAAGGTGGTCGGCAAAATAGGACCTCGGGACATATAGCGCCCAGAATTTTTTTGTTTTTAATTATTTTTTGATGAAATTTACAAACTTCAATCAAGCTAATTCCTATTTTGCTCGTTATTTAACACATTCCGACAACAAAAAATTAACTGTCCGACATAAGAGTCGGAACTGAATCAGTATCTGCCGTTTGGGGTTCGTATTGTTTTTAAGACATTTGACTTATTACCAGCAACCTGATTTTTTTTTTAATAACTGTATATACTAATTTAACAAACACAAAAATCACCTTGTTCGACAATTTGAGCGGGACAGAAGCACTCTCTGACGTCCTGGATTGGTTAGTTGGCCAATTTTTTTTTCTTAGCGCTCTATGGCCCGCGGTGCTATTTTGCCGACCACCTACATTTGGCAGACATAACCATACCAGCTCATAAAAAAAATTTCAGCTTGATAGAAATTAGTCTTAAAATATACCGCTAGCTCCTGGACTATAATATCATCCTCAAACGCAAAATTTCGGAAATGTCGGTTTACTCTTATGACACCTTGTCCGTTTATTGGACTTCAGAATTTAAGTGGTAGTATCAAAAATTAGAAAAAAGCCGATATTTCTGAAAATTTGCATGGGGGCATAATTTTACATTGTAGACAAGTTTTCTAAATGAAGTTTTGCCATAGCTAGCACAGAAAAGCTACTCTACCTGAATAAAAAACATACCACCAAGGCCTCCTTGATTTGAGAAAATCGAAACCAATACTTAAATTTTGCATAGGGAGATGATTTTACATTGTGAACAACTTTTCTTAATGCAGTTTTGCCGTAGTTAATACAGAAAAGCTACTTTACCTGAATAGAAAACATTTATCAACCACCAAGAGGCTTACCTGAATAATTTTTTTTTGTTGTTCTTACCTCCTCTGATTACCAGATGGTTGAATGTTGTGAAAAGCCACATCCAACTACAGACCAACTAAGATCAAAAAATCCTTCTATCTTTAGGTTAGTAGTTCCCAGTCGATCAAGATTTATTAGGTACTACATGAAAGCTCTAAAGCTTGTTTTCTAAACTAGGTACCTACCTAAACTTTTCGGTTCAGTTTTAATAATGTTACACTTAATTTATATTTACATTTTTATTTGTTAACATAAATAACGTAAATTACATACATAGGGTAATAAATAAAAAACAATTATAAAAATAAATATGACCATATTTTTGTATAAAACATAAGTGAGATAATTCAAATGCAACATTAGTTCTTTTCATTCACCAATTCACAGTTGTATATGCATTTGAAATGAAATGCAAGTCCATGCTTCAGTCACAATATTCCCCACCCTTTTTAAATTAAGACTATTATTGGACTCTGTCCATATCTTTATACTTAGGTACACCAATTTAATGAATAAAATGTACAATAAATTGAGCCATGTATTACGTATTATAAAGTGATGCTAACAACATTGCCGATTAGTTTGATATCTTGTAACATTAATTTCCCATTGTGTATTCACCTTTAAATTATGGTTGCTTAATTAAAGTGCCGTAAATCTATACGTAATTGAAAATAGAGATGTGATTTTTACATTGGAATTACTTACAGATTTAATAATAATTATAAAAATATAATACTTCTTAAATTCTTTTCAGAATTAAATATGTTAACCAATTTGTTCATTAAATTAAATGCTAAAAGATTAGCAAAGCCTAATCAGTAAATAATTAACCACCAATAGATCAACATTTCTGATGTGCACTTTGATGGTTAAAGACACAATATTTAATATGAGCTTTGAAAATCATTTTAATATAAAATCAATGGTATTTCTAGAACTTAAGCTAAACATTCATTGCCTTCTTTAAATTAATTAGTTAATCAATTAAAAATATAACTAATTTACTGTATTTTTCAGTTCAAAGTGTTATTGGCTTTGATTCCAAATACCATAATATTATAAATATACACTTTGAATAATTAAATGCAAAAAATATTATTATTCACAATTTAAATTTAAGCTAAGCGAATTACTTATTTAGCAATAAATTATGTATTATATACATGATTAAATTCATTTAGTTCTTATACTCTAACTTAAAATGCCTTTTAAAAGCTAACGTAGATCAGTAAATGATGGTTTAAAGAAGAGATTGCTCGAGCATGATTTTCTCAAATCCAGCTGGAGGGGAATGGTTGAAGTTTTCGAATATTATATCCAATATCGCTCCATCATCAACTAAAATTATTTTCAATTATATTTCACTTTGTTTTGATTATTTATACCTACTACTCACCATATAAAGCTGGATATACAGTTCCTTTAACATTTACAATTGGAAATTCCATTTCTACTCCATTTACATAAAATTTTAATTGAATATGATCGTATGACACACCTATTATATCACCTTCTTGTGGGACTTGATGTGTTACGGCAGTGCCATTTGGTACTAGAGCTGTTGTTCCTATTCTATATAAGTCTTGTTTGTTATGGCGAATTACATGATCACTACAGAGTGCCCATGAAAATTCATCCATGCCACCTACAATCATAATGTTTTAAATCTAATCATGGACTGTTAACAGAAATACCTTGCGTCAAACTTAAATCTGTTTGTCTTGTAGCTAAACCTATCGACCACGATCCACCTTGTTGCATTTTAACTTCAAAATACGATTTAGATTGAACAAGAGGTGCATTGCCTAAAGCAGCACCTGCACCGCAAACTCTTTGGCCCCCTTTAACTATTACTACTTCATAGCCTACAAACATTTGTTAACAAAAAGGTTAAGTTATTAAAATATGTAATTTACCCATAAATGCTGTGTCAAGTTGAATGGGATTTTCTCTGGGAATGTGCGGAACTGATGAAGTAAAACCTATTCCATTTAAACAACCTTTTAAACAACAAAATACTGAAACAGATGTCATTTTGACGTTTTATTGATAAACATAACCTGTATGAATGACAAGAACGACAGGTAAAATACCAACCAAATAAAATGACGTTTATTTGAAAAATTGGCGGGAAGTTTGGTAAACATACTCAAATATAAATATATACCTGGTAATTTCAGAAAAATTACGTACATGTAGTTGCACATTGTTATGTCAAATTAATTACAAACTGCTGCAGTAATTTATATCAAAATTGCACGTGCAGTTAGATAGTAAAAGCGACAAATGAAGGCCTTACTTCTCCGATTTACCATTATTCAGTACAATTCAAGCTGGAAGGGAATAGGAAATTCCTCCAGCGATGAGGTGCCAGTATAAGGCTAAGGTATTTCAATGACATTTGGTAACGTGACCTTTCTGGAGGATAGTACAAACAAATGAAGTAAAATCGTATCACATGATCCTCATGGAGGGCATTGATTGGTCTGTTTTGAACAAATGGTTGGAAGTTAATTTGTTTGTGCTCTCCTCCAGGAGGGACAAACCCAGTCTCCAGAAAGTCACGTGATACAACTTTTGACAAAATTTGTTTGTACTGTCATCTAGGTAGGTCATGTGAGAAAATGTCATTGGAATGCCTTATGTAGCACCATGCTTTGTGTTCAACTTAAAATGCTCTTCAACATTAGTTTATCATTGTTTCGTGAATAAAAACATGAAAACAAATTTTAGAATGTAATAATTAAACAACCACGTATTTTACAATGGTTTATTAAAACTTAGACAGAAAAGAAACTACTGTAAATGTTTATTTTATAAAATAAATCACTAGTTACCAACAAATCAATGCATTTTTTTGTACAGCTGACAGGCAAAAAGCAAAATTTACATTCTTAATATCTATTAACCTAATCCCTGACAAATATAATTGTACAATCATGGATTACAAATATAAATTGTCAGTTGAATAGAAAGCTTTATAACAATTATTATACATTTACAAAATTATTTTAGCACAAGTATAATATTCTTAAAAAACTGGAACTTAACTAATATAAATTATTTACACAAAAATTAAAAAAAAAATGTCTCTTTTTATATGAAAAATACAAATTTGGCAACCTGATTTAGTCACAATCATCATCTGATACTATTGTTGTTGTTGTTGTTGTTGTTGGCGGCGGCGGTGGCTTTGGTGTGCTAACAAGAGGTTTTTGTGTAGATTGAGCAATAACAATAGTTTTTTGTCCACTTCCTGATACCATTGTTGAACCAGAACTAGATGGCGATGAGACTGATATCACATTGCCAGTTTTAATTTTTCCCATGCTCGTTATAAATTTTCCACCAATAGATATTGGTCCACCATTTCCTAATAACTCATAATTACCTGGTGTGGCTTCAACTAATGTAATATGACTTCCAGATGTTGTCTAAGGTAATACACACAGTGTAGCTATTTGAAAATTGTATGGAAATAATAAAACTTACCCTTACAACATTGAATGAATTTTTATTGTTGCCAGAACGATTAACAAATACTTTAGTTGGTTTTGCTATTAATGTTTTCTGTAAGGAAAAATTGTATTAGAAACTTTCAAAATGATTTATACAGGGTGTTTTGGGAAAATACACTTTCAAATAGTAGTTTCTCATCAGAGATTGCAAGCAAAATGAATACACAATGACTAACTTGATATTTACCTTCGAACATACACTGCTCCTTTAGGAGCAGATCCCTATACTGTACTGCACAACCGATGGTTCAAAGAAGATTGACAGAAAAGACAATACAATTGGTAGAAAGTGCAACAAGGATAAAGTGTATGTTCAAAGATATTTTTTATTTTATATTAATATTGACTCACTGCAAATCCTTTGGGCGCAGTGGTTTGCCGAAGAACCAATGGTGCTTGTGGCTTGGCAACTGTGTTTGTATTGATCGTTTGTAATTGCTGAGTATTCTGAATATTTTGTGTGCATTTAGACATATGTTTAGGCCAATGTTTTTGTTGGCAAGGATAATCACAGTAACTTGTATTCCAACAACAATAAAATTGAGCTTCCTTCGAACAATTTGCACACCTATAACATAAAACAGTTACAAAATAGTATAGCTATTTTTGTATAAAGGTCAAAAAGCTAATCTTTTCTATCAGGGTCTGATTTTGAAAACAGGCAAGGAAGGAAAAGCACTTTTTGAGAGAGTAGCAAACGTTTCTAGGCAAATATCACAAATTTTATTATAAATTAATTTTTTTTAAGATATTTTAACTTTGTGTCCGCATTTATTTCACGACCGCATTTCTGTAACGTAAACGCGCCCGTAGTCATCGATAGAGATGTTTTTGTCATAGTTGCCTAAAAATCATTATTTTGTTTAATAAAATAAAAAATACCATTGTTTAGATTTAGCTTCTTCAACACGTTTTAAACATTCAGTTTCACAAAGACTGCGTGTTTCATCAATTAGTCGGCTCCGTTCATCTGCTAGACTTTTTTGTATATCCTTTAATATAGAACTAATGTTTTTCTTAATTTCTAATATTTCTTCAGCATGTTTATGTTTTAATTCTTCATTTTCAAGTTTAAGTTTTGTTATTTCAGACTCTGGGTTTGACGATGCTCCCATATCTTGTAGTAATTCCACAAGCATTCCACGAAAATAATCCCCTAACTGGAAAGAAAAACAAGAATTAATTACAATTATTATATAGTTATTTTTTATACAAGACAATAAAATTATATTTTATCGACAAGCGGAAAGTGTTAATTCACGAGCGATGAAATCGCGAGTGAATTAATTTTCGCGAGTCGATAATTAAATTTTATCGTCGTGTATAAAATTCTATTTTTTTCTATAGCAGATGTTAAAGAAAAATAAGAAAAATTTGTAAAAAACCAATTAAAATTAATAGTTATTTTTTATACAAGACGATAAAATTATATTTTATCGACAAGCGGAAAGTGTTAATTCACGAGCGATGAAATCGCGAGTGAATTAATTCTCGCGAGTCGATAATTAAATTTTATCGTCGTGTATAAAATTCTATTTTTTTCTATAGCAGATGTTAAAAAAATAAGAAAAATTTGTATAAAAAAACAATTTAAAATTAGATTATATTAAACCCGAAAATCTCAGTAGCAAAGGTTTCCATTCGGTTTCCATGGAGTTTCCAGAAAATTAAACTACTTTATCTATCCTTGCGGTTAAAGTGTTACTTTATCTACCCTTGCGGTTAAAGTAATACTTGATCAACTATTTTTAGTCGAACAAAGCACACTTTAACATCTGCTATAGAAAAAATTATATTAAACCCGAAAATCTCAGTAGGTAGCAAAGGTTTCCATGGAGTTACCCAAACAAAGTCAGAAAATTAAAGTACTTTATCTATCCTTGCGGTTAAAGTGTTACTTTATCTACTCTTGCGGTTAAAGTAATACTTGATCAACTATTTTTAGTCGAACAAAGCACACTTTAACATCTGCTATAGAAAAAAATAATTTATCCTTACATTCATGTTTGGTAAGGTTATAAATTTATAGTATTTTCATTAAAATGTCAAAAGTGATGTTCAAGGTTTTAGTTTGTCAATCCCGACATCTGGGGCCCTTTCCAATAGCAAACCCTGAGTAATTTCCAAACTAGGTGCGTTCCAATTGACTAGAACTTGTTGCACCCTTCAAGGACCTAGTTTTTTTTAGGGCAGCAAGGGTAGCTAGCACTTGTTACACATTACGTGACATTAAATTTGGTGTTCCAATTGAATTAACACCAAGGTAGTGTAGAGTAGATAACTTCAGGATGATTAGTTCATTTGCAATTGGAAAGGGCCTCTGTGCTTGTACCACAGTTTAGATGACATTCAACTAGTCAACTCTCCAGTGTAACATGACTATACCACACGTCTATAAAATTTTGCGAACATCGGCACCTATGCTACTTCTACCTTCAAATGATTACCTTGAGAACATGGACCTTACTTGTATGGGCAAAAATGTCGGAAACTAAATAAAACTTGTAGCTGAATGTTATCTAAACTGTGCTTGTCTTAACTGAAAATTTTGCTTAACTGAAGAAATTTCAAGCCCTAGGAACTATTTTGACACTTACCCTATGAGAAATAGAATTAACCCTGTTTGTGACTGTTCCTGCAGTACTTGGTAATCCTTCATCAAACTGTGCACTTAGAGGGCCAGGTGGTCGGGGTTTAAGTTTAGGAGGAGCACGACACATTATTTCACTGATAGCTTTTGTTAACGTTTCCGGTACAAACGAAGTCAAAGTTTGAAGTTCATCCATTAAATCGTTCGGCCTTACAAGGGGTTCCGTGTTATTAACACTAACACTTGTAGTTGTTGAAGTGGATAATGGTGCTAAAGACGGGACAGTGTTGCTTGTTATAATGGCAATATTTTCAGAAGCTGTAGTAGACGATATGGTGGTAGTTGTAGAAAGAGTTTTTGATGGTGCTCCACTTTGTGGAATATAATTTTGAGATTCAATACTTTCTGTTGTATCCATCGGATTAATAACAGAACTAGCAGTAGTTACAGGTGGAATTACAGTTGTCGGTTGTATATAAACATTGTTAAGAGAAGTACTAATTGGATGCTGTACCATAGTTAGCATAGGATTCCCCACGTTACCTGTATATGTAATTGGTTGATTCGGTGGCAATATCGTTATAGTATTACTTATTGCTGGTGTTGGAGTCAAAAACATAATATTGCTTGTATTATTAGTAACATTTTCTGGGGCCTTATTAACAGTAGACACATTACTTGTATTCCTAATCGGTGTAACATTAATAACCGGAGTTGACGAGGGTTTTGGAACTTTTGGTACAATATCCTTTTTCATAGCAGGATACACATTTTTAACTGCAGTTACAGGTATGGGAAAAGACTTCCTTGCCCTTTGTTTAGGCATTTGCATTTTCGATAATGGTTTAATGAATATTTCTTTCCGCTTTGGAGTGGTTGTAGCACTGCGCAGTGTAATTTCTTCATTAGCATGTTCTGCACTATAACGTGTAGCAACTTCATCAATTACTTTAGATAAGTTATCCACAACTCTAAATTTCTTATCTTCAGTCTTGGAGCGGGTTCGTATCTCACTTTGTTTTGGTTTATCAGCCATTTTCTCAGATTCATTTAAATCTAATGCAGAGAGATATTTTCTTTTTAACTCCATATATTCATTATCACTGGGTTCATCATCTGAGGATGGTTCACTTTTAATGACAACTGAACCTAAGTCACTCCCTGCAATGCAGCTATGTTCAAGTGAATGTGATGAATCATTAGTCTGCTCCTTTTCACTATTCTGGGTAGCAATTTTACTTAATCGATCTGCTAGAATTGATTTTTCATTTGTATTTTCTGTTTCGTTACCACTAGCATTAGATGTGTTGTTGTCCAAATTTTTATTTTTGATATCTTCAATATTCACTACTTTCACAAGCTTTTTTTGTAGGGGGTTTAATTCTTCAATGTCATCACTTTTACTACCACGCTTGCGTTTCGTACGTTCTGGCAACTTTGCAGGCTGCACACCTTGCATTATGTTTGACGGCCTTGGTTGTTCTGCAAAATAAAGAATTTACTTAAAAAATTGAAAATAAGGAAAGAAATGATGATAAAATGTATAGGTGGTCTGAAGGTCAGCATGTCGGGGGATCTGAGTATATGGGGCCTATATTGATAGGGTATTAAATGGATACAGTAAAATCATAGGTCCGATGTCAATATTAGATTTGGGAAAATAAAAGTACCAGCTAGGTTGTAGGATAACCCAGTTTTCGAGAAGTACTAGTGATTGCTATACCAAAAACTTGACCCAATATGTTCAGCAAAAACAACTTTCAGTTATGGTGTAGAATGAGATACAGCTAATCTTATTGCAGATAGGTGCCAGGGATCAACTAACGAAGACCTATTCAGTTGGGATTTAGAATGGGGCATAAGTTGCCTAAATGCAGAGTAGTGCTAGGGATCAGTATACAAAGACTTCAAGGTCCTCAACCCATTATAAACAATAACATTAGAAAATCCATGGAAGATTGTCATTTGGAAACAAAACAACTTATAAAAATCCCCAATCATCTAGATTTGAGAAAAGGGGGTGAGAAACATTCCACACGTACTTAGGCCACAATAGGTGGGCCCATGGTACTACTCCCAGGTAGCAACCCTCTAATTCAGGTATCATTGAAGCCATCCAATCCTTTGGAAGAGTTTGAGGGTACCCGCAATTGGGAAGTTGGTGATGCTGACCACATGGGGTCAGAAATCCCCCAACACATGTTTAAAAAACCTAAACAAGTCATGGAAGTGTCATTTTATAGGATGTAATGGTTTGATGTAGTACAAGGCCACAATTTCAATCCTCCTACGGGCCAGATTGATACTCTGGTTGACCAATGGTTTGCTAAATCACGATCAATTGTCATGGATACAATTGTTTTTAAGAAGTATATTCATGACAATTGATTGTGGTTCAGTCAAGCAGACTTTAGAAAACCAGTCCTAGTCCCATAAACCCAACAGACAGTGAAGAACGTATGATAAGATAAATAAATAAATTGAGTATGAAAATCTTTAAATATGTGCCCTTTAAGTCTAAAAAAAATAAAATTGGTATAATATGGATTTGATCCCTGGCCCAGAAAAGTTACACTCAATCTGTAATTTGTTACATTTTTTTACAGTAATTATTAATACATCTCCATAGTATATACTTACTGTGTGTTTTTTCTATTGTTACCACATTTTCATTGTTATTTGTAAAAATTTCTGTAGATGTCTTCCTTTTAAGTGTTTTTTCTGAATTGCCTGCCGCTTTTGGCATTAATTTCTTTGAAATATTACTTAACGTTATGTTACTGCTAGCTGAAGTGTTGGAATTTTGTTCTAAAACTTTACTTAGTTCATTTGTTGTAATTACTTGGGCTAACTTTTTATCAGTATCAGTTTTTTCATTGTTTAATACACCAGATTTGTTGCAATTACTATTGGAATATATTTCGCTATCCATTTTGGAAGACGTATCACTGCTTTCAAAACTTTCATCTTCACTGCTAGTGATTTCTAAAGAATCATTGTGGCTGTTTTCTTCATGATTTGCAGGTATTTTGTTCTCATCATTCGTTTGATTTTCTTTAAGATCTACTAAAGAGTTATTATCTTCTTTTTCTAAATTTGTTTCACGGCTTGGCTTGGCTTTATGACTTGATTGTGTTTCAAAAATTTCAATATCGGGTGATAACTCTGTAATTTTTTCCAAAATTGTTAAACTTTTGTTTTTAAATTTCCCTAATAATAAATCAGTCTCTGTTATATTTTGGTTTACATTTAAATCTGGTATATCTTCAGGGGGATCACAAATTTGTGTTTTTGCAGACTCAATTTTTTCTGGTTCTGTAAGTTTTTTCATTAATCGGTCAGCAATTTTAGATTTACTTTGTGGAGAAATGGTATATTCTGCATTTTCATTTGCAGTAATATTAAGTTCGACAATAAGATTACGTTTGCTTTCAAGTGAAATATCCGGTGGTAAATCAAGTTTAGAAAGTTCGTCGTTGGGGGATATGTTTTCTGAAATGCTTAAACTAGTTGTTGTATCATTGATGACTGAAATTTCTATGTTTTTGGATATATCCACCTTGTTTATTTTATCAGATGTATTTGATACTCGACTCGAATCGCTTTTGATACTTTGATCACTATTGCGTCGAGATATTTTGTTAGAAATTTCAATTTCATCATAGGACACCCTTTTTTTGGTTTCATTTTCTGGAGATATTAATTTTGGGATTATTTTGAGTTTACCTGAAAGAAAATATGTATGTTACCACAATGAAATAAGTGACAATCGATAATACCAGTTTGTTTTTAAAAGTACAGATACATACCTGAAGTGTTTGTATATCCACCCCGCATTCGTACTTTGCCACCACGTACAGGATTAAAAGAAATGGAATCTCCCAACATTGAGCAACAAAATAATTCACTGGCTTCACTCGATTTACTTGCGTCAGAATCATTTTTATTTAAATTCCGAATCTCATCGTGTTGATCAGTGTCTATACTTGTATCATGGTCCGTTTCTTCATTTGTTTTCATCTCTTGGTCTTCAATTTCGGAACTTCTTCGATTTTTTCTTACTCTGGTTTTTGTTTCATTTGTGTCAGAGTCACTTTGTTGTGACTCTTCAGAATCGGAACCATTTGGACTTGCGGTACCATTCATATCATTTCTATTCCAAGATTTTTTAATCACTTTCATTTGAGTTTTTGCATCAGGATCATATTTTGGTAACATAAATCGTAGCTGTTTTAATTCTTTAGCAGGTTCAAAAATTACACGATACGGGGCAAAATTGAATTCTTTAAACACTTCTTTTAAGTTTTCTATATGAATGTTAAGTTCCTGTAAAGTACGAGTTTAATAATAAGTTCTACAATTATAATTGTACAAAGAAAACGTGGTCAAGTAGGATTTTATTTCATGTGAGATAAATAGAAGTAGAGCAAACTTGACTACATTTTCTTTTTGAAAAAATATTTACTTTAACACTTTCTATAATATCGTTACGTTTGCCTTTACTGGAATTGGGATCTTTAAATGAATATAAAAAACATTCTTTATAAGGGACCCATGCACGATCATGTGCCCCAAAGAATCTCACATCTACGAATCCTTGTGAATTTGTACGCATTGCTTTTGCAGGCCAATATGGGAAACCTGAAATAAAAAAATTCGTTATACAGGGTGTTTTAAATTCGAGGGCAACCACAGGGTTCTCGCTTATTATAAAAGTTAAAGGGTAGGTTTAAAATTGGCATTTGTTTTAGAATTTTATGATTAATATGCCGCAAAAGAAATTTAACCTAATGACAAACAGAAAAATTTAACATGGCATAGAAAATAAGTTGTAGGTTAAAAAAAAAGGAAACCGAAAAATTTAATACCTTCAGCTGCTAGAGAATAAAAAGGTGTCCTAAGAATGTATCTACAGTTTTCCTAATTTTCTAATAACAAAGTTATAAATAAAAAATGAAAATAATTTTTTTTAAATTTTTATTCATAAGACGGAAATGGATTCAGTTGGGTTAAATTTTTTTACGGCATAATGTTATGCATAAAATTCTGCAAAAGTGCTGAATTTAAATCTACCCTCTACCTCTTACAATAAGTGAGATCCTCATGGTTGACCTCGAAATTTAAACACCCTGTATATAGTGTGTCTTCCAGACTATCACACATAGAAAAATTAACATCGAGAAATTATGTAGAGATCAACTAAGGCTATGAGATATAAATTGTACAAAACAAGAAATTTGAAAAATCTAAAGGTTTGGCAGCGTTGACCATTATGTCACCAGTGGCAGCAAATCGATGCATAATAACACTACCAGTATGCACACAGCAATAGTTGATCCTTATATAATTTTCTTATGTATGATAATCCCTGAGACACAGACACACTGTATATTAAAGTGTATCTATGTAATAATAATATACCTTTTAATTTTGCCCAAAGTAACAGATGAGGCTTGGGACAAACTTCAACAAACCATGTTTTTTTCTTTGTGTTTGCATTTAAATAGCAACTAGCGCAATTTTCAATTTCAGACATTTCTTGCTTACATATTTTCATTATACTTTTAGCAATCGATGTCAGTTTTGACTGATCTGTAAAATTAAAATCGTAATTATAATGTACAATCATGAAAAAAGTGTAACATACAAGAATTAAAAATAATACTGTTATGTAGAATCCATTTTGCATCTGCTTCAAAGGCTTGAGTACTGCCGTAAAGATTATCTTTAATGTTTTTTTCTAAACATGTTAAGTCCATAGGTTGAACAATGTAATTTTTGTATTCGGGGAATTCATTTTCACTTACAGGATTAATAAATGGCTCACACTAAAACATACATAGATTAAGTGTTGATGAGTGATGAAATGATTAAGTTGCTTACGCCACTAACTTGAAGCATTCTTTTCAAAGCGAATTTTAGAAGTCCACATAGGTGCTCCAGGGACATATCTCGCATAGCTGGAGATCTATAAATATGAAGAATAATAATTAATTCCGATATTAATTAAAATTAATTTTCCTAACTCTTATTGTATTATAAGACAGTCATAAAATTTTTATTCATGTTTACTTTTTAGTGATTCATGATAATATATCCATATCTCTTTACTGAATTGTAATGAAAGTGACTAAGGAAGTAAGAATAAGGAAGTAATCATTCAGGATTCTGTAAATATTTTCAAAAGTTAAAATTGTACTTTATCTTTCCTAATATAAAGGGTTTAATGGTATATTAACAGTTACTTATCATTTATCATAATAATACTACAAGGTCAAGTATTCCACATTACACAAATATTACTTTATAATATTTACCGTTGTTTTAAATTTTCTGCCTTTAAAATGGTCAGACATTCTGGACAGATCCAATGTGTAGGTTGTGAAACATTTTGTTTTAAACATTTCTGATGGAATGATCTAGGACAAGTTTCGCAAAACACAGCAGCACCTTCATGATGACATCGCCAACAAAATGGGTCCTTTTTCTGAAAATAGTTTTATAGATATAAATATTAGCATAGTGTTTAGTGGGTGCAATGGAAAAAGCCCAGAGTCCAAAAGAGTCATATTTTGGGAATTTATAGTATCCTGGTCCACTTAGGACTGGTCTTTCAGTTTGGATTTAACTCCCAGTTAAGATAACTAACGATCAGTTGTCATAGATACCATTGATTGTGGGTTAGCTTAACAGGGAGTCTAACCCGAATTGAAAGACCGGTCCTTAGTCTTAAATCAATAACTGGGAATAGGTAACACTAAGGCAATAAGAATAGACGATATCAAATATTTTAAACCTTAAGTTTAATGTATTAACCTGCACCAGGTTGGATAAAATTATCATAATTAATTAATTATTGTATTTGTAGGTGTTAACACCAGAAGAGTGAAGAGTAAATAATATACAGCCTACATTTAACAGCATAGTAACAGAAAGGCATGCACTTAAGTGTTTTATTTAGAAATGAAATATTAAATTCAATGGCAATAATTATTTGTCAATAACATGCCACTTTAATGATTAAAATAGAATTGCATATCAAAAAACAAAATGGATCTAACCATAAATTAAGGTGGTTGTTTTGAATGTTACGAGCTATAATAGGTCACCATTAATATTTTGCTATTATCCATACATAAGCAACAATAAAAATGCAGTAATTGGAACATAATATTTTACCTTATTGTTCATAGTTATAATCAAATTACTTGATAACTTCCTAATTCTTTTGCCATGTTCATCTACAGCGCCCCCTACACTTGAATCATGTAAGCTGTCTCTTTTTCTTTTACTCATTTTATTATTGGAGCCATCTTTTTCTTTTGTTTCTTTGTTGTCATCATCATCTGAAATACTAGCCAAGGGGTCTACATCAGCTTGTGTTCCTTGCAACTCAAAATTTTGTACTTTAACTCCCTTTTTGTCCGATTTATCGGAATTGGATCCGGTCGAATTTCTCCGTTTTAAGGAAACATCACATTTGTCAATTTGTTTCCCTCCGGGGTCCACACTTTTTCTTTTATGGCCTATGTTAGTATCAAGCTTTGCCTCTTTAGAGAGTGCTAGTATTGATTTTAATTCTCTATTAGGTTTTGTTGTTACCTGATCTATTCGATCATCACTGGGTAAGTTATCATTTCTTTCTACTTCACTGGGGATCTCGTCCTGTACTACCTGTTTAAGGATTACCTTGAGATCCTTGATTTTCGAATCGGTTTCTACAAGACTAACACTAAATTCCTGAAGTGTATCTTCTTGAATTGCATTGAGGTCTTGAGGGGTGTCTGGGATATTTTCTAGTTCACTTGACATTATGCCAGTCTACAGCATCTAATTAAAGTAGCTAATAAGAGATGTTCATGATTTTTAGGATAAAATTCTAAATTTTTTTGTTTACTTACATTATGCATGGAATATAGTTTGAACGATCACGTAAATAAATCACAATATCTAATTATTTTTCCACATTCACTCGCCATTCGGCTAGAATATTCCGCTTCTTGTCTTGACTTCGTCAAAAAAAAAAGTAGTAGGTCGCTTACCTTCACTCTAGCGGAGATTTCTACAAACACAACACCATGCACAATACACGGGCGGCTTTGATGAAATTTGTTTAGTGCGCCATGGAGTTTAAGTGCCCAGTATGACCAACCTACCCACACACTTGTGTAATAGAACTAAACACTGGTACATTTATAATGCAACAGCCTCGCCAACAAACCAACACAAACAACCCAACGTGTGCTTTCAATTATTTTAATTTATTATTCCCTAGTTTAATAAAGTGCTTTACTTTTCTGGTAAATTACAAATTAGGAAGAACACTTCCTATATTATATTTTACATTTACTGATTTATTATTGATTCATAGCACCATCTAATGGGGTTACCTTGAATGAAAATTTACTTGGATTGAAAGGTTACTATATAACAGGGTGTTCTGAATAACTGTGCAGAGCTTACGTGCAGAGTTATTGCATACTAACGACTTATGGCATTTGTTGTTTTTTGATTATTGAATTTTATTAATTATAAAATAATTATAAAATATTTAGAACTTACTGGTATTCGATTCAGGTTTAAGTAGACTTGAAAATTCAGGATCTTCAGGGTGTTCAAAAAAATGTTTTTGATAGCAAATTTTATTATAAAATCAATATAGTTTATATAAACTTATAATGAAATGTTATTCTTTATAAAGATATAGGGCTTTAAACATAGAAATAATTTAAAATTGTTGAAATTTTAAAGGGAATCCATGAACAGAAAGTTCCACGGAAATGGAACAACAAGCGCTAAAATAACATACCATATCCATACCAAAAATTCAACTTGCTCTGATTAGTATTTTTTAAATTTATCAAAAATAAAAATAAAATTTGTATCGTTAAGGCCCTATAACTTTTTAAGGAGTGATATTTCATTATTAAGTTTATAGAAAATTTATTGCAATAGAATTTGCTATCTAAACATTTTTTTTGGCGGAAAAAAACAGGACACACTCTAAATACTGTTGGAATAATAATGCCCCATGGCCAGAGCCGTGCGAAGGGGGCGATCGTCTCGGGCGCCACAGCCACAGTCATGGAGGCGCCACAATTAGAATAAAAATTATTGGACCCAGTGACAAATTGGCATCGTTACCCCCCAATTCCGTTCTATGCTCCCCATGTATACAAAAACATTCTTTATTAATTTTATGGTACAGTACTCTATTCTCATATATTTATTAATCAGGTGTATACAATTTTATGAACAGTAAAGTTATTTTATGTATCAAGGGAGTTAACGACTGTTTAATAAGGTAAGGTAAGTTGGGTAAAATAATTTTTATAATTAATATTTATGAATGTATAAGGCTGAATAATACACGTTACGCAACCAAAGATGCATCTAAGTATTTTAGGTGTGGGACAAATTATTCAAAACATACTGTGTAAGATATAAATATACAGGGTGTTGATATTAAGTCGTTACACATCCGAAAATGGCAGTTAGAACTTTTAGTTCAAATTTTTGATTTTGATTTTTTTTTGTTTTTTACAATAAATTGTTGTTAATCCCTTTCTTTTAAGGGCTATTTAAAAAAAATAAAGAATTTCAAAATTAGTTTTCCCACCCATACAGAGCAAGTTATTCAAAACATATTGTAGTCTTCAGTCTGCATAAACATAAAGCTACTACAATATAATTTTTTTACGTTGTCATTATTCACTGGAATAGATAATTTTATTTATTAGGACATGAACTCAATATTGATAAAAATGTAATAAAAACTGCAGGTAATGTTGAAATGTACAAGGATTTGATAATGCATTTCCAAAGAATAAAGATTGTTTTTTACTTCATATAGTCGAAATATATTTTTTTTCCGCAACCGACTCAAAAGTGATCACTTTTGATACCAAAAACGGACAGTGAAGTTGATGTTTTTGTTATTAGTAAAAAAATGTGTGTGTTGCTAGGCAACACTTTTAGTTCCTAGGAAGTAAAAGTACTTTTACTTCCTAGGAACTTTTACTTTTCACTTTTTTGGTTAAGATTTTGGTTTGTTATGTGAATAACATTTATTTAAGAAAAACACTACAAAGATATTAGACAAAGAATTTTCTGTAAATATTTAAATAGCTATCTCCCATCACAGTAAATGATCTAGCCTTATTAGTTTTAGTGTTAGGATCTTAGGAATTTTAATCAGTAAGACTGATTTAAGATCTTCAATATCATTAATCTTTAAATGTAGTAACTCGTCGCAGGGACAAGCTCCAGCAACACCCAAAATTAATACAACCTACAAACGTCAAAATTTAATTATCGTAAAATATTCGATTTTAAAACTAAAACACACCTTCATCATCAAGTATTGCTTATTAGGAGCACACTTCAAGAATCGATCCACCTGTTCTTTACTAAGAATTCTCGATTTCTTCGTGTGTAGTCATTATTTTCTTTTTTTAAATAGGCACGGAGTTTTGAAAATTTTTCGATATTTACCCCATTTTTTAAACTTAATGTTGCCTTCAACATTGTATATTGCGCCCAAAGAGTAGAAGCCTTCATTTTAGTGGACAATTCGGAAAAGTACGCTAATAGTAGGTACCTACGCTTTCCGTGTACGATTTTACGGTTTTTTCGTTACACCAATTTAAAAATTTGTTGTAGGCACCTTCGTATACTTCTCGAGATTTATTGGGCAGAAGATTTGATACAACTTCTATTGCACGATCTAAAATTTCTGGTGGTGTATCTTCGTTACCATTATCTTGTTCAAACATTTTCGATGGTTTGGCTGGGTTTGACAGAATAAATAAAATTGAAAACAAAAGCTAAGAAGACTTGATTTTAGTAGTAGTAGTGTTCTCTAATTCCTCGCATCTTAATTTTATTATTTTGAATCCGGTTGTTCCGGTTGCGGAAAAAATAGTATGTTTCATTCGGATGAAAACTGACTTCTTTTGACTCGCAATTTTGCATCCGTTCGGCTACGCTACGCTTCGCCTCACAAATGCAAAATTTGCTCGTCAAAAAAAGTGACACTTTTCATCCTAATAAAACAATCTACTATTAGGCAGCTGGAATAAAAACAGCTGTTTTGGGTATCTTTTAGCAACAGTAAAGTGTCACTTTATAGCATAGATGATAGAATTTAGTAGACATCGATCAATCGGCACTTGACAGCTGCAGTTACTTCAAAGCGGTGTTTATGGCACCGAAATGCGGTCGTGAAGTAAATGCGGCCGTGAAGCCTGGATCGACAGACGTCAAAATATCTAAAAAAAAAATTAAATTTATTAATAAAATGTGTGATATTCGCCTAAAAAATGTTGTTTGCACCTCTACCACGAAGTACTACTTTTTCGCCGTTACCTGTTTTCAAAATCCGACGCGGACAAAAAGATTAACTTTTTAACCTTGATACAAAAATAACTATTTTGTGCTTTGTCTGAGAATACACGCCCGTTTTAAAAACGACCTGTCTTAAACCCCTTTCTTGTCTACCTTTTAAACCTGATCCTGATAGTTATTCTTTTCATTCAAACCCCATCAGTTCATTAGGGGTGATATTAGCTATTATCAAATATAAAGGCAATAGATTTAATTATTTTCTTATTTTTATTACTATCTCGTAACTGGAATAATAATAAACTGAAAAGACTATTCACTGCCCAAAGGTTTAATCTGATTATCTTCCAAACCATCAGATAATAAACTATAAGTTAGATTCCAAAATATTAAAATTTGCAACAAATAATTCTTGCAACAGCTGCTGGAAGTTCCATATTAGGACCCTTACGTAATTAGTTTGTGTACGAATTGATTATAGGTGGGAAAGAGGCGTCTCCCATGGACGGAATAAAATATTGTCTTCAATTATTTTTGTTTTCTAAAATATTTTATGAAACTAAGTTAATTTAACTTGTTACACATTTTAATATTGGTAGATTTAGGATAAGAATTGGTTACTAATTTACTATAAAAATATGTCACAGGTTTTTTTAAAAAAGGACAGAGGGTTTGCATGCTACACCATCGTTGAAATCACTTGGAAGCGCTCCTTAAAATCACGTTTAAATATTAATTCTGGTACTTTAATCGACTTTTATTAACTTTAGATGATTATTTTTGATTAGAAAATAAGTTTTGCATTTAAAAAACAATATTAGCATCGAATAAATTTAGGTATAAGAGTATAGTTCGGTTTTGTTGCGGTTTATATTCGTAAAAAGGGTAATTTTTAATCTCAGGTTAAAAAATAACTTCTGACAAATAATATTTAAGTTATCCATATATGGTTTTTGATAGTTTGAGTGACATATGAGGCGCTTTAATGCCAGCTTTCTATCAAAACCACTTTCTATAGGTAGATTGCCATACAGGTACCATTCTTGCGCAACACCGCCTTTGAAGTACGCTCAAGTTTTAGTCTCAGTTTAACCACAGTCGCAGTTTGCGTTTAACGAAGGTGTAAAATAACGTGATTTTTGTTTTGTTACGCAGTTTTCGGGTTGTAATATTCGATCTATACCTAACTTTGTTCATCTAAAAATCTTTTAACTTACCAAATTATTATTTGTTTACGTATATTCAGAATTATTTAATCGCAAGGTGTTAAATTAATCTTTCGAGTTAATCAATTTATGTGCCATAAATATGCAAATGTGTGTGTGATAAGTGCCTTAAAATGGAAGGAAAAATTTCACATACTGGACTTCTTGCAAGAAGTCCTGAAGGACATGCTGCACATGGTATGCAAATAAAAGGAAACGAAGATGTGTGGGTGGAGATTCAAGCAAACACATTCAAAAATTGGGTTAACGAGCATCTACCAACTAATCTAAGGGTTGTGGATTTATCCCAAGATTTATGTTCTGGTGTTACATTATGTGCCCTTGTAGAAGCTCTTCAGGGACACCCTCTTAAACCGGCTTGGAATCGAAGACCAGCTAATCAGCATCACTATTTGGAAAATGTAACTGCAGCTTTGAATGCAATAGAACAGGATGGAGTTAAACTTGTGAACATTGGTAATGATAAATTTTATTCGTTATTCAGAATATTTTTTAAATGATAAACAATATAAAAGAGTTCATGGGAAAAAATATTTCACAGCTTTTTTAATGGTTTTGTACCCCTAGCGTAATTTCCCAAACTCCCTATTGTTGATGCGAGTGGGCTAAAGGCAATTTTGGAAATGTAAATTTCCAGGTTTCGGGAATGTTTAAGGGATTCCCCTATTAACTTATAAATAGTCGGTTAAAAGTTTCTTTGTGGAATGTTGTTAAAACACAATCAATGTCGAAATAAAAATATTTGGCTTTTAAAACATAGTAAAAAGTACGTGGGTTCATGGTAACAGTTTAGGCAATTCACGCGTTGGTATTTTAGTTCATTTACAATTCTGTTTAGTACTCTGGACTAAATTAACCCACATTTTTATTTACCAAGTTTTGTAGTATAGCTACATATGGAGATGACATCATGGGTTAAATAAAGAGAAGACCACAAACTAGGTGCAGATTTTTTTTAAATAAATCTTTACCTGGGTATGCATAAGCACTTTTATCACATATAACAGCGACTATGATGTCATGTCCATTACCTGCACACTCGTTTGAGTGTTTTGACCTCAAAGTTATTGTGAAAAACTTGACATTGAATGCTTTTTAGATATTTTTTTAATAAATTATAGGTTGAGTGATGACGAGTATCTATTAACTCGACAAATATTACGTGATGTCACTTTATATCCATTAAATATTTCATTTAAAATAATTATGGATTATGTTTATTATTTGATTTGTTAAGGGATGATAATCGGTATATGTTGCTTTAGTGAAACGTTGGACATTTACTTGGTTTCTGATTTCCAATTTCTTAAGTATAGAGAAAGCGCGGTATAGAGAAAAAGTGACCTCCAGACAATAAGTATCCGGAATATTAATTTTGGGCAAGGGTGTGTTACCACTTTTAGTAACAATTTTAAAGGTTTTGAGATTAAGCGAGATTGATGCCCATGGTACTTTTGTATCAAAAAATAACAACAGATGCTGTAGATGCGAAAGTAGTAGGTACTTCGGAAAAACGTATCGAGTTGTGGATATTTTTCCTAATTTCCTAGCATTTCGAGAACGGGAACTAGTTCCTATATTTATTTCTTGTTTTTCTTTTATCATAATTTTTGCATTTTCTATAGTACAAAAGAATTTTTCTGAAACCTGCTAAACTTGAGAAAAACAATTTTTGACATATTTCCTCCATAAATTGACAAGACCTCCCAGGCGCGTATTCAGGATTGTTTTTTGGGAGGCGTTGATGTAGTAGTTTAGAAGAAAAAATGTTGGATACTTACCCTTCTAAATACTATCATACTATCGTGAAGCGAATATAATTTCTATGTTCCCATGTCATAATGTATTACGTCAACACCGCACTTATGTGAACCAGATTATTACAGGAATACCTATATCTTTTATGTTAACAAGAGAAATACTTCGGGAGGGGCTGCGACCCTCTCAGTTCTCTCCTGAATACGCGCCTGAGGCCTATCCTTAGTAGCTTTCTTGATTGAAGAGTTTTACTTCCGGAAGAGGTCTTTTATTCATGGTCCCCGGCCACAACGTCCAATCGCTACTTTGGTCCTATTTTCTCTATAACGGCAGCACCCGCATAACCATAACGACCAATTTGACCACATCGCCCAACTAGATATTGGACCCTAACGGCCATTGTAGCCAGAACGGCGAAATCAAAACCCTGTCACACATGTTTTGTCGTCAAAATAACCATAACGGCCAATTTGACCACATCGTCCAACTAGATATTGGTCCCGAACGGTCATTATGGCTAGAACGGCGAAATCAAAATCCTGTGCCTGCCCCACATGTTTTGACGCCGCAGACGACGACGGCGTCGTTCATATCGCCCAAAATAACCACAATAGCCAATTTGACCACATCGCCTAACTAGATATTCGTCCCGAACGACCATTATGGCCAGAACGGTGAAATCAAAACCTCGTCCCACATGTTTTGACGTCGCGGACAACGTCGTCCATATCGCCCAAAATAACCACAACGGCCAATTTGACCACATCGCTAGATATTCTATCTAACTAGATATTCGATCTTAACGGCCATTATGGCCACAAGGGCAAAATCAAAACGTCGCTCGTCGTCCCACACGTTATCGGGTCGCGAACAACGTCAATTTGGGCGTTGTGATCATAATCTTGCGTTCAGTGTTTTTTGCGTGATGGGTCGGTATAGTCATTTTGGTCCTTCTGGCTACGTCCTAAAAAGTTAGCGGATGTGGACGACGATGTCGTCACTACGACAACACAATACAGGGTGATTTACACCACGAGGCGAAAAATGATTCGTGTTCAAAATTTGATTCTAAGCAAAAAATGCGAAATAACTTTTTTTCCGATCGGTCTTTGTTTTGGAGATATCGAGAGTTGAAGTTTTCTGGACTTATCTCATTTTTGACCAAAAATGACCCAAAAAATTCAGATTCGTGTTCGAAATTTAATTCTAAGCAAAAAATGCGAAATAACTTTTTTTCCGATCGGCCTTTGTTTTGGAGATATCGAGCTTCAAACTTTTATAATTTCAAATTTCACAAAAAACTAACAGTAGGCCATGCCGATCGGAAAAAAGTTATTTCACATTTTATGCTTAGAATCAAATTTTGAACACGAATCTTCATTTTTCGCCTCGTGGTGTAAATCACCCTGTAGTATATAGACCAGGGTTTTGATTTGGCCAACAACGTAGCGTTGTGGCTCAGACACGGCTTAGACCCTTATTTATCGCCCCATAAACCAGAATTAAATCAGTAAATTTTTCGATCCAGTACTAAATAAACAGATAAATAAAAAAAACATCTTCTTTATATTGCAACAATCCACCTTAATTTTTCGTGTCAAACATCTGTTTCCGTTTGCAGAATCGGTAATATACCTAATTAGCCTAAATTTAATCAGTAGATGTACCTATCTAATAAATATAATTAGTGGTACTCAGGTGGTAGCCGTAAATAACATTTTGTAGGTATATACAAATGGCCGCATAATTTTATATACTAGCAGCAATGGGTGGAAGTAGTAAAAAGTGCTAATTCACATGTGTGAGAAAGAGATGTAATATAGGTAGATTGAAATTTAACTTTTTATAATTCATTGTAATCTCAGTTTATTTAAAAATAATATTGAACACTTAAGAGCTGCAATTATCCGTTTGTGCTTCTCTTTCTTACCCATTGGAAGTAGCATGTTTTACTACTTCCATTCATTGCTGTTTGTAGTATACCTATAATTATGATGGACCCATATTTGTATGATAGCCTACTACCATCTGGTATAGTAACAACAGTTGGTCCATTTAAACCCTAACTTATCCAACACTGATGATTAAAAATCTAACGTTATATGCATGTAGCGTAAATAAATACTTTGTGTCTTCTTGTACAATGACTCTCTGCACACCGTAATATATGGAACTTGCATGTAATGAAAATAATGAAGAAGAAAGCTTGTTACTTAAATGAAAATAAAAAAATATAGATACCTACAATATCCGGAATTAATACCTGTTTAATTTATTACCTACTAAATTTGGCAGTACAATAACTTTTTAATACTGGTCTGACTTTCACTTTTAATAAAAAGAAAATAACTATCGATTATTTAATTCCACAGAACTGGACTTGTGATGATGGAGAAAAACAAGTCAAAAATTATCTGAATTATTGTTTTAAATTTAATGGTTTTTTTAACCATTTGGTTCGACGCCGACGGCTCAAATTGTAGTAGATACCTACCTACTAATGAATATTTTCTCAGATAAAGATACCTTCATACCTATAATCGCACACTAAATTATGCATATGATTAATTTTAATGTGAAGGGGGCTTCATACAGGTGCAATATTTTCTTTTTGTTTATATTTGGCGGCAAATTCAAATTTAAATAATGAAAGCATAAAGAAAAAAGTGGAGGTGCAAACCTCCCCTGGACTTTCCCATACTAAAAATAAACATTTTGTTTTTGCTATTCAACAGTAGTTCGCGAGGCAGCATTGAAAATCATTTGAATGCCTCGCGAGAAAAATGAGACTATACGGGTTCCATATGAACAAAAGAAAGACACCAAGATACGCATATATTTGTACTCTGTAGTAGGCACCCTTTAAAAATTACAACTGGCGAAGCCGGACGATCGCTACCGACCGACGATCAGTTTCCGAGTCCAACCAGATTCAGAGTCCAACCTAAATATTCAAAATTCACGAATTTCTCATTAACCGTACATTTTAGCCATATGAACACCTTATACTATGTGATAGACAATTTGATTTTGCATTCAATTATATAATAATATATAGGGTGTTTCATTTAAAATAACAAAGTTGCTTATTGTACTGTGAAAACCAAACACCCTGTATACGTGATATAAATTTAGAAAAATGCAAATCTATATACTGAACAACTTTTGTATTTAAACTTCTTTCATATTTTGACTAATAAAGGCGCTATAGGAGCATCAATTTCCGATTTTCAAAGTCTCGTAGAGGGCGCCACAGTGGAATTCTGTCGTTCATCAAAAAACAAAAATGTAGCTAATACCAAGCTGCATAAGTATAGAAAATTTAAACAAATTCCTTAGACCAGTTTTTTTGTAATAATTTTTCAAAAATTTCAATATTTTTGGAAGAGCGCCGTTGCGACCGTTTTTGGATTTAGTAAATAATTTTTTTTCTTGGTGTAGTACAGCCAAAGGGCTTTCAAACAAGTTGTTGCGGAACCTGATCAGATAACTGGTTTTTGAGTTACGGGGCGTTAAAGTCGAAATTTTGAAAAATTCATAGCGACCGCCATTTTGAAGTTAGAGAGTCCGGTAAAAAACTGTTTCCCTTGAATTATGCCCTTCTTTCATATCCCCTACTCAGATTTTCAAAATTCCGCTTCTGAAAAAAATGATACCAAAAAAACATGTCTAACTTCCGCTTCCGGTTTGGGATTTTTTTGAAAAGCTTATTTTGTCGATCAATTTTCGATATACCCCTTCATTTAAAATTTCATGAAAATCGGTCCAGTAGTTTTTGCGTTAGAGGCGTTACATACATACCCACCCACGCACCCACGCACCCACCCACAGACAGACATTTTTTCTAGACCACTTTTTTGGGTTCCTGGGGACCCAAAACACGTATTTCCGCGAAAATCTCGACTTCGAAAATTTTCATGATATCAATACTTCCCTATACCAGTAGTGGTATGGGATGGGAAAGTAAAAATCTGGCTTATATGAATGAGACAGTTGTTGTTCTGTGACTAAAGAGTGTTAAATAAAATAAGTTTTAACCTACAATTACAATCAAACAATAAAATTGCTGGTACATCCTGTATCAGATTCCGTTCTTGCAATTTAATTAAATTTAACATTATTTGTTATTGTCTAATGATGGGTAACTGTTAGTTGTTAACAAATACCATGACCAAATTACCTTTTGTTTTCGTTTACTACGGCCGCGACATACATTTGATTTTTTTTATCAATTTGTGGATTATGGATGAATGCCTAATAATTGAAAACCGCATACTTTCCCCATTGCAAAATAGAAGACTATATTTTATAGAATATAATATTAATACCTGGGTACCTACCTAAAATTATTTTCTTTCATAGAACATTAATTTCTATTTTTAACATATTACAATTTTATATATTTTTGTTAATTATATACCATTTTTGAAGAAACAGAAAGATTTCCAAGACAGTGTTATTAGTAACGCTATCATAAAAATCACGATGTGACGTATAAAAAGTAAAATTAGCATAAAATTGTAACTCTTTGAAGAATGATATAGTTTATGGTTTGCTATTTTACTAAGAAAACTTGTGACGAGGATAAGTTGTACGTATCCAGCAGACACCACATGGTTAACCATGTAAGGAACTATAATAGACCTACTCGCCCAAGTTTTTCTCAGGATGTATAAAGTTTGTTTTAATGGCGTGGGATTTGGATTTTATATTTACTGTGTCATTATATAACTGGGTAACCCAGTGATTGTACTTTGCTTAATTAAGTAAATGCTTATTAAGATGCTTGCAGTAATTAATAAAAAAATTACCATTTGTTCTCTCACACAATTCTTTTTCATTATTAAATTCTTTAGACAATTTGTTTGATGATTAGATATTGTTTAGGATTCACACCTTATTATATCCGAGAAGTCTTTAAACACTACAAGAATGTCTACCTTGCACATATAATTATTAGAAAATGAATCCAACTTTCTTGTCATGTTTGTGTAACATGTTTTTTTTTCAGGTAATGTGGATATAGTGAATGGAAATTTAAAACTTATACTTGGTCTAATTTGGTCTTTGATTGTTCGATATCAAATTGGTCGATCGAAGTTCCCACCACGAAAATTAATGCTAGCTTGGTTACAAGCTGTGTTACCTGAATGTAAAGTAAATAATTTCACCACTGATTGGAATTCTGGAATACTTCTCTCAGCTCTTATTGATTATTGTAGACCTGGATTGTTCCCACATTGGAGAAAATTGGGTTTGTATTTTTTTAACGTTTGCTCTCAAATTAAAAGAAATCTAGTTCAAACTATATGTTAAATTTATCTTGACCTTAGCTACAACCAACTGGTTTCATGTTTTCTAAATAACAATTTAATCTAAGTATAACAATTTCTTTTGTTCTTGTACTAGATAAAAGTAATGGAATTGAAAATTGTCGTCGAGCAATGGGGATTGCACAACGAGATTTGGGCGTTCCAGCTGTATTGGAACCAGAATATTTGGCATCTCCATGGTTGGATGAACTTTCCGGTATGACTTACTTATCATACTTCATGAAGCCAGGATCTCCAGGATTTCATGCTACTTTGCGATGGGTGAATTCAAGACTGGAACGACCTATTAATAACTTCACTGTGAGTTTTATTATCATAATCAGTAATGTAAATATTTATTATTCAACGAGCATCCTCAAGAGGATGGAGTTTGCGAGACGTGCGAAAGCGAGTACCGTAAATAATCCGACTGGAGACTAGCCGCGAATAGAATACGAATTCGGAAAAAGAAAACTCGAAAATAATAATACTCCGAAATAAAAAAATTCTCCCTTCTCGCCTAAGAAATAGAAAATACATTAAAACTTGAAATCATGTATGATCTAAGATTGAAACGATATTTGTATTATAGTAGTACCTATTATCAATTTACTACGGGAAGTGGAAAGTAAAAACCTCAAAATTTTATTCAGTTGTCCTTAATGAGGGAGTGTAGACGTGAGTGTAGGCACCTACTATTTAATTTACGAAATGTATGATCATTGGTAAGTATGATCTTTTGAAACAGTAGGTATCTAACCCAGCACGAAAAATTGCGCAAAATTGTCATTTAACCGAATCTGTATCTTTATTGGGACACCTATGAGGTGTGACACAGGCAGTGGCGTATATTAGGGGGGTTTCAAGGGTTTTGAAACCCGGTGCCTCACGATGTTGGCGCCTTTTTGTACATGAATCGAATTTTTTACATTAATTATTTCAATGCAATGTGTCAATATGACTACAAACACAAAACGTAGTTAGAGTACATTATACACAGTAATTTAGCAACCCCAATACCGGACTGTGTTGTAAAATACCTAGGGCGTTTTCACACACACCGGCAAAGCCGGTGCCGGTGCCGGTGCTGGCACCGGCTCTAACCATCGCACTCTTTCACACACACCGGCAAAATCGGTACCGCTGCCGGCACCGGCTCTAATTACTGCAGTCTTTCGTACACTGACTGGCCCGGCATCCGGTTTGTCGAGATCAGCGACGGCTGCATTTACCGGTGCCGGCAGCCGGACCGGCAAATCTGCCGGACCGGGCTACGTGTGAAAGCGTCCATTTGATTACATTGCATCCGGTGCCGGCTCCGGCACCGGCACCGGTTTTGCCGGTATGTGTGAAAACGCCCTTAGTTGCAGTCTGCTGTACCACACACTGCAAGCTTGTTTATTGTTTACATTCCTTTTCCTGCATTTAATCACCATCTTTAGCTTAGAGCACCCAATTTTCAGAAAAATTTCAGGAAATTTTTGGATCTTATCATTCGTACGTGTCTTCCTTCTTCTAGACGTTTGTGATTTTGTGAATTTATTTGCTATGCTATGCAATATCCTACTTCAGGAAATTTTATGTTATATTACCAAATAATGCAAAACTAAAATCTCTGTGCCGTGCCTTTTTAAAACATATTTAGGGTAGGCCACTATTTTTTTAATTATTTTATCCACAACCAGTATATTATAAGGTCATAATTCCACTATTTAAGAGACGTCTTATGATATTAATAAAACACATAGGTCTTATAATTAAAACAATGGTAAATCTATAGCAACACGTACCTATGACAAAAGTCAGTTCAAAATGTCAAAATAAAATTTTTCCAAAATATTAATTTAAAAACGCCACTTTCTGGTCTGTTTGTGGATAAAACGTTGTATTGCATGCGTGTCTTAGTTGTATTTTATCCACTTAAGAAAATTAAATGCTCGAACTTCGTTCTCGCGTTTAAACATTCTTGCGTGGATAAAATACTTCCTAAGACACTTATACAATAAATAACTATTATATCCATTAGTAATTAGAAACTTTAATTTTTAATTGTAGAAAATTTATTATTTTGAGATTTTTTAATTGGATCTCCAAACTTGCCAAATGCTCTTAAATCGTGTTTAAATAAGCCACGCCCACTTTGGAAAAAATTTCGCCTGCGGCGCCATTTTTACTCTGCAGTTGATATACAATAATTGTGCCCCCCAAAGGTTGTCATCTCAAGCCACCACTGATTATAACTTATGAAGAATTTAATAAACACATATATGCAACATGGCGCCTTTTTTCATGTGCATACCTGCCTCAAATTAGTACCAATATACGCCACTGGACACAGGACCCTGGGGAACCCCTGTTATTTTATTTTTTAAACGATTTAAATAAATTTTGGCATGAGTTATATAGTACACGAAAGAGTTCATAATTTGAACTGAATGTTAATAATCTTTCCCTTCCAGTTTCGTCGGAAATGACCCCAATTTTCTTATTTCAGATGCAACACCCTGTATATTTTTGTATATTTCAACTCGGGATTAAATTCTGCATATAATACTCTCAAAATATTACAGTTTTGAGAACTTAGAAATTTTTAATTTCAAAAATACATTTTGATTCTAGAGTGCCATGACTTACCTACCCTTACCCTTTGGAAAAAAAGGGTTATTCAGGGAAAAATGGTTTTTCCAACTTTGAAAGACTTTAGCTAACTCGTTATTCATGTTTTATAATTTTAACAGTTTTAGAAAATAATATGAAGAAAATTCAGTAAAGTCATGGCACTCTAGAATTAAAATGTATTTTTGAAATTTAAAATGTCTAAGTTCTCAAAACTGTAATATCTTGACACCATTAAATGCAGAATTTAATCCCGAGTTGAAATATGCAAAAATATACAGGGTGTTGCATTTGAATTAAGAAAGTTGGGATCGTTTCCGGCAAAAGCGGAAGTGAAATATTATTAATATTCAGTTTAAATTATGAGCTCTTACGTATGTATAACGCATACAAAAATGTATTTAAATTGGTTAAAAAATAAATAAAACATCAGAGGTCCTGTTTCACCCAGTATAGTACATATACCTATATCTGACTCTGAGGGTAGGTATTTACAGAAAAATAGATATACTTTTATAATAATAACTCATTCATTTCATTCTATTTTCAACTTTATTTTTTTTAAATGATCATTTTTTTTAATTGTTATTAAGATTAAAAAGCAGTTAGTTTAATTACTGTTTACATTTTTTACAGTCTGACTGGAATGATGGCAAAGTCCTATGCGAAATTATTAGATCATTGGGAGGATCTGCACCAGCACCTGATAAACTTAGAAGTGATCCAAGTCATTGGGAATCTAACTTATATCAAGCTCTTGACGCTGGAAAACGTGTTGGTAAGAAAATATTTATAATTCATTATATATTAAAAAAAAGAAGTAAAGTTCAAACACATACTTCCTAACTTATCAGACTATTATATTAATCTGTTGAACAAAAATACATTCTTGAAATTTTTGTCTGCGTTCCTAAAGTTTATGATAAATAGCCCTTGTATCTGTTTACCAAAACAAGTAAACAGCATCACGCAGTATACCTACTTGATTTACATAGACTGTCCTTGAATATCAATTACGATAATTATTTACCTGACCGCTATTTATTTTAATTCTTCTTCACGACTGCACAAATTATTTATTTATCAATTAATTTCAAACATATGTATACCTACCCACTATCTTTTTGGAAACGTTTTCTTTGTATCCCTTTTTCACAATACCTTTTCAGTGTACCTATATATTTTATTATTATCTACTTATTATAGTGACCTTCTTGTTATTATCACATTGTCATTAAATGATGACTCATTCAGGTGTTCAACCAATACTGTCTGCTAAGGACATGGCTGATACGCATGTGGAACATCTTGGAGTAATGGCTTATGCTGCTCATTATCAGTGGATACCAGAAAGACCACCATTGCATGATCTTATTAATGTTAGACTTGACAGCACCTCTGGAAGAGTAGACGAACCAGTAAGTACTATTATTATACTTACTACTACTTAAATTTGGCCTTAGTTTATGTAATCCTTAAAAACAATTTCCTCTACATCATCTTCTCAATTTGTTTCAGACACATTTCCAAGTAACGTTATTGGATTCATCGTTGTCTTATAGCCACCTTTCAGTTGATATCAGAGCTCCAGATAATAAACTATATTCTGTGCGACATTTAAAACAAGGTCATGGCACTTTTGTACCCCAAAAAGTGGGCATGCATGAGTTAATTGTGCTTTATGATTCCCAAGAAGTTTCATCCAGGCATTACTTCAGGGTTTTACCGCAACTGGTAGAAGTTGCGCCTCCAGGAATGGCTCCATGTGCGCTTGGATCGCTTGTACAGGTTCTAGTCAATGCAACAGGTTAGTTAGAAATAAAATTAGAGATTAGAATTATTAGATAAAAATTTTTTACTTTCCATTAGGTGCACCTAGACGAGAGGATATTCGGGTAATAGCATACAGCCCTCATGGTCGCCCTTTAAATTGTCCTTTAAAAACTATAGATGGCACAAATACTGCTACATTTAAACCAGACGAACCTGGTGAATGGAGAATTGAAATTACATACCAAGGCAAACAAATTCAGGTAAGAACAAACCTTGAGGAACCAGAGGTGGAACCTTACTGTGTTTACTGAACAGATTGAGTAGGAACTCCTCCCACAAACATACCGTGTGATACCGGCTTTTGTAATTAAGTCCCCCCCTCAAATTTTAGTCACTGTTTTCTAAACATATGATAATATTGTTTTTTTTAATAAAGGGAGGTCCCTTCACTTGTTCTGTATTTGATCCAAATGGAGTTGAAGTGTCTGGATTAGAAGGTGCTTTACCTTTAGTTCCCCATATAATAGACGTGGACTGTGGAGGTGTTGGTGTACCTGGAGAAGTGTATGCAGATATAGTTCACGATAAACGATCAGTACATTGTCGAATGGAAAAAGCAGATGGTGTTGGATTTATGTATAGAATCCATTTTACACCAAAAAGTGCTGGAAAACATCGAGTTAGTATTAACTTAAAAAAAGATTTACAACATTAATATTCTTTTTTTCTAGGTATATATTTACTTCAATGGATATGATGTAAAAAGTTCCCCATTTATGATGAGGGTTGGCACTCAAAGACGCTCAAAATCTTCAAATAGCAGTCCAAATACAACATATAGACAGAGCCCTACTTCATCAAGTCGTCTTAACACACCCAGTCCTATAAATCACACCACACATCTAAATACTTCTTACAATTCAAATATAAATTCCAATTATACAAAGTATCGCGAGAATGCTAGTCCTATTGGTAATAGCACACATAAATATGCACAGGATTACCATAGGCTAACTGTAGCTGAAAACCGTTTATTAGCAAGTTCACCTAGTTTTGAAGATCGTTTGAGACCTAACAGTCCTGGTCCTATACCACGTATTAGCAGCCCATCGCTTGCACCACGTGCTCAGAGTCCTAGTTATAATCGTTCTCAAAGTCCAGATTATATAACTAGTAAAAAATTAAACGAACGAAGATATGAAACAGCCAGTCCAAATTTTGCCAATAAAACTGAGTATGACTCTACTTACAGCAATAAAATGTCTGCTACACGTGTTTCTGATTCACGTGAACGAAGACATGAAACCCCCAGTCCAAATTTTGTCAAAAAAACTGAATATGATTCTAGTTACAACAATAAAACATCAGCTTTGCGCGTTTCTGATCCACATGAACGAAGACATGAAACTCCCAGTCCAAATTTTGCCAAAAAAACTGAGTATGACTCTACTTACGGCAATAAAATGTCAGCTCTGCGTGTTTCTGATCCACATGAACGAAGACATGAAACCCCCAGTCCAAATTTTGCTAAAAGAACTGAGTATGACTCTACTTACAGCAATAAAACGTCTGCTACACGTGTTTCTGATTCATATGAACGGAGATATGAAACACCCAGTCCAAATTTTGTCAAAAAACCTGAATACGAGTCTAGTTACAACAATAAAATGTCAGCTTTACGTGTTTCTGATTCACACAGTCCAAATTTTATAGAACGTAGTAGTCCAATTCCAGGTCATACTTCAAATTCACGATATGATAAGAAAGTAACAGAAAGCAGGACTTATAACAGTACTAGCTACGACCGTACTGATGCTGGAGTGGATACTACCCCAATTATAAAAGTATCCGGGGTTAATGATCATTCTTCTGCTAGACGGGATTCTTGGGATGCAATTGCGAAGACACGTAATATGCTTTCACATCGAAGTCTTGAATCGGTTGCTAACTTGACGAATTCCCAATTAGACAAAGAAATGCAACAGAGAAAATTTGAAGGAAATGAAAGAGCCGTACAAGAACTACAACAAGAACAAAATTATTCTAAAAGTTATTCACAAAATTATTCGCAAAATTATTCTTCAAATACTCTGACCGATAAACAATATAACAGCCTTCAACGGGCAGGTATTAAAAATGGTGGTGCTACTGCTATTAAGGTTCAGCCAGTTCCGGATGGAGTACTGGGACAACCAGTTGAATTTGAGAGTACGTATATAGAACTTTTTTTCCTTTACAATCCTTACAAGTGTAAATAATTTTTCTAATTTTATTTAAAAACAAATGTATTATTTTAATCAGTTGATGGGAGTGGAGCTGGTTCAGGTGACTTAGAAATATTAGTGGAGGGTGGCAAGGTAACTTCAAGTGTAAGAAGTTTAGGTGGACAAAGGTTCAAAGCTGCTTTTACTCCACATCAAGCTTTATCTCATCGTGTTGATATACGATTTAATGGCGAGACAGTACCTGGTGAGTGATTTTAAATTTTATTTATTAAACTGTATTTACAAAATGTTTTTCATACCCACTTTCAGATGTTACAATTTTTTTTGGACTCAATTTTAAAAAGTCTGACTCGATCTCAAAAACTTTCAAAACGGGTTTATTTATACCTAGGTTCACTCAGTCTCAAATGAGTATCTGGGAGTAATAAATAATTTCCCTTTGTAGTGCAGATAAGTTGGGTAGAAGTAGAACTAGGTACTTAGCTACAAAATCTGTCTCTTTAGATAAATAAAAACAGAGGATAGGACAGTTCGCCGCGGTTCCTTTTTATCGCCGATGTTTCGTCACGAGGTGCTGGTTCGCTGGCATGGATGGTCGTCTCTCTCTCTGTACCATTATCGGAGGAAAACGCATGTAGGTACTTACCTGAAAATCAGTGAAAGTTCCTAAATGGGTACCTAATTGGCAGAAAGGTAATTTGGGGGCGACAGTGGCGGTGGCGAAACAGCTGCGGCGATACGGTCGTGGCAAACTGTACTAGGTCTAGACCGGTAAAAAAAGGACATCACACAAAAATCAACTTTTACTTTCTACTTCCAAAATTAATACCTTAGTCTACTGAGTCCATTTTTTCCTATAAAGGGGAACCTGAGTAAATTTAATGTGCTTTGCGATTGCAAACCTCACTAGCTAGGTAGTACCACTCAGATTTTCCCTCTCACAAGGGTACAATGTTCTGATATGAATCATATAAATGAAATGTCATAGAAAAGGGAGTGTAGATTAAAAACAATTGCATATGCCTATGGTAAATTAGGAATGTTTGCTTTTAAAACCTTGAAGTTGCATAAGCGGTACTTAAAGTTAAAAATAAAAGAAATTGAGTGTGTCCAATTCTGAAAGTGGGGATGATTTTTTTATTTTTATGTTTGATTTTTATTTGTAGTACTTTTACCAAAAAGTATAATATAGTAAACGAAGCGGCCTTTTCTTTTTACATTTTCTTAAGGTGATATAACTTTGATCTTGTTTTGTGAAATTTATTTGCGAATGAAAATTTTTGTGTCAATATATTTAAAAAAAAGGTTTACTATTAATAAACTAAACCGGTAAATTAAAGTCATGATAATGATCTTGGTTGTTAAGACCAGTTTCATTTCCAGCTGTTTCCAGCATACTTACAGAGAAAGTAGAGCTATTTCAAAGTAAAATTGGAAATCAAATTATGTTCAGTTTGTTATTTCAACTGGTATAGGGTGGGGATTATTTCGATGCTCACCATGCATTGGTATCTCGGGAACGGTAAACGATACGAAGTCGGTTAAATTAGACAAAATTTGCGCCTTTTTATGACGATTGAGAATCTGAAAAGAAATCCAGGATATTTTGATTACTTCCTGATTTATCACGAAAATGGTATTGAAGATAATAACTTTTTTCTGAAATCGTTATTTTCAGTTTCTGCGTGATAAATCAGGAAGCAACCAAAATATCCTGGATTTCTTATCAGATTCTCAATCGTAATAAAAAGGTGCAAATTTTGTGTAATTTAACCGACTTCGTATCGTTTACCGTTCCCGAGATACCAATGGTGAGCATCGAAATAATCACCACCCTGTATACCTACCCAATTTATTGAATATCTGAAGTCAGCAGATTATTTTTTATAATGTAGGTGTACGGATGGCCCAATTTGAATGTCTGTATAGGGGGTATCTCGGTAACTACTGTTAGTAGTAGGGAGGAAAACTGGGTGCGTATTCTGAGCCCGTTTTTTGAAACAAATTCAATGACGCAGTCGCAATTTTGCTATTGTTTCACATTTTCAAGGAAAACGCGAATATTGTTGTCTTTTTTTAATGAAAACCATAGTTGACTGTGTACCTATAGGTAGGTACTTATTAAAACTACAATTTTTTTCTGATTTTAAAAATATAGGTATACTTTGATGCGTATATATTTCAACTTTGTTTTTTCAATTATAGGTACGTCATAGGCGGCCAATCTACCCCTGTAAGTGTAAAGAGCGTTTTCTCTCCATTTCCACCAAAATATTTCTCATAGCCTATACCTACTATGATTGCCATTAAAAAAACACAACAATATTCAACATTTCTAAAATTTGGGCCCAGGCCCAGTTAAAAATTTGAGTACGCCAGTAAAAGCTTTTAGAATGTTTTTATAGCTTTGAGCTAGGCAATAAAATAAAAAAGTTATTCTACATAAGGAACAAGGAAATTTCGGAAAATCGCGTTTTTCTTGAAAATGTGAAACAATAAAATTTTTCTTCAAGCGTATTGTAATATCCCTATTGTACTACAGAACTGGCTATGTAGAAGGGAGTCATTGAGATACTAGTCAAACAATATGTTAAATAAATAATTGTACCTACTAGTAACATAATGTTCATTTTGGCTTGAGCTCATTTTCCGTAGCCACGGCGCGAGCGTCTCGGCCACAACATATCAGCTCAACACAACATGAACTCTTTCTACTCCCAATAATATAATATACTATTCACATTAAATTTGTTTCAAAGAATGAGCTCGAGAATACGTCCTCAGTTTCCTCCTTACGACAATAGGGACTTATCTTAGCGAGATATCCTCTACCACAGCCTATACAGGCATCCAAATTGGGCGCGTATTCAGAGGAGCTCCAGCCGCTCCTGAAGGTTTTCTTTAGAAATAAAAGATGTATTCCTTTCCTGTAATATCTTCGTACCTAATAGTATTTAGAAGGAGTAAGTATCCTGGATACGCGCTTGGACCACCCTATACCTATACAGATACAGGCTAAAAAAAAATTCTGGCTCTACTAATAAAGAGTTAGATAGTAGTAGGTACCTAGTACGGATTTTTTTTTATTTTTTGACCTTGGTTAGTTAAATACTAGTAAGCATTACTTTTTAATATTTTAATTAATAAATTAAATATTATTATTTATTTGTGTGCCCTTGCTGTTCCTCACACACTGTCACCTACCCACCGCAGTGTATAATTGAGAGCTATTTTTATGCTAACATAAATTAGATTGTCATTTGCAAACCATTGTTAAGTATAATTGCAATATACTTCATAAAGTGAAGGACAAGATCAAAGATTATTAGTTAGGTAACATCCTAATAATTAAAGTGCTGCGTAACTAAATACAATAAAGAAAACAGATCCCGCTCTTAGTTTCTCCAGGAATAAAAATATTCAAATAAATAAAAAATGCGTGCTCCCATTGCAACAATACTTGTTCTTCTGTGACAATAATCGCCTTCGCCTCCATGCAAGTTACATCATCAAAAGGGCAGTGTTATAGGTATCGTCTATAACGGGCTGTACAAATTTCAATGCAAAGCAATCATAACTCCCACTCCTGATTTTTTTTAAACTTTCAAATGCGGAACCTACCTACGTAAAGGTGGTCAATGTCCCACTTAGATCTTCCAACTTTGGATGGTCTAAAGAGGTTTTGATGAATGGTATTGTTGACGTCGTCGAAGCACGAAGCGTAAAGAAGGGTTCCTTCGAAGAACCTCTTGCATGCCCGAGCAGGAAATACCGCAAGTTACGCCCATTGCGACCGTGCGGTCTTTGCGTGGTCAACAACAGTGGAATGTTGTACGCCCCTGACCCCTCCCAAGTTGCAACTACGAGTACGAGCTGTGGTACGAGCCCAGTTCGCGCCGCGAAGCTGCTGTTCACGGATTTTTTAGAACGAGGCGCTTTCTAGAAAGTTTCTTTATAATTCGTGTGTCGTTTAAATAAATGCAGTTGCAATTTTAATCATCCAAGTGTAGTTTCAACGTCGTTTTATTAAATTAACGGCTGGATAGGAGTTTTAATCAACAGGTGCCAGGTACAGTAATATAAAGTCGTATATAGACAGTGCACGTATATCCTGTTTAAATAAATTTTCTAACATCAACTTTCTTGAATTTAAGGGAGCCCCTGGCACGTTAACATCATGTCCAGCTCAACGTTATCAGTATTAGGCGAATCAACACGCCTTGTTCCAGCAAATTCTTCTGCAGTGTTTGAAATCATTACGAATAATGAATCTGTGTTATCGGAAGATATTTCCGTGCATGTTATATCACCCAGCAAAAGAGCTGTACAGGCCAGAGTGTTGCCTGGAACTAGATCTGGAGTACAAAGCGTTGAATTTGTTCCCACAGAAGTTGGGACTCATATCGTTGAAGTAGTAGTTGGAGGAGAAAAATTGTCGGCTCCACTTGTAGCAAAAGTATATGATGCTGGCTTAATACAGGTTGCCGATGTTAGTGGAGGCGTTGTTGGACAACCAGTTCAATTTAGAGGTAAGCAAATGATTTACACAGAATTATTAATGAAATATTTCCTATAATAATGCAAATTTTTTAGTTGATGCAAGTCAAGCTGGTGAGGGACAACTAGAAATTTCAATAAACGAAGGAGAAGTTCCGAATCATGTACAAGTAGTAGGTGGAGGACGATGCTTAGTATCTTTTACTCCAGATATTGCCAAACCCCACCTAATAGATATTAAATTTAATGGAGAAACAGTTCGTGGTTGTCCGTTTGTTTGTCCTGTCGCTGACACAAGTAGAGTAACTTTAAGTCTATCTCACTTGGAATTGGTACCTGTTAATCAACCAAGCTCATTTCATATGGGAGTAGCTGGAGGTGGAGCTGCAGAACTAGCAGTAGCAGTTCGAGGTCCTGCCGGTGAATTACCAGTAAAAGTAACTGGAGACATACACTCCGGCTTTACTGCTGAATTTACTCCATCACAAGTTGGTGCTCATCAAATTAATGTTGATTATAATGGAAGACCTGTACAGGGTACCCCCTTTATTGCAAAAGCCTTTGATTCCACAAGAGTAACTGTAGGACATGTTGCTCGTGGTACTGTAGGCAGACCTGTAACATTTTCGGTTGATGCAAGTGAAGCTGGGGAAGGAAATTTAGAAATAACTATCTCGGCTAGAGGATTAAATATTCCAACACAAGTGCATCCACAAGGAAATGCAAGATTTGCTGTTAGTTTTGTTCCTGCAGAAGCATGTGATCATGTTATAAACGTTGCATTTAATAAAAGACCAGTAGTGGGTTGTCCCTTGATTGTTGGAGTTGGTGGAGGAGGAAGTGGACCTAGTGTTACATTACCAGGACCTGGACCAATCCATAAACCTAGTACTTTGTTAATTAATCATCCTGGACGCTTAGAAGACATAGAAGTGAACGTTGAGGGTGAGAGTCTTTACACATCTTCCGGCTTTGGTGTTTTGCTTTATGTGATTTGAGTTTGAAAATATAACAGTATTATTATTTTATTCTTCAAATTTTATTTAAACTCTAGGTATATATGCTACTATGGCTAAACACCTAGTTTAGTATTGTAAAATAAAAAAAAATGTTGCTATTTACTACAGTGTGTTTAATGGAGAAGACCCCAATAAATATTTCAATAATTTTTTATCTAAACATAGTTGAAATAGCGATTGGGGCCTGCCCGGTCAAACACACTGTATAAAATCTTCTTAAAAGTAATACTAAGTATTATCAAACTCAAATCTTTATTTTACAGGGAGATTAAAGTATATTATAAGTACTTTTAATAATTATTTTTTGTTACTTTAAAAAATACCATGTGATATTTTTGATCTCTCTGTGTATGCAGCATTTTGTATATTGTTATACATATATGTATGTAGTTCTGTTGTATATGTTTTTTTTTTGTAATTACTCCGAATTGTGTTTGTATTTGTACTCTTTTGTACTCTTAATTTGTGTCGTATATAATATGTAAATATATGCATGTTTTCTATCTATGGCGTTTTGTATTTTTCTTTATATTTGGCTGTCTTTTTGCACACTTTTCATTTTTCAGGTCACCGGAGATCTTTGTATTAGACAGACTGTCATGTAACATTTACCACTTGTACTAACTATCCTTGCCTTGCCTTTTTTTATGTGTAAAATAATTAAAGTCAAAATAAATATTGCTTACTGTTTATATTTTTCATGGAATGTGGGATTTTTCCACTTCTGCTTCATTTTATGTGGAAACTGTTAATAAAATGGAATTTCTGTTATGTACATAATTCTCATTTTTTTTATATTTTCTCTTTTCATTTCACAAATTTATTATTAAATTAAAAGGTACTGACCCGTTTCTAATATAATTAATTATTAAATGGATAAAAATATGTAGAAAGTAGTTTTATAAAAATTGATTTTGGGGTATTTAATTAACATCTGTGAATTAAATAAAAAAACTAATCTTCACAATACCTTTCGTATTTTATGAGGCAAATTGTGCTTCTAGAAAGCTAATGACAACATGCTGAGAATGTGGTGCTTCTGCTTTTTGTATTTATAATTGCAAAGAAATATTTAATATGAAACGTTTTGTTTATATTTGCATGATGATTCACTTTCTTTTACTTTTATCTTGAAATTATTAGCAACAATTTATTAAGGAATTGTGGAGTTTATACTACTAGTAGACTTGGTTGATGGTGATGGTGGTTTCAGTAGATTTGAATTAATTTCTTGATGAGTTATTGAAGAATTTTACCTTCTAGCAGATTTATTTATTATTTCTCATTATTACATATTTAGTTTGTTTCGGTTTGTTGCAATTTTCATTCCTATAAAACTAAATTATTTTAATTATAAAAGATGTTTCTTGGTTTATTTATTCACTTCTAATTTTAAATTTGCTAGAAAGTAATTCCTAATCACTTTGGAAGCAAAGCTTCTAACTCCAGTTCTATTTTTTATGACTTTGTAGTATAAAGTAGTGGAATAGGTGCTTGTATTTCTTGAAAATTAGCTATTGTGGAGTTATGGGTTTTAAAAATAATATTTAGCCACAAAAAAGAGTATAAAAGAGTACTGTACAGGGTGTAGAATTGGATTACCTACGCATCATAGGGATTTCAATGAAAATATTTTTTCTTCTCTAATTATGTTAAAGCTATATTGTACTTAAGTTTTTTGCAGAGGAAGAAATACTGAATCACGACGTTTTATTGGTTTTGTATTTTAGTTTTACAGAAAGAGAAAAATTGAGTGTCTGAATTGAAATCTCGCGCGCTTTATTTAAAAAAAATTCTGAGAGATTGATAAATTAAAGGATTTCTAACACATTTTGGAAACGTAATTGATGATTTTAAAAGAATGATCTCATGTATTTGTGTAAATTATACATTTATTTGCAGTTTATAACTAAACATAAAGTCCAGCCAGCATAGCTGACAGTTCGCAATTAAAAAAGCGCGCGATTTTCAAATTCAGACGCTCAATTTTTGTTTTTTTCTTCTGTAAAACTAAAATACAAAACCAATAGAACGTTTTGAATTATTATTTCTTTCTCTACAAAAAAATTCAGAATAGTTTAGCTTCAAACTAATTAGGGGAGAAAATAAATTAACATAATTTTTTTTGCATTGAAATTCCTGTGATGCTTTATCCAATTTTACATCATGTACAATAACATTGCCACTTTACTATTATTACGTGAAGAGGAAATATTTTTTAACATTTTGAAAATGTTTAAAGCGAACTACCTAGATACATTATGCATACCTTTATGTTTATCTGTATAGGTAATATAATACCTAATGATCAATAACAAACAGTCTTACACAGAAATGATAAATATTTTTTCAGCTGTAAACAAACTTGACCTGTTTATGGTATTCGATTAATGGTGCATTTTACGTTGATTATTATTACAACAATTGAAAGGGAAAGTTAATTAATATAACAGTAATAACTAGGAAAATAGCATTTAATAATTTTAATTGCAAATTTGCATCCTGCTTCAAAGTTAATGACATTGTTTATAATTTATAATATTGAGCACAACTATAAAACACATTTTAGTTAAAAGAATTTCTATTAGAAAACACAATGCGTTGAGAGAGTTTAGTTTGATAAATACAGGAAATTACATTACAATTACAGGTTCTTAATTGAAACATTTGAAATTGTTTACCAAATTTTTCATTACATATTTTATGTACCTATATATAATTGTTTTTGATAGTTATTACAATTTTTCGTTTGTGAATTGTGATTCTATAACAAAGTGGTAGGTTATCTCAGATTATGAAAGAGCACTAGCAACCTGATATGGTCCTGCAATAATGTAGTCTGCCCAAAAACAGAACAATTTTCAGAGAAACACAGCACCTATTATTAATTAATTTATTACTACCTACCAAATTTTGCTAAAGAAACTTCTTCCTCATGTTGCTAAAAACCTACCCACACTATTTAATTGTTTATTTTTGTTGCGAATAATTTACATATTGAAGAGTTCATTAAATTAGAGTGCCTTGATACTGTCTGTCAGATTTTGAAAGACTGTATCAAGGCACTCTAGATTAAATTGATCTGTCCTGACAGATCAACGGATAAAGATAATTTTATGCTTTTCATGTGTAGCTTGCAATTGTCTTTCTATTCTTCTTAAAAGTGATGCAATAATTCGCATACAACTGTACAACTGAAGCACCTATTCAAAGAAATAAATTAATTGGACAGATATAGAAAAAAACGCAAACACATTCTGTGATGCCCAGTAGTAATACCTTGTTGAACGGTAATTGATGATGTGTCATGTTAGTTAATTTAGAAAATCCTATACAAAAGTGTGTCATATTTTGTTAAAATTTAAAAGTAGGTTTTAGTAAGTACAAGGATTGTTCTACGAGGTATTACAAAGCTGTTGCAGATTGTTTAAATAATGAATATTAATTTTAACTGTAAATAATTGATTTATTTGCTTTATACGTATTTCAGGATCAATATGTCATTTTCAAAAGCATATAATAATTGTTTTTTATTTATTATATGCTATTGAAAATGACATATTGACATTATTAAAGCAAATGACTTCAGGTATTTACCGTTTAAATTGAGATTTTAATTATTATTTATATATTTATGGATTTTAATTTCAAATTTACACCAACCCCTAAATAATATAGTAACCTTGTTCTGAATTCTATGTAAACTGATTCCACCTTCATATATTAGTACCAAAAAATTAAGCAAAAATTGCAATGGAAAAAAACCCTCAATAAGATTTTTACATTCCATGAAAAATAGTAAGCACAAAGTTTAAGCATAGGTACTTATGAGTTAGGTACGACTAAAGTATACTAAGTACAGTAAATTAAAAACAGTATTAACAGTAACATATTATTATGTAGCAGCTAATAGAATATTTATCATTAATTATTATAATAATCACTAGAAACAAAAAAAATCTTATCCTCGTTCCTTTGAATCACAAACCCAAATTATCCCAAACCTATGACTTTGACGTACAATAATAAAATTGGACAGGCCCAGGAGGCCAAGCAGTCCCTACTCAAGTACAACCTCTTGGAAATGGACAGTTTCAAGCAGAATTTGTACCAAGAGTCGTAGGCGAACATCGTGTTGCTGTAAGTGTTAGTGATGCACCAACTGCAGGAAGCCCTTATGCAGCTAAGGTTTACGATGTTCAAGCCATAAAGGTTAAAGAATCTCCAACTGGAGTTGTAGGAAAACCTGTGACATTCTTAGGTAAATTAATACATTTATATAAAATTTATATCAAAAACTTCATGATGTAATATGATTTAGTTGAGACAAGTCAAGCTGGTCCAGGAAATCTTGAAGTAACAGTTAATGGGGGAAGAGTTCCAACTTCAGCACAAGCACAAGGTCCTCATACATATGCAATTTCCTTTACTCCAAGAGAAGCCACTATACATTCTGTAGATTTGCGTTTTAATGGGCAAGATGTACCTGGTAGTCCATTTAAATGTAATGTTGCACCTGCAGCTAGAATTATTGCACCTGATGCTCTTGACAAAATTTCGGTTAGCCGTCCTTGTTTGTTTGCTGTTGAGAGTCCAAATCCACCTGTTGTTGAAGTTTTAGGACCTGCGAGGCGATCTGTTCCTACACAGGTATGATATTGTTGTTAAGAGAGTTTTTATTACTTCAGGTCCAGGACGTTTTGGCGTTACAACGTCTCGCCGCAAGGACGTTTTGGCGCAAAGTAAAGTGTTTTATTTAGTTTTACTTATTTTTCCATTTACAAATACTGAGACACACCTAACTTTTTTTTATTAAAATGCCATGAATACTGATAGCGTCAAGCAACAACATTTCCGCCCTAGATATTATTATTCAATTAAATATGAAGTCCTAATCATTTGAGCTTCATAAAAAATTTACTAATGGGATCAGTTAAATGGTAAAAAGTTCCACAGTGGAAGTAACAAACGTCCTGGCGTCTGAGCGGTCGCGCCTAACCGTCCCATCTTGATTATTTATTATTTAGATATGGGGTATGTCATTGTAATAAGTGGGTCACCTTTTTCTATCTTTTATATAAGGAAGATAATAATAGCAAAATTAATTGGCAAATAGAAGCAAATATCTTGGCTTGCAGTACCGATTAGGCATACAGTTGTAACCTATACAGTCTTTTTTAACTCACATCTTCAATATTCTTCTTAGTACATAATGATTAAGTATTTTATATTAAAAGATAATTGTGAGGTAATTTTTCCCTTAATTAACTTTTAATGTGCTGATAACTAAGTTCTGCAAAATATTACAGATAACTCCACAACCAGATTCTCCAGGTAAATTTGATGTAACATTTACACCAATTGATGTAGGAGATCACAGTGTTGAGGTAAACAAAACTATTATCTATAACTTTTTTTTAAATTAACAAACCAAAAATATATTTATAGGTACGTCTACCAGCTGGGCACATAGAAGGAAGCCCTTTCCTAGTAAAAGCTTACGATGCTAGTCGTGTTAGTGTAACAGATATAACTGATGGTACTGTTGGAAAACCTGTTTCATTTAGCATTAATGCATCACAAGCTGGAGCCGGAAATTTGGAAATTATTGTAGCTGTTGCTGGTAGAAATGTACCCAATTTTGTACAGAGTGAAGGAAATGCTAGATTTAAAGTTAATTTCAAACCAACTGAAGCTGCTACTCATACTTTAAGCGTAAGGTTAGTAATTTTTTTGAACATAATGGTAGCAAAAGAGATCTTGCTTAAGAATATTTTCAGTTATAAATGTACTTATCTGTGCTACTGTTTTAATATTGATTGAATAATTTTTTATTAGATTTAATGGACAGCCTGTACCTGGATCACCATTCAGTTGTAAAGTTAGTCCTGGGAATACTCAACCAAGAATTCCTGTGTCTGGTACCGGCATTGAATTAGCTGCAGTTGGTCATCAAGCAGAAATAAAAATAGAAGGAGTTACAGGTATAACAAAAATTGAACCATTTACAATAATATTTTTATTGAACCTTCAAACATCCACTGCTCCTTTATGGATGGAGCATATTCCTATACTGCACTGCACAACCAATGATTCAAAGGAGATTGGCAGAAACGACAATAAACAAGAAGTAACAGGAAGTAATGGGGCGCGCCATGAACTTCATCATAACGGCAGCTTTGTTTACTTACCCTTTTTTGTTTTGGCCGTTGCTAGCTCCACGGCTAACGTGGATATAATTCTGACACAAAATCCATGGCATTACTTTTGGCGCATGTCTGGGGACTTGGAAAATTATTTCAGCTTCCTGAGATTATAGGGACAGAGGTGCGCACGATTGGTTGCCTATTCCCAAGGCGTAAAAGTCTGTTTCTGAGAAATCTAATGATAATACTTATTAGCTACAAACAAAATCAATCGCTCGCACTTAGAGAAACTTTACTCTAGTATTTTTTATTGGTCATATTCAACTTGCAAATTAATTAAAAATCAATTTAAAATATGAAAATGTTTGAAACTTTCATAATGGAATAATTTTGTTAAGTCCCTGGACATGCAGTAGGTGCAGCTTGTATTCGCGTCGCCGAATTAATGACGTCACCCCTTGACAAGACGTAATGCCGTGGATTTAGTGTCAAAATTATATCCACGTTAACCGTGGAGCTAGCAACGGCTTTTTGTTTTATGAAATTACCAATTAGCGCATTTCAAATTACCGCGCGCATGCGCAGAAAGTACTAGTTCGAGTTATATGTCTGTCCTTGTCAATCTTTTTTGAATCAATTTCAAAGTACGTTCCGCTGTTTAAAATGTACCAAATATTTTCAACTGGTGGGTAGCTGCGCAGTAACAACTTGTCCCGTCCACCGTTAAAGGTGCCAACAAGGAGTGAGACTACTGTACTGTAAGCTATATTACTGTGTATAAAGGAGCAGCGTATGTTCGAAAACAAGAACAATGTCAATTATTTTATTTATAAATTGTAAATAATTGTTTTTATCCATTTGTTTAGGGGGAGAACCACAAGTAACTGCAACAGCACCATCTGGAAAAGTCCTCAATACAAAAGTAACATCATCAGGAGCAGATACCTACATTGCAGCTTTTACCCCTGAAGTTGTAGGTCGCCATTCAGTAGCAATTCTTATAAATGACCAACATGTAATTGGATCTCCATTTAGTTGTAACGTGTACGACGTTAATAAGGTGCTAGTTTCCGGTCTACCAGGTCACAAGAGTGACATAAGTCATGCATTACACGAATTAGATCTTCTTGATAAACCTTCTGCTGAAGTTGGTAAAGCAGTGACCTTCAGTGTGGATGCGGCACAAGCAGGTGAAGGTACTCTTGAGTTAGTTGTGTCGACTCAACATACAACTGTAAAAGCAGAAGTTGTTGCTTGTGCCCGAGGATTATATGATGTTACATTTATACCGCAAAGCAATGAAGATCATTATGTAAATATAACGTTTAATGATATGTCTGTACCCGGAAGTCCTTTCCATTGTGCAGTTGTTGAACCAACTCAGTATATACAGACAGGAAATTTGGTTTACATTGATTTACCTAGTGAACAACACCATCTAGAAATTTTGGATCCAAATAATCACATCGTTAAATATGTCGTTCATAATTCAACAGCAGAATTTTCTGTAACTCATTCGGGAACATACCATGCACAAATTTTGCGATCCCATGAAGTAATCACAACAAGAACCATTCATGTTTTTAATACCACAAAGATTGATATAATAAATGCTCCTGAAGCGGTTTGTCATCGTCCGGCAGTCGTTGGAATTAATATAAATAAAGCAGGCCCTGGTACACTAACTGCAACGGTGAAGGTTGGTAATAAAGATGTGCCACACACTGTACGCCAGAGTGCTACTAATTCAAACATGTGGGAAGTTGTCTTTCATCCTGTTAATTCAGCTCCTCATAGAATTACCCTCTTTTACAATGGAGTGCCGAAATTGGGTTCGCTTGAAGTGCCAGTTAAAGCACCAGGAAATGAACCATGGGCTGGTGGTCTTGGATTGTTTCAAGCTCGACTTGCTAAGGTTACATCTTTTCATATTGATACTTTTGGAAGACCTGCAAGGGAATTTGATGTGGTAATTAGTGGACCAACTGGTTTTGCTTTACCTGTTCGATGTTATCAAACTAAAACTGGTAAACTTCAAGCTGAATTTAGCGCTCGAGATGTTGGGCCCCATAAAGTTGAAGTGTTACATCAAGCTAAACCCCTTAACGGAAGTCCTTTTACATGTCAAGTGTTTGATATTGATAATGTAAGAATACATGATATTCCACAGTCACAGAGTAATGTAGGGGAAAGAATCACATTTAATGGTAGGAATGTGCTGGATAATAATTTTATGTTCTAATAATGTGCCGTTTTAGTTTCGAATAAAAACAGTGGATCTGCAGAATTGGAAATAATTGTAACTAATCCAATTGGTCAAACTATTGCTGTGCAACAGTCACAGTTAGATGAAAATCTCCAACAAATATCCTTTTTACCTACTTTACCGGGTTTATATCAGGTAGCTATTACTTACGGTGGAGTTCCGGTTAAAGGTTCTCCTTTAGCACTGGGTGTGGGACCGGTTGGACCAACTCCTCCACCAAGAGCTGTTGGTAAAGGTTTAGAAAGTGCACAGGTTGGTGAACGTACCAGTTTTACGGTGACAAGTGCAATTCAACCCAGGGTACAGATAGAGGCAGCTGAAGGTAACATTGAAGCACATATCCAGAGTCCCAAACCTGGTGAATACATTGTTTCATATACTCCACGTTGGGTTGGTACATATGACATCATAATCGGAGTCGGTGTTAATGATGTAAGTTATAAATATCAAAACGGTATTCGAGATTATAATATTCTTTCTATTTTTATTAACAGTTAGCTGGTTCACCGTTTAGACCTGCTGTAGTTGATCCCTCTGCAGTTCGTTTAGTAGGAGGTTGGACACAGTACTTAGATGACTCTGGACGTATAAAATTACCAGCCAAATTGGCCTTTGATATTAATAATGCAGGTCCAGGAAATTTAGAATGTAAAGTTGCAGGCCGTAAATTAAATGCCGATAAGAGTGGTAGCCGTGTTAGGTTTGATCTTTCTTCCGAAGGGCTTAATGCAGGAGAACACACTTTTGAAATTAGATTTGCTAATATTTCACTCCCTGAAGCACCCAGAGTTATCCTTAGCACTGGTGATCAAGTTGTTTTAACTGGAAGAGGATTAGCTCATGCACAGTGTAATGAACCCAGTTTGTTTACTATTGATGGATCTAGAGCAGGACCAGGTAATAAAATTTTATGCGATGTAGGAAAGATGTTGATTTAAATTTGAAAATTCAGGAAACCCAGAAGTAACTCTACATGCAGCAGACACTAACTTACCAATTCCTGTTATGATAAGCTTGGCTGGTGAAAAAATATGGCGAGCTACTTATACCATTAATAGTCCTGGTAATTACCTGCTTTCAGTATTATGGGCTGGACGACCTGTGAAAGGATGTCCATTGATGGTTGAAGCAAAAGGAGGTGCCGATGCATCAAAGGTACTATTGATATTAACTGCAAACAGAAAAATGAAAAACTTTATCTTATTTTTTTTAATGAGATAAAGAAAGTGAGCGCTATTGGTTAAAATGTTGTGGGATGTCGCCAACCATACATATTTACAGCTGAGGGTGCAGTGTTAATGGGAAGGCCGTTGCAAGCTCCACGGCTAACGTGGATATAATTCTGACACAAAATCCACGGCATAATTGTCAAGGAGTGACCGTCATTAATTCGGCGACGCGAATACTGCGCATGGCTGGGGACTTAACAAAATTATTCCATTATGAAACAAATTATTCCATTATGAAAGTTTCAAACATTTTCATATTTTAAATTGATTTTTAATTAATTTGCAAGTTGAATATGGTCAATAAAAAATACTAGAGTAAAGTTTCTTTAAGTCCGAGCGATTGATTTTGTTTGTTTATAGTTAATAATTATTATAATTCGATTTCTCAGAAACAGGCTTTTACGCCTTGGGAGTAGGCAACCAATCGTGCGCACCTCTGTCGCTCTCTCCTGGAAGCTGAAATAATTTTCCCCAGACATGCGCATAACGTAATGCCGTGGATTTAGTGTCAGAATTATATCCACGTGGAGCTAGCAACGGCCTAATGGGAACAAAAAGTTACCTCCGTGAGGACGCAGCTATTGCTTTTATTTTTACTTTTAATTGGTACCCTATGAAGATGGTTATGCAACTGACGCGTTTTCTCGACAGATTATTGTAAGGTGGGCTCTCCTGCGTCTCTGGTAGCAATTTGAGAACATTCTGCATCCCACAGCCTAGCAAACAATAATCTGGTGAGAAAATGCTGGCCAATTAACCCAAAAAAATTTAGTATGTACAATTTCACGTGGATGCACTGGAAGAGTAAGCAAATGCAAGCTAATGCGCTTCTCAATGCGCTAAATAGAGGGCGCACATGATTATAGTGTGACGGTTCCCAGGCCCAAACTATTAATGTTAGACAAATACTTTCGGGGAGTTTCTTGTAGGAAGTTTTATTTTCTTTAACTTTGATTGTATTTTCTTTTACCTATCTTGCGCGGTTTTCGTTACATTTCCATTTAGAGGTATTAATGCGGGTATTTTACGTGCCTCCCATGATTGATGACTTCATGCGGCGCTAGCCTCACACCGGGTAGGTTTTTCTAGCCATATTCGAGCGACAAAGTTGGCCAGGTGTCTATTATTATAAAGAGTTTGAAAAATCTCATTGAGAATACTGCTCTTAAATATGCGCAGGTCGGTCATCTGACGTCAGCACGTTCGTAACGCGGCTATCGGTGGATGGATAAACAACCTAAATAACTTCACTCGACTCCATTGAAAATGAACAAGCCTAGGTTTTCTTTTTATTGATATGGAAATACCAAATAGGAAATGCCCTATACCACACAAAGTTTAGGAAAGTTTCTTTAGGTAGGTTTCTTAATCTTTTTGTAGTATAGGGTTGGTATTTCAATATCAACCAATAGAGAACCTGGCCCTGTTTATATTCAATGGAGTCGGGTGTATACCATACATATTGCGCTTACCCACCGAGGTAGACCCGTGATGAGCGGTGCCTATAACAACCCATGAACATGTAGTTGTTTACCCACTGGGGTAGACCACGTGTAGACCGAACTCTATTGCTAAAAAATTTAAAAAAGCAAAATAAAAATACAGTAACAATTAAAATTTATTGTAAATCCCTATTGTTTATGCTATTAATATAAACACATTAAGCTGAAGAGAAGAGGTGAGTAATTTTGTTGCCTTTTAGGTATTGTGTTCAGGTGAAGGCCTTCGCCAAGGTATAGTAGGTAAAGAAATTCGTTCATGGATAGACACCAGACGTGCTGGTCCTGGAGAATTAACAGCTCATTGTACTGGCCCTCGAAAAGTTGCATATTGTGAGCTTTATGATCATGGAGATGCTACTTTTACACTTAATGTTAAGCCTCAAGAATCAGGACGGCATGCACTAACAATCAAATATGCTGGTCAACATGTACCTGGATCTCCATTTGTATTGAAAGTGGCTGGTGCACCAGATGCCAGTAAAGTAAGTAGTTTTGTGTGTTTTGAGATTTAGCGCACCTGGAGCAATGTTAAATGTTATAGGTAAGAGTTTATGGACCTGGAGTTGAGCATGGTGTGCTAGCAACTTTTCAGTCCAGGTTTATATGTGATACTCGTGGTGCTGGAGCTGGTCAACTTACTGTCAGAGTTCGAGGACCCAAAGGTGCATTCCGTGTTGAGATGCAAAGGGAAAGTCAAAAAGATAGAACTATTTTATGCAAAGTAAGTTTTTTTTGTTTGTTTTTTTGGAGTATTTTAGTTTTAACTTGGGTACTGAAATACAAAAGCACGTAATAGAATAAATTAATAATCAATATGGTTGTATTTGTTAAAAGAAGTAATGGTCATGTTATTGTTAACAGTTTGATCCAACCGAACCTGGTGATTATAGAGTTGAAATAAAATGGGCTGGTGAACATGTTCCAGGATCAGCCTTCCATGTTATGATTTTTGATACTCAAGAGGAACTGCGGCGATATTTAAATAATTTGTAAATTTTATCAGATACAGTTTTATTTATTTTATTTATCGTTATTTGTTTGTGGTACAAGGGAACTGGTTGTCTTTTCAATTTTTTTGTTTATATGTTAATGTATTTTTTATTAACATTTTAAAAATATTCTTTTAAGGATATTTTATTTACCAACTGTTCCGACTATTTGAATGGGACCACATGAAATGATTATAAAGCATCAAGAAATTTACAAAACAAACAAAAATCTTGCTATAAAAACCAAGTTTGTGGGGTTTTTGGGGAGTAGCTGTAGTGTTCAAATTTCAAGAAATTTGTAGAGCAGTTAAATATTAGGACTTTGACCAAGAATTTTTTTTCTAGTTTATTAAAAGATAAATATTATAAGTAACTGTATGTATGATGGTCCCATTTCAAATAAAGTTTACGTGCAGTTATAATTTTCAATGATGGCCTTATAGAATTGTTGTGTTAATCTGAAAAATATGTATTAGTAGATAAATATTTTTTTAATAAATAATATGTAATTACAAAATGTGTTCTGTATGGCCACAATTTTATTTAATAAATGTTGTTAATTACTTTTCTTTGTTTCAATCTGAAATCTAATCTTCACGGTAAATACAACAACGGAAAAATAGTGCTAGGAGTCCAGTAAATCGAAAAGGTCTGAATTTGATGAAAAACTTAGAATCACTAACCCTAGCTATTATTACTAAATTTGGGTAATTTTTAAATTTTTCAATATTTGTACAAATTTATTTAGTTTAATAAAAGATTTTTTTACTGACAAAACATTGGGAAGATCCTACAGAGATAATGTCGAATGATTTTTGAGTTTAGGTTAGATAGATTTTTAAAATTTTCTCAAATTATGTGACAAGTTTGCGGACATTTTAATTCGTTTCATACTTTTGACGCACATTGTATAATCAAAATGTTGGGAGTAAAATATTGCAACAATTGGCGTCTCAATTTGAAAATCGCGCGCTTTTCTAAATTGCAGAACTTCACTTATGCTGGTCCTACTTTTATGTTTGTATATTAAATTTATAAACTGTAAATAAATGTAAGTATTATTTATATAAATACATGAGATAATTCTTTTAATATTATCAATTATATTTGCAAAATTCTTTTAAATAAAGCGCGCGATATTCAAATTCAGACGTTCAACTTCTGCAATTGTTTCTTTCTGTAAAACTAAAATAGAAAATCAATCGTTTTAGTATTTATTTCTCGATGAAAAACTTTAGAACAGTGTAGTTTTAAAATACTGAGGGGAGAGTATAAATGAACATATTTTTTTGCATTGAATTCCTATGCGTATTCCAATTCTATGCCCCATATAGTATAATTAATTAATTCTACACAGGGGGTACATAGTGCCAGTTCGGTGACTACATTAACAAAGTATTAAAAAAAACATTATGGGAAGTTTGTATAGGGTAAAAGACGCTATAATGGGGTACCATCGTATCGCCCGTGGAGCTGTCAGTGAGTGTGTGAAATAAAATTTAAAATATTACAAACCATGCTTCTTTAAAATATGAAAAACTCTCAGAAATCGATAAAATGATAAAAACAACATTAAAAGCGTCAAGGTGAAGTTTGTGGCAAGCTGAAACTCGAAAATCCACATGTGCAAGATAAGAGAGTTAAACATAACACTTTGCAACCTCCTGATTGGTTGTTTTTGGAAGTTATAGTAGAGTGATCGGCACATGTGCAGGTAATTCTTTGATATCATCTAGTGTAGTGTTTTATGAATGAAGTATGAAGAATGAATTTTAATTTTTAAGTTTTGTGAAGTGTTTTGAAACTAATCCATTTGAGAAATGAGATATTAAGCACAAGTAAGTCAAAATTTAAAAAATATATTTGTTTATGTGATTAGAATAGTCGTTTTTTGCAAAGTCGCCCGCTCATGAACCTTCTTTAAGGTTAAGATTAATAATTTTAGTAGTAGGTATCCGGGCTTTCAAGTTGGAACATTTTCTTTGGAAAAGAAACTGCCAAGTTGTATTTGCTGTGCTTTCTGGAACACAACCAGACTCATAGTTGTGTTCCAGATATAATAGCAATATACAGATGTATACAGACCTGAAGTAGCAATTTTATTTGGATGTTCTAAAATTTCAAGCAAACATCTCTTATCGGGATCTTGAAGGTTTATAATTTTACTTGTTGATATGCATTCGATTATTACCACCGTTGTCGTTTGTTTCACTTCTTTACTCTTTTTTTTTATAGTCAGATCTTTGGATTTAAAAAAAATGTGTTAGGTGCCTATTATGTTTACAGTGCCTACATTTGAAAATTGAAAGCCCTTGGTCATTATGAAATAATTCTTACCCAATTAGCATCATCCATAGAATAAACTTAAAAACTAAACGACCCCCCCCATTAATTCGCATATCTTGTGTTCTAACCCCATTTCAGTGTTTGGTTTGGTTTAGTCTCTTATTTCGTTATCTAGTTTTCTAATTTATTTTTCAGATTTCCTCATTTTCTGGCCATTCCATTTCCATTTCCTATTTACTTCTTCACCTTCCTTTTCTTCTACACCTTGCATTTAGTAGTACCTACTTCCTCAAAATATTGTGCCCATCGTTTTGTGATTTCATTTGCACCGCCTATTAAAAATTCCGATTTTCTTTGTTCCCTGTATCTTTCGTCTGACATTTATAGTTGGCCTTATTATAACTTCTAATGGTACCTATATTTTTTATTCTTTCAGATATTCGTGTCCTGGGCAGTTGAGTAAGTAACTGTTGGGAAACTGGATCAGTTTTAAATGTGTAGTGTAGTGAACTGTATTGTAGTGAATTGAACTTTAGTATGAATGGACAACCAGGAACTATCACAAGCCGGGAAATGGAGGAATGTCGTATACATATGAGCAACGCACGTAAAAGGTAGGTCCCACTGTGTTGGTTAGCCATTTAGGAAATTGTAATATGATTTGTTTTTGTTTATTTTTGTAATTTACACCCTATTGGGTATGCGTACGTTATCGAATCTTTTCAAGATAATGGGGTTTTCTGTGTACGTAACTACTTGTGTTTAAATATGTATCTATTGTATAGGTACGAAATTGCTCCTGTTGGTCATAAAAATAAAGTAAGTTTGGAAAGTTGCCTCTACAGTTTTCTGGAGGATGCTTATATTTGTTTTCCATTTTTCTAATAACTCGTAAATTTAATAAAAATGTATCTAACCGATAGTTAACAGAATTTCGAATTCGGAAGGTTTTAATCTGGGAGACCAATAAATTATCCACAATTTTATTTAACATGATGCTGAAGTTAATATTACAGTAAATTAACAAAATTAAAATAATTATTAGTTAAAATAGGTATCTATAGCGCATTTTACCCTGAGAGTTCTGTACGGAGAAGATAGGAAACAGTATTGCCATATTTCCCCACAAAGTTGCTTGAAAGTAAACATGAAGCCGTCAATCAAAATAAATCCAAAATATAGGTAGTTTAAAAGTCCATCCGAAAAAATCATATTACACTCAGTACTTATTGATGGAAAGATTTATTGAGAACTGCTGATTGTATTTATGTGGATAAACTTTACCGCTCACTCATCTCCACAACTGGCAACTTCGGAGACCGAAGGTTCATAAGAAATACATGAGCCTACAGAACTCTCAGGGTGAAACGCACAATAGGTACTACTCTTAAGATAAAATTAACAATAATTTAAAGAAAATACAGTAGAGATACAAACATCTTGCCTGCGTAACATTGTCCTAATTACAAAACACGAATAACCCTTCGGGATCTCTGCGAAATACTTTGCATGAGTCCTTGAATGTCTTGAGTGTCTGAAGTGTATTTGGATACCTCCAAATACGTCTAAATTAGTCTAAATTATCTCATACGTGCTTGATGGAGTTTAGATCCGGGTTTTAGCGTAAGTCAATCAACGCTTCAAATTCGGTGCACTTATAGAAAGTTCATAGCGATAGCGCACAATATTTCCTTGTCTCCTTAACTTACATAGAGGGAAAAAAGTGGAGGTGCAAACCTCCCCTGGACTTTCCCATACTAAAAATAAACATTCGTTTTTGGTATTCAACAGTATTGTTCGCTACAACCGATAAACTAAACTTGAAAATTAGTATATGGAAAATTAACACACAACAAGTGCCGATTGTGTTCATCTGCGCATGTGTGATTATTTATATTCATAGGCTGCTAGGATTAGCCGGCGACAAGGAATTCCCGTCCCGCGTATGGTCACTTGAACATATCGGCACTTACAAATTTCACCCTATACTGTTTTAAAGTTCAAAATTCACGAATTTCTCATTAACCGTACATTTTAGCCATATGAATACCTTATACTATGTGATAGACAATTCAATTTTGCATTCAATTATATAATAATATATAGGGTGTTTCATTTAAAATAACAAAGTTGCTTATTGTACTGTGAAAACCAAACACCCTGTATACGTGATATAAATTTAGAAAAATGCAAATCTATATACTGAACAACTTTTGTATTTAAACTTCTTTCATATTTTGACTAATAAAGGCGCTATAGGCGCATCAATTTCCGATTTTCAAAATCTCGTAGAGGGCGCCACAGTGGAATTCTGGCGTTCATCAAAAAACAAAAATGTAGCTAATACCAAGCTGTATAAGTATAGAAAATTTAAACAAATTCCTTAGACCAGTTTTTTTGTAATAATTTTTCAAAAATTTCAAAATTTTTGGAAGAGCGCCGTTGCGACCGTTTTTGGATTTAGTAAATAATTTTTTTTCTTGGTGTAGTACAGCCAAAGGGCTTTCAAACAAGTTGTTGCGGAACCTGATCAGATAACTGGTTTTTGAGTTACGGGGCGTTAAAGTCGAAATTTTGAAAAATTCATAGCGACCGCCATTTTGAAGTTAGAGAGTCCGGTAAAAAACTGTTTCCCTTGAATTATGCCCTTCTTTTATATCCCCTACTCAGATTTTCAAAATTCCGCTTCTGAAAAAAATGATACCAAAAAAACATGTCTAACTTCCGCTTCCGGTTTCGGATTTTTTTGAAAAGCTTATTTTGTCGATGAATTTTCGATATACCCCTTCATTTAAAATTTCATCAAAATCGGTTCACTAGTTTTTGCGTTACAGGCGTTACATAATGTTGAAGAAACGACTAAAATACGACCCAAAAATGATCTTAACGTTTTTGATCAATTTCACAGATGACTTCCCTCTTTTTTTATCTCCTAGGTTTCATAAACTAAAACCTCGTGAATAATAGCTATCATTATATACTCGTCGAATAATATAGTACTATTACTATCTATTAAAGTATTTTATTTATAGGATGGACTGCTTCGCACAAATACCTATTTTTTTACAAACTTTATGATTAGTTGATGTCTTGCTGATGCAATTTGCACAATTTTGCGGTGTTTGTGGTTAAAGGCAATAGACCATTATTTATTTATTCATACTAGGTTGTAGAATACAGAATATAGGAGAAACGGAAAAATGACTTGTTTGACAAAGCATGACAGATTCCATTTTGATTTCTATTATTAAACAATCCTTTAATATCAATACTTTTTATTATTTACCACAAAGAATTGACATAAACAATTACCAAAATATAATTTTACAGCATGGTTTCAGATAAATACCTGCCAGGTCATGAATTCTAACAATAAAGGTAGTAAATAATAGGAAAACAATTATAAAATCTTTAGAATTTCAATGAAAGGTCAGTTCGCAGCTTGAAATCTTAGAATTCTAATTGTACTTTCGACAAGTTCAATAAAGGATAAGTTACTTGATGGTAATTTTGTAATAGCATGACGAGATTGATTAGAATAGATATAGGAAAATTAAATTTGTTTATGTTGTACTTGAGAAATTTCAAACTTATGTTATTGGATTGCCGAAAAGATTTGTTGGTATGTAGGTACTCTTTCAAGGTTTCACTTCTTTCCTAGAAGATTACAATTCGATCGTGTACAATAGTTTTGGAATAATATTTTAAGTGTTGCTGTCTTGGATTGAAACCCTCCTATCGTTGGTGGTAATTACTGGAGCTGAAACATAATAGTTGTAAGATTATTTCTTATTCTTTAAATCTGGATAAAAAATCAGTCAATATTTTATTTAGTATGTATTACGATAGTAAAAATAGAATTTTCATGAAAACATTTACACATTTATACCTAGCTCAGCAATGAATTTTTTTAAGTTTTTTTTCCTAGTTCCGTCCCAGACGGTTGATAGAGCTCAGACGCGTTGATTATTGTCTATGGAGTTACCTTAAAAAAACTTCTTCCCAATTTCCCAAAAACTGTAGCTGTAACAGTTAATTTAGTCTAAAGATGTTGTCCATATTATATAGAAGGTTGTTGTTTGTTGAAGAAAATATCAAACCAATTCAATATTTGTCTATAGACTGTACCAGACATCAAAGTCAGTGTGGGCAACATACGACAATATCATTTGTATGGATAAATCTTACACGGCGTTGCCATTTTTCTTTACCCAGGGACTCTTCTTGAAGCAACTTAGCAGGTAATACTGAATTCTAGGCGTTCTCACACAGTACACGTAATCCCTCCTTATGGTTGAGTTAAGAAGCTTAAAACTCATAAAAGTGAAACTTCTCGCATGCACCGAGAACCCAAGTAGATAGGAGCAGATTTGGCAATACCAGTCGCCATAAGACCAATGCTGACTTTAATGTATGGGACAGACTATAGCTAGTAGTGAGTAGATATACGTTCTGTAACAAAAAATAAATAAAACATAAATATAGATTTTAAACAAAGTATAGAGCTTTAAAAGTTGAATAAAATAAATATTTAGGTTGGAGCTTCCCAAGAATACAATTATGATATCTTTCATGCAGTACACGGGGAAGCGATAATATCCTGATCTGACCATTTTGGAAAAAAACCATTTTGAAATTTTGAATTATAATTTATTTATGGAAAAATCAATTAATGCTCTTAAAGAGACCCTGACTTTTAATACAATCCGGTGTTATTTTTTTCCCAAAAACTTATTTTTCAAAAACGACGTCTTCCCATTTTAAGGTGAAAACCATGACCATGAAGTAGCTATAGTGTTATAAAATACCTCTAGAATTCAGATTTAACACCTACAGAAATTTATACAGATATGGTTGGGGTGCTTGGTTACTCCTGTTTCTTCCTGGTTCTTCCTATCAAGTAGTCAAAATTGATCTCAGGAGTTCAAATGTAACAGAAAAAGTTTACGTACAAAGGTGCTGCTAGGTCACATTCTGCATGTACTGCAGAAAATATCGACATTCTGAAAGAACTGGTCATAATCATAAAAGATGATCGGTTACAAAAAGAGAAAAACTGTTACGCGAAATTTTTTTCCAACAGGATAACGTACCGCTTCATATTTCTAGAAACGCAATTCCTGACGCTGGGTTTGAATATAAGGAGTATACACCCTACTCCCCTGACTTTCCTCCCAGTGATTTTTATTTATTTTCAAAGCTAAAAGAGAGTCTTATCTTGGACACCAATATACCTGTGCCAATACTGTCAATATACATATTGTCCAGCCCTCGTACTTCAGTGTTCAAATAAAGTTTTATTGGACCATATGCCGGAGTCATCTGCCGTCAAATCTCTCTTTGTTCTTCATAAATCCTTCTTTTCTATACCACAGACAACATTCTCAAAGAAAACTGTCCTTCATAGCTGTCTCTTGTAGAAAATTTAATCTGTTGATTGCTGGACAGTTCGTGTAGGACGGCTTAATAGTTATTTACAAACCAAATGCGGGAAGACGAATTTCCTGCATGAGCAAGCTTGCGAGCGAATTCTTCATTGCACGAATGCACGAATGACGTTTTCTCACATAATGGTTTTGTACATTTTTTGTAACGAACAAAAATACTATTGACAAATTAAAAACTCAGTTTTCATACCTTTGGAATTAGAAGAGTAAATAAAAAAGTAGGGTTATAGCAGTTTTTAATTTTGACATTCCCGCTTCCGATAGATGGCGCTCACAAATATTTTTAACATTTAATTAGCGATTTTTCTTTTATTTGTAAATATTATTGAATGAAAATCGCGGAAATAGCACTTTATAAATTAAACTTATAATTACTATTACAACGATTTTCTTGTAATGTTTGAGAGGGCCAGTGCTTTTTGCTATTTTTCCCGCTTGAGTAGACCGAGAAATTGACGTTTCGGTTCATCGGTAGCGTTCGTGGAATGTCGTTTCCCAGGCAGTGAGTACAAAAAACCTTTTCTATTTAAGATGTCTATATCGGTCTTTTATTCGGATTTAACTTCCAGTTAAGATAACTTGCGGTCAGTTGTGATGGATACCATGGTTACAAGAATTGTTTCCATGACAATTGGCTGGGGGTTAGTTAAATCCGAATTGAAAGACCAGTCTTAAGAAACCAATAATCCTGAGGGTTGAGTTTTGACTGTACCGTTACCGTGCTAGTTAAAAAAAATTTCTGCTTCTGACAAAATTGGTAAAAAAATGTAGTACTTATTACTTATTAGCAGATACTTTACTGAAGTGTAAATATGCGAGGTATTTATTCGGTAACTAAAACATTTTCTCTTTTTCGGTCGAAATTTAATCCAGAATAAAAAATGTAATAAAGGTACAGTTTGTTGCTTCTTCGAGAATCAAATATTGTAGAGGTCTTGATTGATCTTTGACATACAGAAACAAGTTTCGATAAAAGGATATAGAAAGAAATCGTGCAGCCTTTATAATAGATTAATGGAAAATAAACCACAAGAAAATTTTAAGGCATTGATCCGAATCATAAAAGTATAAATGCGGTAATTTGCGTGTTGATGATGTGCAAAAACGGTAATTTTGATATAAAGAGAAGAGTTAATGAAAAGAAATAAACCACCGCCTACAAAAAGGGAAAGTGCATAATTTGACGGGGTATAGAGGTATAGCAATTTTGTTCGACAGTTTCCACGAGATGTACGTTGCACATGTGTGACTGTGCTCTCGTTTTTTCGTTTCTTGAATGCTAACGGCCTTGCCGTATGTATGTCTTCGAATTTCTAGGTCAAGTAACAAGGCCAATAATTTCTCCTTGTGTGTATGGCTCGTACAGTAGTTCTCCATTAGAGTATTAATGTTATTAATGTTGTATTAGTTGTCTACGCACTTCGTATTTAACGTTTTAATGATTTTTGACAGTTGGTTAAGCATTTTTTTTCTATCTAGGTCGTACCAGATGAAAGTTACTAAGATTTTTGGGTAATAAATTGTGGTTTTATACACTGAATTTTTACGGCCTGATTGCTGTTCAACCACTGTAATAAATAAAATTCAACAATGCGTATTTTTAACTCTTTTTATTCACATTGCTATGCAACGGTTATATGATTTTAACGACAAACATTTCTGTGTCAACACTCTACGCCATGAAATTACTTCAAGTACCTCTAAAAGCACACCTAATTTTGCGTGTCTGATCATCAATAATTGGTCAAAAGTAGGCTACTATAATATACCATAACTTAAATAATTATAAATTAAAAATATTTGCAGTCATTATAAATTACCTACAGTAGATGCTCGGTTATGTGAACAAAAAAACCAGAGGTCGTTGGTAAACCCAATTTGTTCATTTAATAAGAAATGCCGAATTTTCTTTTAAATTTTTCTATCTATCCTGAAATGGCGTTAAAATAATAGTATTTTTTCTTTTAGAATTTTCAGAACCTCCCTTAACAGAAATGATTTTTTCAGTTCATTTAATTCATTTTTTTTATTTAGAAAATCGTTCAATCGTTCTTCTACATCCGACATTTCACCAGACTTCATCGTCTTTATTCCATTCCACATTTTTTAATTTACTTGCTATTAAATGTTTGAAGAAAATCAACATAACAAGTAAATTTCCCATTAAAACTTTACCAGCTATAGGAGTCTGGGTGATCAATCAAAGCAGGAAATTGGTGTTGTTCACTATATCGAGATTTCACTCTATAGAACTTATAAATGTTAAATTTACACATAAATGGATTCTTCATAAAACCGAGCTCCTGTTCTTTATTTAAAAATTAAAATAATTCGAAACTTGGCAGTTTGTAAACAGTTAACCTGAATTTCAAGGAAAATCTAAAATAAAATTAAAGCTGGTGCCATATCTACCTCCAAATACTTTTTTGAAATTTTCAATTCCTTAATGCTTTTGTAAGTTTCAAAGTGAGATATCATCACTCAGCTTTGGCATAATTGGATAACACAATACGAATATTCATTTTAAAGTAATTGTTAAGCCATCCTGAACTGCTCTTAAGAAAAGTTTAATATGTCAATGCCTTGCATTGTTAGATGTGTTGTATCTGTCATAACACCTGTTGAAACATCGTTATTTTCTCAAGGGAACTCTAGGTGGCAAATATCTCACACTTCCAGTATAATGATAACGATTTGAATAATTGTGCGTGTGTCAACAATGACTTGCAAGTGAAATATGGAGTAAGTGCAAGGCAACCTTAATTCAAATTAAAATATAAACAGTCTTAAAAAACTTACTGTAATTGAACAATAAAATTTTGCGTTACCCTTAAACAAAATAAGTTGTACGCCTTTGGTATTTAAATGCAGGTAGTAAGTGGCACATGACATACTTCTTTAGGCCAGAGGCGTGCGAGGGGGACAGCTATGCGGAACTGCTTCCTACATCAACGGACGCTGGTCCGCAAATGAGGACACCCGTGAGCATCATCATCTACAGTCTTGTCTCTCATCTCACGTCTTGTTAAACTGGTTTCCCGATTTAATATTAAGTTTAGTTTCGAATCTAACAAACTGCATATATTTTTAACAGGAAATGTTAATCACAGGATAGGACACAAACCTAATTCATGGTACTGGATAATTATTATAACCTCAGTCCGAATACACATCTTAAGGTTTCATTTTGTAGTATACCTTAAAGGCTTCAAATTGTTGTGTGAAAATTATACTAATCGAGAAATTGTAGAGATACATACACAACAAACTCAAACCTTGTATATGCATGGAGATGCAGGAGACTTCAACGAGGGGTTATTGTAGAAACTTAAATGCCGATTAGAAAAGTAATGTAACTATGGCGGAAACTCAAAAGGTAGTTAGAGGGGATCAAAATAATTTTTTTTCTTTATAAATTTCTAATCAAAACCCAGAAAGTTTTGTTTTGAATTTATATTTATGAGACAATTATCAAAATGACATTTAACATAATTTGGTTAAAATTCTTCTTGTAGTGTTATGTGATTGTAGGAATGGAAAAAATATAACTCGAGATGTATAAGTAAATTTGCCCAGTCTCGGACTTTTTATGCCAGTCCTCAACTGATAAATAATACTTTAATTTCCATAACAACCAAACTTGCTGCTTGATTTATAGAATTTTCGAATTTTTATATAAAAGCTCAAAAAGTGGAATATCCATGGAATGTACCCCTCTCGTGTAATTAATGTCCCATGAAATACATTCTAACAGCAAGTGTACAGGCAAAGTATTTACCTGCAGAAAATCAAGGTATACAGGACCAGTTCTGGCCGGTATTTCAGTTCTGGTTTAAACCTCGGTTCAGCTAAACCAAGGATAATCTGGATAATTGCCATGGATACAATTCTGATAACAATTAATGTATTTGAACCGGGCTTTAAACCAGAACTGAAAAACTGGCCCTTGGTCGTTGTGGCGAAACAACCGGCCCTGAAAATCTGTCTCATAAAATGTCCTAATCAGATATGTAAACTGAAATGCTGTTAATGTCTCGATTCCACGACCATACGTGACAATTGAAAATCTCATCTTTAGAGAATGAAGCCTGATCGGTAAAAAGAATGTTATAGTAGTAAAATCCGGCGACACTTCGACTGTTAAACCTTTAACGAATATCTGATAGAATATCGTTCTTGTTTGGTAATCAGGGAGAGTGGCTTGTACTCGTTCGAAATGGTACGGATATAAAAGTGATGATGGTTAGTTTTTTCGGCAAGACGACCACTACACTGCAACCTAAATTCTTCTTACATTTGTTTCGGGGTTTCGATCCACTATGGTCAAAATTTGATCTTCCTCTCATGAGGTCTACACATAGATCTCGGCCCTCACTACCAGCCGTTGGTAAATTGTTCCAAACATCACATGAAAAAATGTCTCCATAAAGAGACAGTGCTCCCAAGGAATTCCCATTTTTACGACCGAATATCAAAATCACATCCCACTCACGCTATTGCAAGAAATGTCTCTTATCTCGAAAAAAAATTGATTCTCTAACCCATATACAGGGTGGTGACTTGAGCAACGCAGCATAGGGATTTCAATGGTAAATTCTTAATGTTCAATTATTGGCTCCTCTAATTATTTTAGAGCAAAAGTGTGTTGAGGTTTTTTGTAGAGAAAAAAATTCCGCATCTGTTTATACTATTATTTATAATTTTCTATTTTCCGGAAGCGCAAAAATAGAAGAAATTAAAAATGGACGTTTTAAAAAAATCAGTGATGCCTTGGAATTATCTAAACAAACAACATTCGCATTTAGATCTGTCATTACGATTTGAAGTTTATAACCGATTATTAAATTCTATTATTTTTAAAATGATTCAACGAAAGAAAAAGTATTTGTTATTGTCTGACAGTAAATGGTGGTTTGTCTAGACATTTCCTTTGATTTTTTTGGTTTTTGTAGTAATTTCATGTTTGTTTTGAAAAATAAAATATAATCTTGTTTCCTATTATCTACTCGTTTTATTGCTTTAAAAAGAAAAAAAATGGAATGAGACAGAAATGTCAGTGCGTTTGTTTGATTTTATTCCATGGCATCACTGATTTTTTTTAAAAAGACCAATTTTAATTTCTTCTATTTCTACGCTTCCTAAAAATGGAAAATTATAAATAATAGTATGAACAGATTCAGAATTTTTTTCTCTACAAAAAACTTCAACACACTTTTGCTCTAAAATAATTAGGGGAGCCAATAATTGAACATTAAGAATTTACCATTGAAATCCATATGCTGCGTCGCTGAAGTCACCACTCGATATATTAGACTCACTGGTTTTTGATCATAATATATGAACTTTATCTAAATCTTCTTTGAACACCCTGTATTATCAGAAACAAAATTTGGTTGTGTTGTTACTTTTGTATTAATTTTGAATTTTAAAGCGCAACTTGCTACTTCATTATTCACTTGCGAATAATGACCATTCACGAGTCATGACTGTGCATTATGGATAGCAGTATCCTTGGCCAAACACATAGATAATTGAGAGATTATTTACCAGTCGCAGACAAATGATTATTTTGCCATATGCAGGAATAATCGTAAACTAAAAATAAACCCATATTATTTGTTGACTAAAAAAATCCCAATTCGTTTTAAAACGTATGTTTTTCTACGTAAATAATTAACACACCTATGGTTAAATTAAGACATAAAACTTCTTAATTTGCCAATTTAAATTCCATTTAATAAATTTTATAAGTAGGATAAAGTGATTGAACTCTCACCAGATTGGGATGATGGAATCCAGAGAGCAGAGCTATTAAACCTGTTAAATATTTTATATTTTTTTCTAAAATTTACCAGTTATTCTATAAACATTCAAAAGTATTTTTATTTAGTTAATACTATTTGTTCTACTTTTTTTGAACTTCTGGATAATATGCAAGTTATTTTTGTTATTTAGTTTAGGTTCATAAAAAAATCTTACCTGTATTCGGAGAGGAGGTTACACGAACCATTGCAAAAGGTTTCCTGTTGGTTTAAAATAAAAGTTTAATAATTTTATTAAAAAGCAAAATAATTTAAAACAATAATACTTACACAAAAACACTAAAGGAGAGACCTTTGGTTAATGATGAGGGTTAAAATATTTTATTCTTTCTTCAATTTCCTCACTTCCTTAAAAAGAAGGTTCACGTTCTTACCTATGGACTATAAAATTGGTCTAATAATTTTTAATTAGTTGATTAAATGTTAATGAGTTAATAATGAGGTCTATTACAAAATGAGAATACATTTAGTTGAGTGTACATATAGTTCAAAGAATTTGCAGAAGGTGATTAAGTAATTAGATTTTGATATCCTTGACGATAAAATTTTAACAATTTTTTCTTGCTAATATTTTAAAGTGATTCTTAAACACATTATGGAAGTTTATTTGATGTAATTTGTGTCGTCTAAACCATCAAGCAATATATTAAATACATTAAAGGTAATTACAGATAATTTGTTTGAAGTTATTTCGTTATTAGAAATAAAATATGCACTTTCGAATAAATTTAACTCCAAGTAGGTACCTACCTGGATTTGCGGAAAATTAAACAATTTTTCCACGCCATAATAAATTGTTCGAAACGATAGTTGTTCGAAAAGCAGGTTTCGACAGAAATTGTTCGAAATGTTTTTTTGAAGATGAAAATTGTATAAGTTAGGTTAGGTTAATACAACAAAGCAAGTTGCCACGGTGATTATCTTAGTACCTACTACTATGTACTTCCAACAATTGAATATTTTTAATTTATAGATGTTTCATGGGAAATGCGTCTTTATATGAAGCGCCGTTTAGGTCAGTTTGATAAATGGAAAAGTTATTTTTATTTTCGATAAAATAAATTTGCAACACGATTTCTACTCCGATTTCTACTCCGGTCTAATCCATTTTTGTCATACATTTGTTCGGTTCTTTTTTAAACATAACAATGATGTTTAAATTTCACAGCGACCGCTATCCAAAGACTTTTTGTTCATACTAATCGTAATCGAGTAGACGTTGCGTCGAAAAATTTTGAACAACTGTGTTTCGAACAATTTTGTTTCGAACAATTTTGTTTCGAACAATTTTAATTTCGAACAATTTTCGTTTCGAACAATTGTGATGTCGAAAAATTGCTTTTCGAACAATTGTTGCTTCGAACAATTGTGGTGTCGAAAAATTGCTTTTCAAACAATTGTTGTCAAACAATTTTCGGGAGACGACCTACCTGAGAATAGGTATCCACTATTTGGAACTTTAAAGAAAACAATAAATAAAAATAAGGCATTTATTATACAACATACTAAGTAATAATAATCAACAATAAAATAATAACAATTATTAATTTATAATAGCTATTGTAGACTAAGAATTATTTTCAATTACTCTATAGGTACTTTAATCTATTAAACTGTATATTTTTCTACAAGCGAGTTCATTTCTTGTGTGCTAGCAAAAATGTTTATTTATAAATTATACACGAATTTCTCTGTACACAAAAATAATAAAAATGGTCAATTATCACACGCATAATAATTATCTAATGCAATATCCGCGAATACTGAAACAAAAAAGTTTTTTGAAGCCCAATCCTAGCTTTCTTTGACGAACACGTGACCTATGCGTTAGAAAATTCCAGCATCATCTGTGATGTTTAAAAATCGCACTCGATTAATGGCTTTCAAATAGATTTCTCTTGTTCCAACCACTTATAGGGAGCTTGCGTGAAGCACGCAGGAATTTTTATGGAACTCCTTAAGAAAAGTGGAATTTTTAAATTTAATCACAGATAATGCTGTAAATTTTTATATTATTTTAAGGGGGTGGGGGTGCAAGAGAACAAATTTAAAAAAATATTATATTGAGATCTACATCGACCAAAGAAGTCGCTCGTCTTCTAAAAAAGGTACAATGGCAGGAGGATAAAGAAGCAAAACATATAATAAAGTTTTAGTATTTAAAACAAAATATTATAATAGTGGTAGATGCTCGTATAATACAATTTTTACAAAAAGGTATTCGTTGTTACGTGTCAGAGAAGTAAAAATAGGAAGTTAGGGTAAAAGCTAAGTTGTGCCTCAATTTTTTTAAACAACACATTAAAAACACACTTTTTCAACAAAATATAGACTATCTACGTATTTGTTCTATCACAAAAGGCAATGTTAAGTTTAGACCTGAGACAATAAAGCAGTTCATTGAAAATAATATTGAAATAGAAGTTTGTAGTAGTAACAAAAATAAATTAAAAAAATAAGGCAGTTTAGTTCAGTTCCGTTTGCAAAATTAATGCATAGTACATTTAAAATAACTCCACTAGGTATAAGTATTAAATATTAATAATTTTTATGATAAATTAATGAAAGTGGGGACAGAAACAAGATAAAGTTTTTGAATTTCAAAAACGTTATCAAATTTCTGTTAATTTTCAATAATTTTCTTCAAATTTTTATTTTCGATAATTTAGGTGGGTGGGTCAAAATAATATATGATGCAAAAGGAAAAAAAATTGATGAGTACGTACTACCTATAACCTAAGAGTAAAGACTAATATTTCCCCCTAAGATGAGTTAGTGGTTATTTTCAACATTATATGAGTACGTTATTGTTTAATTAAATTTTTTAACCCCCTCTTATTTATTTTGATTAATTTATAATGTTCGAATTTTGGAAAACAACGGGCTTTGTGTAAAGGTTTCGTCCAATTATTTTAAAACATTAAACATTCAATACTAGTAGAGCTATTAAATATACTTCAAAGTCTTTATTATTTCGTTTTTATTAAAATTGGTATCTTAAATACTAGGAAGTACTTCATTCTGGAACTAGAATACAGGTTTTTTTTTACTAATATCTACATTAATTCAAGAAAAAGAGAAACAACGAATAAGAACGGAAATAAACAAGACATAAATAAAAGGATACTATAATACACTAATATAAATATACATTTATATATAAACACAATGCGCAAATATACGTAAGAAGTTAAAAGTAAACCAAATGAAATAAATTAGAGTGGTAGGTTTATAGTACAAGGACCACAGACTTATATACCTACAGGACAAAAAGGACCGTACTTACAGACCAACATTCTTAATTTCATAAAAACCTGCGATATATTTTCAACTGGTGGTGCATAATTTATTTTATTCAGTAAAAGTAGAATTCTAACTTTAAAATATCATAAATACGGTCCTGATTTGTAGCCAAATAAAAATCAAACTCGTTGTTCATTTGCACCGGCTCACTAGATAAAATTGCACATTGTCCATAAATTAGGAATTATTATAGCTCTGTTTTTATGAGGTACCTTTTTATAGCACGTTTGAAGACTACTATTTGATAAACCAAAGTGCAATAATAACAAACTTCTTTTCTGAATCCTGTACTTCAGAAGAATCCAACTAATAAAAACTGAAAGTACGTATAGACAGACGTGTTGCACGTTAATTTACCAAACAGATTGTAGTTTGCAGTTTCTGTAGGGAGAACCTTAGGTATCTTCACGAACTGCTGAAAGTGGTAAAATTTGTTTAATATTTATTGTTTATTTCACGAAAGGTTAGGAATATAAATTTATAAATTGAAGTTAAAAGACTGTTAAAGCGGTTTTGTACTAATCAGCAGCATTTAATAAAATATGGCACTAGAGAAATCTTACATTAAGTTAAAGATTCTTTTATTTACAATCTATGAATAATCGTTACTATTGAATTCAAAAAATCTTATTATAGAATGGTTACAAAAGAAAATCGAAATATTTCTTTGCTTTGACTTGCTGAAAACGAAAGGTGCGCACTGACAAAAAGTAGTTGGAATAAAATTCATATGAAAGATGGGGACAGGTCAAGGTTTATAAAATGAGTTATATAAGCAGAAATTGTGTTTTGTTGTTATAGTTTGGGCCTTAAATGACAGGAGAATAATAAAATAATTATGACTTGTAACTAATGAAATTTTTATTAAACCTATTTGACATACAATTGGTTTAAAAGAATTTTGCTAGAGCCTGTTCATTTTCATTTGACGGACACAGGCGCCCTAATAGAAAATACACTGAGATGCGCTGTAATTTTGCGGGTACACAACGCCCCGTTTGCGTTTCCAAGGCAACGTTTATGAATTCCATAAACGTCAGAGTTTGCGCCCGCTCTAACCTATGACGCTAGAAAGAAAGACGTATACCTAGAAACGCATGCAATGGTTCGGACCAGCCGCAAAATTAGATCACACTCGAGTGTAGTTTACAAAATTTTTACGAAAGACGAGGGTAGCAAATTATTTTTTTGTTGGTGGCTATCAAATACTATTAATACGCTTCACTTAATACAGGACACTCCTGGATTTTCCTATATAAACGATTTGCGACATGTTTACTAGCGCCATCTATGCGGGTTGGATTATTTTCACGAAACTTTAATTGCGAAAATTGTTTTAGGTTATGTTTTATGTCAAATCACATAAAATACTGTCAATATTTGTTTAAATAGTAAACAAAATTTTCAAAAACAAGACAAGGTGCCGTTGCCATGGTAATATTTCCAGATGGTTCCAGACCAAACCGAATAGATTGCGCGCGTTACGCGTCGCTAGTTTTTTCGCGGAGTGTCCTGTATTAAGCGAAGCGTATTAATAGTATTTGTTGCCATGAGCTTAAATGACAAAAAAATAACAAAATAGTTATGTCTTAGAACTAAAAGAAATTTTTATCAAACCTAATTGGCTTAAAACTGTTTTAAAAGAAATTAAGAGATTTTTGTTCACCTTGATGTGCGGAAAATGAAAGATGCGTAGTATGAAACATGGGGACAGATTAAAGTGTACAGGGTGGTCATAGTTGATATGGCGAAATAATTATATATTGCTCTAGGCCGAAATTAATGAAAATTAGAGATATTTGCACGAAATTTAGAGAAGCAAAAATTAACAAAATAGTGCGAGAGTTAACATCGTAGACAGAGAGATTATCCCAAAACAAAATTAACAGGTTCTGACTGGAGAGATTTTGCACAAAAATGGAACATAAAAAAATCTGTTTTGGAGGCATTTTGCAAAGTTACGTTCATGATTTAAAGAAAAGTCGAGGCAAACTAATTTATCACGTTACAATTTCCCAGAAAACACCACATATAAAGCAGCTTTAAGCATTCAAACTTTAAATATTCATACTCTGATTTTATACAAGTGTAGGTACCTATATGTTATCTGAGGCTATTATTGCATCAGTCCATATAATATGATAAATTAATATTCTTACTAAAGATGATTGAAAGATTTACTGCACAGTGCTCTAATTAAAATGTAAATCAATTTATTGTAACGAGGATTTACAGAACTGGAAAAATTTTTTACAAACAGGAGAAAGTTGTTTTGCTGTTATCAGATATGTACAGATTTGAAGCTGAGGGAAATTGTTTTAAAATATGTACAAGCTAGCTGTATTTAGACTAGAAAATCTACTTATGCGGTTTTAAGGGGGGGGGGATAAGGTAAAAAAACTTGTTAAAACTTACCACTGCAAACGAGACGATTAGAGAATGCCGATAAAGTGTACGTCAGTCCCGTCCAATCCGTTTATGAATTTGTTGATGTTTCAGCAAATGTGCTTTTTGTCTGAAAGCTTTAGCGCAGGTTTCACATCGGAAAGGCTTCTCGCCCGTATGTGTCCTCAAGTGTACTTTAATATTAGACTTGTTCAAGAACCCTCTGTTACAAATACTACACCTATGAACCGGTTTCTCTTTGCCCAACAAACCTAAATTCTGTTCGGTTTGAAACACAGTGGAACTGGCCGCTTGTTGTTGTTTTTTCTGCGCTCTACTTCTCGACTTTTTGGTAGTATTTGGTGTTGTGGTCGTGGTGTGCGGATAATTTTGACCTAAAATATCCGGACTTCTTATCCTATCATCTGGTGGTAGTCCATGGACGCTATAATGGTGCATGAAACGGCCATTCACGCTCAGTATAAGATTATCCGTCGTCGACACCACCGAGGGCGGACTTGACGTCGAGGAGTTTTCTAACCCGTAATTTGTCGAACTAGGGGCTTCTTGTTTTATTGGAGGACCATTTTGTAATCTGTTTTGAAGTAAAGGCATGTATCCGTGTGTTAAGAGCGTTTGTAACGTCGAACTTCCTTGTTGGGGTGGAAGTTTTGAATACTCAATCTGAGCTTTAGAAAATTCGTTATTGTTTTGAGGGGAATTTTGTATAACGAACTCCGAAAGCCCATCTTGTGTTATTATAAGACTTTTTTGTTGGTCACTGCAAGCTCCTTCGATCCACGCGTCCAAATCCATCCAACTGTCTCTCGAGCCGGAAGGATCTTCTCCTTCGTGTGTGTTGTTGGGTACCGTCGTGTCAGCTATGGCAGATCCTATAAGGGTGGCTATATCATCGATTGAGGATATATCGTATTCCGCTATTTCTGTTTTTACGTGCGTCACTGAATCTGCATTCGGTTGTCCTCCACATTCGTCGTAAATTTTTGTGCCAGATACGGAATCTGGGTTTACGCAGTCTGTGTACCCGATTTTAACACTGCCAACAACTTCGTCTACTCCGTACATTGGTTTCGTGCCAGTTTCATCTGCAGAGTCCGTACTCACATTGCAAGTAGAACTAGACACTAAACTATTTTGTTCGTTAAAGTTGTTGTAATTGTTGTTGTTTTCTTCAGGTATTCGCTGGGATATCGCATGGTAATGGTGACCCTGAATGCCGTTTATGCTTAAATGTCCGGTGTAGCCTGTGAATGGTGGCAGCGGCTTTAGTTCGGCTAAGTTTGTGTTAATGGGTTGAGAATTTAATAACAGGTTATCTAAAGCGTCCATCGTTGCCTTTGTCGCGATTTCACTGTCCTGGTTTATAGAGGTGTCTAAGAGAAGTTTATCTGAGCCTAAGTTATTAATTGAACTGTCTAAGATTAATTTTTGTGTGTCCATAAAATCATTTTGTACGTTTGAGGCTGAATTTTGCCAGCATGAGGAGGAAAATAGGGAATCCACATCGTCCACGTGAGAGCCATTCCCACTGACTGCCATGTTGCTTCCACCAGATACGTTTGGATATTTCATTGTTGCCATCTGCGAATTTAGGACTTTTGTTTTGCACTGTCACTACTTAACACATACTACTACTTATTTACCGTTAACATTTTTATACAGATCCTCTTCTACTTCCTACACGCGAATAGACCATTTCGACCACCTCTGGAACAAAAATAATGATGCATTAGTTCTCAAGATTTAAAATCTAATTAAAGAAGTTTTTTTTTGTCATTTCCAGAATACAATGTCGCAAGGATTTGCCAATGCATGCGGAGTTGTTACGCATACTGGGTTTATGGCATAAATTCGTAGTGGTTTCGCTAAAGTGGTTTAAGTTTTGTTGTATATTGCGAATATGTACAATAGACTATGCTGACACTGTAAAAAATTGCGAAATTGATGATTTACGGTATTGGGTTCAACGTAACCGTGTTGAGGTAGGAATGACAATTGCATAGGTACACTTAATTTAGATTTGAAAATTCTAAGATTACTGTGAAATAATGTTACACAATTTATTGTATAAGTATATTAGTAATAGTATCTACCATTAAAATATTATTTATAGGAATTGTATGCCTTTACTAAAATTTAAAATCAAAATTAAATTGTCTAGAAGAGATTCCATCAAAAATGAATTGTACTACTTTTTTACTTTCTCTGCTTATTCTTTTACATTGTTACACGTGAGATGTAGTCATCAAAAGTATTATTGTCTTAGAGATTAAATGGCTGTGTTATGATGAGTATTCGAGGGTTGTTACAAGACCTATCGTTGTTTCAGTATTTTTTTCTATGCAAAATTTGTTCTTGATAAACTGATTTCTCAGATTTCAATGTTTACTTATAATTTACATATAAAAGCCCACTTTGACTTTATGTTAATTTTCATCACTTAAATGTTTGGTATCCTTGTCCTTCTAAACCAAAACTTCCTCATAACTATTCAAATTGATTCTACATGTTATTGACATCCTTGAATGTTCTGTTTTTTATTAAATTAAGGGCCGAATTCTGAGACGTAGCTTAAGTATTCTTCATCCTACACTTATCCTTTACTCTTTCTCTACTCGTTTTGAAAATGAGTTACACTCTCACTCATTTTCCTAGAAGGCACAAATGAGTGGGGGTAGGGTAAATGTTGTGTGAGTTTTCCTTAAAAGATGTCTCTGGATTCGGCCCTTATTATAGGAACTCTAATTTTTCAGTCGTCTTACAAAGTTTAGAAAATCTTCTAACAGATATTTACACCGCAGAATATTTTTACTCATTTAGTAGTCCATAATAGGGTGGAGGGGTTGTTTCTAAATTGCAGGACTGTAGTTTTCCATGACTGTAAGAATGTATAGAATATTGAGGGTTCTAATCAATGTAGGTTAAAAATTCTACCCTGTCGGGGATTAGACGGGATTTTCAGGTGTGGTAGAATGTCGGTGTTAAGCCATAGTAGCGGAAATAAAAAGTCGATTAAAAGCAGCAACTTGAAAAGTTAATTTTTGTTTATAGAAAAGTTGTAGTAGGTTTAATGTTACCCTACAAGTCTAATTACATTTTATCCATGCTTTTTATAGATACCTACCCTACTTCATTTTTCAATTAAATCTGAATAAGTTGCCTCTTAATGCAAAGTTCTCAGAAGAGATGTGTTATGATGGTAAAATCCAGTATTTCTGTGCTACATACGAGTATTAATTAAAATTAATTAAAAACTCTTGCATTCTTCATAAAAATGTAATAAATTTTGCGGTTACACGTATTTTACATATTATACATACAGACTATAACCATTTATGGCGAAAGTAGTGAGGGTAGGAAATTATTAATACCTACTCAAATGTAGGCGTGAAAGGTAAACTAAATAAAATTATTTTTGCATGCTAAAAACCGATTAAACTTGGATTAATTTAGACATAATTTCAACGTTGCTACTTAACTCCTTCAAATATTCTTGCTTTCAGTTATTACACTTTATTTGATATTCGAATAATTGGAAAAAGTATACCTCTCTTGAAAATTAAATTATACTCCTAAACCAATGGGGTTTGTTACAAAAACCTTCTTCTATACTATAGACAGCATTCAAGAGTAAATTAACCGTAATAGCTGTCACTTCTTACGTGAAATTATATTTTACTTCCTGAAGAGGTTTAGGTTACCTTAAAAGGGCTATTTTTAAATTAAGGGTAGATTCAATATTGTCCCTAGATTGAAATGTTGCAAACGTGCGGGCCAGAGACCAATTTATTGGGGTATAAGCACCAGGAGGTGCACTTACATGAAGATGATCTTTTCAAGATTGTATTTATTTCCCAGCTCACAAAAATTAAAATAAACTACAATTTATGTATTTGATAAAAAGAATAATATCTACAGATACCTATGGCTACTTTTCTGAATAAAACAGTTAAAGGTTAATGTGAATTTAAAAATTCTGAGGAAATTGTTTTATGAATCTAGATATGTATGTGTACAGCCGATATTTAATTTTGGATAACCTTATATTGTAAAGGTGTTACAATATTTATGTGTAGGTATACTTACTGCAACGAAAATAAAATAACGACACTATACAATTTTTACACGAGAAATTATTTACTTCTATACAAATGCGCTACACATAGACATCACTTTGAAGAATAAACGTAGTACTGTGTGTAGGAATATAACGTTGCCTGTGGGCTGTGCTTATCGCAACACTCTGTACACCTGTTAAGTCCAGATAAATACTCCAATAATTATTTGAAAATCAGGTGTACATGAGATTGACTTATAAATAAATTTATGTTAGAAGTGCTAGAACGTTTTATACATTTCATGACTAAGATAACTGACAAAAAAGTTTAAGAGCGTACAACGAATAATTTATCTTTAGTTTTTGTAAACCATTTATTTTTTGTTTAGGAAAAGAAATGTTGCAAAGTTTTAAGTTCCTACTTGTTATAATTGTAATTATGTAAAATGTCTACAAAGTAATAAAACAAGATTGCAAAAATAAATGAATAAATAACAAAACAATTTTCCTTTCATAAAATTATTGAAGCATATCATTTTTTGTTTTGAGTAGTTGGCTAGTTGCTGGTTTACTTTTAAACAATTATTGAGGTATTTTTAATTTACGTATAGAACGTTTGTTATAAGTTTTATTGACAATTTAATTCATACTCCGTCAGCCAATCGGAAGCGTCTTTTTTTAAGAAATGAACCAATCAGAAGGCTATTTTACTGACAATTTTTCTATGACAACTGAAAAGCAGTAGAGTCTTCCAGCGACAATATACGTCAGATAAACGTCAAACAAATGTCAAAATAATATTATTATTCTAAAAATTCTTGTTTCATTGAATTGTCATCCGAATACAACTATTAGTGTCTGGGGGCAATCTAATCTCGTTGGAAGAAGATCCAATTATTGGTATGTAGGTGTATTGTTGAAATGTTAAGGACAATGGTTCATTTTAAATGACAATTTAATGCATATTCCGTCAGCCAATGAGAAGCGTCCTTTTTTAAAAATTGAACCAATCAGAAGGATCTTTTACTGACAATATTTATGTCAGATAAACGTCAAACAAATGTCAAAAAAAATATTATTTTAAAAATTGTTGTTTCATTGAATTCTCATCCGAATACAACTCTTACTCTTTTTTCTTCAATATTTGTTACTCAATCATTGCTCGTTGCTGCTGTTTTTGGAAAATAATCACTAACATACCGTTCGTAATTATTTTCACAGTAGCAACTCGTATTCAGAATGAAAAATTTTGTCGAGAAAACTTAGAGAGCACTCGTTGTATTAATATGAAAATTTTCCAATTTATTTCCTTAAAAAGGAATGATTAAACCAATTGTTATTAAATTTAAAATTCTGCATTTTATTACTACTAATTATTATTATTATTATTATTCCTATAGCTATTAAAGGAGTGTTTCTCAAGGAAGTGTGATTTACTTGCCACTCCTCATTTTTCTTTAAATTACTGTTAAATCCAATGCCTTAATACATGAGCTAAGTATGCGGAATTTAATGAACTGCGAACATTGTTAATTTTAATTCACATCTTGTCGCAGTTTTATTTTTTGAATCACAGATTTAACTTTCGATTTATAATTTCAGGAAATTCTTTTTTTGTAAAATAAATCTACACTTTTAAAAATAAATTGATATTAATCCTGAATGGTTACACAGTAAACTTGTGGGTGGATTAGAAAAGAATAAGCAATGACCAACATATTCCATTACCTGAAGGTGTATCTCGTTGAAGGTTAATTTTTTTTAGGTTATTATAAATTATTTAAAGCTCGGTACTATGTTTTATCAAGTTACCTATAAATTGAGATAATATAAAATGTTCTCTTTACGTATACTTTGAAAAGTATAGAGTTTTAGAACATAGCCAGTTTAAATAAAAATAAAAAAAGTAGATTGCTGTGTAAATAAATTCACTTCCAAAAATGCATTATAAATTAGCAATTAAATTCACTTCGGAAACGGATATTGCATCTTTTTTATATTGTTTTGAAAAGAATCCGTGAGAGAAGGCCTGAAGGTAAATGATTTACTTTTTTTTTAAACTTTCTACACGAAAATGGTGGCATAATTGTAATCTTCATATAAAAGAGTTAAAATGTAAAAATCGTTTAATGTTTTTAAAAATGAACTACAAAGTTTCACACACAAAATAAAACAAGATTGGTGTTTGTAAAACTAAATTGGGTTTCCAAAAAAATATTCGTAAGTTACATAGAAACGTTCCACGAATCTTTGCAAACTTTTATTTTTTTAGGTTTACATCTTTTCAACCCCAACGGTGTTCTATCATCCCATAATTAATATTTAAATCTAATTAAGTTTCAGCGGCAATATGATACTGAAAAGATCATCTTATGTAAGAAACTTTTACAAATCATATTAAGTCGATATTTTCCCAATGTTTGTCGACTGTGGTTCTCAGATGCAATCCGGACGCTTTTTAGCTATTGGCGACCTATACCAAAATAGTCTTTAATTCTAAACAATTGATTTCGATTTTACATATTTAACATTGTGAAAAAATGCTTGTGGAAGTCTGTGTGCCCCACCAAAAATCTAACGCTAGAATTGTCGGTCCAACCTGCTTAACAGTACACGACTGGGGGCAATGTCTGTTTCCCCGCTCATCATATTGTTTACAATTAATTTCCTGTCCGAAACATATCGTAAAGAGTTTTTTTTAAGTATGCTTACATGACTATCCCTCAGTAAAAAAAATCAATTGCAGCTCTGTTTTTACCTGGAGATCATCTCCATAGCACTTATATAGAAGAAATACTGCTGCGGTAAAAAAATGAGGAGTTTCGATTTTCATTGTTGAACGATTGTAAATGATTCTTTATTTTGTATAAACTGTATTTTATAAAGAAAGTTAAACGAGTTAATAATTGTAAAAGGAAACAAATAAAAAGAAGAATATAATACCACAAGACCAATAAAAAAGTTCCTACAGGTGGTTGTTTCGCTAAAAATATTACACTTCTTTGTCTATCTTCCATTTTGTTTATGAAATTATAAAGTAAATACTAAAATTAAAAATTATTAATAATTCCAACTTATCACTTGGGCATACGTGCAAAAATGTATTTTTCTTAATGCTCAAGAGAAAGTTAACAAAAAAAGGTTTCAATCAATATCGTTGGAGGTGTTCAAGCGTATGGTTTGATTCTTCAAACATCTTTTAATTCTTTACTTTGGCATAATGCCTCAAGAGTTTTGTTAGTAGGATGTTGGAAACGAAATTTCTCCTTCTATTTATGTTCCGCGTGACCTACAACCTCCATCCATATGGCGTCGTCTTCAATCTTTGATGATTTGCATTTTTATTGTTTATTCTGCAGGTGTTTAATAAAAAAAACAATAATTAAACACTTTAATTTTTCTTCTATTCTCATCATTCGTTTATTACAGTCTAGATTTGTGTTTATCTTTAAAAAAAGGTTCGGCCCGCGTGGTTAGTTTTCTAAACCAAGAAGTAAAGAGCGAACAATGGAAGGATGTTTATATTGCAGATAGATCTTTGTCGTCATCAACTGTGGAAGTGAATAAAAATACCGTTATTTACGTGTTTTGTTGAGTGGGGGGACACACTGCTAACACACTTCCGCCAGACCGCGAACTCAGACGTGCCCCCCCTTTTGATCCTGGACCTCATATTGTACTGTAGCGGTACCAAACGCGTCGTCATGATGGGAACCGCGAATGCTGTTAACCGTTAATTGAAAGCGAAGTTGGCTGTGCTCATTCTGTGCAACTTCTGGCCTACTCCTCTAAATATTATGCGAATTTGATAATTAATGATGGTTCTGCAATTTGAGCTTATTTTTAATTTGCATAGATTTACTTTCAAGAATTTGGGATATAGCCCACTTTACTTGCAGTGGCGTAGTACAGGATGCAATAAATTTAAAAGTTATGCTCTCTTGTCTTGTTTTGACTAAAATTGCAATTTTTAAACGAGGCTCCTACGACAGTTGACCTTTTTCAAAGACAAAACCAAAATGGGAGCATGGAGAGGGTAATGGTGCTACTATTCTAAAGTTGTTATCTATTGGGTGATGTTAATTGCATAAGTATATTATATTGCTCTGAAAGGTCACTTACACAGAATCGCAGAGATTTTATTTATCACCTATGCAGCTAGTCTGGTTTGTAATTCATGGCCCACTTATTTTACCATATTATAAATTATTATTGTAAATGGGTACGTTTTGGTTTTAAGACTTTTTGAAACTTTTATGGCTTACGGTTTTACATAATTAAATTTATGTTAAATTTATTTTCAAGTGGTCGAAGTTGAACTTGTTTTTGTAAAATAATAATTCTTTGGTTGTACCTCTTCTAAAGCATTCGTCCTTTGGGAGAATATTTTTATGCAACTCAAAATCAAATCAATTTATTGTGATTTTAAAGGTATAAATAGACCATTTCATACAATTCATGACCCCCCCCCCTTTCCCATTATATTTTATTTGTCCTTCAACTCCTACTGGTAACAGATTTTTATTATTTCTTGCATTCATTTGCAATTCCATGGTTTCCTATTTCTGGGCGTTACTTTACAACGAAGGAAGCTTACTGAATGGATTTTAGAGGAAGAATCGGGATTACTGGCGTCAGGTGAAAAAAACTCAAACTCATCGAGCAAATAAAGAACAAAAACGGAAGTAGACAAAGAATAAGCTATAAATAACATTATAGGCTTAAGATTTTTTAAAATCTAATTTAAAAAATGGTTCAGAAGGGGAGCGGAGGAGGTAACAAGGCATCATAGTCCGACCAACCATCTACACACGATTAAAAATTTCCTGGATCCTTTCGCGATGGGTAGGTAAGAGGAAAATAACGAGGAGAAAGACTGAAGTAAAAAGAATGGTTAGGTTAGTGGAAGCTTTATCGGGGGAAATTAGAAGAATGAAAAAAGGATGTCCAAGGATGGGCATCAAACTTGAAGAAGAGAAGAAAAATTTACTTTTTCATTTGAAATGTTTATAATAAAAATGCTTGGTAGTGGAGAAGAAAAAGAGACAACAGGGCATTACCATAGACATCTTCACACGATTTGAAGATCTCCAAATCATGAATGCATGGACACCAATAAAGATTAGGAATAAAATTGAAACTTGTTTGGAAACGATAAAGAATAAAACTGGGGTCATCGACGTTAAATGAGTTCATGTACATTACAGGAAACATATAAGAGTAAAGAAGAAGAATAATTAAGTTTTTCATTTCCGATTTTTTAAAATTATTTGCCACGAGAAGAGGTTCTGGTAATGGCCAATGGGACAATCAGTAGCAGGATCAAATGGGCGAATTCTATGTCTAAGGACACCATAAATGAAGAAGAAGAACCTACTTTGTTTATTGATGATTCTAAACGTATAATAGTAAAAATACTAATTTGGGTTGGAGAAGAAGAGGATGACCTGAAATAGAATGGGCAACTAGGATGGGAAAACGCTGCATCTCAAGAACCGTACATGAAAACAAAAAGAAAATGAAGATATATGTTGACTAACTAACAGTACCGGATTAAATATTGCAACGCTAACGAATATGCATGTGTATTAATGAAAAGAGTGAGGAACAACTTGTGCTAGATTCTAGAGTGTCAGATAGTTAATCGAAATAATGCACTTTATTTTCCCAGTAGAAATATGTTCTTCTTCATCTACTAATAATGACAGAAAAAAGAACTCAAAGTATGTTTTTCCTGTTAAGTACATAAAAATTAAAGTAAATCTTTCATTCCATAATATACAAGAGTTAGATGGAGGCAAAGCCAACTTGTCCAGACTTTTTTAACATTATTATCATCTGAATGATTCTACAGTTGAAAATAAAAATTATGAACTTAACACAATGTTTTTAAACACAGTAAAGTATGGTTAGTAATTACATAGGGTGTTGCAAAAAAACCGGGCGTTTTAACTTACAATAAATCGTCGCCAAATTTTGGTGATTGGTCAGGCTGTACACCACGAATGTTTGTTACTTTTGAAAGTGCCTATTTCTGCATTAATTGGAATAGTAAACAAATTCTGTCTATTAAACAAATGTCTGTCTGTATTTATTTCTCTCGTTCTCTCTGTGTTCACTTGGTATAGGTTAGGAATATTATAAACGGAATAATTTGCATAATTTTTGTTTTATTTTGATTGTACAATAAACCAACACTACTTTATTTGCAACATTTGGTACACTGTATACGACTGTTACGGTCTATATACCTACAATATTTAAAAAAATATATAAGTGTTAATGCAATTTATTAGGAGTAAGTAAAAGCTTGTTTTATAAATCACAATATTGTTTTCATTGCCATAAATCAATATTGTCCTTATGTGTTGTTTTACAGTAAACAGGAAAGGATTTAAAAACATTTCCCCTTTTCATAAATATCATTTTTTTAATGAATTTTGCAACTATTCTAAACTTATTTGAGTAAAACGATAAGAGTGTACTAATCGTTAGGCAAATGTTAATGAAAGAATTAAATTTGAATGAGTGAAAGTTTTTAACATAGACAAGCTGTTATGTGGTACCAATTTGAATTCATGTCAGGTTTAAAACAATCCAGATAAGGGAAAAGAAGCAGAAGCCTTTTCTTTATATTATGCACAGCATCTATTAGAGCCGGATTATCAATCCGTAGTTAATTTCTTGTTAAGGTAACCAAGGGTTAACTGTCATGGATGCGATGCGAGTCTTGTAACAAATCGTATCCATGACAACTGGCCGTTGATAAACCGCCCCGGCCGTGTACGATTTCTTTAAAGATCATTTTTTTAAGGAGGCCCCATAACAGAAAATCTAGTGATATATAATATAAACTTTGTCAAGTAGGCTGTGATTTCATACAACTTAAATGTAATCACAGCCAACTTGACCAAGTTTATTTTATATAAGTCTGCATTTACTAGTGGAAAAATTATTATCTGGCAATAAAAATGTAAGGATCATGTTGAGTGAAGTCAAATTGTTGAATATATAAGCATTAATTGTCAAATTTAGTAATTTTTGGGGAGGAATTTGTTGGCAATGTAAGGAAAATTTAAAAATGAGGTAACTTTACTAGGGAATGTATTTTCCATGATACTTTGCATGGATACCGTACAAATAATGAGAATCCATTATTCATGTTAAAATTAAATTAGCGCAGAGTGTACTTTAGAAAAATGCCGTTATTTTTCTTGCATTGCTTACAAAAACAGCACATTTTTCGGTCCTGTTCTGTTGTAGCTAAGACAGAAGATTTTTTAAATTTCTGTACATCAAACGGTTCCTCCAATGTCCTTAAGTCCTATTTATTTATTTAAAGACATATTATTATCCAAATTGAAACGTTCAAACTTGATAAATGACTGCAAGCAATTTTACCGCTCCTCTAACGCCAATTTAAATAAAATATTGAGTACCACCACACAAGTATTTGGTGTAACGGTAACAATAATAAAACTAATGCGATAATTGTTATCAGGGTCAAGTTTAGCAAATGGTAGACTTTTTCAGGTCAATATGTTTCCTTTTTTTAACAATAAAGCTTGGAATAAATTTGAGTTTATAGGTCCGTTGTGACAACCTAGAATTTATAAATCTAAATGTGAGATTATGATTACGGGAACACATACGGGTGTGAAATACCGTTCTGTTCACGATGAAATTAGATGATAATGCAGTCAAAAATATGTGGCCCTTATGACTGACGCAAACAATGTAACGGTAGTACAGATTGTGCTGAATTTAGACCATATCGCAAATCATTAAATACTTTGCATTATCCCCGGACCGTTATGTGCTCTCTCGTGTTGATGATTTGTTGGGCATTGTTTGTAAATGACTCCAAATGCGTTCAACGTGCTGTTACGAAATTTAGATTCACGTAGGATGAATTAATTATTCTTAAAGGTAATCACACGTACCTACTAGTCACACTTACATATTGAAATATTTAAACCGAGATCAATTTATAATAATACAAATTTAGTTTTATACAACGAGGTCATATACATTAAGTGTCATTGACTGAACTAATAAAAAGTTTAGAATATATAGAGTTAATTTTGAAATAGGAAACGTACTAATGGAAAACAGCTTTTCAATCACGCTTAGCATCTGGAAGACGTGCGTGAAGCATATGCAAGTGAAATTGTCTTAAATCAATGGTAATAGACAAGAAGACCATTTGGTGTTATGTGGTTTACTGTACCTACTTGTAATGATACAAATTTACACTTTCGTTTCCGAGAGAATAAAATAGTACTTTGAAACTACCGGTTATAATTTCTGCAATTTATATTTATTAACAGCAAGGATAAATGTTTAACCTGCAGATAAGGTTCCGTGTCTTTTGATAGTAAAACCTTCCTTCATTAATCATTTTCCCAACGAATTCTGGTTTTGAGTTTCCCATCCACCATATGATTTTTTATTTGTTCTATGAAACATATGATGGATTATCTTATGGTTAGAGACAAAAGGAGTATTATTGTTCTGCGATCAAGTCCGATGGACCCAAAACGGAAAACGTTTATGGAGCAGGAGTTTAAAAGAGGCAGGCGCAGGAGATTTTCTGCGAAAACTCACTACCGTGTTCCAAGCTGAAATAATGGGTGTTGGGACACCAGGATTTTGATGGAAACAAAGAGCCGTAGGGTTAAATTAGGCGCAGACAAACCGTGAGCTCTGAACCCATTTTCGGAGTCTCTTATCAAACCGCAAAAACGACAGTGACAGAACATTTACAAGGCAAGACATTACGAGTATTGGCTAGATACTACTGGACACAAACAATCAAAAAATCTGAACTGAAGGAAAGAAAGCGTGTAACTGAGCAGAAAATAATTGGGCACTGTAGCCTCAATAAACATCTCAACCTAATTGGAATGGGTTAAGCGTGGAGGCTGAAACACCAACTCATATTTTTTTATAAAAGTCCCACCCTAGGAGAAAAATGCATCGGTCCATTTGGACCACAATTTATCGCACCTTAACAGAGAGCGAAAGCACCCATCAATGTCATCGTAAACTTTTTGGGAAAGATGAGCTGGTGGGGTAAAAATGGGGGAGAGGTTTCTGTAGGAGGAAAGTCGTCTAGTCGAATTCCTGATATTTATCGATTTCGTGGTTCTTTTTGCTGTTAACACTTTAGTGGCGTTGGAGGAGTATAACAAAAAGCTATAAAAGCAACAGGAGTAGAATGCTTCAGAAACTCATTTTTGCACACCAAACACATGCAAACCGGGGGAAAGATGTAGGTACAAGCCTGTGGTGGGATAAGTGTTAATATATGCAACAAAGATAAAAGTCGAAACAAAAAATGAGAACAGTAGAAAATAAGATTTAAAATCAATACTAGGAGCACCATGGAAAGAAAGACAGACAAATACAACTGGGGGAAAGAGGGAACGAGAAAAGAAAAAGATCTACAAGAGGTTATGGATAATCTAAGATGGGAAAAAGAATGGAATGATCACATGATAGATATGGAAAACTCGCCCGAATTTGGAACGACTAACAGGAACAAGGCCACCTGGATGACCGCATCCACGAGATGGACACAGAGTGTTTCTCTTTGGTCAGCAGCACCATTCCAAGTAGTCTGCAGTATGAAAAGATTATTTCAAATATTTTTGTTTCCTCCAATATTTTAAATTATTCCTTCATTTACTAACAGTTATATCTATGACATCGATTTCCTGGTGTGAGCTCTTTGCTCTGATAAAACTCGAAGGCAATCATGCTTACCCAAAAAAGATATTTACCAATATTTTGTTTCCCGTAAAGAGTTTGAACGATAAATGCACAATGATATGAAATATGATGCAAAGAAGAATTTATTATCTTTTTGCGAAATATAATCTTAAACTCAGTCACGAACAGTCATGTTCTGTGATTTAGATAAAATAAGCGTAGAGAAGAACAAATCTTTATAAGGAAATTAAAAATGTGGATAATATCATAAATTCCTTCCCATATAACTTTGGACAAGGGTGAACAGAAATGGAATCTGAATTATTTTTATTTATAAGCGAGTGATTTAATTAAGACTTCATATAGTTTTCCAATTCATTTTTTAAAGCCTACATATGTAATTATACAGAGTGACTAATACCTATAATATTTTCGGCACTACCTTATCTTCCTGTTTACTCATGCGATTTATATAAAAACTTTCAACTTCTGCACAATTATTTTTCATTTCAGTATTAAAATAGACAAATATGAAATAACCTACTTTTGGATAAAAACTTTTATACATTAGAGGAAAAAAATATTTACAAGTGTTTATACGTTGTTCTTAGGCAATAACGTTGTAGAGCTTACTACGCCATTGAACTGAAGTTCTAGCAGGAGAAAGTGGTCGGACTTTTCGAGAATTTATTAATCATGAAGGCAATGACTTCTAAAGGTTCAAAGAATTCAAATAAGAACAGGAGATTCTTGTTTATTTGCGGGTTTTACCGCATTTATGATCGACCATTGGCTAACTGACCCAATTTTAAACATATCCGGTATTTTCCTATTGCAACACATGTTTATGAATATAGGAAAAAAAAAAGTGGAGGTGCAAACCTCCCCTGGACTTTCCCATACTCAAAATAAACATTTCGTTATTGGTATTCAACAGTAGTTCGCGAGACAAAATTGGAAATCATTTGAATGCGTAGCTAGAAAAACGAAACTATGCGGGTTCGAAATGTACAGAAGAAGACACGTGTGTATCTGTTGTAATCACAGCTGGCGAAGCCGGACGATCGCTACCGACCGACGCGCATGATTCGTTTCCGTCAGAGTGAATATTCAAAATTCACGAATTTCACATCAACCGTACATTTTACATATATGAATACCTTATACTATGTGATAGACAATTAAATTTTGCGTTCAATTATATAATAATATACAGGGTGTTTCATTTAAAATAACAAAGTTGCGTATTGTACTGTGGAAAGCAAACGCCCTGTATACGTGATATACATTTAGAAAAATCCAGAATTATATACTGAACAACTTTTGTATTTAAACTTCTTTCATATTTTGACTAATAAAGGCGCTATAGGAGCATCAATTTCCGATTTTCAACATCTCGTAGAGGGCGCCACAGTGGAATTCTGGCGTTCATCAAAAAACAAAAATGTAGCTAATACCAAGCTGCATAAGTACAGAAAATTTAAACAAATTCCTTAGACCAGTTTTTTTGTAATAATTTTTCAAAAATTTCAAAATTTTTGGAAGAGCGCCGTTGCGACCGTTTTTGGATTTAGTAAATATTTTTTTTTCTTAGTCTAGTACAGCCAAAGGGCTTTCAAACAAGTTGTTGCGGAACCTGATCGGATAACTGGTTTTTGAGTTACGGGGCGTTAAAGTCGAAATTTTGAAAAATTCATAGCGACCGCCATTTTGAAGTTAGAGAGTCCGGTAAAAAACTGTTTCCTTTGAATTTTGCCCTTCTTTCATATCCCCTACTCAGATTTTCAAAATTCCGCTTCTGAAAAAAATGATACCGCTTCCGGTTTCGGATTTTTTTGAAAAGCTTATTTTGTCGATGAATTTTCGATATACCCCTTTATTTCAAATTTCACCAAAATCGGTCCAGTAGTTTTTGCGTTAGAGGCGTTACATACCCACGCACCCACGCACCCACGCACCCACCCACCCACAGACAGACATTTTTTCTAGACCACTTTTTTGGGATCCTGGAGGTCCAAAAGACGTATTTCCGTGAAAATCTCGATTTCGAAAATTTTCATGATATCAATACTTCCCTATACCAGTAGTGGTATGGGAAAGTAATAATTAATTTCCTGGGGTCGTAGGTACAAATATAATACGAAGGACAGAGGTTTGTTTACAGGATGGTTTATTATAATATAGGGGATGTTTCAATATTCCGCGCAGCTATAAAAATGATGTATCAGGATGTAAGTCTAGAAATACTTTGTTGTATAGAGTTAAAAGTTTCCTGCAATGATTACATCCCAATCGTGTTCCTATAAATTTTTTTACTTAAAATCACGATTAAATAAAAAGAGAATTTTGGAAAATTATGATTTTGTACTAAAATTTGGAAAAGGCAACTCTAGTTTGTATGAGAGCATATTTTTTGTGTAGTTAAGTTTGGGGGATAATATGTTAGTGAGAAAATTTTGGGAGTAAAGAGACAAAATAGTCAAAGGCATATATTATACCCTTCCTCCATGGCCCTACTGATCCACTTATTTTAGAGAAGAAATCTATAAACAATAAACCCCGTGAGTAATATCTGGATACAAACAAAGTTTCATTCTCCTAATACTACTATACCAGTTGGTGACTTGAGCGACCCCCAGCATAGGGATTTCAGTGATAAATTCTTAATGTTCAAATATTGGCTTCCCTAATTATTTTAGAGCAAACGTGTGTTGGGGTTTTTTGTAGAGAAAAAAATTCTGCATCTGTTCATACTATTATTTATAATTTTCCATTTTCTGGAAGCGTAGAAATAGAAGAAATTAAAAATGGCTTTTTTAAAAAAATCAGTGATGCCATGGAATTATAAAATCACACAAACGCACTAACATTTCTGTCTCATTACATTTTTTTCTTTTTGAAGCAATAAATCGAGTAGGTAATAGGAAACAAGATTATATTTTTTACAAAACAAACTTCAAACTTATGGATTAGTCTGTGAATCGTTGTATTATTTGGAATTTGCCTATTCGGATATTTTACGCTAAATAAGGCACTTTATCATTTCTACTTTTTCTTTCGTTGAATACATTTTAAAAGTAACTGAATTTAATAATCAGTTATAAACTTCAAACCGTAATGACAGATGTAAATGCGAATGTTGTTTGTTTAGATAATTCCAAGGCATCACTGATTTCTTTAAAAAGACCATTTTTAATTTCTTCTATTTCTACGCTTCCGGAAAATAGAAAATTATAAATAATAGTATGAACAGATTCAGAATTTTTTTCTCTACAAAAAACCTCAACACACTTTTGCTCTAAAATAATTAGGGGAGCCAATAATTGAACGTTAAGAATTTACCATTGAAATCCATATGCTGCGTTGCTCAAGTCACCACCCTGTATACTCCTAGACTACGAACAAGATGAAATATTGTATTCTATCGAAATATTTATAAAACTTTTTGCAATAAACCTATTTAACTATCACAATGACATTACATATCTAGTGGAATGCAGTGAGAGTGTTGTCTGTGTAATAGCAGTCTAACAAAAATGACAAACTCGAACTTTAACTGCTAATAATTTACAAAACATAATCTTTAAACAGACAGATATGCAAAGAAATTAAAACAATGTAGAAGTAGTAGTTTGAACACCTGTATTGCTAAGTAAAATGTCAGAAGTCGCGACGAAAACTCAGTTTTCAGATTTTATGAAACTGATTACTTCCAAATACTCAAACATTTTCTTATTTAAGAAAGTTTGGGAATTTTAGAAGTAAAATAGGCACAATTAAATAAATACGTTTTTCAGGAATTTAGGTTTTTTTAAAACAATTATTGTTACTGAAACTGAAAAATGTGTACCATTTTAATAACTTCCTTGTTACTTATCTTTATATAAATTTCCCAACCCTAATCACCTTAAAATTAATGCAAAAATAAATCATTCCTGTCATCAAAATTATTTATAGGTTGTCTACTGTTACTACTAGTATAATGTAAAAGACAAGTTATGGACACCTTATCTTATTAGTTAGCCCATTAAGCCATTAGTAATGTTTGCATATTACTTATAATAATTACTTAACCTTAAGGGGTTTCCAATTTAATGGAAGTTATTTCATGATAGCGATTGGGTATTGCAAAAATGAAAAATCTTAAGTAGCTACAACTAATTTATTAGAATTGCATGGACATGACACGTCAGAATGTATAGAATCGCTCATGGGGGAGTTAGAATGTTTCTAGTCGGGGTGTACGTTGGGCGATAAATTGGTGCAAGCCCAAAAGAAATGCCAGGACATCCGATTACAAACTAAACAGCCCCCAGAAGTTATAGCAACTCAGAGAGAGGAAATTGTTTATTTTAATTATTTGATAAAGATTCCTTTTGGGGGTTGAAGTACCTGCAACTATAGTTGGTTTGCAAAGAGGTGCATGCCCGGACATTGGTTGAAACTTCAGAAGGGTTATTAAAAAATAAAATTTTTTTAAAAGGAAGAGGCTTTTTGGGTAGTAAACAGAAATCACAATTTATTATTTTTTCCTAGTTTAAAATCTGGATTTTTAAAACCGGTATCTTTTGCAAGAGGGTTGTTTTTATGATATGCAATAAATATAAGGTTCTGGTAAATATTTTTCATAAAATACGTAGATTGTTTAATCGGCAGGGCCTTGGAATAACAGATTTTGGTTCTCCGTTTTTTTTGTTTTCAGGTGAAAAATATTGCTATAAATCACTTACCATTACATATCCAGCTTTATTCAACTGAAGAGTATCAGCTCGACTACTTTTTAGTAAACAGGCTAATAACTACTGATGGGTGGGCATTTATTACTAAAGGGTGAACATTAATGTTGTAGGTAGGGATGTGGCACAGCCCGCCCCCTACTCTACCGGTGTCACAGCCGGAGGATATAAAAATATTTTTTGGTGGATATTTTAATTACAAGAAGCAAACATAAGATTTTTTGCAACTGCTTCTACTATTTGTTGGAATTGCTTAACATTCTCGCTCTTTTTCTCGTAAATTTCTGATTGTTTGCGTGCATTTATAAAAAATCATCATTAGGTGGGGGGGACTGATCGATAACCACAAATTATGTAAAGGAAGTCTATATACCTAGCTTTGTTTCTCAACAATTAACGAGATTATTTTTTTGCATTTTTATCGAAAACCGAAAAACTCAATTGAACTAAAAAAATTTTTAAGTTTCAAAAGAAATTTATAAATTTTCCTTTTCATCAATCCATTTTTTTATGTCTTAATTATTATTTATATCTATACAAAAAACCCATCTTGACATTTACTGCATCCGCGTGACTCTTTGTTAGGCATCGCGAAGCGGCTAGCAACCGGAAGACCCGGTGTCTTAGTCCGGAGATTCCGGGGGGCCGGGAGGGACCCGGAGCCGCTAAGGGGGGCTAAGTAGTCCACTGACCTACTTTACCATCGACGCATACTTTACTTGAATACTTGACTTGTGTTTGTCTTTGTGCCGAAGAAGTCAAGTATGAGATTAATCAAGATTAAAAAGATAGAATCGGAGATGGAAGAACGTCTTTGGTACAAAACCAGTTGCACGAACAATACAAGATTTTTGAAGAGAATTTTATAATTTAAAAGTTTGTTTATGGTTTTGTAAAGACATTCGTGAGGAGACAATAAATAATATTATTTATTGCAGTGGCAAAGGAATTTAAGCCAATTTGCTTTGCTTAGGAAATTAAGGGACATTATTGTTTTCTTTCTTTTTTTGGTTTCTTTGATTTTTGGCTTGGTTTAAATATGGGATAGGGTTGTAGATTGTAAATATTACCAATTCAAATTTTTCACAGGTAACCTAGACCTAGACAAGGATAATTTGGGCAATTATCTAACACTGTTTAAAATACCAGACAAATAAGGTATTCAAAACGTCGTAGATTTGAATGTTGTCCCAAAAAATTGTTTGCTTAAAATATAGGCCGAGTGCTAATGTAAATTTTCATTGTTTTAAAGTGAATATTTATGTTCTAATAACACAGCCGGTTTAGTTTATAATTAGAAGAAAATATTAGACAATTCATAGTTTATTTGAACTGTATTTGATCAAAATTTCATTCCATTGCGGGTACGTTGACATATACCTATATGTATTGAGTTAAATTTAAAATATTCATAAAAACATCATCAATGAATGCATTGGCTTTTAATATTTACATACTCCTATTTAGTTAATTAGGTTTCTGTTCAAGTATGACTCACTTTATTAAGGAAGGTTTTTCTTTTAATATATACCTATTACGCCTACTTGATATGGATATATTGGCATTTTCTTGCATTTGAAGGATTCCCTTAATTATACGTTATTGGGATCGCATATATTGTTTGTATGGGGGAAGCTCTTGCAAGTAATAAAAATTTTAAATATTACTGGATGGAGAAATAAAAAAGTTTTGGATTTTACCAAACATTTAAAACCAATGAAAACGAGGCAATAGTTCAAATTGGAATTGGTCAAGGGCAAGTAAATTCCAAATTTGTCAACAGAATGTATTCAAATGACGTAGATATAAATTCTGGTCAGCAAAATTTTTCAAGTTTATGGCGATAACTATCCGACAAATTATTTACATTTCTGAGGTAGTCGTCCTTCATCATTGCCAAGGTATAGGAAATGGCTTTATAATAAATGTTAAAATAAAAACATTATCTACTTACGGATTTGTCTTTCCAATACAAAAACTGATGTAGGTCACTATTGTATATCCAACAATTAGCACTGTACCTCCGTTCTACTTGTGTATTGTTTTTTAACACTGTTGTCGAAGAACTCTTATAGAATCTTAAATTTTAAGTTTATTTATAGTTCACACCACATGTGCGAAAATTTCCGAACACAAAAAATCCAATACACTTTTGTCAAAAAAATTCACATTGTTATCACCGTTTTGGCTTGTGCAAAATATTCGTTTTTTTTAGGAAGAACATCACTTTAGTTTATTTCTTTTTTGGTATTAAAACCAAATTCGGACCAGGCCACAATTTTGAATAACTTCCTCTAAGTATGTTTCCGTGTCATCCTTTTTGCAATTCTTCGTCGAAGATCACCGGCACAAAAATTTTGCACAATTTTCTTAACGAGTTGCACAATTTTAAATTTTTGAAACCGCGCGTTTTTTTTTTGTATAAAGACAAGGGTGGGTGATTAGCCTAAGCGAGATTGGTGTTCAAAAAATCGTGAAATTTTTTGGAAGCACGAACGTGTTGGCAGTGGCAGAGGATACACTACTGGACACTGCTGAAGCCCTACCAGAGACCCCCTGGTTCCCCCGCCGAAGAATAACTGTACCTGTTGTAGAGACTTACCGCGGTAACCTACATACACGTGGAGGGGACACCGCGATGTCTGGAGGATGACTACGGATCTTGGTGGGTGTTAAGAATCCTTGGAAGACTTGGGGGGTAATTTAATTGTAATTTAGGCGATTATTGTTTAAATGCCTTCCCGCTGTGTGAGTCATATTGGGGCTTAATGATCTACGTGTTCTTGCTAAAGTACTGTCCTTATTAGTTCTTTTTGGTAATAGCCGAATTATTCGTAGGTATCATTATGAGAAAGTATATATTTTGGAGATTCCAACGTTGTGTCTGCACACAAACCTGTTTCGATTAATAATAATAAAAAATACTTAATATATTATATTTATTATTATTGTAGCTTGTTAAATTATGCTATAAATAATTAAATATGCACCTGTATTATCATAAAATAAGTTTCATCTTTCTTATATCTAAACGTTAGCTAATTAATTGCTGAATATATTTAAAAAATCCAATAGTGGCACAGAAACAAAAGTTTGTCCTTTTCAAAATTATAAAATATTGATCAAATAAAATTCCTATGGATTTTACTGTTAAATAACAATCTTTAAGATTTAATTAGTTGTCCAATTAGTTAGAATTGAAGAATAACTTAAAAATTTAAGATTCTGCTAAATTTTGTGACATAATAAGAACAGCTATAATTACATTCTTAGGTAAAGTAAGTAGTACTGACTAATGATAATTTACAAAAATCTTAATACATAAATTTGCACAAATTTGAAAGTCGTAATAATTTTTTTTCTTAAATTACCAGATATCTTATTATTTACCTGTGTTTATCAACTGCATATTTTGATGCTTTTTTCTATAATAATGATGGTTGCAAATAAACTTTTATAAAAATACACAGTTGGTGACATGAACTCCGTTATTTATGAAAAATGCTATTAATTTCCATAATTTAGTAGGTAGGTATTTTGATTTATGTTACTAAAAGGAAATCTAGAAAACATTATTTTGGTAACAATAAAAATTCTTTGCAATAAAAATGTTTAGCGGGCTAAACTAACAGAAATTGTGTTTTAGAATTTCGCATTGTGTTTCAAGATCTGAAACACAATTTAGTGCAGATTTATTTAACTTTTAAGTTTAAAAAAAGTACAAAGAAAGTAGCAAAATATTCGAAACACTCACAAAAATGATTGAAAAAAACTTTATACTATAGTAAAAATGTGTCCGGAAACGCTTTGTTGGGGACGCCCGAAAAAGGCCTCATAAAATATGAATTATAATTAGCTCAGATACCCTTTAATATAAATAAATAAAATTTGGCGTACAGTACTAGTATAACTATCTGCCAATATTCAAGTAAAAGTATTTTTTTAAGCGACTATGATAAAAACAGCTGTTTTACGTATCTTTTGACAACCGTAAAGCGTTAATTTGTAGTAGGCATTTGTCAAATACTACTTCCCGGCTTGATTTACTTCACTACCGCATTTATTTCACGACCGCTTTTATTTCGCAGCTGCTGTAGCCACTGGTTTATTTAATTTGCAAACGCATTTTTTTTAAATTTAGAAAATCTTTAGGCGACCATGATAAAAACAGCTGATGCGGCTATGACGTTTCAGGATGGTCACTTGACCAAATGTCATTGGAATATTAAAAAAAAAAAATTTGGGATATTCGCCTAAAGAATGTTGTTTGTACCTCTGCCAAAAAGTGCTTTTTGGCTATGACACAAAAATAACCATTGTCGACAGGCTCGCCAAACAGGGAGGGCTCGGTACTTTTTACATTATTTTTGTAATCTTCAATTATTGCTTTTAGGACTTAGGTAGTACATCAAATTTTTTTATTTTAATTTACGTTAAAAATTAGATCAAGATAGTACCGTTAATTTTTTATCCAACAAAATTGATTTTAACATTTTCCTGGTTCAAAATGAAAACCTTTTTTAAGTCTTAACCACACGAACTTTTTGTTAAGTATGAGTTTTCAGTACAGGCTGAAAAATCTTAAAATTTCAGTTTTCTATCTTCCTGTGTAATTTGATTTTTATAGGCAATAGCACAAAATGGTTTGGACATTATTAAGGTAGTACTTTTTAATACAGATTTCAAATCTCTCATTAAACTTTTTGTAAGTCACCAACTTTTCAAGATATTAACTTTAACTTTGCTTTTTTAAATATGTGTCAAAATGTAATTATACTTAGAGATTTGAAATTTTTGCATTAAAATGTGACTTAATATGTCAAAACCATTTTCCGATATTGTCTGTAAAACTGAAAATTTAGTATTTTTCAGCCTGTACTGAAAACTACATAAAATGTATAGAATTTCAATGGTGATCGTAATATGCTGAACATTTCTTCTCATTTAACCAAATCTCTATCTCTTACTGTTTACGAGATCCCCATGCATGGGGTTGTTATTTTGGACACCCTGTATAGTATATGTATTAATTAAAAAAGCATTAATCAACATGGGTCAGAAGATATTGCGGATATGCAGTCGATTTTGGAGTTTAGCGTCAATAAACTGTATTAGTAATTTTTTATCCTTTGCATCTTTTCAATCGTTGTAGACCTCTTAATTGACGCTCTTTTGTTTGTTATTATTAGTACCTACTAGTTATATTACAAATAAGATTTTAGCACCCAAATTAATATGAGGATTATAAAAATTTTTCTCATTTTGAATCAAAAAATGTTAAAACCGACTTTTTCGAGAGAAGGGGTTGATCAAAAAAATGAAGAATTCTATTTTGGCGGAAACTTTTAACGTAGAATCATATTATGTACCAAAATTCTTAAACAAAATTAAAAATTACAAAAATATTGTGAAAGTACAATTATTAATTATAATTTAATTTCGAGCTCCCCCATTCGGGGGTTGCATTAACTAAGCATTTCCGGACCTATGTTTTCTATGCCTTATTCATGTATTTACTCCAGTGTTACAAATACACCCTTAAAATATTTTACCGTATTTTATAACACCCTGTATATGCCTTTTTTCATTTCTTAATTTCCTATTTTACATATTTCTTGTGTACCTACAGGAATGTATCATAGTGCCGTCAATTATCTCCTAATTGCTTTTATTTTAAACTTAAATGTCTTCACTTAAAGTACAAAATTTCTGTATTAGTTCTTTTTCACTAATGGGGTACATTTAGGTATCTACAATTAAGTTCTTTGAATTATCAAAAGATTATACCTCCTTGTCCTATAATTTTCATATTTACCTTTTGTTTTACTTTTGATTGTCAGTACACAATTAAGAGGAAACAAAATTAATCCGGAAAGCTTTACCAGAATAACAGGACATAGTATTTTAAATTAAAGTAATAAGTATTTCCGGAATATTAACAATTATTAACTTTGTATTCATTTTAATGACACTAGGAAACTTAACTTTAAGTGATTTCGTCATTGTCCTAAAAGTTTGACGTAAAATACTAGACACGTAAACTTAAAATGCAAATAAATATATTTTAAAAATTCAATTTAGTAATGGATATGGAAAGATACTGTAATAGGAATGTAAATGTCATTAAACTTTTAGGTAATTGTGTTGGGTTAGGACATCTAAACTCACATTATTATCCCTATGTGCCTCCAGACAAGTTAATTTTAGGGTTTACATGTTAGTTTAAGTAATATATGAGCTAGAACGTAAATATATTGGGAGACTTCAACGCGCGGTTAGACAAGAAACCTTTACCTTTTATGAATTTTTCGAATACTTACGGGGTCCTATCTTTTTTTAAGCTAAAGTAACGGTTTAAATTATAATTTTGTATTTTTGTGTAAATTAAAAAAAATTATTTGGGTAAATTTATCAGTATTTACCTGCTCTACACTACTAGAATGTATTGGGAGACTTCAACGCGGGATTGGACAAAAAACCTTCGCAGGCTTACGCTGACTCGCGGTCCTGGTTTTTATTAAAATTTAATATTGTGTTTGTAAGTCAATACAAACGTCTTACAATAAAGTATTCTATTTAATGTTACTACAGAACCAATAAGAAAACACTTGAACATATCCTCATTATTTTATTTTCCTTTGAACTTGACTTTTATAAACCTTGCTGACCTTATTTATCCGGAGATTGACTTCTTGGCAGTGTCCAAATAAAACGGAATGTGTTTCTTGTTGGTTCAGTTTCTGTTTTCTCTACAACAGAAAGCAAAAACCTTAAAATCTAACGGCTTGCGCATATAGCAACGATTATGCGATTTGTGAACAAGAACAATTAAATATTATGGGGTTCGTGTTTTTCCTTCACACTTTCATTGTCTCATAGTACCGTACATCATTAAATTGAGCGGTTGCTTCTTTCGAATGTGGAAATGTAGAACAAACGCATTTCTTGTGGTTCTTACTTGTACCACTCGGTAACACGTCATGGTAGCTGGTTCTTGTATGAGGATGGTTGAATGTTGATTCCACCAACAATTACTTACATTTAAAGTTTTTTTTTCTACAAAAAAAGATCTTACAATATAATTTTCTACAGGAACATCGCAGATTTGAATTGTTAATATCGGACAAATTTTTAATAGCGAAATTTTTCAGTTTTCATGGAAATATGTTAAAATTATAGTTTAAGAAACTCTGGTGGAAATATTGTTGAATTATACGCAGAAGTTGCAGAACGAGCATAAATAATGTAAGCTGGAAGTGACGATGTTTTCTTTTTTGTTTACTTTTAGAGTTATGATGAATTGTGACATAGCTAGACACAAATGTGTTGGTGTTTGCCATTTGAAAATTTTATTCTCGCTTGATTTATCATGTAAACTACTTGGGTTAATATGTTAGCTTAATGATTCCTCTTTATACAGTAGTACCGTAAATATGGTGTAAAAAAAATAAAACCGAAACAGAAATTACAGGAACATTTGCCCATAAATGGTACATTTCTCTTATTAGGAACTGATTCAGTTGTTGACCACTTTTTACGAACCAATATACCAAAATAGAGACTTTGCACATCTGAAAAATTTTTGCAGCACGTCCCACCCAACTTTTTTATTTTATTGCTCTTTTTTGCTACTGTTTCCATCTACATCTTTCTTATGGGCTCATTACACTTTAATCAATTTAATTTAATATAAGAATGATAAAAGCTACTTAGTTTTGACAGCAAGGAAGATTTTTGGGGAAACTCCAGAGTTATAGAATCCTACCCTAGTATACTTATTCCCTCCACGCTATATTATTTTATCTTTTTCATGCAATAGTAACATGTTGGGAAACTGTTCAGGTCCACCAAATGGAAAGCTCGTAAATACATTTAATTAATGATCCTTTAGTGAACTTGTTCCAGTAGAGCAGGGTCAGGCATCAGGAAAGTAAGTACTCCATGGCCAGAAACCCCAAATAAAAGCTCTAGAGACCTACCCGGGTTCGCATTTCCCTTTAATGTACCTACATCGAGAGCAATTTTAGGCTTTCGAGCATTAGGAAACTTCTGAAATATTGGAAAAAATTGAAAAATTCGAAAATATTCAATTCTGTTATAAATCAATCTGTAGAAGGATTTGTTATCTTTTCTTTTAGTTCTTTATTAGAATCATTCAGTGACATGAAAGTAAACAGGTGTGGATGCGGATTAGGTAAGTTCCAAGGACCAGGAAAATTTTAAGAGCAAACTTTAAGGAATTTTCTATACATATCTACTTATGCCCTTCTCCACTTTTTCGTTATGCTTGTTTGGAGGAGTTGAAGGTAATCGTTAATTGTAACGAGAGATCAATAAAAAAACCAACTAGGGTAGGCTGTGAAATTGATTTATTTTGGTACTTTAGCCACATCCACAGAATGTCATTTTATAACGTTTGTAATTTGACATTTTTATTGTAAACAAAGTTTATAACCTTAAATTGAAACTTGAAATTTTTTCACCAAATGAAATAAAAAACTTAAAAATTATACAACCGGCCCTTAGACAAGAGCGTTCAGTTTTAAATTTTCATGGCAGAAATGTCATTCTGTGGATGTGGCTACAGTACCAATTTAAAATAATTCAATTTCACAGCCTACCCTTTATTGATCTGTTGTTATTATGAAAATGTTTAGTTAGAGGAACCCCTTGGGAACCCCTTTGCAATCAATGTTGCATAATATACTTTGAGTAAAAATATATGAGAACCTGTTCAGGTTATCAAGAAAAAATTCCATCTACGTTTGGGAGAAAATTCTAAAATATTTTGCTCTGTAATAAATTCCTATTTTATGGGAATTTTTGTGTTAATTGTGGCTTGAATTCTTTGTTTGAAATTAGCGGGTAGCGGCAGAGTTTAATTTACATCTTGTTTTTAACAAAACAAAAAAAATGAAGCAAGTAGGTACTTATGTTAAAGAGTTTTTTCTATTTTACCGGGGGGGGGGTTATTCCCTGAAATCTATATTAAGGTGGAAATAGACCAATTAAATTGATATTTCGAAGTTCTTATGTTTTGTTAAAAGTAATATTTGTAAATTCCTTTAAAAAATGTTAATTTTTGTAGTAAAGTGTTTGTTTTATTTACATCGTTATCTTTTATGTTCCAACTGAACAATATATTACTAGCAATAACCACAATTAAATTGCAGATGTGCTAGCGGAACGAAATTTTGGAAAGTGCTCGAGGCAGGGTACCTGCTAGGAATGTTATCAAAGATAATCTCCATATTTGCAATACTTATTAATGGCCAACCACCATTGTGTAGCTAATTAGTTTACAAGATGGTGCCACTCTATATTGACTGTAATATTATTTCCATCCTTATCTCATTGTCTTTATGTGTTGTAAAAGACTGAAATAAAAATATATAAAGTTACGGGCAATTTGTCCGGTCGTTACCTACTTGCAACATAATTATAGGAAGATTACGCAGTTTTGAATTTTAAGTCGATCATGTTAGCCTTTAAAAATCAGTTGATGGGTTTTGCTTTCAGGAAATGTTTGCTTTTATGTCTAATTAACTTCCATTTTTTTTGTAGCAATTTTTTATTTGATAACAATTACATTTCTTAAAGCAATCATCCTTAGAGGATTAGAAGTTTCCATGCTGGTTTCTAGGTACAATAAAAATATTGTTGAGGTCAAAAAAATATTTTGTGTATTTATTAGGACAAGGAAATTCAAAATCTTCAGTCATCACAAACAAGCGTCTTGGGTAATAACAAGCCAACTAAAGAAGTTTCCGATTTCGAAAGGTTTTGCTCCACTCGCTGGTTGCTGATTATTATGTGTTTGTGTTTCAGGCTTTGTGTGTGTTTGAGTGAATGTGGCGTGTCAGTGTGTTGCAATCAAGGAAGTCCCGCGGCCTTGCAAGGACGTGGCTCCGTTCTTTCACCTTACGTTACCTGTCTTTCTCGTACCTGAACAATTCCAAGGTGTTAAAAGAAGAAAACACGAGTACGTGATGTACGTACTAACGATTCTTGGACGTTGTAATCTTAATAAAGAATTTAATTTATGTCGAACGTAATTAAGAATTTGATAAGCTAATGATAAGACTTAGAAATTTAATAATAATATTCATTATAATGTTTATTTATGTGGACTATTTTGCTACTAAATTTCGTGTACGGAATTATAAAATTTAGGGCACTTTGTTTCAGCTGAGTAAAGATTAAATTACAATGGAACACTTGTAGATATGAAAATCAATTAATCAAAAAGAATTTCTCTTTAAACAAGTCATTTACATGCGAAAGGGACACACCCTAAGTAATCACAACAACACGTTATGGGTTGGTCGTAAAACATCTCTTTAATTTACACGCCGTAAGTTTTGGAATCTGAGAAAATAATCGGTGAAAAGTTTCAAGTTGAACACTTTCGATGATATAAAATTTTTTCCATAATTAAGTTTTTTGGGTATACATTCCTTCATATTATGTTGGATGTTGATCATTTACGAAATAAACGCATCATAGAATTAAACGATTCTTTAAAATTCTGCTTGATTATATTTACCTTGTTCGACGAGAATCAGGTCAAAAATACTAAATTCCGATTGAATTTCGCTCACACGTTTTAACATAAAAGAATAAGATTCGCCTAAAATTATGAAGCAAGCAATGGAAAATATTAGCATTCATGCACTAATTTATTACAGAATCAAAGACCTCTAACATGGATTAATTTTTTTAGATTAACTATATTTAATTTTATGATCAGCACTTCGAAGTCTCCTAATATTGATTGTATTGTGTTGAATTACTTGAAAACTGATTTGCAAGAGAAGAGGGAGTATTTTATTTTTAAACAATTAGGTGTTGGGTAAGTATAAAAAACCTGAGGTTTTCTGTCTCACCCGGCGTTGAAGTCTCTCAATACAATATGCATTGCAGTAAAGGCTGATAAATTAACCGGATCTCATTAGTTTAAATTTACAACAGAGGTCCCAACAGACAATTTACTGACTTTTTAATAATCTTATGACCTCTTCTAGCCAAATTGTGACTATTTTATCATTTTATGACCCGACGACGAACGAGAGATGTCTCATATACAGGGTGTGTTACTTAAAGAGTGGAGCTCCCTTCCGTTTTTACTTTCCCATACCACTACTGGTATAGGGAAGTATTGATATCATGAAAATTTTCGAAGTCGAGATTTTCGCGGAAATACGTGTTTTGGGTCCCCAGGAACCCAAAAAAGTGGTCTAGAAAAAATGTCTGTCTGTGGGTGGGTGCGTGGGTGCGTGGGTGGGTATGTATGTAACGCCTCTAACGCAAAAACTACTGGACCGATTTGGATGAAATTTTAAATAAAGGGGTATATCGAAAATTCATCGACAAAATAAGCTTTTCAAAAAAATCCGAAACCGGAAGCGGAAGTTAGACATGTTTTTTTGGTATCATTTTTTTCAGAAGCGGAATTTTGAAAATCTGAGTAGGGGATATGAAAGAAGGGCATAATTCAAGGGAAACAGTTTTTTACCGGACTCTCTAACTTCAAAATGACGGTCGCTATGAATTTTTCAAAATTTCGACTTTAACGCCCCGTAACTCAAAAACCAGTTATCTGATCAGGTTCCGCAACAACTTGTTTGAAAGCCCTTTGGCTGTACTACACCAAGAAAAAAAATTATTTACTAAATCCAAAAACGGTCGCAACGGCGCTCTTCCGAAAATTTTGAAATTTTTGAAAAATTATTACAAAAAAACTGGTCTAAGGAATTTGTTTAAATTTTCTATACTTATACAGCTTGGTATTAGCTACATTTTTGTTTTTTGATGAATGCCAGAATACCACTGTGGCGCCCTCTACGAGATTTTGAAAATCGGAAATTGATGCGCCTATAGCGCTTTTATTAGTCAAAATATGAAAGAAGTTTAAATACAAAAGTTGTTCAGTATATAGATTTGCATTTTTCTAAACTTATATCACGTATACAGGGTGTTTGGTTTGCACAGTACAATAAGCAACTTTGTTATTTTAAATGAAACACCCTATATATTATTATATAATTGAATGCAAAATTGAATTGTCTATCACATAGTATAAGGTGTTCCTATGGCTAAAATGTACGGTTAATGAGAAATTCGTGAATATTGAACTTTAAAACAGTGTAGGGTGAAATTTGTAAGTGCCAATATGTTCAAGTGACCATGCGCGGGACGGGAATTCCTTGTCGCCGGCTAATCCTAGCAGCCTATGAATATAAATAATCACACATGCGCAGATGAACACAATCGGCACTTGTGTTTATTTTCCATATACTAATTTTCAAGTTTAGTTTATCGGTTGTGGCGAACAATACTGTTGAATACCAAAAACGAATGTTTATTTTTAGTATGGGAAAGTCCAGGGGAGGTTTGCACCTCCACTTTTTTACTTTCCCATACAACTGGTATATATGGGAAGTACCTACCTACCTACTGATATCATCAAAACTTTCGAAATTGAGTTTTTCGCGGAAATACGTATTTTGGATCTCCACAAACACAAAAAAGTGGAGGTGCAAACCTCCCCTGGACTTTCCCATACTAAAAATAAACATTCGTTTTTGGTATTCAACAGTATTGTTCGCCACAACCGATAAACTAAACTTGAAAATTAGTATATGGAAAATAAACACAAGTGCCGATTGTGTTCATCTGCGCATGTGTGATTATTTATATTCATAGGCTGCTAGGATTAGCCGGCGACAAGGAATTCCCTTCCCGCGCATGGTCACTTGAACATATCGGCACTTACAAATTTCACCCTACACTGTTTTAAAGTTCAATATTCACGAATTTCTCATTAACCGTATATTTTAGCCATATGAACACCTTATACTATGTGATAGACAATTCAATTTTGCATTCAATTATATAATAATATATAGGGTGTTTCATTTAAAATAACAAAGTTGCTTATTGTACTGTGAAAACCAAACACCCTGTATACGTGATATAAATTTAGAAAAATGTAAATTTATATACTGAACAACTTTTATAATTAAACTTTTTTCATATTTTGAGTAATAAAGGCGCTATAGGAACATCAATTTTCGATTTTCAAAACCTCGTAGAGGGCGCCACAGTGGAATTATGGCGTTCATCAAAAAACAAAAATGTAGCTAATACCAAGCTGCATAAGTATAGAAAATTTAAACAAATTCCTTAGACCACTTTTTTTGTAATAATTTTTCAAAAATTTCAAAATTTTTGGAAGAGCGCCGTTGCGACCGTTTTTGGATTTAGTAAATAATTTTTTTTCTTGGTGTAGTACAGCCAAAGGGCTTTCAAACAAGTTGTTGCGGAACCTGATCAGATAACTGGTTTTTGAGTTACGGGGCGTTAAAGTCGAAATTTTGAAAAATTCATAGCGACCGCCATTTTGAAGTTAGAGAGTCCGGGAAAAAACTGTTTCCCTTGAATTATGCCCTTCTTTCATATCCCCTACTCAGATTTTCAAAATTCCGCTTCTGAAAAAAATGATACCAAGAAAACATGTCTAACTTCCGCTTCCGGTTTCGGATTTTTTTGAAAAGCTTATTTTGTCGATGAATTTTCGATATACCCCTTCATTTAAAATTTCATCAAAATCGGTTCACTAGTTTTTGCGTTACAGGCGTTACATACACACACACCCACCCACCCACCCACAGACAGACATTTTTTCTAGACCACTTTTTTGGGTTCCTGGGGACCCAAAACACGTATTTCCGCGAAAATCTCGACTTCGAAAATTTTCATGATATCAATACTTCCCTATACCAGTAGTGGTATGGGAAAGTAAAAAGTGGTTTAGAAAAAATATGTGGGTGGGTGGGTGGGTATGTATGTTACGCCTGTAACGCCGAAACTAATGAACCGATTTTGATGAAATTTTAAATGGGGGTAGGTATATCAAAAACTCATCGACAAAAAAAGATTTTCAAAAAAATTCCAAACCGGAAGCGGAAGCGAATATGAAAGAAGACCATAATTCAAGAGAATCCGTTTTTTACCAGACATTCTAACTTCAAAATGGCAGCCGCTATGATTTTTTTTAAATGTTAACTTTAACGCCCCACAACTCAAAAACCATGTTATCTGATCGGTTTTAGCAACAACCCATTGACGGTACTATACCATGACGGAAAACTAGTTTTGAAAATCCAAAAACGATCGCAACGGCGCTCTTCCAAAAATATTGAAATGTTTGAAAAATTATTACAAAGAATAACTGGCCACACGATTTTGTGTAAACTTTCTACACTTAGTACTATACAGCTTGGTATTAGATACATTTTCCTTTTTCGATGTATGCTAGAATTTCACTGCGGTGCCCTCTACAAGGTTTTAAAAATTTGACATTGACGCTCCTATATTTCTTTTATTACTTAGTCAAAATGGTAAAAACGTTTAAATATAAAACTTATTCAGTATTTAGCTCTCCATTCTCCTAAACTTATATCACGTATACAGGATGTTTGGATTTTACAATAAAATATAAGCAACTTTGTTATTTTAAATGAAACACCCTGTATATTATTATATAATCGAATGGAAAATTTATTATCTATTATATAGTATAAGGTATTCATATAGCTAGAATGTACGGTTGACGAGAATTTCGGGAAGTTCCATGTGCGTTTTGTAAATTTTGAAGATTTAGGCTGGACCCTGATCGTCCGTCAGTAGCGAGCGTCCGGCTTGGCGGACTGTCTCGAGAACTAGCTATAATATACTGTTGAATACCAAAAATGAAAATGTTTAATTTTTAGTATGGGAAAGTACAGGGAGGTGTTAACGTCCACTTTTCTTTGATTAGAACCAAATTTTTAAATATAATTTATTTTCAAAATTAAATCTAAATTTATAATATTCATAGAACATCGCAGACTAGTAGGTACAGCTAAGGACTATGTCCTTGTTTTTCTCTATAGATAGGAAAATTTAGTTTTTCAAGATTTTTTTTCAAAATCATATGATTAAATTAATTTGTTATGGCAATTCAATCATTTTATGACTTTCTATTATCGTTTTTACAATTTTTTGATATTTTAGAATTTAATGACCATCGGTACCCTTAAACTGGTGCAGTTTAGAAAAGTATAGCTCAGTGAGTAGGTATAGAAAAGATTTAAAATGGCAAAAGTTTCTTGGCTAGTCGCGCGTTGAAGTCTCCCAATATATTGACGTCGTAGCTCATACATCCGTACACTTTAACCTACATATCGAGTGGTCAACCCTAATAAATTTAACGTGTCTCAAGTAACATCCTACATATAATAATGTAACTTTAGATGTTCTGAAATGCCCCAATTTTCTAAAATAAAATGACATTCAATTATTAATGTTAGCTATATTATATTTCAATATCCGTTACGGATTTTTTTAAAAGTATATTGCAATGTTAAATTTATAGTAGATTAAGGTTGTAGAGGAGAGTTTCTTCTGGATCAAGAGGATAGGTGTACCTACAGATTTTTGGTAGGGATTTATTGGTTCTGTAATCTATTCTAACCCTGCCCACGCATGTCTGCTTTTACATTATTTTGCCATATTTGTCCTTCTGCGCTCAAACTCTTCATTTTTATTCTTTCTGTTACTCGTGAGATTGCTCCTTTATTTCATGATTGATAATGCATTCAAGATACTTGATTTTGGGTAATTATTAACAAATCAAAAGTAAAATCGGTGAAAGCAAAATGGTCACCCGAGGAAGTTTTAGATGGAAACTGGTTGGTAAGATTACAGATGCAGAATCAGAAATAAAAGAAAAGTGGTTCAGAAAAAACAGATTATGAGTTAGGTTACGAATAGGAAGTAATAGGGGGTTCACGCCAAGTTGGGGATTTGTCTCAACATTTTGAAAACTTGTAGGTACCTAATAAATATTAGAAAAATCCGAAAAGGCATAGGTAATAATTACAGCAAGTTCTTGAGATTGATTTGAAGTTTGACTGGTAAAATACTCTCAAAGTTGAATTAGACTTTAAACTTCCTTGCATGAATTGATTTATTTCCTACAAGCTTTAATTTTATGTCCTTTTCTTGCGAAACACTTGTTGAACACATTCAGATTTTAACAAAGGTTCACTCACCTGTATACCAAACAAAAATAAATCAAAATCACAAAAACCTATGCAATAAACCACAAAGTATCCTTCTTAACAACGCAATCCGTCACTTTTAGTAGCGCATGCTACAGAAAAATTAAACCATAAAACCATAAAGCGGCTACGGGACCCAACAATCCATAAATTGGCTTGATATTATACTTACCTGAATTCCATTTGACAGAATTTGGGCACCTTTTTGTGTGGTAAAATAATTTTAGAGTTGTATACACCGGTAGGGGGTCAGGTGACATTAAAGAACGTCTAAAGCTATCGTGGCCAAAGTGGTTGATGAAAGCAGACCATGAAAAATTAGTTTACCTGTTGTATATTAAAACATCGACTAAAGCGACTGACATGAATATAAAGATTGTGTGGTTTAACAAAACCAATAGGTAGCAGGTTGACCAAGGTGAGCATGTCTAATTGGATGTTGTCGCGAAGAAAAATGTTTGAATTTTTTGGTCATAGTAGAATTATAAAAGAAACGTTTGGTTAAGGTATGAAATTGTATTCTTGTAATTTTTATGTTTTGCATTTTTCTACCGTGCTCTTATTCTTTGGGATAACTTGACCTTATAGTAGGTGTCATAATAATTTAATGTAGGTACTACGTATAAAGTTGCGTGTTAGTTATCAGATTAAGGATCGATGTGTGTGAGTGAAATCGTAGCTTCTGCTACTAATTATTTAATTGTTATAACAATTCAGAACGCGAGTAAAAGTAAATTCAGTAACCGTATCAAACATATTTCGATATTGTACTATAGAATTAGATTGCTTATATGTTCTATCTCCTTCTAGATTACGGACTGTAACTATTACAATGTTTTAATTTGAGCTAATTTTGTCAACATTTTCATTAAATTTTTTACAGCATTTCTCTTAGTTATTAAATTACGTAATTAATGAATTATATTCAAACTTTGATTTAGAATGCGTGTATAAAATGCGGATGATTATGCAAAATTACAGCAAGAATTTTTTATGCCTTAAAATCCTAAAAATAAAGTGATTGTTTGATATAAAAACAGCTTTATCGGTACATTTCTTAGGTGATCATCCATAGGGTAATTTATGATTAAAAATATTTTCAGCCATCAATTTCTGCGACACAATCGGCAAGCGGTAACATGAATTCCATTTCATTTAAAATAACACGACATGAAGGCACATTGAAATGTACCTATCTAGATCGAAAGCCCGTCTTAGGTTTCAAACATCACTAGAAGCAGAAGTATATTGACGAATATGTGATAGTAATAAAAGGTTTTGAGAGTTAGGAGTCATGGCTGCATGAAATAATTTTTTAAGGATCTTAAACGCCAAATTCTGATGGTACTTTTAGTCCAGGAGCTAGCGGTATATTAGAAGACTAATTTCTGTCAAGCTGAAATTTTTTTTATGAGCTGGTATGGTTATGTCTGCCAAATGTAGGTGGTCGGCAAAATAGGACCGCGGGACATAAAGCGCCCAGAATTCGTTTGTTTTTAATTATTTTTTGATGAAATTTACAAACTTCAATCAACCTAATTCCTTTTTTGCTCGTTATTTAAGACATTCCGACAACAAAAAATTGACTGTGCGACAAAAAAAATCGGAACTGGATCAGTGTCTACCGTTTGGGGTTCGTATTTTTTTTAAGACATTTGACTTATTACCATCAACCTGATTTTTTTAATAACTATACAGTGCGACTAAAAAGTCTGGAACTAAGTCAATAAAATGGAAATTATCGAAGTTTTTAAAAAATCCTCGGAGCCGTCAACTTTATTTTTTAAATGTGCATCTTTTCTGAAAATTGTCATTTTTCGATCGTCTTTTGTTTTCGAACTATGACGTCATCGATATTTTTTTTAAATGGCACCCCATATTTTTGCCGTCATATTTGGATAGAGAAGGAAATTCCGAATTCAACGATATGTCACAATATGACATTTACATTGGCAGTTGTCGAAATAATCAAGTTTAAAGTAAAAATAAAAAATAGAGTTAGCCGTGGAAAATTGATAGTTTAGTTGTTTAAAATATAAACAAATGAAGTTTTTCATTAAATACTGACAGTTGAGCATTGTTTTGTGCGTTTCCGTTTGTTACTTCCAAATTGTGTTGATTATTTTGTAAGATTGCTGGTGAAAATGGTGCGATATTTAACCGAAAAACAAACTTGAACACCATTAATTGTTATTTTTAGTTAATAAATGTTATTTTCTAAAATTTAGATGGTTTCCAAACGTCATAGTTCGAAAACAAAAGACGATCGAAAAATGTCAATTATCAGGAAAGATGCACTTTTAAAAAATAAAGTTGACCGGTCCGAGGATTTTTTAAAAACTTCGACAATTTCCATTTTATTGAATTAGTTCCAGACTTTTTAGTCGCACTGTATACTAATTTAACAATCACAAAAATCACCTTGTTCGACAATTTGAGCGGGACAGAAGCACTCTCTGACTTCCTGGGTTGGTTAGTTGGCCATTTTTTTTTCTTAGCGCTCTATGTCCCGCGGTCCTATTTTACCGACCACCCGCATTTGGCAGACATAACCATACCAGCACATAAAAAAATTCCAGCTTGACAGAAATTAGTCTTCTAATATACCGCTAGCTCCTGGACTATTTGTTCATATTGTTATCGGTATTAGATTTGTTGCATCTTGTGCCATCTTTTACAAATACCAGTGGCGGTTCGTGACAAAAATATTTGGAGGGCACCGTAGGGGATGAGTGAGGAAACAAAAATGACGCCGCAGATGAAATTTTTTTTTCGGAGTGCACGTGGCTTATTAGACGCGATTTAAGAGCATTTTTACAATGAAAAATTAAAGTTTGAGATCATTTAAAAAATTACATTAAACAAGCCATGACCCCTAACTCATCAAAATGTTTTATTATAACATTTTCATTCATACCCTCCGTTTTTCGTGATGCGAGAGAGTTCCGATTTTTTGTGCATTTTCTTTGTTTTTTATCCTCTTCATTATTCTAATAAAATTGTTCTAACTTTTCATTTGAAAATTTCGAGAGAATTTTGAAGAAAAGTGCGAATTTCCACGAAAATCTGTCACTAAGATAGTTTCACTGAAGACTATTTAGAGCTTTTTAAAAAATACTACGTGCATTAAAAGAAAATTCTTCAATCCATGAGTACAACAATTTTTATTCTCGGAGGTTATCTTCGTCCAGCAGCCTACCCTGAAAATTTTACCCTGAATTTATAAATAGTCTTAATTTGTTTGAAAAGGAAAGATAGGTTACACTAATATGTTTGCCACTTTTTCTTCTTCACCAGGCAAAGACACTTTCTTTATAGTAGTATATAGTATAAACAACATCTTCAGAGTATATGGCTTTAGTAGCTGGCACTTGCCTGAAATTAATTCTTTTACTTGTAGGACTTCTTGAAAAATAGTTTTATTTAAGAGATATATTTCATAAGCCAAGAATCTACTGAAATCTAGCGACTGTGTCGGCCAGATATCCCCTTTTTTAATTTTAAAGTATTGCCTGTACTTTGCCTTTTAAAAAATTACCGTGTATAATGTCAAAATATTTTGGGATGCTTAAATTTACAGCATCTTTTGATTTCGGTTACCCTTGGTTGTTTGCAATTTCGAGGTTTACCTGCACACCTTTTATAAATGGCTAGCCGCATTTTACGCCTGCCTAATATAACAATTATCAGACATTGAACTTTTGTGGATAAGGTAGACAATTCGTTTGACAAAATTAAATACGTGTTTTTGATTCCTCAATTTGTATGTAATTTATTAGTCATTGCACTTCGTGTATAAACAAAGATGACCTTGTGGAATAATATGAATGAATCGAGGAGTGAACTGATAATTTGTAATGTTACTATAAATAAAGTTGACAACCTTGGAGTATAGAATCCTGACCATACACAAACGCAAACTTATAGTGCATTAGGAGTTGTTCAATACGTAAATATTTTAAAATGCATTTTATCGGAAATTTTCAAATAATTGCCAGTTGGTCAGTTCAAAATTTTAGAATATTTTGCGACTTGATAAATTAGGGGATGTTTAATTAAATAAATGAAAAGTTAATTTAAGATAAAAGACTTAAAACTAAGAAAATATATTGCTGTAACATGCTTTAACTTATGGTCAAATTTAATTACTTACAGTTATAATTTATTGATAAGACTCTTTTATCTCAGGGTTTTTAATTTAAATTACGTGGGTTCCTCATCCCTTCTTTTTAACAAATATTAACATACATTTTTACAAAAATTAAACTATTTTATTAACACATTAACAATCAATTATTATTATTACTTTTTTATGTTTTTTTTTACAATAATCACAAACAATCCTATCCACCATATACTAGTAACCTCTTTTAAACCAATTATTATTTTAATTCAAATTTCTGTCTTATTTTAACAACCACGTATAAATTACTTATCTTTATTGTATCTTCTTATTTCTTACTCTTCCTTGTTTTACCATTTTATTTAATATTCTTTTTATAATTTAGGTCCATTTTCAATTACTCCTCCAGTTCTTTATTTTTCTTGCACTAATTTTCTTGCATTATCTCCCACAATACGTATTTTCTCTTCAAAACCCTTTTTCTATCAACTTTTCTTGTAATTAATATTTTTCTTGTACTAAAGCACGTCTCTTTACTTCAAAACGCTTTTTCTCCCCCAAAAACACGTCTTTTCCGTTCCAAACATTCTTTTCCACCCTCTGTTTACTTTTTTCATCTCCATGCCAACCATCTATCGTCTTCTTTTATTTTCTTCTTTTTTAAACAAAACTACCTTGATACAATAAATCCATAACCCCATGCACTATCTTATTCAACATTTTTTTTAATTACGCAAAATAGCTAATTTTTAATCTAATAATTTATACTTTAATTTACATTAATCAAAAACATTTTTATCAAATTTTTAAAATAATTTATCTTTTGTCAAAATTTTAAAATTTTATCTGTCAAATTTTGACATCATTTTTTTTTTATTTATTCACAAAAATTAAGAAACCGCCATACTAATTAAAATTTTTTTTAAATATTGACGTTTACTTTTATTAAATTAATTTTGACATCATCAAACTTGATTGATATAGCAATATTTTGGAAGAGACTTCAACGCTAAGTGTGCAGCCACACCTGCTGCCCTTCGACTTAACTTGTAGACGATTGATAATCAAATCAGTTTTTAATTTAAAAAAAAAGATTAATTATCCTTTTATGCATTTACATGTAGTACGGTAGCTGAAACGTTATTTATTGGGCCTATGGACAACTTCTGCACTTTGATTTCTTTATAACACCAATAAATCGAACCCTGTAATAAAATCTTCAAGGATAATTGTACCGTTAGTTGATAGTTGAATATGGATAGATTTTTTGTGTTGTAAAAACATTCGAATTTTACTTGAGTTTTATGATAACATATTGTTAAACAGGTCATAATACTGTTAAATTAAAGCAACCGTAAGGGTTGACCTATTTTCTATTAAATCTAGTATAACCCTTTATTAAACTGAGACCGTTTGGGTCTACAAACTTAAATGTACCGTTGTAAGGTTTTTCACAAAAAAAAAACGTTTTAGTTTAATAGTTTTATTGTGATGGTATTTCATACCCTGATTGCTGTCTGGTTTGATACTTGACATATGTTGAATGGTGGTGGGTTTATATTGTAATTTTAAAAAGAATAGTGCAGATGGTTTGGTTTGATTACATGTTGGGATGGGTAAATATAGGGAATTGGTAAATGTGTATTTAGGACTGATAAGTAATGTTAGGAATTATAGTGTTCACTTTTGTGGTGATCCCCTGTATGTTTGTTACAATTTTATATATTTATTAATCTCTAGAGTTAATACACCTGCAACATTTGTTCTAAAAAGAGCAGGAAAAAGAACGATTTCTCTCGAGTATAAAACTAATCCTTCAAAGGCTTCTTCAATAATGTTCGTCTGTTTGAAAGACGTTCTATGGGGTTTGATTGTTGGGACAGATAAAAGTTCAATGTTACGATTTGTTAGACTATAAGGTAGATGTTCTAATCTGGATTCATCAAGAACCGATTTATTAGATCATGTACAATTATATCTAGATTCTGTTAAAATATGTGGGTAGGTACCCCTAACTTAACACATAAATATTAAATGTTGCATTCGAGGTACCTAGTAATGTTTTATATTAAGAAGCACCTTCGGCTCGGGGAGTTGCTCAAGCGAGCAAGGCGGCCACGAAAAATCAAACACGCTTTTTTGTTTTTTGTTCGAGCTTAAAATCGGCGCCATTCGACCGTTCCGAAAGCAAACCGAACGCAGTTCGCTGAGGGGAAGCCCATGCCGATCGCGCATTTTTGGTACTGGCTCGGTTTCGATTGACACCATCCTCAGGCCACGGCAAGTTTTTTCGTAAAATCGTAAAAGGTTCTTCCGTTGGGTTAGACGAGAAGGCGTTTCCGGAATTAGGGGGACCAGGGGAGGGGGGTCGAGATATATTAATGTCAATAGTTACATTAATATTCTCATTTCCTGAGAAAAAAATTGTAGCAACAATATTAACATTGTTTAACGTCTCATCTTTAAACCACTTGGTTAACATTACTTGCGGTGTCGATTCAACTCTGATTCACCTGCATTACTTTGAAGATTCCGGAATTGTTGAATTGGATTGCACAACCGTTCATTTCTATAGATACAAAAAAATATTATTTGTACTAAATGGAATAACCGTTTTTTGTGCTTTTTACAATATCTGGACATTTTTTAATGAACACCTCCGCCTCGCAGTGCCTGATATATTTATATTTTTTATTTGAACTATTAATTTTGATATACTCGTAATTTATTTTGCAGTGTATTTCTTCAACAAATACAAAAATTGTTAGTGTTTGTGGACTAACTAGAAATTTTGATTACAAAAAAATTAAAAATAGATAATTCTTAATACTAATTGAGGAACTAACGGATTAAACATCAACGAATTAAACAAGGTCGAGATAGGGTATGGCAGTTGCTCCAAATACTGACCTGCCCTAAACCCTTCCGCAGTTGTTTTACGGAATAATCCGAAGTGTCATTAAACTTGCTCAGTTGTCCATTGTGGTTTCATTTAGAAACTAGGATAAAATAATAGAAGTTAGCCCTTGCAAGGTAACAAACTTTAGGAAAACTTTGCTATATTTTTATTTAAGTGATTTTGAGAGAATCAAAATATTAAGTTTGTTTATTTGCATGATCGCTTGATTGTCTCTCTAATGTTTTAACGTTTAAGGTATCTTGCTGTTGTGAAATGAATCTTTTTTGTAGTTTGTAGCAAACTTCATATTTTAATTTACAACATTTATCTAAGTTCTTTATTTTGAACTACAAATAATTTTTTCTTAACAAAATGACAACTGATTAAAACACTAAATTCAGCAATTTTTTTTTTAATTTTGTAACTTGTAAATTGGGCGAAACTGGTGTGGCTAGTATTTTTGTAATAATTTTTCAAAAATTTCAAATTTTTTAGAAGAACGCCGTTGCTACCGTTTTCGGATTTTCTAAATTAATTTTTCTTAATGGTATAGTACCGCCAAAGGGCTTTCGAACAAGTTGTTGCTGAACCTGATCAGATAACTGGGTTTTGAGTTGTGGAGTGTTAAAGTCAAAATTTTGAAAAATTCATAGCGGCCGCCATTTTGAAGTTAGAGAGTCCGGCAGAAAAAGCGTTTCCCTTGAATTATGGCCTTCTTTCATATCCGCTACTCAGATTTTCAAAATTCCGTTTCTGAAAAAAATGCTACCAAAAAACAGGCCTAACTTCCGCTTCCGGTTTCGGATTTTTTTGAAAAGCTTGTTTTGACGATGAATTTCCTAATTTCCCATTCATTTCAAATTTCATCAGAATCGGTGCACTGGTTTCGGCGTTAGAGGCGTTACATATACATACCCACAGACAGACATTTTTTCTAAACCGCTAAACCCTCTTACAAGGGAAAAAACTGTTCCTGATTTTGGGCTTCCCTTCTATCATTACACACTCTTGTACTTTGTACTTTGTACTTGTTGAAGTAAAGTAGGGATCACACATGTTCGATGGATCTAATCTAATATGTAACATTTTCTTTTTTAGGAACACAAGAGATGTACCTACGTATCGCTGTAATCGGTAAGTAAAAATTTATTAATCTTCTTGTAGTCTGTGGATGAAAAATGAAATGAAAATGAAAAATGTGAAAAATTCATACGAATTTCTAAATTAATCCTTTTTCATGATTCCTCCTTATATTAAACTTCCTATGCTTCATTAAACACTTGTTGACTTCTTTATAAAATAGTTAGAAAAATTAAAGATGGTAACGTGGGTGGGTTATCTCTCTTTTAGGCTGAATAGGGGCAACAGGGATGATACTTTTGTTCCTAACCGACCTCTTTATATTTTAGCATGTATTTGTTTATATATTTTTTTTCATACTATATTTGAAAAATACACTAATTTAGTATAAAAGTGAAACTGTGCCAATTCTTTCAATTTCATACTTCTTCCGTTTTCATTTATTACAACCGTATTACGTTAAAGTTATGTTAACCGACTCTTACAACAATATATCGTCAGAATAAGATTCTGTTTGATAAAATGTCCATTAAGTTGTTAAATGTGGTACACTTCTGCGGCCCCAGTTGTTTGGGCGGTTTGGGCCACGTCCGCTTCAAGACCTACTTGCAGCACTCGTTGTTAGCCATGCGTGTAGTACTGCAAATTTGAATTATTTCCAAGAATTTTACAAGTGGTGATGATTCGAATCCCGTATCCACTATATTCACTCTCTATAATTATTATGCTAGCAAAAATATTTGACTTGATGAGTTTCGCTTCCTGAATCCGGGTTTAAGGGAAATTTGAGAATTTCATGACGTTCGTGAAATAAAAATCAGTTGTAAGCGGAGTTAAATATTATACCCCTTCTTGAACCGAATGGTTAAGTATTAAAAATTGTGTGTTATTAATATCCTGAAAATTTCTTTCATAACCGTAAACAAAGTATTCAAGTAACGTCGTGTTCACTCTACTAATGTAAGATTTCAAATAAAAAAAATAGTCTATACAACTGAAATTCATACTCGAATGTTTCCATTAGATATGAATCGCTATATGCAAATATCTTAGGTGCACAACCATTATCTATTTCTCGCAGCTGCTTCACAACAAGCTAAAATATCCACCTACTTTTATTACAGTGCATCGAAGTCTTAAAGTTTAAGTGTAGGCCGATACATGACACTTATCCGTAGTAAACATATTCAGAGTCAAAAGGTCTTCATAACTCTGAAGGTAGGCTTCCTTCTGAGATTTTAAAGATTGGGTATGTAACGTCGTATACCATGTAAATGGGTCACTGTCATTGTTGGTTTGTAAACTAAAATAGACCTTGTATTTGCTTTATCTTTGTTACATTATGCTCTGCTCTTAACTAAGACACTTATAAAACGTCCAAAAATGCAAATTTAATTGTTTATTGTTTGTTGGTAAACGTTTGAGCACCTATTGTTGAAGTTTTTCAGATGAACAATTTGTTGGTGTGAATTGTTTGGTTAAATACAGAGGCTCCTTAATGATAGCTATAAAAATTTAATTGAAAATTATAGAATTTTTAGTGTTTATTAGAATTTTTTCCACATTAACGAGGAGAAAAATTATTAAGAGTTTTTTGCCTTTTTAATTAATATTTAAAAAAATCCATTATGCCTTTGGAGATTCGAACTTCAAATTTGAGAGTTCTAGTAATTGACCGAGCCACTGGAAAGTATTTGATTTTATTTTGTTCTAAAATATTTGAAGCATTTATTACATGTTCCCTGTAGGGATTCGAAGCCCAAAATTCAAATCTATGTAGGTACCTACTATCATTTAGGCATAGGACGAGTTCAGTGGCACTGTCCCAATTTAATGAAATCATATTTCTAGGAACGTTAGTTTGATATTACGATCAGGTGAAGGTAGTTTTGAGTTAAACGTTTATTTGAAGAAAAAAATAAAATAAACAGTTCCTTGGAGTACTGAAGGAATATTTTGTATGGGTACAAAAGCTGGATAACGGTTGAAAAAATAATAATAACATAAAACCGCCCATTGCAGTTGCTTCAACAGGTGCAATACAGTTTTTGCAATTTGGAAACGTGAATCGTGCAGAAGGAAGATCATATCATGACAAAAAAGCGTGTCCCAGTACAAGAACCAACTCCTAGATATTGCTGTAATATGCTTTGACTTATGGTAAAATGTAATTAGGTACTTACATTTACAATTTATTGATAAGACTCTCGTTTATCTCAGGGGCTTTAATTTATATTACGTGGGTTCCTTATCCTTTCTTTTTAACAAATATTAACATACATTTTTACAAAAATTAAATTATATTATTACACATTAACAATCAATTATAATTATATTTTTTTTATTCTTTACAATAATGACAAACAATCTTATCCACCCTATAGTAAGTATCCCCTTTTATACCAATTATTATTTTAATTCAAATTTCTGTCTAACAACCATATATAAATTACTTATCTTTATTGTATCTTCTTATTTCTTACTCTTCCTTGTTTTACCATTTTGTTAATATTCTTCTTATAATTTAGGTCCATTTTCAATTTCTCCTCCAGTTCTTTATTTCACTTGCACTAATTTTCTTGCATTGTCTCACTCAACACGTCTTTTCTCTTCAAAACGCTTTTTCTACCAACTCTTCTTCTAATTATATTTTTCTTGTACGAAAGTACGTATTTTTACTTCAAAACGCTTTTTCTCTCCCAAAAACACGTCTATTCATTTCCAAACATTATTTTCCACCTCTGTTTACTTTTTTCATCTCCATGGCAACCATCTATCGTCTTTTTTTATTTTCTTCTTTTTTAAACAAAACTATGGTCTGTTTTTTAACTAGGAGGAGCGATTCAAATTTGTCGCGCCAAAATCCACACCTGTGATTGGCTGCGGCCAGGCCGGTTTCACACCGCTAAGTAATTTGTATAAATTTTGACGTTTGGCGTGATTTAATAATTATTTTTCTAGGCGCTGACAGTGACATAATTCAGGCAAAATACATTAAATTAGTTTTCATTTCAGCTGTAAATTTTAAACATGATAAAAATTCAAATTTACCGTCAAAACTTCGGAAGCCTTCTTTTCTAGTGACATTTCTAGTGTGAATCTGGCTTTTGTATTCACTCCTCCTAGTTAAAAAACAGACCATAGTACCTTGATACAATAAATCCATAACCCCACTAATCTTATTCAACATTCTTTTTAAATTACCCAAAATAGCTAATTTATAATCTAACAACCATTTATACTTTAATTTACATTAATCAAAAACATTTTTATCAAATTTAAAATAATTTATCTTTTGTCATAATTTTAAAATTTTATCTGTCAAATTTTGACATTTATTTTTATTTATTCAAATATTAAGAAACCACCATAATTTAAATTAAAAAAAATAGTGACGTTTACTTTTATAAAATTAATTTTGACATCATCAAACTTGGTTGATATCACAGCAATATACAGGGTGAGTAAAAAATATGGAATAAATGCATTATCTCCCAACATAATGTTTTTTCTAGAAAATGCTCGCACAGGTATATAGCGATTTAAATTATTGCGCATATTTTAAGGTGTTTCAATTTTTTTTTGCGACAGTCGTTTTTTTGTGGTGACGTCAGAGTAATTTTTTTTAAATGGAACCCCATACTTTTTTTGACGGATTTCGACAGAGGATGTCATTCTGCATCCGAATAAGTAACTATCGTGACTTTGAAGTTGACAGTTTCTGCTATGTTCATTTTTTAAATTTGAAAAATTGTTAAGTAAAACTTTAATGGGAGACAGTTCGAGCACCGCTAATTAAGCTTTTGTTTGGTTGTATGAGTTTACCAGTTTCATAGGTTGATTTTTTTTCATGTTAATTATTGGTTCCTAATAAATAAATTGCCTAATATTAATGTTTTTGATTTAAAAAATGAACATCGCAGAAACTGTCAATTTCAAGAGATTTGTTCGTTTGTCTGCACTAAACTGCTCCGAACAGGAAACAGAAAAAGATGGCTACATACGGCGTTGGTGCATTAAAAAGAGATAGCATGTTGTTTGTTTCCTGTTCCATGCAGTTTAGTGCAGACAAACGAACAAGCCTATAGTCACGATACTTATTCGGATGCAGAATGACGTCTTTTGTCGAAATCCGTCAAAAAAAGTATGGGGTGCCATTTAAAAAAAATTACTCTGACATCACCACAAAAAAGTGACAGTCGCAAAAAAAAATTGAAACACCTTAAAATATGCGCCATAATTTAAATCGCTATACCTGTGCGAGCGTTTACCCAAAAAAACATTATTTTTGGAGATAACGAATTTATTCCATACTTTTTACTCGCCCTGTATGTAGAAATATTCACTGAACGTAAATAACCCTTGGGAATAATTTATACAAAATTACGTTGAGTTGTTATTTTTACATTTGTTTTGACGTTTAAAGCGTTTACTTTATTATTCACTAGCGAATAATGATAATTCACGACAATATATTATGAATAGCATTATCCCTTAACCAAACTCCTAAATAATTGAATCGTCGTGAAAGAAGAATTTGATGTAAAATTATTTTTTTTTTATTTCAGCCATTGTTGGAATGTATCAAATGCTTTTTTTAGAAAATCAGTATTTCCTAAATGATTTTTTAAAAATAAGTTTGACTCTCCATTTCCTAACTCATGTTTGACATAATTTGCAAAATATAAATCCTGACAACATAAACTAAAATTAAGAATTCCACGGTCACGAATAATAAAGGAACTAAAAAACTAGATATTCTTGTCATGCAGCATAAGCAGTCGCAGTGCATGGTTCTAAGGAGGGTAATTATTGTTAAATATTTTCGCTTTCTAATGGTAGTTGTTATCTGCCAAACATTTAAAATTTAGGTTAGTACAGAGTGTCTAACATCTGTGCTAAGACATTTTACTGCAAAACATCTTGTATTGTGTTTGTGATTTAGGGCACTTGCTCTTTTCGCTTTTAAATTCTCATTTTCATTAGAGTCAAGGACACTAATATAATGGTCCTTGGTCCTTTCAGGGATTATCCTCTACACTGACCTAAAGAAACTGAAAACAATTTTTATTATTATAAGCAATAAAAGACTTGAAATATAATTTATTAAAGTGACACAATAATACAGACCCACTCTATACAGGGCGAGTCAGTTTGTTGTACCACTTGACAGAAGAGCTTCTTTTAAATAGCAGGTTACTGTTTTTTAAAAGTTTGAACTTGTCAAGGATTAAATCAAACCTACCCACCTCATTTTTCAGACTTTAATGTTTGTTCCTGTTGGCATTTTTTAAAAACTTTAACTAAACTAAAAATTAAAAGAAATTTCAATCAAGAGTTGATTTCTTTTTATTTCTGTTTTAATATTTTCCAACGTGCAGCGTGAAAGAATACAAAACGTGCTAACATTTTTAGAAAATATTTAACAATTTCTTATCCTGTATAAATAATATACAGGGACACAAAAGTAGGTAGGTGCAATTCTTTAGTCTTAGGTCATAACCCTTTACAAAATTCCATGTTGTGCAAAACTAAGAATGTAAAGAATTTCTTACGCCTCAAAGTTGTAACAAAAAATCCGGTTTAACAAGACATTTTTTTTCTAATACTGTCCTGATTTGTGTCTCTAAAACCATTTATTTGAATAGTTTATTGTACTGTGCTTCTTGGGTTTGTCGAACCATAAAATTTAGTTTGTTACGGAAATCTTGTAAGGGATATTTAGTCAATATTTGGTCACAATGTTGACAACCGCTTTCAAAACAGAATTTTAAAGTAGGCTATGCCGACGATTGGGCCTGATTTATACCTTTAAAGTATCCTTTATATGTTGTTGCAAAAGTTTTGTTTTAATTGGTTCTCGACAAATTTTTGCACTTTATATTTTATCCGGTACAATGGTCGGTCATCCAACGAATACCAGTATGCAGGTTATATCTACCAAGACCTCATTTTCTTATCTTTTAGAGAATATTCACCTTAAATTATCGCTTTATAGGTGCTTTCTTCTTAGTGTAAAAATGTGTGATTTAAATTAGCAACACCAACGTTTAGTGCTAATTTTGGTTAATTCTTTGCGATTTTTTGTTGCAATTTTTGATGTTGGTAATGTTTATTTAATGTCACCACTAAGTCACGCATAGTGGAATGCAATAATATCCTATAATCATCGTAATGAGCTTGCTGATTTGAATTTTTATAATTAAGGAACCAATTTTTTGAAACAAAATGTTCTTAATCATTTCCGAATCTGAATTCTATCAAAATTTAGTAACTGGTTTAATAATTATTATACCTTATTACAGTGTCTCTATTACCAATACGTTGCATACTCTATTTATTTTAAATTTCAGAATGTTTTAAAATATAAAAATTTTAATTAAAATAATTTTCTAATTCGCTCAATATTACCATTAAGTGTTTCAGCAAAATTGCTCGTCATGTAAAGTGATTTATTTGTTATTACATAACTGATTATTAAACCATTTTTTAGCGAGTGCATTTAAAAAAAAACTTTCTTCCTTTTGTTAATATATTTTACTGTTTTCCGTTACTTCAAGTCAAATTTATTCTTATATTTTGCTCTACTCTTATCTCAGGATTTAATTATACGTGGGTTCCTTATTTTGCTTGCTTTAAAAAAAATAACTTTTGACAAGAAACCAAATTATTTTATTTACAATTAAATATTATATATTTCTATCCTAATTAATCTAAACACAACCCTATCAACCCTACAACCCCCCTTAAACTAATTCTTATTTAAAATTAATCCTTCTGTCTGATTGGTGGCCGTTATTGTGAACATAGAGAGACAAATGCTTAGCGCTTTGCATGTATCGACACCTTGATTATGCATTATTTTTAAAATTTTCGAATGCTACATTGAACATATCTCGAATTGTACGTAGGTATTGACATGCCCCCATAAAACCATTTTACGATTTGTTCTTTTTCAGTTACCTTGTATTTATCCATCTAACCAAAATTTTTTCTTTCAATTGCAAATATTATACAGCAATGACAGCAACTGACAGAACACAATTTTAAAAATAATGCATAATCAAGGTGTCGATACATGCAAAGCGCGTAAGCATTTGTCTCTCTATGTTCACAATAACGGCCACCAATCTGTATATAATTTAAACCACTTATCTTTTATTCTTCAAATAACATCATTTTCAATCTTCCTCTCGTCCAATTCAATACTTTCATCCTTTATCTCAACAAAATATGTGTCTTTTCTTCACAATATTATTTCCAATCTCCTTTTCTTTCAATTTAATATGTTTCCTCCACCAAATTACAAAAAAAACATCCATTTCTTCAAAATGTTATTTGCTAAATTCCGTTTCTTTCAATTTAATATTTTTCTTGTATTTTCTCGCTCAACACGTATTTTCACTTCAACAACGTACTTTCAACCTCTTTAGGTTCCAATTTAAACTTTTTCTTTTACTACGTATTTCATCAAAACACGTCCTTTTACTTCCAAACGTTTTTTTTTCTTGTTTACTTTTTTCATCTCCATGGCAACCATCTATCGTCTCCTTTAATATCTTCTTCTTTTTTAAACAAAATTTCCTTGATACAATTAAAATTCTTAACCCCACTAATTTTCTTCAACTTTTTCAACTTTTTTCTAAATTACCCAAAATTAGCTAACTTATAATCTAATACAAAATTTAAAATTTATAATCTCACAATTTATACTTTAATTAATCTAAACATTATGATCATTTTTAAAATAATTTGGCTTTTGTCACAATTTTTTAAATATCGTATCTCAAATTTTTACATTTATTTTTATTTATCAACAAAATTAAAAAACCGCCATAATTTAATTTTTCAAAAAAAATAGTGACGTTAACTTTTATTAAATTAAGTTGGGCTTGGTTCACATCACAGCAATATATTTCAATAATTAAGAGGATTGTCTTTTACTACTTTATTTTATTGTATATTACAAAACCTTAAAATTGAATTCAAGACAATACAAGGGTGTCCATATTATGTTGGATTGTATTGTATTGCCTTCTGCTTAAGGGGAAGATAATCTTCATACAAGGGAGTTTGGGGAGAATGTGTTCGTAAAAACATGAATGAAAGAAACCATACAAACATAAAGTTTCCTTTTCGTTATTCTTCGATGACGCATTTCAAGACAGTTCTTGGTAATCGTTCTCCTGAAGCTTGAAAGATTAGATAACCTCTCTCCTTATCTGCAAAATAAACTCTGTACAAATCAAAATATCTCTAACAAACAATCAACAATCATTTTCTTACCTTCGTTTTATTAAATAATATAGAAGAATTAATAATTTAATACTAAAATAAAATTTATTATTAACTATGCCATAAGTGTGTTCTGGACTTCCAAAAACCTGTCAAAATTATGTTCCTATACATTACGGGCATTCAAGTCTCCAAAGCTGAATATTTTATTTTCAATGGTGGTCCGATTAATTAGGAGAGAAGTCGAAAAACAGATCGTAACTTTTAAATGAAGGAAGATAATAGAAAAGTATATAAACAATTTAGATACTTATCTTTAGGGAGCAAATACTCCCCGATAGTTTGTTGGTCGAATATAGTAAATTGTTAAAAATAAGTTTATGCAGAAACTGTAGGACATATGAAGAGGTTTGTGTTAAATTCTTTTGTGTTTCTAATTTTTCGTACCGTTTTTCTAACAGCTATAGCGTCATCGACTTCTTTTCTTCTTACCTCATTCGAAGGAGCATATTCTATACGTGTGTTAGATTACCTATAATTGATCGTAGGACACGTTTCATGTAACAAACTTCTTCAGTAAAAATTATGTAAAGAACTGCAGTTTCTTTGAAAATAATATCGTGTAAGATTAAAATACAATTTTATTGAACTTAATCAGGAATTTCTGTTTGATATTCAGATGTAGATGTATAGTCTGGGAATAAATATTATCGATGGTGGCGCTGCGGTCAAAACTTTGTGACGTCAGAAACGGGATAAGATTTTGTTATCGTATTGACATAATTGACATTTCCCTTGCTTTATTCGCCGTTTAACGTTCTCGATCCTGTTTACAACAAGTGAACTTCCCGATTTAATCCCGCTTCTGACGTCTCACGGTTGGTTACTATTCTAGCCACCAGAGGGCCTATCATTAATATTTATTCCCTTATCGAAAACAAAAGAACACTTGGCCTAGGAGACTGTTGCCAATTTTTGTTTAAGAGAAGGCTTTATCGAATTGCCATAAATATTATAAATATTACGTACCATGAAGTGACACTTTTAAGGTAGAGGATGCAGTTTGGGAAATCGAGGCCCGTAGGGCCGAGGTTTCCTAAGCATTCGAGACCTTAAAAGTCACTTATAGTTCGCGGTTAGTAAATTATTTTTCGCAATACCTGAAAATCAAAGAAAAGTAATAAAAAACGAGTTAAAATTGAATAAAAATGGCATTTATATATTTTAATAAAATTAGGTAGCCTAAAACTGAACAAAAGTAAGCTTAATACATAAAACATACTAGTTACCATGGTTGCAGGGCTGTAATATTTACTTACAGTTCGAGTAGGACTGTAAGTAAATATTACAGCCCTGCAACCATGGTAACTAGTAAATGAATTGTAAGTTAGACTAAGAGCCAGTCTTTCAATTCGGATTTAATTCCCCGTTAAGCTAATAAACGATTAGTTGTCATGGAAACAATTCTTGTAACAATGGTATCCATGACAACTAATCGTTTATTAGTTTAACGGGGAATTAAATCCGAATTGAAAGACTGGCTCTTACAGTAATAAAAATTTGTTAATAACGATCAACTTACAATGCAGGTATTGCGAAAATAATAATTTATTCCTCATACACGATTATCGGATCGAGAATGATTCGAAATACTCATAATCATTAGTTTTGGCCTCCTTAGTCGTCCGCCTATTGCGAAGACGATGGAAGGCAGAATTGAAACCAAATTTAGTTAGTAACTGCAACATTTTGTGATTTGTGTTGGGCTATTAATTCCTCATGGTTGTCCTTATTTATTGTTGTGTATGGTGTGATTTATAATTTGATTTTGCAGTACTTGACATACTTTTCGACTACTCATATTGAAGCCTTTGATTAGGGGATGTAATTCTCTTTGCTACTCCTAATGTTTTTTTCAGTAACTTATTACAGACACTTTTTACATTTAGGCCCTAGGGTTTTCCTGTAACGAATATGTATTTTTCAGTGGCGGTCCGTGGGTTAAAAATTAGGGTAGGCAAATCCAAAAAATTCAAAAAACTTCAAAATTTCAAACAGCACTTTATTCAAATTAGTATATTAGGGAACACGTATATTATTTTTTATATACAAGACCAATACGTCTTTCTTTCATAGCCGCAAAATGATCGATTATTTTATCATACCACCAATTGCTTTGTTCCAGTTCGGAAACTACATCTTTTTCTATTGCACTTAATGCTGAAAATCAGTCTTGATTTATTAAATTGCGCCAATAAGTTTTAATTCGCTCTAATGCAGAAAAGTTCCTTTCTGCAGAGGTAATCACCAACAGACAAATAATAAGCGAATGTGTTTACTTAAAGAAAATACAATTCCCATCAGTTATAGTTCCTTGTTCAAAGGCGAGCCTCCGCCAGCACAGAATCCCGCTACACCCGCACTAAGGAACTAAATGTTATCTTCATTGCAATTGTACCTACAGTTCCGAACTAAAAAGAGAAGACTGAAATAAACAAAAATGAAACCTACATCTGTAGTACATCTGGTAAATTGCAACAAATAATGTTTTTAAATTTTATTGCATGGTAGGTATTAGCCTTAGGATTTACCTACTAGGAATCGAGAGGAAATTTAATTCCCAGCAGTAGTTCCTTGGCCATAGGCAAGCCTTCGCTTGTACAGAATACAGCAACAACCCCACCACTACTAGTAGTGTACGATCTCAATATTAGAAAGTTTTTGTATACGAATTATGCAGACTTGTCGTTGTCAACAGTGACAGACTGGTAAACTGGCCATAGCTAGGCGAGCCTCAGACCATAAAGTATATGGTCTAAGAGGCGAGCCTTACGGCTTTGGAATCACGTACGCTGTCGGTATCGCATATCGGTTTATTTAAATTCTACGAAGTGATTTTGTTCTTAATAATAGTAAATATATAAAGTATGTCTTTTTTTAAATTTGTTTGTTTCAAGTTACGGATTATTTTTGATAATTTTTAGGTAGGCCCTGCCTACCCTGCCTAATAGGACGGACCGCCACTGGTATTTTTCTTCTATTGTGTCTCTTAAAGTTTCATGGATTAGTCTAAAAAAACACTGCGATATGATTATTTTCGTTTATTTTTTGTTGGTCTCTCTTTTATGTACGGATGACAAATTCTATTTTCCATTTTTGTTGTACATTTCTTTAATGATTCTATTGATTTTGATCGCAGCTTCTGTAAAATTATCAACAAAAATGGCACTTAAATTTCTTAGAAGCTTAAAAATTGTTTTTTATCTGACCGTGATGGTTGCTTATAAATCAAGAATCTAAATTATAGTATTCCAATTGAGTTTTTTTTAAACCACATGTTTTTTAAACAAAGCAAGCTCGAGGAGACTACTTAACGGTAACATTAAATAAGATCGAAGAGAACTAGCGTGTGTAGAAGAGGAAACTGTCTTGATGTATAGTTGAAGTCTCCGACGTAGAATGGTATGACGGATTACAAATCAGATCATTTAGTATACTACGGTCAATATTATCTTTTGATTATGTACCTCTGTTGCATATGGTCATAAATTATACGATCACAGCACATGTGATCCGTGCACTGAATGTCGTGTCGAACAGAACGAAGTGAGTCGTGCTGGGGGCAGTGGGAGCGAAGAACTGGGGGAGTGGGTCAGTAGGCCGGGGCGCCTCGCAGATGTTAACAAGAAGTCAGCCTTCCTTCTGCTGCTGCTCCTACGAACCTTCTCGGATGGAATGAGCATAAGGAGTCCCTTTTTGATATTATAATACCTCGATTGAATTGCTTTTTAAAACTCGTCTAGATGTGTTATACATTCTTTACAGACTTTACATAGTAACGGGTTATGGCAGGTTGAATGCAAGTTAAATGTAATTAGAAATTTTACTTTAACTCTGTTATGTTTATTTACTACACGTGGTTATGGCAATAACGCGGAGTGCTTCAAAACCACACGTTGTGAAAGCGCATTATAACATTATAAAGAAATAATAAAAAAAATCCTAGTCATAAGAACTGATGAAATAAATATTTAAATGTAGAACTTACGTATTTTAAGAAAAGAGTTTTGAAACTAATGGATACTCGAGGAACGATTGATATTTTTCATGTTAAATCTTTCCACCAGGCTCTATCCTAGAACAAAAGTAAAAGGGTGGTCTCTTTGCAAGTTTATATTGTATCATGAAAAACAGGGGCAGAAAATTTTCATTTAAGTTTATCGAATTCTACGCAGCAAAAATATCTACGACAGACCATTTTATTTTGAAGTCGTTGGAAAGAGACATTGTTAAACATTCTTTTTAATATTTCCAAAAGTTGATGAGATATAGGGTCTCTAAAAAATGGTGCCACAGCTTAACCAGTCAAAGAAGCTCATATCTTTTTAACAGTTCTGCCAATAGTTTTCAAATTATTTTTACAGGGAGACATTCTTATTTCAAATATTTTTTGTTTCTTGTTCGATTTTGGTATCTTCCATAGTTTAGGCTGAAAAAAATATTTTGATTGTCTGCAGTGCATTTCTTAAAACGATGTAGTAATTTAGATGTCCCGAGAAAAATTACGAAAAGACGATCTTTTGCGTAGAATCAACTTTTGCATCCGGGAAAATGGTGCTCAAATTGACCATTTGCTGTAAATCTATTAATTTACCAGTGGTACAAAATAAGCTGAACCATTTGTTGAGAAATGGTTCAGGTTATTTTTCTCCACCCTTTAGATACTTGTTAGTAATAAACTTTATATCAAATTGTCTTTTCGTCATTTTTCCCAGCATACGGGACAACTAGATTACTACATCTGTTTTAAGAAATGCACTGCAGCCAATCAAAATAATTTTTTTCAGCCTAAACTATGGGAGATACCGCAATCGAACAAGAAACAAAAAATATTTGAAATAAGAATGTCTCTCTGTAAAAAAAGTTTGAAAACTATTGACCGAACTGTTAAAAATATATGAGCTTCTTTGCCTGTGGATGATCAACCTTTGACCACTTACGCGACACTCCTGAACAAAAAAAATGATGTCAAAAAACACCTTTTTCCAGTAAAGAATCACATCCCAAATTTCATCCTAATTGCTAAAAGCAATCTTTTGTTATTTAAAAAAATAGAAATTTTTTGAAGATCTTTGGCGTTGGATAACGCTTTAACGAAGCAATTTCGGATAGAGGTAAGTTGCGTTAAATCGTCTTATTTTGATCCCCGGAATCTGTGGTTAAGCTATGGCACCATATTTTAGCGACACCTTGTATACACGTAAGAGCTCATAATTTAAACTGAATGTTAATAATAATTTTTCACTTTCGGTTTTGCCGGAAATGGCCCCAACTTTATTTCAAATGCAACACCCTGTATATTTTCGCATATTTCAACTCGGGATTAAATTCGACGTATAACGGTGTCAAGATATTACAGTTTTGAGAACTTACAAATTTTTTATTGAATTTTTTGAAAAATACGTTTTAATTCTAGAGTGCCATGACTTACTCAATTTTATTCATTTCGTTACCACTCACTTTTCTAAAATTGCGTAACCTAATAAGAAGTGAACAACAAGTTGGCTAGAACCTCTCAAAGTTGGAAAAATCATTTTCCCCCGAATAACTCCTTTTTTCAAATGGAAGGGATGAGGGACACCCACCTACATAAATAAAACATTTTTTTTCCGATTACAACGATGTGCATCACTTGTTGTTTCTTTTAGAAAAATTTTCAAGGAAATAAAAATTTTATCAAAATTATGATTAAAAACAATTCTTTATAATTCTGTTTTAGTCTTCATATCTTTGGAAGATTATTCTTTAAATGTAATCTATTTCAATTGTATCAATTTTGTGAATGTTTGGATAAGCAAATATGTTTTTGTATGACGCACCTTGTATATTTTCTGTCTAATTAAATGTTGTATTTTATATTTATCTAAAATATCGAATTGCAATTAATTTAATATTGATCGTAAATGTGAACACTCCTCTGAAAACCTGATATGTGAGGTAGTGCTGGTTTAAATTTATTGATAACCTGACCGGAATTAAAAGTTCCGGAAGTATGCCAACCGGACATACGCTGACCAATGACAGTGGTATTAATTGCTCTTCGAAAGAACCTATGCAACAACTACGACACTTTGCTTAATAAACTCAAGGCACGTAAACAAATTTTAATTATTTCAAGCAACAAAACTAAAATGTTTAAACATTTGTTATTCGTGAATAAAATAATTAATCTTTATTACTTACACTTAATTAATATTTAAGAGCAACAGTTGTTAAGTATAGAACCCAAAAGAACGGTAGAAGTATTTTGGAAATGAAAGTTAATAACATAATGTATAGGAATAGTAATTTCTATAGAAAAAAATTGGTTATAAAATAAATAACCAATTGTAATAACACTTTCGAATTTTATAATAAACGCATTGTCGTTTGATTTTAGGCTATAATAAAAATATAAGAAAGCCGTATTTAAATGTTCTAATACAATGGGAGATATCAATGCTCGAAGAAGAAACAAACCCCGCAACATCTGCAAATTTGAGAATTAAACAAACAACCAGTGTATGGGACTTTAATGCAGAATAGAGTAGTAACAAACTGAAACAATGAACAATGAGTAAAGCACGATTATTTGTGCATGATAAATGAGCAGTAAAGCACGGTCGTCATTAAAGGAACCAGCTAGGAACTGTGTCAAAGGAATCACTAACCGGGACAAGCAAAAACCAGCAGTTGAAAATGCAAGTCTTAACCTACTTTGCACGTAGCTATATGAAACATCATTTTACACTGTTAACACTATAAAATGCTTTTTTTTTCTCTACAACTGTGCTAGTTTCATCTAACGCTTTGCATATTTTGCGCGCTTGCTGATCTAAACTATGATGATGACCCTGTATAACGCGCTTCGAATAACAGAAAAAATGTTAGTCTATTGGTTTAATTTCAATAGAAATTGTATTTGTAATTCAGGCTATGTTTATTATTGTCATTCATGATCATGGCCGATTTAAGCGTTGCGGCATAACATAAAAGGCATATTGCAGTTAAATGTAAAAAGTGAGAATTACATGTTTACTATTTAATTATAATTTATGTATACAATATACATACAGAGGCAATACTTTGAAAACAGCTTCTAAAAACATATGTGCCTATCTGAAACATTGTGGAATTATAGCCTCTAGAAATGTATACCTATAAGCATGATGATATAAGCATAGGCTAGATATAAGATAGAGGATATTTTAATCTCGTAAACTCTGCACCTTGTTGTAGAGCAAGTCAGAATATGTATCAAAAAAGAAAAGAGTTTAATTTTCAAGTTATAATTAAGCGATAAAAGGAAAAATAATTCCATAACACTGCACAAAGGACGACTTGAGGAATATACCTACTACAGTTAATTATATCTTTGAAACAAAGCTAGAACGTTTGGAAGCACCTGAAAATGTGTGCAAATATTATCGATAAAAATATTAACACAGGCGGCAGCAGTTTAGCGGCGCCAATTTGGAGAAAATACAAATTAGTATTTTCGGGGGTAATACCACGAGTTTATTGACATTCTCAAGCGTCACTTTGTTGAAATCCATGATTATATAAATAATATAGCTATTTTCCTAACAAGTGCAGAAAATCGATTTTTCCGCACGCAAATGCCGTTGACAGCACGACGCGTAGCGGAGTGGTGTCAAGCATTTAAGTGCGGAAAAATAGGTTTCTGCACGTGTTAGGAACAATAGTTTTTCTACTAGCGTGCGGAAAATGCGTTTTTCCGCACGCTAGTAGAAAAACTAGTGCGGAAAAATCCTTTGCCGCACGGTGCGGAAAAGTGGATTTTCCGCACTAAAAAATGTGCGGAAAATGCGTTTTTCCGCACGCTAGTAGAAAAAATATTAAATAAAATATCGATTTCAACGAGTGCTTAAAAATTATCCGGTTAATTTTTAAGCACGAATGGTATTTAGGGAGAATATTTCTCGAATAAAAATACTCGAAACCAATAGTATTTTTCAAAATGAATGCAAGTTCGGATACTAGAGTCTCTCGATCGAATGTGTCCTTTTTTTCGGCGCAAAATGACATAAACTGTCTCCAGACACTGTCCTTGCTCTTTTTCGTATTTTTGCATTCACTTTTAATAACATTTTCGTCAATTTCTCGTTCTGAAACATTCCCAAAACGTTTCATGACGTTTAACTAAATTTGTTTTTTTTTTTAGTAGTATGTTGTGGTTGCAAGTATGTCATGGCAACGTGGAACTATCGCTAGATTGGCCTGGCAACGTGGAACTATCACTTATTAGTTCTGTACTGTACCTACTGTTACAACAATGTATGAGTGAAATATTCACAATTAAATATTAATAGGTATCACGTATCAATCCTTAATAGGGGGCGGAAAAATATTTTGCACGCAGGCAGATGACTCCCCAGGAACGGGGACGCAACTAACGTAAGTTCGTACTAATAAAAATGACATCCTGACAAGTTCAAATTGAAGAAGTTTGAACGTACGGAAATACTATAGAGCGGCGGGAAATAGTGCCGAACTATTTATTATTGTATATTAGGTATATTACCTGCTCAGAACAATAACCTCGGCACCATGTACACAGACCTCGATGCCATCTACACAGACAGCGGCAAGTAGTACCGTTTCACATATTTTTCAAAATAGGTACCTACCTATACATTTTCCAGCCATAAAGTGATTAACTATAATAATTTTTTATAGTGCGGTTGGTAATACATAGTTCTTTATACAGGGTGAATAAAAAGTATGGAACAAATTCATTATCTCCCAAAATAATGTTTTTTTCTGGAAAACGCTCGACGCGCAGGTATAGCGCATATTTTTAGGTGTAGGTATTTTTTTGTGGTGACGTTAAAGTATTTTTTTAAATAACACCCCATACTTTTTTTGACGGATTTTTAAAAAACGAACATCGCAGAAACTGTCAACTGTCACGATACTTCCTTATTCGGATGCAGAATGTAGAAGGCGGATGCCTCTGTCGAAATCAGTCCAAAAAAGTATGGGGTGCCGTTTAAAAAAAATACTCAACGTCACCACAAAAAAATGACTATCGCAAAAAGAAATTTAAACACGTTAAAATATGCGCCATAATTTAAATCGCTATACCTGTGCGAGCGTTTTCCAGAAAAAAACATTATTTTGGGAGATAATGAATTTATTCCATACTTTTTACTCACCCTGTATATAATCCTTTTTCGTTTGGTTGAAAGGATCATGATTTAACCACTGCCTTTATGATCAGTTAATCCGGATTTGAAGTAGTGTAAAAAGCGATTGTACTCGCGATTTGCGGAATGGTATATTTCTGAATTTTTTTTTCATTCGTTGCATACCTATTCAACCCTTCTGAATCATAAAAATTGAACGATTCATATGGATTCAATTTCATTGAGAGTGGGGATTGATCTGCTATCAACAGAACTAACTGTTTGAATAACACCGCGTTATATCGAGTTTGGATCGCGATTTTTTGAAAAACAGCAGGTTTAAACGTCCTTACGTCCAAACATCTCTGAATTCAATCGTCTCCGCGTCCTATCTGCGCTCAAACGTTTTTAGGTCCCTACGTCCAAACGTGTCTGCATTCAAACGTCCTTGCATCCAAATGTGCGTTCAAGTTCAAACGTCCCTTTGTTTAAACATATTTGCATTCGAACGTCCCTGCGTCCTAATGTGCGTTCAAACGTTCCTATTTTACGTCCAAAAGTGTCTGCATTCAAACGTCCATTTGTTTAAACATATTTGCATTTAAATGTCTGTGCATCAAAATGTTTTTGCATTCAAAGGTCTTTGCGTCCAAATGTGCGTTCAAATGTCTTTGCATTCGAATGTTCCTGTGTCCAAATGTGTAAAAACGTCGCTGCGCCCGAAAGGCTTTACATTCAAATGTCCCTGTGTCCTAACGTATCTGCATTTAATCCTGCCTGTCTCCCTGTATCCAAATGGCGTTCAAACGTCCCTACGTCCAAACGTATTTGCATTAAAATGTCCCTGCGTCAAAACGTTTCTGCATTCAAACATTTTCAAACGTCTCACTGTAGATTTTCGCACAAGTGTAAATATTCCAGGGGTAGAGTTACTCGTTTTATAATAGCACCAGTAGCAGTAATTATGGTAACTTTATTGCTAAGTAATTTTTATAATAGTCATTGAAACGAAATTTTCATTTGCATTTGCATTTCAAATATATTTGAGTCGCTGTTTAATGTAATTACTGCAGAATTTATGCCCCATTTTTAAAATTTTTTCCAAGAATCTTGTCAGGAGGCCTTTTTCAAATTTTATAAAATATTTGTTTTATTTGTAGGGAAAGTTAGGTAATGGTTTGGTTGCCTATATGGGTGGGGGGATTTGTATAAAAAGAGGCGTTTTTAAGAAAACAGCCTGTATTATAATAAGGAACTTTATGTTTACCTATTATCCAGTTCCGGGTCTTATAAACATTTTCCCATAAATTTACCTAAATTACACTGTACTAGCAGCAAGTGATTACTTGTACAGTTAAAGGACAGTTTTTCTAATTATTTAACGTTGCATATATTTAAAGTGGAATTAAACTCCTATTTTTACAGTTAACTTTAGTAGGATAAATAAACCGAAGTGTTACAATAATATAACAATAATCTCTAAAGTAAACACTTCATAAAACTTTTTTAATTTCTATCCACTTCAAATGTTATGCTTAAACGGTAAATAATACAAAAAAAAATAGTTTAGAACTTCTGTGCCATTGCAGGACAAATTTTAAGTATTCCCGTCAGAAATACGTGTACAAGATGTTTATACGTTATACAGGTATAATAATGATTGCTTTCTCTTTCCATTGCACGCTCTACTAAGCTGCTCACTACTTGTGGATATTTTAGATGGCTAAATATGTCTTAATGTAGCTACCGTGTCTATTCTTCGCCACAGTCGTTCTATTACTAATGTTTACGTTAGATAGCTCCATCTTTGTTTAAAGTATCAACAGTACTAAAGTTGAATAAAAATAAAATAGTTATATGTAAATGTTTTGTGGTTTTATTGCAAAGAAATCGTTGCGCCTGGTACATATACTTTTTGCGGTACAACGCACTTAATTTTTGAGTCATTACGATTTCGTTGACGAAAATACATTTATAACATTTTTTTGCAACATATTTCTGCATTTTATTAGTTTATTGCTCGATTCCTTTTAAGATTTTTATGTGTGTGTCATTTATTTTTTTTCCTGCACATTAATGTCTCCTAAGGTCTTCTAGTCAATCTGTTCTTTCAGATCATTTTGTTTCTTTATTTCTTTATATTGGGACATTTGATTAGTAACTCTCAGTACGCAGTAAAGAAGGTACTTAAGACCCTATTAGATAATCCTTTCTTTTTGTTATGATTTAAGTCCTTGTGTGGAGGTTTGTCTGTATGTCATGATAAATTATTGAGTGAGGCCGGGAGGGAAAAACCAATGTATAAAGAGCTGAAAACGAGACTTGTTGAATGAAAATATTGAAATTATTCACAAGCTACGACATTTCTTAGCAATTAATAATATGGCGAATTAATGATATGAATCATCCTGTATGTAGCAATCGCTGAATGTGTCACTAATAATAATTGAACGCTTCCAGTGTAAACGTCAAACATGCGTCAAACTTCATAGCATACATAACCTCGTTCTTACATCTCAAAAAGGTGAAATATTATTTTAAAAATTTATTTTCTGCGTGAGGTGGAAAATGGCGAGTCTTAGTTCTAATGAAATATTACAAAAATCTGTTGATGAAAATCCTTTCGAAGGAATGCACATAATTGAAGACATATTTTTAGAAAAATTGGAAGGAAGATATCCTTGTCCAAAATGCGGAAAATCTAGAAAATATTTTTGTTATACATGCTACGTGCCCGTAGCTGAACTAGAAGGAAAATTACCTACAGTAAAAGTAAGTTTATTATTTAAAAAATTCAAATTTATTAAACATAACCTAAAATTTGTAGTTACCATTGAAAATCGACATAATCAAGCATAAACATGAAATTGATGGGAAGAGCACAGCCGCACATGCTGCAGTATTAGCTCCGGATGATGTTAGAGTATTTACTTATCCGGATATTCCAAATTATAATAATAGCAATGTTGTATTAATTTTTCCAAGTTTCGAAGCAATCGAAGTAGATCAGCTTTTTTATGAACATTATAAAAACACTAATTCCGAAGTAGCAATAGGATTCCCTAAAGGTTTTAATAAAACCACTTTAATGACACAAAGGCCGTTAAGTCTAACCTGTAGTCAACAACGTAAAGAGTTAAGTAGTTTACCTATAGAACGTGCAGTATTTATTGATAGCACATGGAATCAAAGCAAAGGAATTTATAAAGACCAACGAATAAATACTTTACCATGTGTTGTACTTCAAAGTCGAATATCACAATTTTGGAGACATCAGCGAGGCAGTCCTCGATGGTATTTATCAACTGTCGAAGCGATTCACCAATTTTTACTTGAAATTCATTTAAATATGTGGGGTTTAAGTTTAGAATATAAAGCGGTTAAAAATTGTTTTACAGAAGAGAAACTAAAACAAATTCAAAACACGTGTATTACAGAAAATATTGAATCTTATGACGGCCAGTACGATAACTTATTATTTTTTTTCAAGCATATGTACAAGTTAATTCATTCTTACTATGACCACGATATGTTATATGCATATAAGAGAAGATTATTGTAAGAAATAAAAACAGTAATGTATATAAACAGGCTTTATTTAAAAAGAAAAATCTTGAAGGGTTTGAGAATAAATAACACGGCATAGTAGTGTAATTTAATCACAGTGTGTGTGCCGTATCAATTGGAAAATACCTTTTGTGTTTTATACAAGTAACTCTAATAGGAAGAAATCTGATAAAAACTAATGGGTCTTCAAAATAAAAATCGGACAGGTGGCTTATTATATGCAAACCAACTGACCCCTTTTTTTTTTGAAACTCCGTTATAAGTAACAAAAAGTTTGATGTTAATATTGCCATCATTAAAATCAATTCTTAAAACTATTATCTCATAATTTACGCAAATCAAGTACAAATACACTTCCATCGGAAGCACTAGCTCCCACTTTATCACCCCTCGAATTCCAACAAACTTCAAAAATTCCTCCAGTTCCCTTGTAACTGTGAACAAGTTGTCCAGATTGGGTTGACCAAATATGAACACATTTATCAAAACTCCCACTAGCAAGGAATTTACCATCAGGACTGAATGCAACAGAATAGACAGGTTCAGTATGTTTTGTAAGTGTGTGAATACAAGCACCACGTTCAACATCCCATAATCGTACAGTGGAATCGAAACTTGCTGAAGCTAATATTAAGTTCATGTTAGGATTTTGAGTTCCTGGACCAGTTGGGGACCATTTAATTGTGTAAATTTCTTTTGAATGTGCTTGAAGATCATGGACACATGTGTCTTGTTTCATAGACCATATTTTTAAGGTCATGTCGTCTGAGCAGGATGCTAATAAGTTGCCTTGTGGATCCCATTTTATCGCATTTACTTCATTCTGAAAAAAATTATATGTTAGGAGGAGGCTTTGGGGGTAACATTAATATTTTAATTGAAAAATATTTTGTATGTGAACATAGAAAACGCTTCATTTTTCAGGATGATGATTACCCTAGCAAAAATATACTTACAGTGTGTCCTTGGAAAGATTTTATAGGTTTATCAATTGTAAGTTTGCATACATGAATGCATTGATCTGTTGAGCAACTTGCAAATGATGTATTAGTTTGCCAATCGACATCTAAAGCAGGAGCTGAATGAAAACTAAATTGTTGTGTGCATTGTCCACTAGCTGCATCCCAAATAATTGTTGTTTTATCAACCTACAAGAAACATTCTGTATCTTGAATGTAAAAAATAAGAAAATAAAACCAACCCCCGCTGAGAGAATGTAATTTCCTTTTTTATTCCATTTTAATGCAAATATAGGCCCTTTATGCTGTCCTAATGTACTTGCAAGTCTACCATCTGTTGTCCATATTCTTGCATAACCATCATAGCTGCCAGTTGCCAAAAGACTTCCATCACACTAAAAAAATTTTGTATTAATTATTAATAGTAAAAGTCACTCTAGTGTATAACTTATAAAGTCTACACAAACAGATGTTATTTTTATTAGGACTTGTCTATATTAGAAAGAATGTAGGAACTGTTACCCCCCTCCCTCAAGTAGTCGAGGGTTTCAGGGACTCAACCTTATACCTCTTGAGCTACACAGTCCATTTTTAATTAATTTTGGCATAATAAAGAAATTTAAATCTATTATCTACATACATTCCAATCCAAAGATGTAACATCCTTATTACTGGGTACTTCTGTTCCTCCTTTTTGTATACAATGTCTCAAAACAAGTTGATTAGGGCTAGTTGTGTTGTCAGACATATCCCAAATTCGAGCCGTGCTGTCTCCTGAACCACTGGCCAGAAGATCGGTAGTAGGATTCCAAGCACAAATAAATACTTCAGACTCGTGTCCTCTTAATACTGTTGCTTTTGATGATGGAATTTCAATTGAAGTATCCACTTCCATGTTTTCACTTTGTGTTGAAACAACTGCGACCACTATAAATTACGTTTACTCATCAACATATTTGTTTATTTCTATTAAATCTATTTGGCTAAGTATTTTGTCTCACAAACTTTGTTGTAAGTATTTTACAAGTTCAACCAAGGTCTTAAAGATCTCCCAAACTATTTGAAATTGCATACTCTTGTTGAACAAGGAAAATACCACACCTACGTACTAAAGTAACAAATCAAATATCAAACCTTCAGTACCTTCTTCACCATTGGTATCGGTAATTTCGGATTTAATAGCTTGTTTCTGTTGATTTTGTTGGTTTTGTCTACTTGCAACCACATCAGGCATAACAGCATCAATCAAACTTAGACTTTCGACCAATCTTTGTTCGCTTCCATCCTCCCCAATGCTAATTTCAGCCTCTGTATACTGAAGACCCTTTTGAAGGATGCTAAGTAATGCTGCTGGTGGTACAAGAGCTCCATTTATGTTAGATTGTGATATATGTGACTCAATACCAAACGTATAGGCTGAATGTTGAAAACCTTTTGAAAATACAAAAAATTACAGGCATAACCTAGATGGCTATGTAAATAAATATTTAAACTAACCTGATTCTTGTAAGTACCGGTAAACCAGAAAATTAACTTCGTCACTAGAAAAACTCATTCTGGCAGTGGTTTGATGATATTTTTATGTGAAAATATTCACGAAATTACTAAAAGACGCCAAAACATTACTCCACCATGTTCTGAACATTAAACACTGTTGCCACGTTTCTCTTTAAGGGAGCAGTTTATTATAAAACTTTTAATTATTGCACAAACTTGATTTTATTAAAGCTAATTCGTTATGCAATATTAATTGTTAATTATATGGAGTTATCAGGTCTGATTTTATTGAGATTAGGTTTGCGCAAATACATTTTTAAGAAGATTAGGAATGTTGTGTATCCTGTTTGGCAACAATGTATGACGAAGCAACACGTCTTGTAATGTACAAAAGAAGAGATACCAAATGTCGGGGGTTTTAGTATGGCGTCCGGGGGTAAGAGTGTGAAGAATTTGGGAAGTACATCTCCCGTGATAGAGGATTCATCTGAAAGCGAGGGCGAAACCGAACCCGCGAAATCGTTTCATAGACGATTATCAACCAACCACGATATAAAATGTTCGGTATGTCAGTGTGAAATTGCCTGAAAGCTCATATTTTCTGCTCCTAAACAAAGATGGAATGATTATTTTTGTTTATTTTGGTTCCGGATTTTGGTAGGCGTGGCGCTTTGCTATAAAAAAGCTCACAGAATCCGGAGCTTTTTCAACTTGCTGCGCTGTCACCAGTGATGCTGCTTCGTTTTTATAATAAATTCGATTACTGTTTGTACATATTGTTGTTTTGTATTGTATTGTGCTTTTTCTTTCATTATTAAATTCAGCTTTCAGTGTTTGTTCTGCTTTTATTAATCCGCATATGACCTATATTTAAATTAATTAATGTTAATGTATGATGAGGTCACTCCCTAAGTACGACCTAGATTGTTATTACTATTTTTATTATTATTCACGTACATTTGTATTCATTCGTCTTGCTTCATTATTCTTTTGTAATTTTACATTAAAATTATTTCTATAAAGTGGGTCTATCTACAACCTATATAAGTATCTTATCTATGAGCTCCACCAAGCTTACAAATGCCCCGGAAAATATGTCAACTAAATTTTGAAAGACGCCCTGGCGCAACAATACGTCAACCAATAGCAAGCAATCCTACTCAAAAGTACATTCACTGAAAAAATTCAATTGACGTTTGAAATTTTAATAATTTCATTATTTGTCAGATTGTTTTGACGTTTAAAATCTGTTAGGTATGAATGGTAAATCGAGGAAGATAGGTAATCCATTCTGAATCCAGAAATATTCTGAAGGTGATCAAATTCTTCGAATGAAAAGTATTTACAATTATTTAAATTTGCCGCCTAAATGTTTTTATTTTGACTGTACTTTGTTGTAAGCTTGATCCAGCTGTATATACCGTGTGGCGCATTTAATACGATCCACCCTTAATTACTTGGAAACGGATTGTGATATAATACCCTGTTTGACACATGTTGGTACATCTAGGGGGCACGTTTTACAAATACTTTTGTTTTATCAATTCACCCACTAGTCCACCAGCCATCACCCTCAACTTTGAAATCTTAAATGGGGATATACCCCGTGTCGCTTATCAAATGAAAGCTCTTAAAAATGCTATTCAGCCGTGCCAAATAATTGACATTTGAAAATACTGCTTTAAAGTTATGAACAATAATGTAAAATAGGTATATATATACAGGCCTCGCTGGAAACCTTTACTGTCTCGATCTATAGTCAACCTCGCGGCTACGCCGCGTCGGTTAATTATCTGCACTCTCAATAATATTGAAACATTTTGTAGATCGGTTTGTAATCTATTATTATTATTAGTATGGAATAATTAAGTAAAATAGTTAGTATATAATATTATTCATGAAGCAGTAGGTAAAGATTGCGATTACTCAAGAGGAAGAAGTTTGTGACACGAGTAAGAGCAAAGGAGAGTTGCTTAAATCATACTAGTGAGTAATAACTGTTGTTGCGAGTTTACACCAAATTGATATCACACATTCTAGACCTTCGTATTCTTTGAAATTTTTCTAAATCTACCTACCCCGAAAGGCGTGCCAAGTTCATGAAAATTCATCAAAGACCCACTCTTTGTTCAAGTCTCTACGTCTATTTTTTTTAAATAAATAATTTTACTTTTGATATTTTAGTCATTGAGAAAAATAAAGTGTTGGATTAAACAAAAACAGTTTCAGTCAAGAATTTTTAGTCTCGCCTATAGAAAAAAAGAAACTGTCGCGTGTTAAACCAACATTTATCTTTATTTGCCTGAACTAGGTATATCTGTCATTTCGAATAAGCCGTTTTTTGTTGTTTTAATTAAAATTATTTTACTTCAGTGCATAATCTTTCTAAATTCATTTCTCTCAGTACAAGGTTCATTGTATCTACGTGAAATGAAATGAGCGGTATAGCTACCTACCTTTATAAATTTTTTTTGAGATAATGAAGTGCCTGTAGCCGAGTTCTTAAGAGCGGTATTTCATATTCAAATATACCACCTTAACTAGTTTTAATGTGACATTGACCCAAAAATTATCAAAATCGACTTAACAATAAAATTAAAAAGTGAATGCGAAAAGACAGTCAACTTAAAGAACGAATTTCTAGATAGGGTTACTACCTCTCAGAAAATTAGTTTAGGGAAGCTTGTGATGTTATTTTTACTAGGTCCACCTAAATCCCAGAAATTACCTACTATTTCCAGGACACCCTGCATGACGTGTACCCTTTTTCGCTACGCCACTGCACCGATAAGTAAATTTTGTGATCAAACTGGATAGGAAATTTTGAAAAATTGTCTTCTAACACTTAAATTAAGACAGGCAGCCACAGTGGCGGCCTGGTATCCTTAATGTTGGTCGGCTAATTTGCCAATGGGGCCCTCGTATCCTCTGGCGATTTATCAAAATTCGAAATCAGAGTAGGCAAAATAATAAAAAAAAAACCTGTACTCAGGCGCGGATCTAAGAAGATTGTTTGGGGGGGGGCTAATTTTAAAACTAAAACGTAGAACAGTGGGTAGGTAAAATGAGGCGGGAAGTGGTGAGTTTAACAGCGCCGCAGGCGTTTTTTTTTTCAAAAAAGGGGCGTGGCTTCGGAAACTACTTTGAACGGAGCATTATACACAAATTTTAATATAGTGGATTGACGTTCCATGGGGGGCGAAGCCCCCCCCCCCCAGAGGGAATTCAACATTGCAAGGCACAAGCCTAACGGATTATCGAGTAACAAACCAAAGTATTTAAAATTGCTTAAAATATAAACTCATTTCATTAAAAAAATAATTTTCAAACCTTCTGGGGGGGGGGCTACAGCCCCTATAGCCCCCCCCGTGGATCCGCGCCTGCCTGTACTAACAATGACGCCAAATTTTAGAAACTATGCTTTTATTACTAAAGATACTACAACAGTTATGAAATATTAATTAAAGGAAATTTCCACTAATACGAAACCAGAAACATTAAAGTCAATTTAAATTGCAAACACAAAAAAATATATATTGTGACGATGAACTTAAATTAGTGACTTTTTCAATTCATTTGAAGAATTTGCAAAATGATCTAAAATGTCTTGAACTGTAGGAATCTTATCACGTTCGAATGTTCGATGCTGATCAACATTAAAGGTTCGAGTAATTCCTGCTGAAGAGAAGCTCTGGCTCCGCCGCGCCGCCACGGCGCGCCGTCTCGATTTCGACGATTTCTATAACTGTTTGATATTGCTTACCATTTTTTTAATAATGAATGTGCTAAACGGAATTGGGGCCCAATTCTGTTTAATTGGGGTACGCCTCGGCTGGGGCCCGGTCGGCAAATGCCGACTCGCCGACCTAGCCAGGCCGCCACTGGGCAGCCATGATGAAACTATATCGAATCCAAAATATATATGGAAAGTATTGATATTATGAAAATTTTCAAAATTGAGATTTTCGTGGAAATACGTGTTGGACTAAAAAAAGTGTTTTAGAAAAAATGTCTGTATGTGAGTGGGTGTGTATGTACCTAACGCCTTTAACGCCGAAACTAGTGAACCGATTTTGATGAAATTTTAAATGAAGCCGTATATCGAAAATTCATCGACAAAATAAGCTTTTCAAACAAATAAAAGAAGAAACGATGGTTTTGGTTTTGTATACTTTTCACCCGTCTAAATTTCTATTAGGGTTATACTATGAAATTTTTGCAAAAATGCAAAAAACTTGTTTGAGCTAGTAAACCATTTAATCAAAACTTTTGCAGAAACAAAAAAATTGCTCATAATCAAGTAAACTTAAAAGCACTTTTTTAATATTGTACCTAAGTCAGTGGAATCTGAATGACTTGCTATTTTGTTTGACACTCAAAACATTAGGCACTCTTTAGGGCCGTTGCTAGCTCCACGGCTAACGTGGATATAATTTTGACACTAAGTCCACGGAATTACGTCTTGTCAAGGGGTGACGTCATTAATTCGGCGACGCGAATACGAGCTACACCTACTGCGCATTTCCGGGGACGTAACAAAATTATTCCATTATGAAAGTTTCAAACATTTTCATATTTTAAATTGATTTTTAATTAATTTGCAAGTTGAATATGACCAATAAAAATACTAGAGTAACGTTTCTCGAAGTCCGAGCGATTGATTTTGTTTGTACTTAATAATTATTATCATTAGATTCCTCAGAAACAGACTTTTACGCCTTGGGCGTAGGTAACCAATCGTGCGCACCTCTGTCCCTATAATCTCAGGAAGCTGAAATAATTTTCCAAGTCCCCAGACATGCGTCAAACGTAATGCCGTGGATTTTGTGTCAGAATCATATCCACGTTAGCCGTGGTGCTAGCAAAGCTCGCGGACGAAAGCTTTCTGCCCGAGCGTAGCGAGTTCTATGGACCATACGAGGGCTGGAGCAAACCGTTTATGGTTTATGAGATTTCAGATTTTATACAAAAGACAAAACTTTATCTACAACCAGTAAACATACTAAAGAAATAATTTAATTTTTATTAAATCATTAAAATAATATCAAGATATTAGTAATTTCCATAACAACTTCACCGTCCGTTGGCTAGAATGATACACAGTGATGATTATTTCGTGCCTGGTTGTGAGAAAAATTGTAGAGTGAGCACCAAAAGTATGGAACATACCAAATAAAACCGAAATGAATGTTTTTTTCTAAAAATCCCGAAACACGTCAATTTTCTTTTTTAAAAATACACATTGGAATGTCAAAATAATTTTCCGACCTTCATTTGTTTGTAAGTGATGACGTCATCAGTATTTTTTTTTAATGTCAACCCCCATTTTTTTTCGCGTTTTTGATACATCTTTCAATTGCTTAAATGACGGTATAAAAATGTTGATACCTTACATAAGAAAATTTTCGAGAAATAAATTATTTAATGTTTAATAAACACATTCTTAACAAATGTTAAACATGCGGTTTAATGGTATTAGTATTGATAAAAGAGAATCAAAGGTACCAAGAAACAAATGCCCGTAATCTAAACAAATGCCCAATTGTCAAATATTCACAAATGTTATTTGTCGTTTACTTGTAATATTTAACATCAGCTTCATAAATCTGATATGGCTCATTTAACAATTACAAGTAAACGACAATTAACATTTCTGAATATTTGACAACTTGTAGGCACTTGTTTAGATTACGGGCATTTGTTTCTTGGTACCTTTGATTCTCTTTTATCAATACTAATACCATTAAACCATGTTTAACATTTGTTAAGAATGTGTTTATTAAACATTAAATAATTTATTTCTCGAAAATTTTCTTATGTAAGGTATCAACATTTTTATACTGTCATTTAAGGGGCCTGCAGCGCTTGGAAAAATTACAATTTTGAAGTTATGCAACCCATTATACTACAACAAATGATTCAACATTATACAGGCTTCGACGTATACACTTTTACCTTTCGGGGGATTAAAGGCTCAACTCCGACTTACACTTATAATATTCTCTTATCTTCTGTATCTGCTAATAAGGGACTGTATTCAGTTTATTATGTTTGTAATACTATTGAAATGCTAAATAGTCATTTTAACCTCCCCATTCGATATAAAAATGATTTTTTTTTTCAAATTGGAAATGTCAATGATCCCAGAAAGGGGGGTTGTTGAGGTTGAGGGGGTGGAATATAACATAATGTGATTAGATAGAGAATTTTTTTACCTGTAAAATGATAGGTAGGGTAGGTAGGGGGAAATTTGAAATTTCAAAGGGGGGGGGGTTCTGGAATGAATGGGGGAATTATAAATTTTTTTCAATAGTGGTTTTAAACTTCCCATTCGATATAAAAATTGACGTGTTTTTTTTCAAACCGGAAATGTTAAAAATTTCAGAAAAGGGGGGGTTGAGGGGGGTGATGGGGTGCAATAAAAAATAGTATGGTTAGATAGACAATTTTATTACCTGTAAAATGATATATCACAAAATAGGTAGTCCATTTGAAATTTCAAAGTGGGGTTGCTGGAGTGGAGGGGGTGAATTATAAAATTACTTCAATGGCGGTTTTAAACTTCCCCCTCGTGTTTTTATTCAAACTGGAAATTTCAAAACTTTCAGAGTTATTAAAGGTGGCTAGTTTTGAAATGAAATTCCTAAATAAAGATTTATTTACTGCTATAAATATATTAAATTAATTTAAATAAAAATTAAATTTAAATTATAAAATTTTAATTGATTTTAATTATCTCAGGGTTCAATATTTTGAATATACGTGGATTTTCTCTTTTTATTTAAACAATAATAAATAAATTATAACTCTTTTAAAATATTCAAAATAGCTAACTCATTAATAATAATTTACAATTTATATCCCACTTATTTATACCTAACACAATTCTAGCAATTTAATAGGTAATCATATTTATTTTAATTTACAAATCTTCTTTATATTAAATAAATTCATATATTTTTCTAATAATTATTGTTTTTTAAATCACCTCAGTTCTACTCAAATTATCTAAATTTAATTTACATAAAGTGTGAAATAATATTATTATATGATGATTTTTAACCATACCCACAGTTATGACTAGAACTGTGGAATAGGTAGAACGTATGAAACAAAATAGCTAAATCGTATCTTTGCAATTTTTGGTTGACTGGTTTCTGGAATTCCAATTCATTCTTATACTAATCGGATTATTGTAAACTGCCCGTACCGTAGCCATTAGGAATACCAGCAGCGCCAACCTGTAACGGTGGTAAAACCATGAACTACTAGAGCTGATTTAGCAATATTTTGCCCTTATAAACATAAATATTATTGGCTTTACTTCATACTGTAAAAAACGCAGATATGGTTCAAAACATTAATAGTATAATACGTTACCATTTTCAAAAAAATTATTAGTTTTAATTGTATATTTCAATAGCTATGAACTCAATTACATTATTGCTTATAGCATCTTTAAACTATAATTTAATCTAAATCCAAAAAGCAAGCGAGCTAGAATATTCTATTGCGCTTCTAATGACGTGTAGTTTTTTGAAATCGGATAAGAAACAAACTTGTACTTTTCTGAGAAAATACCAAAACTGCATATTTTTTCGGTTTTTTCAAAATAAATTTCTTACTAACGCTTTTTTAAAAAATTGAAAAAGCAAGCGAGCTTCCTTGTAAAAATACGAATCTTTTGATATATGATAAAGTATAGTTAGTGCATTTTGGAACCACTTATTTTTCTGAAGCAAATTTCATGTTTTTAAGAAGAGCGCTGCAGGCCCCTTAAGCAATTAAAAGATGTATCAAAAACGCGAAAAAAAAAATGGGGGTTGACATTTAAAAAAACTACTGATGACGTCATCACTTACAAACAAATGAAGGTCTGAAAATTATTTTGACATTCCAATGTGTATTTTTAAAAAAGAAAATTGACGTGTTTCGGGATTTTTAGAAAAAAACATTCATTTCGCTTTTATTTGGTATGTTCCATACTTTTGGTGCTCACTGTATATTAAAAAATTTAAAAAAGTGTCTCTAAAGGTATGAAAATGAACTTTGGTAATATTTGCCAACACAGTAGCTGCAAGTGATCTATAATGTATTCCCTATTTAGTTTTCATTTGGTGTTATGCAGGGTGAGTAAGCAGTATGGAACCAGTAATTTCATTGCTTTTAAAAATATAAATTAACAATCCTTTTGTGTATTTTTGTCGAAATTATGATAAATTAGGATTACGTCAGATAGAAGTTTTATAAAATAGCACCTCTAGACATTCATTACTAAAATATTAATAAAAGTTTCAATAAAAAAAAAAAACAGAATGTTGATACTCTTTCAGAAAAAAATGTATTCTCAGTTTACAGTTTTCATAAAATCGAGTGTTTCTTTTTCTAAAAGTAAAATGTATTCGGAAAAATTCTTCAGGCTGTTACACAAATTCTTCTCCAGGGGTAAAATATACGGTGCGAGAAATCTTCTTTAATGAATTTATATCATGTGCAACTTTACGTAAGAGTATCTTTTGAGAAGACCCTGCATCCTTATTGGGATTGATGGCTCTCCGACGACACTTCACCTCTGGAAAGTGTTCCCAGGCAGTAAAAGTACGCTGCAAATACCTTTGAGCATGCTTGCTTTTGTCAAAAGCTTGCTTGCAAACGATGCCTTTCTTTCGGGGGAAGTTATTAATGGTTCGAGGTTGAATTTATAAAAGGTGTGGTCTTTTTTCTTTTTTTTTTTCAGACAATTACTTATTGCATAGTCTGTAGTAGTGACAATGTTTAAGTGAGTAAATTAAATGAGACCCTCATTTACTTTGAGTATTATTTGAAAAGGTAAAGATTTTTCTTTGTTGGTTTGGAGAAATGTGATTGCGGAAAAGGACTTTTAAGGAATTATAGGAATATGATTGATTGCAAGAATTGTTTCAATCAAATTTGCATTTATGTTTAGTACTCGGTTTTAGTTACTTGAATATGAGCCAGCTAGCTCTTGGTGAATAATAATAACATACCAGGTGACAAAGGACCGCAGGGCACTCTTATTTTTTTAAAAATTTTTGAATCGATAAATAAATTTTTGGATGCGTGATGTATCTACACGTTAGGGTTCATAATTTGAACTGAATGTTAAAATACTCCTTCACTCCCGGTTTCGCCGGAAATGACCCCAACGTTTTTATTTCAAATGCAACACCTTGTATATTTCTGCATATTTCAACTCGGGATTAAATTCTGCGTATAATAGTGTCAAGATATTACAGTTTTGGGAACTTACAATTTTTTAATTTCAAAAATACGTTTTAAATCTAGAGTGCCATGACTTACTGAATTTTGTTTATATCATTGCCCCCTACTTTTCTAAGACTGTTATAAATAAATAATAAAAATGGATAGAGCCTCTCAATGTTTGAAAAAATGATATGAACAACATTCAATAGAGTGCCATGAACAAGTCATGGCACTCTAGAATTAAAACGTACATATTTTTAAAATTAAAAATTTGTAAGTTCCCAAAACTGTAATATTTTGACACTACTATACGCAGAATTTAATCCAGAGTTGAAATATGCAAAAATATACAGGGTGTTGCATTTTAAATAAGAAAGTTGGGGTCATTTCCGGCGAAACCGGAAGTGAAAGATTATTAACATTCAGTTCAAATTATGAGCTCTTACGTGTATATAACGCATACAAAAATTTATTTAAATCGGTTAAAAAATAAAAAAGTAACAGGGGTGCCCTGGGGTCCTGTGTCGCCCGGCAGGTTGTGGTCTAACCAACGCAATGGCGCCCCCTGTATTCAGAGGACCTACCCTGCAACAGCCAGTCGTTTATGATAAATTTTTAAACAGTGAATGCGTTTCTTGAAGTGAATGTAAGAAAATTGTAAAGATATAAAAATGGTATCAAAATATTTCATGGGACCCTCCTGATTGTCTTACATAATGACAAAGAATAGGAACATGAAGCTATATAGTAGGTACCTATGAGTAGGTAAGTGTACAGAGTGCAGTGAATAGCATATTTTAAACTTCGCACTGGTGCAATTTTTGCGTTGCTATTATTTGAAGAGGTTGCGTCTTATTTTAAAGAGTTTTCCAATAAAACTAAATCGGAGCTTTTTAGCACCCGCACCCCAAACGCAATTCTGCAGTTTGCGGTTTTATTCGCCGCACACCCTGTATTAGATAGTTTTATTTCGGGGTCGAAATGAACAGAACATGCGACTTTGATAATTAAAGCGTTCTACCATTAATATCACTTCCGTTTCCGTTTCCGTGCTACTTTATCTTTGTCCGAATGTCTGTGTAGGATCAAAGGATAATAAAAGGATATGGAGTTATTTTCCAAGTTTATTCCTTTTTCATTTCTGAAATAAAAAGTATATCTTGGATGGAATTGCGAATTGTGTTTAAGAATTTAAAGCGCATCGCGTTTACACGTCCGTATCGATTTAAGAGAGCTCTTATATTAGTATTTCGAATTGGGAAAGGTTAAGGTTCACGAATTATGGAACCCCATTTCTGCTTGAAGTAACCAACCCGACTGGAAACTGTGGGGAAACCTAGGAGTGGCGGTTTTGTGGCCGATTGACACCTCTACGAAACGACGCTCCCTTAATCTATTAATCACTTAATGCATTTTCTTTAATTCTCGTCGGGTTGTTTAATGAATGGAGTGTAAATATTTCTGGTGTATTTTTAGAAATGTCGGTTTTTTTTGGGGTAAGTAATTTCAGAGTTGAATTTTTATGAAAATGTAGTCTTTTGAAGTTGAAAGGACGGTAGATGTCGCCACCTGTCGTATATTATGTTAGAATTATTCAGCATGCTAAAGGGTAAAAAGGGTTTGATAACCCAGCCCTAGTGAGAGTATATTCTGCAGAAATTTTTTTCTTCAAACACTCCAAACTGTATTTTCTTATAAAAAAAACTGTTAATTACAAGCTCGGGGACAGATCTTGGTAATCACAACCTACCCTAATGGATTTTTTGTGAGCGTATGTTTTTACTTAGGGATTAGGATTCCATGGGTTGCTGTATTAATTACTTCGTATACAGGGTGGTGGCTTGAGCAACGCAGCATAGGGATTTCAATGGTAAATTCTTAATGTTCAATTATTGGCTCCCCTAATTATTTTAGGGCAAAAGTGTGTTGAGGTTTTTTGTAGAGAAAAAAATTCTGCATCTGTTCATACTATTATTTATAATATTCCAGTTTCTGGAAGCGTAGAAATAGAAGAAATTAAAAAATGGTCTTTTTTAAAAAAATCAGTGATGCCTTGGAATTACCTAAACAAACAACATTCGCATTTACATCTGTCATTACGGTTTGAAGTTTATAACCGTTTATTAAATTCTATTATTTTTAAAATGTATATAACGAAAGAAAAAGTAGAAATGATAAAATGGTTTTATATTGGAAATAGTGCTCGTCAAATAAGCGCCCCTTTTAGCGTAAAATATCCGAATAAGCAAATTCCAAATAATACAAGGAATCACAGACTAATACATAAGTTATTGTGTAACAGTAAATGGTGGTTTGTTTGAACATTTCCTGTGATTTTTTTGGTTCTTGTAGTAATTTCTTGTTTGTTTTGTAAAATAAATATAATCTTATTTTCTAAATTACCCTACCCTTACAGTCTATTTTTTTTTAAAGATCCACCAACCTTGCAATTTCTCTCGAAAGTATGTTTGGCAACGCTGCTGGTGAAATGTTTTAGTAATTTTTAAAGTAGGGTTAGGACTAATAAATTTAATGGTTAATTTTGACAAGTGCTTTTCACAAGAATTATTTTCATATATTTTGTTAAATATTGTTGATTTATGTGGATATATGCTGAGTTTATGTAAATTCGCTCGATTTAATGTGAAGTATTATAATTTTATGGTTGAAATAATTAGAGGTAAGAATAGAAAAAAAATTATTCAGCTAAATTAGAATAATTGGGATTATTTTCAGAATCAGATTACGATGTAAAACTCTGAATCATCGTAATATATGAGAGATATGGACCAAAATTGAATCTAAATCCGAATCTTCGCCTCAATAGATTACCAACTACGATTGGCGGTATTTTTGAACATAAAATTGTCTATTTATCCTAAATTAGTTATTAACTTCCATAATAGAACTTTTGTACATGTAATTCAAATGGAACGTTACACTTTATTAAATAATTTCCCATTGCAGTTTTGTTGGAATAACGTATTGGAGGTTCATCCAAACGGAGAATGATATGGAGCATTGTTAAAAATAAGAACAGTTTCAAAACCATCAAATGATAGAGCTAGAATAAATTGATTAATTCACTCTTTAAATAGATAATCCCTGTTTCTGAATCTTAAAAGCAAACATGTATCTAAGAAACCTCAGAACACCCTGCATGGGGCACTGTAAACCTTCTGCTTTCCTTAATTTTTAATCTTTCTTGGGAAGGTTGTCAATAGTCCAAGATTTAGTAGCAAAATCGTTTTTGTAATTCCGGTTTTCATCAATAAAAATAAATCTTATATTGGAGTAAAATAGTCTTCTTTATATAAATAATAAATATTAAATAAAATAGTCTTCTTTATGTTTTAATTAAGATCTTAAAAATTTAAATTTGAATTTTGAAATGTAGTGATGCGCACTCATAAATTGACAGAACATTTTGATTGATGTGGATTGATGTTTGAATCAATGTTACCACACAGACAGAAATTACCAAAAATTTAATTTTTTTTTGTTATACCAACTTAAATCAACAGGTGGTGGATCTTTAAAAAAAAACGGACTTTACCTACTCGTTTTATTGCTTTAAAAAGAAAAAAATGTGATGAGACAGAAATGTCATTGCGCTCAAGTACCTTAATTGCGCTTGTTTGATTTTATAATTCCATGGCATCACTGATTTTTTTAAAAAGACCATTTTTAATTTCTTCTATTTCTACGCTTCCGGAAAATGGAAAATTGTAAATAATAATATGAAGAGATGCAGAATTTATTTCTCTACAAAAAACCTGAAAACACTTTTGCTGTAAAATACTTAGGGGAGCCAATATTTGTACATTAAGAATTTACCATTGAAATCCCTATGCTGCGTTGCTCAAGTCACCACCCGGTATACCCAGCCAGTAAGTAGGTACCTTTTTACCATAGCCAGCTCTGGAATGGTATTCTAGAGAAATGCTGATGAACTTTTTGTGTATCGATCTCCTTATACTGAAGCTATAAATAATTTAAAAACATCCACTTTAGTATATTTCCTATAAAAAGTTTGATATAAATAAAAATATGTTTATTTTGAGATGAAGCACCGTCCTGCTGAAAAGCAATCCAGAAGTGTTAAATTATGCACAACAATTTCGAGTAAAAGTAGGAATTTTAAATAAAAATATATGACCAACTACGTGTATTTTCTTCCCACCATCATTATTTTCAGAATTCCCAGCTGCTCCTGAAACTGAAAAGGAGTAAATAAGCACATTTGTTTGGAATTTTGTTGTTGTTTGCCGGCCGTTCTTTGCTGATTCATCAATCAACTCGAATACCGTTTATGTCACTTTCACTTAATTGAAGCTTTTTCTAAACGCGTAGAAATAAATATCTGATGGTTGGAGAATATCAGTGGCCGGCAAAAACTTTAATCGTTTTTCTTTCTTAGCACTTGATATATTATTTGATAAGATTGTAATTAATAATTCCGTACTCAATAAATTACTCCTGTAGAAGCGATTAATTTTAATATCTTATACATGTTGTCGAAATGTATGTAGTTGTGGAAGAGGAGGTAATTGAATGTAAATAAACCATCTGTTTTTACTTTTCAGGTTTCCCTGAAAGAAGGGTATCTCCTGAAACAAACATGGTCGTTTCAGCGATGGAGGAGACGGTATTTCAAACTTCGGGGACGCAAGCTGTACTACGCCAAAGATACAAAGGTAAGAGAAATTTAAAATGCAAAACAAGCGCTTTCTGTTTTAAAATTCCGTTTGATATTAAAAAAAATATTTAACATGCAATATATACGTAGTAGAGGATATTCATAACGAACTTTTTATTTTGATTACTACGCTTTTTTACGTAAGCGGGATCATCTTTGCTTTGAAATAATAATAATGTGTTCATATACGAGTGAAAAAGCTTTTTTTTGTATCGAGGTTCGTTGAATATATTACTTTTGGTGGCTTTGATGAACAAACATATAGTTCTACAGGGTGTGGCAAACTAGCTCGTGGTTGACGATATATTTTGTTTGTACTGTTAAATCAAGTGCGAATCTAGAGAGATTCTATGAGGAGGGGGGTAAATGATTCGGAAGGTAAAAATTTTATGTAATAAAGTTAATACAACACACAACCTTTCATTTTCAATTTATTTATGTATGTGTTGTATGGCCTCTAGGGGGGGGGGAATTACCCCTATTACGCCCCGCAGCCCCGTAAATCCGCTCTTGTGAAACACAGAAAAGTGGTGTTTCAGATATAGATGCTGATTGAATTGTTAAATTTTACGCTTTTTCATAATCCCATCATGCAAATGATTTGCGACAGTGTTGGTACCTACTATTGCGGGTGCTATGAAAAAATAATATAAGCGCATTTTTGAACCTAATAAGAGAAACCTAAGAATATAATTTATTATGAAGAACATTTCTTTCTCTACGCAATGGCAAAATAAGAATTTTTAAAGAACGTTTTATATTTTTTTGGCTATTGTTTATTTCGCATGTTATGGCACGACTTTTGAGATACGGTTTACTTGGGAAATAGTTATTTATATATCAAGGGCGCAAATAAGACTGTTTTAGCTCTTGAGTGGAAGCTTGCAGTCCAAGCGTAGCGAGGAGTGCGAACCATATACGAGGGCTGAAACGCCAGTGACAAAATTGTATCTCCTGCCATCTATTGGATAATAATCTGCAACAATGTTTTCAGATTTAAAATACATAGTAGTTTATAGTATACAGCCCTAGAGGGCACCACAGAGAGGAAATTGCAAGGCCAACTGTATCTAATGCGACCGCATAGATACAGTTGGCCTTGGAAATTGGAATGGCCATATCTCGTAAGAGTTGGAAAAATGAAGCTGGTCATGCTATTAGAAATTTATTTCCATGACATTAGCGCCCGAGGGCGCCACTTACACTTCCACTTTGCGCCAAAAGCTCCTTTTGTGCGCGGTTGTGGTTAAATTCATTTAATATCCTGAACACCACATGCTGGCTAATTTAAAGCGAACATATTTTAAGTTTAACGTGGTCAACTGTATTTATCGTTAAATAATTCTGTAACTTTTCCCCTGCGTCTAGAAGATGACGCTGTTTCTAATTAAATTTTTTGGCATTGTACTGCGTCTACTTGGGAATGTGTTTAAACGACCAGTGTGGGCTGGGGTTAAACCTTGGGCTGGGGTTACATTCTCAGCAACTATTGAACGTAACCATGGTACCATCTCCGGTTTAACGCAGCATCATGGCTACCATATTTGTTTTGCTACCTGTCTGGCATGTCTTTCATGTTTTCCCATTTCTTAGGAAATTGAACGATCCCAACTTTTTCAGCACATATTGTTACGGTCTTGATTCTTCATGAAGTGCTACAAGTACCTACCTACTGCAATTACAAAGGTGGTTATTTTGTTACAACAAAGTCTGCTGTTTCTATAGCACCGAAAATAATTGAAATAGTAGTATCCGTTTATTAAACCATGGCTTCTTAAATTACATCATTGGCGTTAAATAAATAACCAACCTCCCCTTTTTTTAAAGAAAAATCACTGTATGCAAAAGTATTCATGTGTAAGTGAAGCGAGCTTTATTATGAAACATTGATTGTCGAAAGTGATAATAAAATAAAGATGGTAAGATAAATGTTTAACAATTTATATCTGAGGTAGACTTGGCAACAGCTGTAAATCTTCCTGGCTTATTAAATAGCTGCATTGATAGGAAATCGATGCTGGTCTGTCAAATGTGATTAAAAGATTATTGTATCAGGTAACAGAATCTTATCAGTCGTGGGATTTTATTGACCATTTTAGATGTGAGTTGAATAAAGAATTTCAAAAGTTTTCGAGCATGAATTGTTTGTTATTTATATTTATTATATTTTATATAATAATTTTGTAAAAAATGTCAACGAACTATTATTTACAAAGTTTTTCAACTTTGTAATCGCGCCGAATAAATCATTCCTTGGTTTTGGGGTTGTGAAATTTTTGATCGGCCGCCGTTACTTGAAAAAATATAAAATAACTGTAAATACAAAAGTTGTAGAGAACTGAAAGTTGATTTTAAAAACGTTTAGTTTTTTTAAATAGGATTTAAAATAAGGGAATTATTATGATTGTTAAAAAAATAAAAGAAGTCCAAATCTAAAATTTGAACTAAAAAAAGTTGTTTGTTTTAACGAGCCATTTTCGGGTGTAATGATTTAGTATTAACACACTGATAGAAAAATATGCAAATTTATAAAAATCCCTAATGAGGAAATTCTAACAATTTTGGGGGAGGCTTTTTTCTATAGAAACATCCATTTTTGTTATACACTAGAAACCGCAAAGCTTTTTACTTCAAAATAAACAGAAAATGTATAAAGGAAATATTTTACATTTTATAGTAACATCTATTCTTGTAGTATAATAAAACATTTTTTACCCCTGATTATATCATATACAAACAGGAAACTGAAAATCCATTTTAAAGCAGAACAATTTCCTTAGAAAAAATATTGTGTAGTTTAAAAGTAAATTGTATGAAACACGTTTTTTCAGTGAAGCAAAGAACAAAGCTTAATAAATTTCCCGTATTTCAGAAGTCAACTTTTTATTTACTTCCTCGTACACAGTAAAAAATTGAATTTGGTGAAAGCGAATTTTTGGTGTGGTAAAAAAAGCCGTGTAAAATTTCACACCACACTTAGTAAAAAATTGACACGGAATAGAAAAAAGCTGTTTAGGTGTTAATAATTACTAAACAACACACAATCGTGTAAATAAATTGGAAACCGTTAAAACTAAATTAAATGTCGTGTAAAAGTTGCTTTTAGTGTGTGTAAAATTCAGTAACACTGTGTAAAAAGTGGCGTTTGCGCGTATCTAATCTATGGTTTGCGCTCTGGCAGTTACATCATAGATAATATATTATATATGTTATATAGATAGGAAACTCCGCCTGCAAGGCCGTTTATAGGAATAGTTCATACTCATGTCGCCAACGGCGCTGTTCGTGGCGGGTATAATTCAAATTTATTAAAATTTCATATTATATTTTCTAATATTTAAACCAAGATAGAGAATAATAAACTTTTCTAAAACAAATTTAATCTAAAATGTTCAATTTTCAGTACAATCGACAGAAAATGTTAATAACTAGTAAATGCAATTAATACCAAATGAAAAACAAAACTATTAGATAAGATACATAACAGTATGAATAAACATTGTGAAAAAGTTTATTGACATTTTCAAGCGTTACTTTGCTAAAATCCATAATTATAGAAATAATAAAGATTAAATAAAATATCAATATATAGCAATGGTTAAAACACTACATTTATTGACATGTTAATAAAAAGAAAAATAATTATAAATTAGCTTATTCAAAAAGTTTATTCTATTAATGACTCTAATAAAACATTAAAATACGTTTCAATTCCATATTTTGGTAATATTTCAGAAAAGATTGCTAAAATTCTAAATAATACAAATAAAGTTACTTTTAAAACAAATGAACGTGTTCTATGAATCGATACGCCTGGCAGTTTGTCCCAACCCCCTAGCTATTTTGTACAATTTGTAGGCCTTCGGTGTCAACTCAGCAGACTTCCGAACATACACAGCTTTTAACAAATTATACTTTTGGCGTAGATCTGGAAATAATGGTTGTTTAGAGACAATTTCTTGAATAAATATATAAAGACATGAACAGGGTAGAAATTGAGGTAACTGTAAGCAAGAATTGGAATGAATATAAACTTTTCACTCTTTATATTAAAAATGAAAACCAAAAAATAGTACTTATTAGATAAAATTTACCTTTTCTTTTGGTTCCAACAGATTTATTAACGGTACTGTTCTCTAATTGTCCACACAAAAATGGGGATTGTTTACTCTGACCTGGAACAGAAACAGATTTTTAAGTTACAAATGTGTTAAACTATTTAATGAGTTGCCAATTGAAAATCCTTTAACATTCCTCCCAAATAAAAGTTTAAGTTGTCAATTAGAAAATTCATTAGGTATCTATCTCATAAATGAAATTTCAAGTTGCCAATCTGAACTTTCTTAACTGAGATTTGAAGTACCCAATTTGAAAATAGTTTTAACTTTTTATTGAACAAAATATTAAAAATTAAAGTGATTTGGAATTAGAAGTAAAATTAATTCCCAAAAATATTAGAGAAATAGTTTACCTTCTCTTTGGGAACAGATAGAATTACCAACTGTGCCAGCTTCTTCCTGTTGTGGACTTTCCGTTTCCTTGGACCTAGAAGGGACAAATCTGTAATTACCAATTTTATGAGAATTTGCAATTTATCTTTGGCAATTTATTCTGTGTCATCAAAATTACTTTAACAATGGAAACTTACCAGGCAAATAAAGAGAAGGCACAGCAGTCACCTTAAGGTTGGTTCGATTAATAAAATTGACTGCAACACGAACCCACACTACAAACACAAACGTAACGAAAACGACGTGATGACAACGTGCATATTCCCTATGGTTATTCCCCTAATAAGTATGTGAAACGTCATACGCATGTCCTGCGCGCGTTTTTTTTAAATAACTACTCAAAATCGCCGATGTTAGCGCCGCCTGCGACATGAGTAATAACTACATTTCTGACGTCACACGAAACCATGAAAACAATACAAGTGCGTGCAAGTGCGCACAGCATGAGTTACATGCAGTGATGCTGTGAGTTAACTTCGGTGATTTACCTAGGAGCAGCCTACTGTAATTTATCATTATCGAAGGATAGTAGTTACGCGTCCAGTTTGCAAAAGATGTCCGGACCAGTGAAATTATTTTTTGAAAAAACCCAGAAGTGGGCGAAGATAGGCAATAACGCCACTTTGGCTGAATTTCAAAATCTAGGTACCTAAGTATATTTCATTTTACTCTCAGCGAAACCCATCGTATAAAAGGTTTTGGTACCGAATTATACTGTTATTATTACATTAATGTGTGGAGAATGTGAAGACATTTATTGTAACTAAAATATGCAAAGTACGGTTATGCATTTCCCGGTTTTTGTTTCCAAAATGGCTGTTAAAGCGTCGATACCACGCTGACAACCTTGCATAATTTTAGTAAAATGTAATTTGATCTAATTATGTAGGTACCTAATATACTTTTCAGCAAGAATAAAATTCACCCAACTAAAGGGGGTGGAAGACATCAGATTTTCAGATGTGGACGATGTCATTTTAGAGGAGGATTATCTGGGGGAGTACGTGAATGCATCTGATTCCGTTGTAACTCGATAATTACTAAATAATTACCAAAAGTCGTGCTAACTTTACACCAAATGTACTAAATAATTACCAAAAGACGTGTAAATTGTACACAAAATCTACTAAAGAATTACTAAAAGACGTGTATATTCTACACCAAATTTATTAAATAATTACCGAAGCATGTGTAAGTTATACACCAAATTTACTAAATAATTGCCAAGAAACGTGTAAGTTATACACCAAACGTACTAAATAATTACCAAAAGATGTGTAAATTATACTCAAAGTTACAATAGTGTATACCAAAACATGGGTTAATTTTACCAAAAAATTACATAATATTACACCAAACATTGCAAACTTTACACACAAAAGTGGAGTAAATGTACACACATCTTGGTGGGATATACACGTAGTTTGATGGAAATTCACATACTTTTTACTCTGAAAAAGTGTAAATAATTTACTAACTGATATTAGGGTGTATTCTGTACAGCAAAAGTTAAAAAATAGCGGGCCGCTAAAACTTAACAGCCCGTTAATAGTTTTTGGTATTCTATTGGACACCTTTTAACGGATGCCTGTTAAGTTTTAACAAATATCTGTTAAATATTAGCGGGATCTAAATCGCACCAGTTAAAAAATTAAAGGGAACGTTAACTTTCGCTCAGATATCATTTCTAACCTGTTTGTTTTAATAAGTACCTGACATATCGATGTTTCTTGTACGTTATGGCAATATTTGTAGCGGCAGAGATTTTCGATGAAATGTTAGGGGGGTAATGCTGCAAATTTGCCGTATATGTGAATGCATGCAATCATTTTTGTAAGATTCCCCGGTCAATACCGCACAAAAAATCAAAAACGCCGAAACGCTAAGAAAAGTATACCGAGGGTACCTGTGGAACGATTTTTTTAAATAATCATTAGGTAATTTACTCGGTAATTTATTACGAAATATGCGATTTATGCAGTCCTTGATATTATTTCGTTTCTTCATTTATTTAATTGAAATAAATTATTTGTTATTAGTTCTATAGGGACCTACGGAAATTTGTGTACTCATATCCTGAATTGTCTAACCCGAACCCTTTTTTCAAAAAACTGTATTTTGTCCAACTTATCTTAATTAATAATCGTTCGTAATTTTAGCTATGAGTTATTATTAACAAGACGAAATCAAAGAAATTTCAGTAATCCATTTGAACTTCCCAATTCTGCATTTTTGAAGTTATTTACATTAAGTAAAGAATGTGTAACTGACTTAAAATACACTCTTTGAGCAGTTTATGCCTCCACCTCAAAGAAGTACTGACATCCCTAAACATATCAAAATATTAACAGCATTGCATAATCTCGGACTATCTTTTTGTTGTACGAGGACATTGTTTACGTTTTCCACTGACACACTCCATATTTTAATATTTGAAGTATGCCTACTAGCTTAGATACAAATTCACCGCGTAAACGTCAAATACTACAAGATAAGTCCGCTTACACTAGAACAATTTGTTTGTCATATAACTAACTTCAGACCGTATGATAGCGGCTCTGCTAAAAAGTAATATTTTAACGGAGCGCTAAAAACTAGTGTTACAGAATAATAAAATAATAGCGGACCGCTAAAATATAATATTTTAACGGAGACCGCTAAAATTTAACTTTTAACGGATGTGCTACAGAATACACCCTTTATGACTTTACACGGCAGTTGGTGTGTCAATTTTACACAGTTTTGGTGTGGACCTGGATTAACACGGTCTGGTGTTACTTTGGTGTAAAAATTCACACGACTTTTTCTACTGTGTATATTCTACGTTCCACGTAGATGTAAAAATTCTATTTCTGGAATAAAACTTTTCTTCGTATTTTTCTACATTTATTTTAGGTTACTTTATACTTGTTTACATAAATTTTTCAACAAGATAATTTCTAAAAGTAACTTGATAGTTGGATACTAATTGCATCCTGCTACATGAGGAAGTATAATCGAAATGGATATCCATGTTGTTGAAACAGCACGCGTTGCGTGAATTTCCTTAGTTTGTCTTGGCATTACCTTCACGTGTGTTTCCTTTTCAAATTCTTTTAAGCCGTACCTACCGTAGGTTTTATTTATTTTCTCGTCTGCTATCCCATCAAATTTATGCAACGGCATTTACGGTTCCAGCATGAATTTTTTAAAATACTTGATGACGTCTGTTTTATTTGATCAAAGCTTCACTGAAAAGGAATGTTTCCCTTTCCTATTTGAATCTAATGGAAACATGTTGTGAATGAAAATACTTTTCTACAGTTTAGTTTATTTAGAACTGTTTCCTGAACGTAATACAATATTGGATTTGATATAAATGGCGCAAAAATATTGTTTTGTAGGTATATAAAATCTTTAATATCTTCCAGTATATCCATGAGTATAGCCATGAGTATATCTACTTCCTTTTTATATTTCTTTGCAACCGAGATTGAAATGTTTTTATAGCAGAAAAGCGCGGTTTATTATATGAAATAAAATAAAGCAAGTTCATATTTTGTCAATATATGTTGGTGCTTTACATTTGTTAGTTTTTCTTGTATGTATACGTACAGCCTATAGGGTTTTCCCAAAAAAAAGCTTTAAATTTTTTTTATGTTTACTTAGTAGAAGTTTAACAAAATTTTAATATTTCTTTCTCATTCTCATAAAGAAAGTACTAACTGATGTTATTTTTATGGTTTTACATTGCCATTGGTCTATGTAGGAAATACGCTAAAAATACTTAAAAATGTGGTTACTGTATGAACGTTATAAGCGCTTAAGACCACAAGGATTCAATGTATACTATACACTTCAGGGAGCATAGAGTCTCTTGAGGATCACTACTTAAAAATAACGGAAGCATCTAAAAATATAACTCAAGGTAGAAAATCATAATGTGCTGCCATATTTTTTATGTAGTAAATAATGTTTACATAAAGATTCAACGAATTTATCGTAAATAAGACCCCTTTTCAGAAAAGGTTTAGGAAGTCTAAATGCGTTTCCAAGGTTCACTAGATCTGGAAACAGTTTTCAGATCTGTAAACGCTGTAATTAACAAAAAAGGGGAGTAGGATACGGTAAATAAATAAATTGAGTATGGAAACATTTTTAAATAAATAAAGGTTTGGTTTTACCTAACTACAGGTTTAAAAACATAATGAAACAAAATACCAAAAAATATGATATATAAAATGTCACATTATAAATTGTGACTGATCTGAATTTAAACAAGTCTATAGTTTAGCATAATTAGATTTACGTCAAAGTTACAAAGTTAACAAATACACCATCAAGGTACGCTTACACAAGTGTTGCTAGTAGCGCCAAGTAAACCATGGTTGGTCGAAGGGGTGTTTTGTAGTCTTCTGATTAAAGTTGATACCGGTCAGGCCCGCCTTAATGTAGTTATGCTGAACCCAATGGTCCAAAAAGGACCCAACCTGTTACACTTGGAATTAAAGCTGGGTCGAAAAGTCTAGTTACTGGCTGGTTGTTGAGTGTAACACACACTGAATCGAATGGAAAAGCGTTGTGCTTCTATACTAATTTCTGTGTCCAAATATGGGCATGACCTCGAGTACACGTGCATCACCAGATCTCTCATGAAACCTTATATGCTGAGTCAGCAGAATTGCAAAATCATATGCAAGTATAATGTCAAACTGACATGTGATACTAGCATGATTATACAGCGCGTGATACTGGCATGTTGGACAAACATTGATTTTACTTAGGTAATTATATTGGTCAGTATTATTACCTTAATAATTATTTTAAGCGCTTCGTGACAGTATCAATCGGGTTTTGAACCCTGGTTGCCGTAACACATTGACCTTTCGCGTCACTGCTGGTATTAGGTAACTATTTATGCCAATAAATTCCGTAAATACGTATTATTGCATAAACTATATGAATTATTCATTGTAATACATAAGCGCGATTTTTTCCTTTTGTTTTTATTAGTTAAATTTGAATTTGCCGCCAAATTTAACCAATGTAAAAAAAGAGGAATTCTCAAAAAAAACTGCGCCTGTATGAAGCCGGCTTTAGGAGCCTTGGCTAGCTTGATTTAATGATGCTACACGTCAAGTTTTAATTGTAAAATAAAAATAATTGTTGGCAACTGTCAAATTTGCATGTCAGCCAATCTTAATGGCATACGTTTGCCATACTAAATGAAAATCATTTTTGATTATATTTTACTTTTGTTTATTGTATTGTCACTTAGATCAATGTTCGTCCAAACTTCAAATTATAATTTCCGTTTGCTCTTTAACCAGTCGATTGTTTCTTCGAAAGGACCGACACGAATTTTAACGTTTACGAAGGCAACAATAATGTTTGACTTGCCGCAAGGGGCACTTGAATTTTAACGTCAGATTTTACTTTTTGTAATATTTAAGTCGGTAGCTATTCTTACTAGATCACCTTATATTAAAAAAACAGTTTTTGTGGCTTTTGTTTCTATTTTTAAATTATTAAAGAGAGATAAGTACCGGAGATACACAAAACCCCAAACAATATTTCTTTTTAAAAAATTTATAAACGCGTTGAAGCACTACTTTCGCTGTAGTAATAAAATCGTTTTAATAGAAGGGATATTGGGTTTCCGTATATACGTATTTAGAAAACCCTTGTATTTGAAAATGGCAAAGAAGCAGAGCCTTAATGGGGATTCCATGTTATTACATTACATGCCAGCATGTAATATTGATGAAAGTATATAGCCTACCGTTTACCCTTGTTCCCTCATTTTTATATGAACTGACGTTGTTTTGCAAGAACTTTTCTTATGAAATAAATTAAAAGAACATTTGTTAGATGCTGATAAGGAGCTGTTTCTTGAGTATAAAGCAGATTGGGGGAATGATAAATGATGGTGTTGGAAAATACTTTTACTTTTCATTTTGATAGATTGCCCCGATGAAAAATTGTTGGCTTTAAAATTAAGTAGCTTACTTTGTTAAGCAATGATTTAATTAAAATTAAAATGATGAGATGAAAACTTATCAGACGAATAACAATTTATAAAGTTTCTGAATTAAGAGCAACAGTTCATAGTATAAGAGTAAAATTTCGTATTCTGTAGGTTTACAAACCTGCTTTGTATTCCAAACCTAACAGAAGTAATTGTTAGACTTTACTAAATTTTCTTTTCTATTTCTCAGACTATTTTATCACAACTTTTCTTCTCTTGTTAAAAGAGCTCATTTTGATCAATTGCAGATTTATTTTGTGTTACTACTATTATTGCCATTTAAGAAGAGGGTTTTATCTTGAATTGATTTGAGCTTGTTTACTTTTACTTTGGATTATTTGAAATGGGTTTCTACTTTTAGGATTATTTTATCAATTTGTAAGGAAAATATATTTCCGATGTTTTTTATTATATTAGTTTGCTTTGAAATATTTTCCCTTGAAGGAAATGGTGCCAAACTCGACGTATCCCGTACCTTCCAAGTTTTACCTTTTGGAAGTTTATTTTCCTGATGAAATTTTGATATACAGCCACATTTGAAATTTAATTACAGTTGGATCACCCGTTCAGGAAATATAAGGAAATGAAGGAACGTAGGGAAAATTTCCTTCTCCGTTGAAAAAGGTAAAAAATGTCAAGGGTAAACATTTTTTTCGTTCCTAATAACTCCTGGGAATCGATATACTAACTAGTAAGGTAAAATTGATTAAATTGGTTGTTAGAATAAAGAAAATAGTAAAAAATCAATTTTATATAAAGTCAGTAGTTTTGTAGTAGTATTTTTGTCAATTTACAATTTATCTTGAATAGTCTTACATGTAACGCTTACATGCAATCCTTTTTTGTCGTATATTTATCGGATAAAATTTATATTGCCAGTAAAAGAAGTTTTACAAAAGTTTATTCAATAATAACACGGGATGCTCCTGTTGGGACGATTTAAATAGAGCTTCGGGTTGTTATTGTGTCAATGTTTGCAATGTGAGTTAGAAAGTTCCCTGAAGCGCTTTTGTGCATAAAAATTGAAAAACAGATAAAGCTTTTAGAAAAGCGTATGAAACTTTAAATTTAAACCTTTTGTCGTGATAAGCAAACAACCTGGCAATTGACTGGTTTAGTGCAATCCCATTGCTTTTATCGAACTAAGCTTAGGACGTCACGGATTTCTGAAGGGTAGGCTTTAAATTTATTATGTATGTTGACCCTTTTTAGACTTTCATTTAATTATAAAATCTATTTTTATTGACATTTTGGTTCTATATTTCGTATAGTAAAATAATATTGTAATAAAATTGCTTAAATAATAGTTACCTGAAAATCATAAACTGAAATGAAATGGCCATAAATATTAAATATTTTACCGCATAAGTGCGGAAAAAGTTTTACCGCACGCTGCTATGGGCAGCAAACGGATACGATGCGACACCGGTTTTACCGCTCGTTGCTATGGGCAACAACAATGGAAACGATGGGTCAACGGTTTTCCCGCACGTTGCTATGGGCAACAACAATGGAAACGCCCATCGTAAAACAAAGCACAACTTTGCAATCTAAAAATAGTACGTCAAAGGTATTCCTATATTAAATTAATATTTTATGCTTGCAGATTGACTAGTACTTATATTTAATCCACTCTGTATATAGCTTTATTGTCGAGCTTTGAAAGCGAATTTTTACTGTATAGTTTCAACATGAAAACACCATTAGCAATTCAAACTAAAACTGTAGCGTAATATATTATATCGTTAAAGCGTTTGCTTTTAAGTTTCCTTTTTATAATTTCCCAGGAAAATCGCATAACACGGAAAGGTAATTTTTACTGTTAGCTGGTTAGTACAATAGGCAATTTTTGAAATCTCGGTCATGTATAGGATAATGTGCAGCTAGCACAATGCGCTAATCCACCTAATATTACAGCAGGTATTCATTTCTTAAGGTTGAGTGAACTTTCATATCGAATTAATTTCCATGCACAAACTTATTTTGCGAAAATTCTGTTACAATTTATTTTAAGGACGTTTTTTTAGACAGAAACATGTTTAATATTTATTTCCTTTAAGTAAAATTTACTGCCGTAGTTCGTGACTTATTTTAATATTTTATCATTCTTGAAATAATAATTAATGATCAAACATATCCGTCAGATTGATAAAAAATGCTCTTTAACGAACAAATATTAAAATTACGTTGAATAGATGAGAATAAATTTACATTTTAAATTAATTTAAACTCTGGAAATGTTTGTATAACAAACCGATCTCTTTTTGGAACATTCTATAGCTTAAAAATAAAATATTCTTGACAATATGATGAAGTGAATATAAAGGAGGAGTTCTTGCAGAACTTTAGATAGAAGATAAAAAAGGAAAGCTTCTTTTTATTGCTCATTATAGCTTTAAATTTTGCTTCCGCAATTTTTCATGTTAAAGCAATAATTTATAACTCTTGGGTCCTTCGTGTATATCAGATTTCGATTAATCACATCAACGCAACTTTCAACCCCATTATTCGTTAATACCTTTTCTGGAAGTGCCTCTAATGCAGGTCTGCTGATGGAATAGAGTTTCGTGATTTCTTACAAGCTTGTGGGTTGTTACTACTGACTACATCTACAATCTACAAAATTTAGAAAAAAGGAGACAGACCGACGTTGTTCTCATTAACTCACTACATTAGCTACCCATGCAGAGAAACAAAAAATCCAGCAAAATGGTGGTTTTACAGGATGCCCATTTTACATTTCCGAATCTGGCCAATGAAATCGCGCGATTGTACATTTCCGGAATTAATTTCTCAGCGTCTAAAAGAAAAGTTTTTGCTCAGACCATATTATCTATGTTCTGTTATGGCCAGTTTCATCATCATTCTGTAGGGGTGGTTTCAACTCCTTGTTAAGTTAACTAACGGTCAATTGTCATGGATACGCATTGTTACAAGAACCGTATCCATGGCTGTTGACCGTTGGTTATCTTAACGATCCATAAACCGGCCCTTACATACCGGGTGGTGACTTGAGCGACGCAACATAGGGATTTCAATGGAAAATTCTTAATGTTCAATTATTGGCTCCCCTAATTATTTTAGAGCAAAAGTGTGTGTGGGTGTTTTGTAGAGAAATAAATTCTGCATCTTTTCATACTATTATTTACAATTCCATTTTCCGGAAGCGTAGAAATAGAAGAAATTAAAAATGGTCTTTTTAAAAAAATCACTGATGCCATGGAATTATAAAATCAAACAAACGCACTGACATATTTCTGTCTCATTACATTTTTTTCCTTTTTAAAGCAATAAAACGAGTAGGTAATAGCAACATATTTTACGCTAAACAAGGCACTTTATCATTTCTACTTTTTCTTTCGTTGAATACATTTTAAAAATAATAGATTTTAATAATCGGTTATAAACTTCAAACCATAATGACAGATGTAAATACGAATGTTGTTTGTTTAGATAATTCCAAGGCATCACTGATTTGTTTAAAAAGACCATTTTTAATTTCTTCTATTTCTACGCTTCCGGAAAATGGAAAATTATAAATAATAGTATGAACAGATGCAGAATTGTTTTCTCTACAAAAAACCTCAACACACGTTTGCTCTAAAATAATTAGGGGAGCCAATAATTAAACATTAAGAATTTACCATTGAAATCCCTGTGTTGCGTTGCTCAAGTCACCATATATACCACCAGTATATAAAAGCTTTCGTTTCATTCTAAATGTATTTTACTTATATCAGCTTTGTATCATTACCTTTTATTTTAGAAATCACATTAAGTTGATACCGACTCATAAAATCCTAAAATAAGACATATTCCATGTTAATTACTACTTGGAGCTTTAATCCAACCATTCATAATCGTTTATTCAGCCATGCGTTCTTGTTAGTATAATTCAAGAAGCTTATTAAACATACCTTAGGGGAAGTTGCAAGGTTTGTCTGTAATGTAAACAAACGGTTTCTGGAACTTAAAGCCTAGGTTAACGTGCCCGCTTAGGGATTAAACTATAAATCAATTTATTGGCTTGTTAAATTAGAGAAATGGAAACATACTAAATAAACAGAGCATTCTCGCTTCACTGACCAATGCTAATGAATATTAGTAATATATACTAGTGGAAAATTCAAATACCAGCAGCTGACATCAAGCGCATATTATAAATAGGTACTCGAAATATAGGTCTCATTCATATTTTCCACGATGTTTTTTTCTTTTCATTGGTTAAATTTGAATTTGGCGCCAAATTTAATCAATAAAAACAAAAATAATAATTCGCACCTATATGAAGCCCTACGCGATTGGTATACATTTATTGCTCCTTTTTCCTAGTATTCGAATCATTGTATAATTAATTAATTCATTTTGGCGTAAGGGTTGCATAAATGTCTAACCCGTTTGAAACCAAATCATCTGGGGTTCAGGAAGAGGTTTCCACGATTCGTACTACGGCTGTGGTTGCTGAGGACTCACACAACCTTTAGTTCGGAAGTGCTTTTAAAGAGCTTGCAGACGACCTAAAAGTTAGTTGAAAATATAGTGCCTCGAATTGTGTTTTTTTGGGACAGTGGCGGCCCGAGCCAGATAGTTTTGTGAGTTCTGCATCAGATAATTAAGTAAGGTGTCAGTAAAATACTAAGTAAAGCGAATCGAATTTTATTGCTGATCTGAGTTTTAGAATTTTCGCGCTTTTTAATTTTTACAATCAAATGTAACAAATTTCTCACTCCCGACCCGGTCTACAGTTTTCCACCACGGTCGACAAGAATCGACACCCATAGAAAATGAAAGAAAATATTTTTCGGATTACGGCCCATTTTACTTAAATATGCGCTCTTTGACTGCTAATTGTTCTTGATAACTAACTGGTGTTACATACTGCAATTGATAATTGCTGCACTATTTCTACCTACTGTAATGTATAATATGTGTCCTCCAGATTATCTTTATGGTCGACCGCGTCTATTGAAGCACTCCTTGCGCGGTCTAGGACGTTTTGGCGAGTTTAGACGTCTAGGACGCGTACAAAATTTTGTCCCAGGGACATCAGGTGGCGGTATATATTACCCGCTAAGAGCAACTAACCTGGGCCCCACGCATTGACACAGATCTTGGAACCATGTACACAGAGAGCGGCAACCAACATCAATATATACTGGGTGTCCCTGCTCCAAACCGTCCCTGCGCTACATCGCCCACCAAACCGCCTCTGTGTCAAACCTGTCAAACCGTCCCGCTGCCAAACTTTCTTTGCGCCAAACGTCCTTGCGCCAAAACGGCCGCGCCAAACCTGTCGTGCGAATCAAAGCTTTCGATCCCCCCCTAACGATGTTAGACAACGATTTCATTGGCGCCTTTGCGAACTTGTAGAATATCAGTGTTCACTTGATTGACTGTGATATGCTTTAATAATAAAAAGCGAGTACTAAAGGGGCCTAAGGGCCTTAAATATACCTACCGCATTCGTTTGTAATCAAAACCGCAACGTGCAATTTTAATAATCTGATTATGGTAATTGGTAGTAATAATTATATCTAATGGGTTTTATTTTTGATGGTTTTACACAAAGAAGCAAACACTTCTTTGGTTTCGCAGCACTTAAGAACGAGTCGCTACTGCTTTGAGTATTGATAATAATGTCGTTTTATTCCTAAAGGATATTGAATTCAGTTTGAAATGCAATAGTTTTAGTAGTAGGTTTCAGGTGACGTTGAATAGTTTCCTGAAAATGCCACTAAAGTCGATTTATAAATAATGCTCCTTCTCCACAGCGACATTTCTGCCGTGTGTAACCTTTCCCAAACGTTCTCGATACTACCAGCTTTATTATTTGTTAGTTCTAACTGACGTCCTTTCATTGTGATAATTTTACTTTTTTCGGTAAGTTTTTAATTCTTTGAAGAACGTGGTAGAGCGCCTTTTATACAAGGTGTCCGTTTTTCAGGGCTAGGCATACGGATCTTAATTTATTAGTATCTACCTTTAAGAGATACAAAATCGGTTAAATTGGGACAAAGGTGCGTATTTTAATCTTGATGAATAACCTTTAGAAAAATTTGACCCATTATGTTTGGTTTAAAAAAAATCGAAAAATTCGATTTTTCTTTTTCGCTGATAAAATGAAAACTAATGAAACTACCGTTCCTTGAAAAAAACAACTCGTTTCGGATTGGTTGTGTTTTGTCTCATCAAATGTCATGTGATACCACTAGATGTTTGTACTACCCCCCCCCCGCACAAGGGTCACATGACCAAATGTTAATGGAACACCTTATACTCAAAAAAATTCTTTTTTGTGCCTCTGGTCGGCATCACTGAGTTTCTGCATCGCGAAATCTGCCAGAAACAAAGGTTTCTCCGGCAAAAAGTAGGAATTCAAGGTTATTGGTTGGCAGCATCGGCTCAATCTGTCAAACTCAAATTTGTGCATCGCGGTCGGAGACGATCAAACAAATAAATTAGCAAAATTTTACAAATACGATTATCTATTTGAGCCACTGTGGTGATTTGAATATAATCTTTAATATGCGCCGGTGTATCCATTATTAAATCAAAGATAATGAAATTTATAAATAAACGACAATGGAAATTGTAAGAAAATAAATGAATTAAGTTTAATGAATAGCAGGAAACAAGGAATCTTGATTTTAAAATCATAAAAAAAATTCCTAATACTAAATTTTAAATGTAAATTTAATTTATTTAAACAAACATCGGCACAAAAAATCTTGTGTATTACACGTCCAAAAACAGTTTTGCGAGTGCTCCTGCTTACAGGAATCCACGTTCCGCCTCGCCCTGCAACCTTACTCGTACTCGCAAATGTGCTATTTCTGGCCTTGTGATACAAATAACTATTCATCTTCAATTAATCTCTTGCATAGGGTTGCAAACTTTTTTCATTTTACTTTTCTTCCATGCGTACGCATTTTATTCATTTGCTGTAATTTCTCGTCAGTCCTGGAGATTATTATTATCGTAATATCGAAACTAATCGGCAGCAGTACCTACGTCCCAGATGTCACTGACACTGAAGTAAACCGTACTGATATGTATAAATCGGCCTTTTATCATTCTTGGAACCTTGAACCTGTGTCTCTTCTAAGAGCCGTCTGACACGAGACCATAGACACGAGACTAATTCAGTACTGAATTTAATACAATTTCTGCGCGCGCAGATTCAGTAAGCTTGGATGCAAGAAAATAGAACAGGTTCTAAATTTCAGCATGAAACTGACTGAATCGACGCGTTGCTGTGTGATCATATCATAACTGTCAGATTATCACGTGGTATTGTTGTTTAGGTCGAGTTTCATCTGATTGTTATTATTATTTATAAAAAAGTGTGAAATGTCGTGGCCACAAGTACAAGTTCAGTTCCTAATTGATTTGTATAAAGCATACCCCAAATTCGAGCTTTCTTTGGGCCCTTTTTTGCCTTCTTTTTTTTTGTTAATATGCATCATCATTATTGTTATTATATTTGTGGCTGCTTCTAGAGCATTCGCCCGTGACGATCCAAATCTGCTTTTATTTCACTTACAACTACGTTTCTATTGACAGTTCAGCATGATCATCTTACTAAATCATCATATTAAATTTAGAGGCTAAAATAAGCAGCTATAGCGCATGCGCACGTACTGATTTTGGTACTTACGTGTCAGACAGCAATTTTGTAGTCACGAACTAATTTTTAACTGAATCTGCGCGCGCAAAAATTGTATTAAATTCAGTACTGAAATTAGTCTCGTGTCAGACGGCTCTAAGGTAAAAGAATCTTTATGATGTCCAATGACATCAGGATTGAGAGACATCTTTTCCCAAATGTGCGTGTTTCATACGCAGATAGAATCAAAGTTACCTGAAGACGAAAGTGTAGTTGTTTGTAGACGGCCGTTGTCAACTTATTCACTTACTCGGCGCTTGGTCCGGAATTCCTGGAAATCAGTTTTTTACGAATTTTATTTCAGCTAAGCTTGTTACCGGCTTTTAAATTTTCTTTCTCTGATGGTAATATTTAACCATATTCGTATAAAATTGATATTCATCCGGAGACAATTTGGTTTGTGTAAACTAGCGTTAAATTGCATGCAGCAAAGTACTATGACACTAATACGGTGATTGGATGTAATTGAGGATGTAATATGTTTGATCGGTGGAAACTTTCTATTCTACTCACGTTGGATTTTGTTAGGAGTAACGACCGACAGGAAAATTATTATCAATGCCAAAATAATTAGCAAAAATTTGATGTCGGGTAGATGACTCACCGTGAACCTGTACAGCCTACTAACCTTTCCCTGGTATTTTGCGGTTATAAAATTAGAATTTTTTCAAAGAGAAGATAATTACATTAAGACCAATGAGTGTGATTAACTTAAAAAATTTAAAATGATAGAAAAATAGGGAGCATAAATAAAATAAAATTTGAGTGAACTTTTATGGAAAAAACGTGGATTATACCATAGGCAGCTTCCTATTAAATAAACATAGTCACAAAAATCAGTTGTATAATAGTTTATATTGATAGAACTAGCAATTAATAATATTTTAAGAATGTATACCGTCGTAGTTCAAAAGTTTTTTAAAAGGCACTTAAAAGACAAGTTTGGTTAGGGGTTGTCCCGCACCTGTACCTACTATACCTTCCATTAGTAGTTCTTTTTTAAGAATCCCCCACGTTCTTGTATAACAATCTTGTTAGTTTTTATTAAGTTTCCTATTCTGACGTCAACCTGCTTTTAGCGTGCATAAAACGAATTGCATTGCAATTACTCAGCGATGCGAACCTTCTCTGAGGGTTAAATTTACTCGCACATCAAAGTGTTGAATCTCGAGTAAAAGGAGCATTATTGAATTACATCATTGAAATGATGCATTTTCCTGTTACGTCCTTTAATTTTAGCTTGTTCAAATTTCTTGATTTATTACCTAACAGAAATGATGAGACAATTTTGATTCCGATTTATTATTTGTTTATATTATAAAATATTTAATAACTGAGTTTTAAAGTTTGAGGGTAGTATTCCATAAATACTTGAAAAGTAAATGGTTTTGAGAGTTTCAATCAAGACTTTAATTAGAACTGTTTGTTTTTTCTGGATAGCATTCTTCAAATTATTGTAATTTAGGAGAGCTAGCTGGAACTTTGTAAACGTAATTTATGTTTACAATTTATCATACAGATAAGTTATCCAGCACATTGTGTTCGAGTGAAATATTTCAGTTATGTATATATGCTATATTTCATAAAGCTTTATGTGTTTCAAAGCTGTCAGAAGTTACACTCACAAAGGTATACATTTCCCTGTGTTATACTACGATTTTTGCTAGTACTACATAGTGGAATAAATTGTTTTTGAAGGTTTCATGCACCAAATCGCTTTCATTGCCATCCCTTTGAATTTTCTATATGTATTTAGGTACCATTTACTCCATATTTGCTTTTTGAGGAATGTACAAATAAGATATTTTATTGTGCCAGAGACTTTTGTACAATATTCTGGTCTGGGGATTGTTTCAACGAATCTAGTTTGTTGCTTTAGTGACTGTCAACTAGGATCAAACAACCATTGATCCAAGGCCAGGGTCGTTCTGTAAAATCAAGCTTTCACCTCCCTCCCAAACAGATTACCTCATTATCCAGCAATACCTACTTCGATGTATTTAGTTGCTCAATTCCTTCTGTATGCATGCAAAACAAACACTTCTCCTTTTGCGATGAAAACAGTATGTTATTGGTCGTCTCCCGAGTTTAAAACTAAAGAGTTTTATTCCACATACTTCTAATTAGAAGTTTTGAACTATAATTTTGTTAGTTGTTTTTTTAAATTAAACAGCCAAGGTTCATCTCTAGAGGAAGTTTTATTTTCTTATAATAAATTATGTAGGTATAATACTTAATTATTCATGTAGTATTATTATTTGCACACGTTCTTTCACCAACAAAATGTGAGATGGGGAATTGGTATAAAAAATGTAAGACGAAGAAAGTAAAATTACAAAAAAGCATATCGTTGACGAGGCGATAACGGCGAATGTGATTGAGAAAAAGAAGGAACTGAAATAGAAATATCTGAATGGAATGCGTCTCATCATTCCGATTTATTCATCATTCCAGTTTGAAGGATAATCTTTAGACATTTTAGCTTTAATGTCTACCTGTAAGCTTTACAATATTTTAGGTCTCACGAAATTGATTTCGCTGAAAGTATTACATTTGATCCCGCCTTGATGTCGAGTAAAGAAATGAAAATTGTTAATCAGGAAGCAAGGTTTATAGCTCTTTCCTCAGTGTAATTGTATTTTAAAATATATTCCTCTCTTATCTTACAACATTCGGTCTTTGTGCGACCTTTAAATTTATTTCTTCGGTATTTATTAAATATCATTGATACACAATTTCGTAAGGAAGGCGAAAGATATTAAAATATTTTATTTCAATGAATGTTTTCTAATTTAGGTGAATAAAAATATAAAAATATTTAGATACTACATATGAACAATAAAAAGTGCTAATACATTCCGAATCCTGATTCCTTTCGTCAAAATAAACAAAAAAATTGTATGAGATAGGTCAAGAAATGCTTCCTGTAAGTCTTCGATTATACAGTTCAACAGAAATTGGATGGCTCTGGTTCGTGGAAGCGCATTGGAAAAGAAGAGAGAGAACACAGCTACCGGCCGGTCATGTCGGTGGCTGTAAACACTTCAGTTGTCCCGTTTACGCAATTTGCGAGCCGTCCAATTTTTGTTGAACTATACATTACCGAGAATGATTTCGTTTGGAATATCGACTGAATTAAGAAATGCGGAACTATGAAATAAACCAAAACCGATTCTGTGATCAAATTTGTAATAAGTTACCCCAAACAGTCCCAAATCGGTGGGAGCTCTTGTAACTCTAATATTTTTTGGTTAAACTTTTACTAACTTTCTTTTCAAATCAAGAAAATACCAGTACAACAAAAATATTGCTTTTTTCAATTAAGGCTGGCATTTACTTAAAGCAAAATCCAACTTGATGTATGGAAAGTTGCATACCTACAATAACAAGAATAATGGTTGCCTTGGAATTTTGTTTCATATTTTTAAATATTTCATAGTCTTCTGACGTTACCAAAATTGATAAATGCTATAAAGAATAATGAATTTACTGTATTGAATATAGATTTTGTCGTTATATTATTTTAATTTTTTTTTGTCAAACAACAATACCTAGTAGAAAGTTGTAATCCGTTATAATCTGTCTTTTGTGTATTGGCTCCATTGTGAGTTAATGGTCCTGTTAGTTGTGTTGCCTACATGCTAAATTGCAAAAAGTGAATTATATTGATATTTCTAAAATTTTATTTCCATTATTTCCGAATTAATTTACATTTTAGAAAAACAATTCTTGTGGCATTTGAAAGAGCGTGGTTATATCTATCTATTGATAGAGAGAATTTTTCGATATCCATATTTTTGTAAATACTACTTGAAAATTTTAAAGTAAAATAGAGTTGTACATTTTTTAATGCTGAAAAGTTATTTTTTAGAAATTAAACAAAAACGTTCTATGTGTAGACAGATAAAACACCAATAATAAGAAAAAAATTTCGCCCGCCCTTGCTACTTTAAAATTGGCTCTGAAAAATTGGAACAAAATGTGCATAAAATGGGGTATATTTCAAGGTGTAAACTCCAGCCTTAAGGGAAAATTTTGGAAAAGTCGAGGATTTGCGAAACTGACTGTTCCCACTGCGATCGCAAGTATATTGGACAAACTAAACGTAACCGTGAAATTAGATTTAAAGAATACTTCAAAAATCACAAATTTGATAAAATGGTTGTTGTCCAACCTATTTGCCAAACAATTTATAATCATTAAAGGAAGTGTCTCCAACCCCAGCACTAAATTGTTACGAGAGGTGGGAGTATTTTTAAATTCAAATAACGAGCCAATTTTGAAGTGTATATTGAGTATTAAGAAAGCGAATTACATAAGTCTACGAAATTCACTTTTTCGTAGACCAATTTATTCGTATTATCACGAGGAAGCCCGTTTACATATTTTTTTTTCAATTACGCCATGGAGAAAAAAATCTTTAACAAACAGTTTGTGACGAATATAAGGAGTGAGCTGCAAAACTTTTTTTATAAAGCGCTAGAATCCCTTTACACGTTGACGATATTCATGAACGTGTACATTGGGTTGCCTACTTGATACCGCGGCGATGTCAGCGTCACCCCCCACCCCGTTAGCAGCAATCCAATGAAATTGCATATTATTTGAAGCGGGATTTGTTCATTGGTCGAGTGAGAAATGACGGTGCCGCCGCCGCTGTTCTGTGAATCCGGCTTTACACGACCCATCCTGAATTTGAATTTAGAAAAGGCCGCAAGCTGAGGGAGAAGAAAGGAAAAAGTATTTAACACAAATTAATGTCATGAGGTAACAGATAAAAAATTGAATCCCGGAAAAAAAGTCACCGGAAAAAAAGTTACCGGAAAAAAAAACCACCCGGAAAAAACAGCCACCCGGAAAAAAGTCACCGGTGAAAAATGTTATTAAACTGTGGTACTTATTCAATTTATTTTTAGTTACTTTTTTTCCCGTGACTGTTTTCCCGGTGACTTTTTATCCGGGTGTTTTTTTCCGGTGGCTTTTCTTCCGGGTGTTTTTTTGCGGTGGATTTTCTTTTTTTTCGGTAACTTTTTTCCGGTGGTTTTTCTTCCGGGTGACTTTTTTCCGGGGGGTTTTTTTTCCGTGACTTTTTTTCCGGTGAGTTTTTTTCCGTTTACGAAAAAATTACATTCACTATTTATTAATATATCGTATGAAATTAATTTTATATTTATATATTTGTTTTATATCAATATTTTATATTGTTGGATAAATGAGGAAAAATTAAATCGAATACAATTACGTAGGAGATTGAGTGTGCTTGGGCTTGTATTTTTGCTTTCTTTCTACTTTCTAGGACATTAAAAATTTGTTCACAGTCCTCGAACATGTGCCAGCGGCAGTATATTTACATAATCTACACTTCTCCCCTAACAATATTTGAGAAGCTGTCTAAGGCAAAATTGATGCTTTCATTGAAATTGATCCTGCTTGCTCAAGAGAGAATATGACATAATGATTTAGTTATCACCCTTAAATATACCCACAACCAAGTTGAAGTATAATATATGACTTAACGGGAATTAGCGTCAGGTGCGCTTCCACGATTAACTATAATAGGATATGGGACCCTTTTGGAAAACTGGGTTACTAGGTTATACATGTATGTTGCTATAATTATGTTGCATTAACCAGGGAACAGTACATTATTCCTATAATATTAATTGTCCTACATACTACATGATATAAATAGGAATATCTTGCATGCACGCCATCAACAAATAAATGGTTTAATATCGAAATGATTGGTTTCAAAATTAGTTTTGTATTTATATTTACTTTTAATATCATATACTCTGAATTTATTTTGAGTTTGGTATAACTTTTTATTTTATTCAACGTGTTATAGGATCTGCCAATTTGTTTATTCTCCAAGGAATTACCCCTGACACTACAATATGCGAGCTTAACACTGAAACGATGTTCCTCGTATGCAAATATCGTCTTGTCTGTTATCTATGTCGTTTTTTATAGCTACCAAAGGAATGTTTAATCTTGAGATGTGAAGAAGAATAAGAATAATGCGTAGATTTTTGATTGGATATAGTTTGTCTTAAGAGTTTAACTTTACGGGGTTGTCAGGACAACTTTTTAAACTTGAAATTGCTTCGTTTAAAATGTAAAACGATTCCGTGTAATTTATTCAAAACAGGAATAATATGAAATTGTCAAAAGGCAGGTACTTTAAAATATGTAAAACTCTGTTGTAACTTTTGTGTTCATCCTTTTTTTTTATTATGGTAGGTAGGTGCCCAATCTAGTACCTGGTTTTATACTCTTTTTTGTAACTCATTTTAGGGGTCGTCTTATAATTAACCCTTATGTATATGCACTCATTCGTCTACTCTTTTCTTCTTTATTGTATTCGTCCTCTCGAGTTCACAGTTTGCTACCGTTCTTCAGGAGTTAATCCTTAGGTCCCCTCAGACGTATACTTTCGCATTTTCTTATCGCTGTAATGAACTTCTAGTTCAGTTCTTTTTATCGTGTCTTGTGGTCCCTCTTATACCCCTAATTGAGTTAATCGCTTCAATTTACTTTTTTTTTGTCCCGTCCTAATTCAACTCCATTTCTTCACCTCTCGACCCCCCCCCCCTGACCAGCTTACTCTTGTACGTTTTCTTGTAGTTTTATGTAGTACTCATCCTCGAGTTTATTTCATTTCTTCTGCCCTCTCCTGATTATTTTGTGCTTTCTTTCCTTCAATGATGAAAGAAATAATACAACGTTTCGGTTGTAAGAGAAAGACGTTTCATCTGTAAGTTGTCTTTTGTTATCAGGAACTTACAATTTCTCTTATCGTACATGCACCGTAGCCTGTTTTAGTCTGGGAAACAGATCTAACCTTGTTTAACTTATTCTTGTGACTTCCTTTTTGTCTTCCCCCCATTATCAAATAATTTCGCGTACCACCTTAAAATTCGTCTTCAAGACACAAACAATTTTTTAAGGTGTTTCAAATTTTCTTTAACTTGATCAACTATAGCGCATACTTCTTCAAGTTGGAAAATATTTAATGTTTATTACATTTTGAGTATGAGAAAGTTCAAACAAGACATCGAATGTTGTTGTTGAAAGAATATTGTTGAGATCTTGAAATTTATTTGTCCTTCTTATAAGTTATAGTAACTGACAGTTAAACGCAGCGTTATTAAGTTGTTAAAACGTTTCCTACGTGGTGTTATGATCTATAAGTGTATCGTGGTTTACTAGAAATTTTTCTTTAAAAAACTTTCCAGCGAAAAGTGTCATATGGACGTTCTTCTGCATTTTTCTGGCAGGTTCTGAAGAAGGTGAACATGCATCAAGCGGAAAATTACTATTTTGTCGTTCGATTTCTTATAAATACAGTGAATTGGATGGTGACATATCCATAACAGAAACAGATAAGAATATCAAAAATCGCTTTGGAAACTTCACATGAAAATATTAAATTGTTGAAAGTATGGAAAATAAAGGTAGTATAGATTAAGAGTTAGGAATTTTACATTTATTTTTTAATTACCACTCGAACGTAGAATTTGTGTTTAATCTTGAGCTTGGTTTAACTTTTGTTTGATATAGGTACTTTTTTATATTGTCATATACAGGGTGGATGACAAAATCCGCCCCGAGCTATACAGCTTTTAATTGAGATCGGATTGTTACGGTCCACATGCCAATCGCAATGTGTCATTAAATACTACGTTTTGATGTAGTTAGAACATTTTCAGGCCTACTAGATTTTAGCAGCGATAGTTAACTTTTTATTTTTAAATGGGCACCTGTGTATATTTTTTGTAATTCTGAATAAGCGTTTTTTTCCGAGTTCAACGATGTATAATAAGTCAACTTACCATCACCAAAAAGTAGTAAAAAAAATGTTTAAAATATTACTCTCGTGACTAACAATTTCGCAATTAGTTTTCAATAGTAGGCTTTGACTAAGAAAATATTGACAACTGCCAAAACAATTTTCTAATGAAATTTTGATATAAACTGTCAGTACCAGTACGTTTACTGTGAAATAGTGCGCTCTTAAAATTAAAATTAGTTAGGGAGAAAATGTTTAATGAGGAAGTAGACATGTTGCAAGTACAATTTGACGTATGAAACCTGTTTTTCTTATGTATTTTGAAATTAAGCATTAACTACGGAATATTCTGTACTACTTCAAGGTCCTGTGCTAAAAGTTTTAGTTAACGTTAGCAGTTGTCAATATTTTGTTAGTCAAAGCCTACTATTGAAATCTAATTGCGAAATTGGTAGTCACGAGAGTAATTTTAAATAATTTTGTTAAATTTTGTTGGTGATGGTAAGGTGACTTATTATACACCGTTGAACTCGGAAAAAAACGCTTATTCAGAATTACACAAAATATACATAGGTGCCCAGTTAAAAAAAGGTTGACTATTGCTGCAAAAATCTAGTAGGCCCTGAAAATGTTCTAACTACATCAAAACGTATAGTATTTAATGACCCATTTCGATAGGCATGTCAACCGTAACAATCCGATCTCAATTAAAAGCTGTATAGCTCGGGGCGGATTTCATCATCCACCCTGTATACTACAACGAGTGCTGGGCCGACAATATGTGTCATTCTGAATACGAGTTGCTGCTGTGACGAAAATAATTACGAGCTGTACGCGAGTAATTATTTTCCAAACACAGCAGCAAATATTGAAGAAAAACTCAGAGTAAGAGTTATATTCGGATGAAAATTCAATGAAATAATAATTTTGAAAATAATAATAATTTTTTTGACATTTGTTTGACGCTTATCTGACAAACATTGTCGCTGGAAGACTTTACTGCTTTTCAGTTGTCATAAAAATATTGTCAGTAAAATAGCCTTCTGATTGATTTAATTTTTAAAAAAGGGCCCTTCTGATTGGCTGATGGAATATGAATTGAATTGTCTACAGTATACGAAGTAGAGACTACTGAAATTTTGTTGACCTACCTTGTATTTTCCAAGCGTTGAAAAAGAAAATGCGTTTAAAGCTGTTGTTCGACATTAGTTTACTTTACTGTTACTATAAAGAAACTTACTGAAATTTGAATCATTAAAACTTTGAAAACAACCGAAACAGCATCATACGGAAAGGTTGAGTCAACGAAAACCTTTTATTCGGAGAAATTAATTCATCTGCGAAGGATAATATAAGTAAACAGAAAAACAGTACCTAATTCTCCTTGTGTATCAAACAAATAGTTTCCACTGACGTCAACCCCGAATTAGGGAACTCAACCATCAATTTAGACTTGAAACAAAATCACTCTCTTTCCTACTTTATATGTCATTTGATGATATTCTTTACATTTTACTTTAAAGAAAGGTTGTCGATTCGATTTTTTGATCTGAATCGTTGACTTTTCAATAAAAGATTTCAGGACAGATATCGTATTGGATTTTATCTTTTGGACGTAAGTGAATAGGATGTTGAAAGGAATGTTAAGCTTCCCTTTTTTCATGATACTGCTTTGTAATAAAATATGTACAAGGTATGTCGTAGGAGTTGTACATTTTTTATTTTCTAAAATTTCTTTGTTTACTGTTTAGTGGGTTTAAAATATCTAGCGTTATTCGATGTTTTATTAACCAAAAGTATTTTTATTTTGTTTTTCGTGGCAAGTGCCTAGGGGCAAACATTTATTCATTATCATATAACATTACATTATACCTTTGTATAAAGAAGAGAACCAGAAAACTAGAAAGTAAAAGGTAGGGAACTCGAAGAGTTTTCCTGAAATTTAAAAATATGTTAGAGCTAAATCGTTATAGATTAGCTTTCTCGAGATTTGTGTTCAGGTCACCGTAAATTGTAAAGATACCCCAGGGAATTGTAAAGATTCTTCGCCCTTCTAAAGCTTCCAAGGCACCCTCAGAATGCAATTGAGCTAAAAACGTGCTGATTTGGAATTTGCAATAGGGACGTTCAGAAATTGGGTATTTAGACGAACTAAAATGAAATCGATTTTAATTTAATTGTGTAACTATGAAATATGACTTTGTAATAATTTCCATGTAGAGTAAGTAATTTCCTTTAGATAATTGTACACCCTGTTCCTTCATATTCTCAGGAAAATTACGTCCTGATCATATTTCATATTTTAGCAAGCTGACATGTTCTTTCTGCTCATGATTTCCCTTCAACGTGGTTTATGTTAGAAATACAAACCTTAGATGCGTTTATTAAATTTACTTGTCTCGTAGATATAAAGCCTTGTTTACTGCGTTGGCAATAATGAAGAAACTTCCTGATGAACGAGTTGTTATAAAATTAATTTCACTTGTGAATAACAGCCAAAGTCAACAAAGCTTGCCTTGCAAATTTACGTTAGTTAGGGTCGCATTAATCACGAGTGCATATTTTTGACTATGCAGTCATAAACAACTTCATTATAAATAGAGTTAGAAGTAGCAAGAACCACAAAAATTAATTAGACAAGAATTTAGGGTGACGTTTAGTTATTATTTTGTATAATTATTAATGCAGGATGTTTAAAGAGGAGGTGGGGTATTTTAAGGGTGTATACTACAAAATAAATGGAAAACGCTTAGTATAAACATACGTCTTGAAATTAATCGTTAGGGATAGGGGATGCCCAATTAATATCAAACGCAAAAGTCACACAGAAATTACACTCTTAGAGAGGATTTAGAAGGGGTAGATCAAGTTTGAAAGTTTTCACCCTTCGGAACAAAATTAATGTCAATTTGTGTCACCTTTTTATAGACTTAGCAAAGTATACAACATAGTGGTGCGAGAGAACTTAAATGGAATCTTATAAGAGGTGGGCGTACTAAAAAAAATAATTAGTCTGATAATGATCTGCCTAAAAGACTCGCAAGCTAAAGGAAAATTTGCCAGCTGCGTTACTTAATATGGCTTTAGAATGGGGTGGTAAAACGGTTGTGTATAAATAAAGGAGACACTATATTATTTTTAGAATTGTTAAATCGATGTTATAACAAAAACAGTACCGAATAGTTAGAAGACAACGTTTATAATAATTTTATATTTAAGAAAAGAGAACGAATGGATTGAGAAACTTGCAGAGGAATGCAACATCTTAGACGAACAAATTAGTTTTAGGAAAGGATGTTTCGCAGTTAAACAGATCATGGAGAATATAATGGAGGAACCCACCTTGTTTACTAAAAAAAATAATTTGACAGACAGGTACAGTAAGAGAAAAGCTATGGAAAATTCTGAACAAAAGAGGAATTCAATCACATTTAATAAAAATATAAGAAATCAAAAACTGCTTGTGTTAATTTAGGACCAAGGTACTGTATTTTATGGACTACTCCTTGCGGATGGTTAAGGTCTAATATTGAAGAGGGCACCTCCCAATGAAGATGCCCATAAACCAAACAAAATAGCAGAACCTCACAATTTAATGATATCCACGGAAAAAGGCCAACGTAATGGGATTTGAAGGAACTGAGCCACTGAGATAAAAATAATTAAGGACTACACAATAGAACAAGTAACTGCATTTAATTTTATCGGATCTAGACTTAAGAGACGGGTATACGTCATAAGATGGCGAAATTGTATGAAATAAATGGTAAAATATACAGAACAGTACTAAGGAATAATGTTAGAAAAGATACGTTGTAGAAGTTTTGCAAAACAATGGCAATTATTGCGTGTGGGATATTTGGAAATAAAAATTAGAATATTTACAAAAAGAAATGAACATGCGACTAGCAGAGATACGATTTCTAATATAACTCATAGGTTATACTACAAGAATCCATTGTCAAAGAAACACATTTAGAAGAAAAGAAATAGACATGCGCAGCGCAGCGTTAACGAAAATATAATAATGGAATACAGCATAATTGGAAAGAACACACTGAGAGAATGAAAGAACATGGGAAGTAAGGCAATATATTATAGAGTAGGTAGAAGGCAGGAAGAAGCTGTCTAGGAGGGCCACGTAAACATAGGAAGAATCAAGAGTAAGGGACGTAACAGCCTAAAACCTCTTTCACGTAACAGCAGTATCGTCAGCGTCACCTCCCACTCGTGACCAATGCAATTCCATATTACTGGACGCGGATATCTTTTCATTGGTTTGTTGTTAATGGGTGGGGGGTGACGCAGACGCTAATTCTGTTATGTGAAATAAGCTTTAAAAACTTATTTCACATAACAGCAGTAGCGTCAGCGTCACCGCCCACCTGTTAGTGATAGACCAATGAAATTGCATGTTACTAGATTTTTTTTTAGTGGTCTGTTGCTAATGGGTGGGGGGTAACGATAACGCTACTGGATACACATCCTTTAAAAATGTCAGCTTATAATTTTTAGGTTGGGTTTGATGACAGTTATTGATTTCTAAAGCTTGCTTTTTAACATTACTTTTATTTTTCATGGCCAACCCTTATGTAATTACTTTTTGAACACATCGTATATACAGGGTGTCCGTCTTTCGAAGCTAAGCATGGGGATCTCGCTTAGCTTAAGAGCTACGAAGTCGGTTAAATGGAGGCAAAGTTGCGTATTTTAATGCTGATCAATAATCTGAAAATAAATTTGACCTATGACGTTTAGTTTAGAAAAAATAAAAAAAAAATCAAAATTCCCGATTTTTGTTTTTCGTTGATAAAATGAAAACAAGTGAAACTACGAGTTTTTCATTAAGACATTTTTAAGACACTTTTTTACGGGGAATCTAAATATGCGATTGTTTTTCTCATATTGTTTAAAATAGCCAACAATCGACTATCAACTTTTGTTTTTCTTATGGACGCCATATTGGATTTTTGCATTTTTGAATGTAACTTTTTTTTCTGATTTCAACTATGTATGGCACATAATACTTTAGCTTGTGTGTTTACCTACAATTTTGAGTTATCCGTTTTTACGCAGAGTGCCATGGAAACAAAAGCGACAATTTTGTTTTAAAGAAAATTTTGACAGTACCTAGTACATTGCTTAAGTCGTTACGTTGTACTTCCCCTAATTTTATGATAGGTACGTAATTTTCTGAAAGAAAATGAAAGATTTTAATGAAGAACAACGTGATATGTTGGAAATTTATTATTCTTCGCATCGGAATGTAGAAATTACTTCCGGAACGTAGGTATCGGAGAGAAAACAGCCAGGTCCTAGGTATTTAAAATCCAATATGGCGTCCATAAGAAAAACAAAAGTTGATAGTCGATAGTTGGCTATATTAAACAATATGAAAAAAACAATCGCATATTTAGATTCCTCGTAAAAAAGTGTCTTAAAAATGTCTTAATGAAAAATTCGTAGTTTCACTTGTTTTCATTTTATCAGCGAAAAACAAAATTCGGGAATTTTGATTTTTTTTAGATATTTTCTAAACTAAACGTCGTACGTCAAATTTCTTTTCAGATTATTGATCAGCATTAAAATACGCAACTTTGCCTCCATTTAACCGACTTCGTAGCTCTTAAGCTAACCGAGATCCCCATGCTTAGCTTTGAAAGACGGACACCCTGTATAGAGGCATAACAGGGCAATCCTTTACTTCCTTCCAGCCATCTTGTTTCCACTGTAGGAAGGCCTACTCTACGTTTTGACATTTTCGTAGATTTGTTGATGCTTTCTCCATTTTTTCGGCGGTCTTACAAGATTTCTCTTTTTTTCATCCCTCTCCGATATTATTTTGGTGCATTGCTTATGGTTAATCCCTGAGTTTTCGCCTTCTGATTTCTACTTGAATACGTTAAGGTTAACGTTAACGAATGAAGAATAATGAAATCAAAATTATTTAATCGGTAACCCCTCCAGCTTGCGACGTCCCTGGTGCATATAATTTTACTTGGATACTATTATATTCGAAATAATTAATTAATTAAAGATATTATCATTTTTGCAAAATCCTTCTTGATTGGAAAACGTATTTCTTTTCGAATTTAAGTTTTGAAATTGTTAAAAGTTTTGTGGGAACGCTTTAGGCTGCAAACACTTTTCCTAATAGTCTTTTTTTTGTTTCATTTTTAAGAGAATACGGTGGTGGTGTGGGTAGCAATTTAATTCGATTTGAAAAATTTCCTCTTTCGTTAATATTTTCTGTAGCATATGAAAAATGTCCAGCTGCTTTAACGTTTTCAGGAAAATTGCTGTTTTTATGCAACTATTAAAATCTTTTAACGGGAGCTTTTAGCGTAATAATTGATTTTTACGTCACTTTTAATGATTTCCAGCCTTTGGGTGGTTTAAAGTAGCGACGTAAATGTTTCCTGAAGATCTTCGAACATTTAACTTTTAGTATTAGAGAACGTATCCCTATATTTGTTTAAATGTAAATGGGGTTGGGGGTAAATTATGCGATGTCCTAGTGAAACTGTCGAGCACAGGTGTACGTATAAGGGATTCAGACGCGCAGAATCCAATTGATTGCCCTGTCCTGGCTTCGAGAATGGCCCGGACCAATCCCCAGATGTGAGCTCTTCTACACCCCAAAACGAAATAGAATTTTTGTGGGGTAAATATTTGACAAAATCGGTAGCGGCAGACTAAATTGCCGAAAGCTCCAGATCAAAGGATAATATTTGATGATTTCCTAAGTTGTGTTATGAACGACCATTCAACCATACGATGCCCTACAAATGTTTTTTCTCTGTATAAAAAAGTCCTTCGTTTTCTTTTGTATGGTGTGAAAATGGTAATCGTATCCTTATGTGAAAGGATATTTTACAAACGACTTCTTTTCTTGGAATCAAATAAAAAGAGACTTTTTGTTATTTTAGAAAAGTTTTTTTTATTTTTATTGCAATTAACTTAAAATAATTATTATCTTTGAATTGAGAAGTTAAATTACGCTAATTGCGACAAATATTATAATTAGTTTCTTTCTTAAAGTAGAAAATTTTATTTTATAATTGAAATTTGACATTACGAATATTATACTCTTAAAATATTTAAGATGTAACGGAGTAGTATTTCGCAGTAGGCAGTGATTCAATGAAATTAGAAAATACATATAATTTACCACGTACTTATTATAGGTAGGTACTTTAAGATTTAATTTTGAAATTAATGTCTTACGAGGGAGAGTCAGTCTAAATAGGTCACAAAGGGAGTAGGAGAGTTGTAATAGAAGTAACAAGTATTTTATGTCTCATCCGGCTACATGACAATCAATTGTGTTGAAGACTTTTGAATTACTTTAAATATTAAGGAAAATTTTATTTAAAGCTAGTTCTTTCAAAGAATTTTAGAAATTCATTGTGTAATATAATAAAAAAGTGCATAAAATTTTTTATGTTCGTCTTCATGATTTATAATTATGGCTGCATCATTAGCTGCGTTCAATTGACTTAGCAATTCAGCACAATGCGTAGCGTTTTTTAGTGTGAACCAATAGAATGCCTCGATTTTTAAAAACGTTGAATTCTATTGGTTGGCACTAAAACACGCCTGCGCGTTTGTGCTGAGTTCCTGAGACAATTGAACGCGGCTATACTTTGTTTAACCAAGATATGCAAATAGACTCCGCCCCATAAACGCTGTCAAAAGTTGAATATAATTTTTCAATTGGTCGTATTTTTAAAACCCACAACACACAATTGCGCTAATTTTCAGTGACGTTTTGAACCACTTCCGGTTGGCGGTTGTTTCTTGTCAGTCTTGTCAGAACGTTTCCGAGCTGAAAGATATTCTTTAAAATAATTAAATCTCATATACTGACACTAGAAGTGTTATCATTTAAAATTTAAAAAAATTAAATTAAAAATGAATAGTTTTTGAATTTCCCGCTTTGTACCATGTACCATGTGAAACTGGCTTTAGTGTTCATCACGCTCAAGGGGCGGAGTCTATTTGCATATCTTGGTTAAACAAAGTATAGTAACAATCTGAATCTATAGTTGCGTTCAATGGGCTCAGCAATTGTTATTGAACGCTCAGCGTTACCCTTATTTGTTGTGCGGAACTTAACCTACATTTTTTACGCTGGAAAAAGTTGACAACGATTTACATGACTTCCGGTTTGGATCAAGGAAGGCCGTTCAATGTACAACAGCACTAACTTGCTGTTAGGCTGTGAGCACGTTTGTGCTGAATTGTTGAGTCAATTGAACGCAGCCATTGCTTCAATGGAATTGAACATTCCAGTTCCGAAAATTAAAATACTGTTTGAATCTGGTTTGAATGCTTACCATGTTATGTATGTCTGTTTAGAATAATTCATGAGTATTTTATTATTATAGGTACCTAGTAAAGAATTTATGAAACCTACGCAAACTGACATATTTATTTAGATTACTCTCTAAATTATAATCCAAATAACATTAAACTCTTATTCGTATTATTGTATTAATTCACAGTTTTCATTTCATAGCATAATTAATTAGGGAAGGTTGCTTTCTGTATGTTAACAACCTACACGGATTCAAAGCAATCCTTTATTTCAATGATCATTTTGTTATCTACCTTTCAAAAGCTTTCGGAGTTCTGCAGAGCGGAAAATAGTTTCGATAATATATTTTACGGTTTATTCACCTCTGAAACATTATTACGAAATTTTTTCAGATTTTCCGTCAGAGCACGGAGTTCTTCATTTACTTGGCCAACAAACCCTGACGCCTGTAACTTTTGTGTTCTTCTCAACAATGAAAGGCATATAATATATTCAATACATTATTCATTTTTGATGGACAAAAGTTGGAAACAGATTTTACGGATCTCAGTTCGCGATTCTGTATTTGTAATTCAGAATTGTCACGTACATTGTTTCTCCTTCCGAATTGTTTTAGAACTGTTTAGATGGTGATACACATGTTATTTTATTTGCTCTACGTGTTTGTGTTGGAGATCGATCAGTTAGTGTATGGTTTGTTATTAAGGTCTGCTGTTATATATCTTTTTTTTTATTAAAGTCTTCTAATTCCCTGATAAATGTTGAAAACTGCTGATAATTCTTTATTTGTTATCAACGATGAGAAGAGTAGTACAATAAGTAAAGTGTAACTGAAATAGACCTGTTAGACTGCAGTGCCGGCTGGTGCCAAGGGGCACAGGCGCACGTGCCCGCAGCCAAAAGGAATGGAACTTTCGCTTGCAGCGCCATTTTTGCTCCCTTCGCCCATCTCGTACTGTGTCCCCCAAATTTTTTGGTCATGGACCGCCACTGTGTTAGAGCTATTTGCCACTAAAAAATCCAAGTATGATATCCTTGTATGTACAGTTCAACAGAAATTGGATGGCCTTTAGTTCGTGGATGCGCAGTGGTAAGGAAGAGAGAGAATACAGCTACCGGCCGTGTCGCTGACTTTTCTCTTGCTCGTCTACGCAATTCGCGAGGCATCCAATTTCTATTGAACTGTAGTTGGCTGTTATTTCTAACATTGTGTATTAAAGAACTTCTGCAGATCATCAATGCTATCCAAGGTGTTTGTAATATTAACCACAAGTTACAACTGTCAGGTAAGGATGGAAACAAGGCAAATCCCCAATATTTCCTTCCAAAATTAACGCAACAGAAGAAACTCTGCTGCTTGTTCAGAAGCAAAATTAAGAATTTCTTCAAAATTGCATTTGGACTAACTATCTTTTCATCTTTGTATTAAATTCCTTTGTTTTGCGAATACAAATGTGTTTGTTATTTTGTAAATAGAACTTGCTTTTGATTTATTTTCAAACACAATTTACTGGAAAGGATATCATTTATCAAAAACAGTCAAAGCCTCAAGGAAAATACCGTTTTCAATGAACCTTTGCAGTACTAGGATTAATTAAATTCCTCATATTTTACATATGCTTTGCATAACCATTTCGCGGTGTATTTTCTAATGTGCCTCTTTTCATGAAAATTTCATATTGGATAATTAAATTATTTAATTAGATACTTAGGTAATAACCAAAACGGTTACTGGTCGGATTTACACAATTTTTCTGTAGATTTGATGTTGGAGAACGCAGAGTAAGATTCTTCATGATATTATTTTTATTTTTCCAATCCTTGCTTTCTCACAAAAAATATTTTTATTTTCCTCTTTTACGACTATCATAAACGTACGTTACTTTGAATGCGTTTTACGTGTTACCCTGTGAAGCTGCATAAATTTTAATCTTACTAACTCCTTCAACATCTTATGTAACTTACTCGACTTTCAACTGACAAGGACATTAATGTTCTAAAAAATAAAATATTTATTAAGCGAACGTAGGAAACGTTCAAATAACAATTTAATTACTTTAGGTTAGTATCTGCGAAATTACTTGTATTTGTACAAAAAAAAAGTAAAAAAAAATTAAATTTGTGGCGTAACAACGAAGGGAAATATTATGAAACTCGGATTTCCGATTGAAGATATATGTAAACAGGTGCCTTCTGTTTTAGGAATTATTGTTTGTAGTCTGGCGGGAATTATTTTATTTTTACTTTCACATACCACAACTGGTATACTTATGCGAACTATTGATATGAAAATTTTTGGAATTGCAATTTTCGCGGAAATATGTGTTTTGGACCCCCAGGAACCTAAAAAAGTGGTCTAGAAAAAATGTCTGTCTGTGGGTGGGTGTGTATGTATGTGTATGTGACGCCTCTTGCGCAAAAACTAGGGAACCGATTTTGATGAAATTTGAAATGAAGGGGTATATCGAAAATTCATCGACAAAATAAGCTTTTCAAAAAAATCCGAAACCGGAAGGGGAAGTTAGACATGTTTCTTTGGTAGCATTTTTTTCAGGAGCAGAATTTTGAAAATGTGAGTAGCGGGATATGAAAGAAGACCATAATTCAAGGGAAACATCAGTTTTGTTACTGAATTCTCTCAAAATTTTGACTTTAACGCCCCACAACTCAAAAGCCAGTTATCTGATCAGCAACAACTTGTTTGAAAGCCCTTTGACGGTACTATACCATGAAAACAGACTTATTTCGTAAATCCAAAAATCCAAAATTTTGAAATTTTTGAAAAATTATTACAAAGAAACTAGCCACACGATTTTGTTTAAATTTTCTATACTTATGCTTAGCTGCATTTTTGATTTTTGCTGAATGCCATAATTTTACTGTGGTGCCCGCCCTCTATGAGGTTTTGAAAATCGGAAATTGATGCTCCTATAGCGCCTTTATTAGTCAAAATATGAAAGAAGTTTAAATATAAAAATTATTTAGTATATCATTCTGCATTTTCCTATGTAAGTGTATATCACGTATACAGGGTGTTTACTTTTCACAGTACAATAAGCAACTTTGTTATTTTAAATTAAACACCCTGTATATTATTATATAATTGAATGGAAAATTTAATTGTCTATCACTTAGTATAAGGTGTTCATAGCTAAAATGTACGGTTGATAAGGATTTCGTCAATTTGAACCGCGTTGTGTAAATTTTGAATATTTAGGCTGGACACTGACGGAAACGGATAGTGCGCGTCGGTCGGTAGCGATCGTCCGGCTTTGCCAGCTGTAATTTCAAGCCGGCTACTACAGATAGATGCGTGTCTAGTATCGTTTTTCTCGCTACGGATTCAAGTGATTTCTAATGCTGCCTCATGAACTACAGTTGAATACCAAATACGAAATGTTTATATTGTTAGTATAGGAAAGTCCAGGGGAGATTTAACTTTTTTATGTGTATTATTCCGAAACAAATTCTATTTTGCTTTTTGTTTACAGGTAAATTCCTCATTCTAGTCCATGTTATACTGGGTGAGTCAAAAATATGCTTTTCTTAGATAAAAATTTTTCAGGATCAAGAAAAATGTATGTTGAAACTATTTTCAATTTAGTCAGGTTGTGCCATTTAAATGTGGTACATCCTGTATATTCCTTCATAATTGTCTTCGAATTCTTTTTTGATATGTCTAATTTCTAGGAAATATTCAAGTGTTTTTTTTAGAATACTTTCTTTGTTGTCTTTAACTAACACATCTGCATGAATTGTGGTTCTACTATCCCCAAAAATTTTGATGAAAATTGAAAGTGTGCCTATAGGGTGTTTACGACAACAATGAATGTCTTTCTAACTTTAATATGTCGCACATCAATTTTGTTAAAGGAATCACCATATAAAGGGTGTAGAATTGGATTACATATCATAATTAGGGATTTGAATACAAAGTATTTAACGTTTATTTATTTTCTTTCCTAATTATTTTAGAGCTAAATTGTTCGGAAGTTGTTTGTAGAGAAAGAATTACTGAATAGGGACGTTTTATTGGTGTTGTATTTTAGTTTTACACAAAGAAAAAAAATTACAATAATTGAAAGTCTGAATTTACTAGTTTTCATAACAAATCAACAAATTTATTAGTAGGTACCTATCCTACCTTTTTTTATTATTATTATTAGTGTAACGACACAAGTTTTCCTAAAGTACCTCTCAAGCTTTATGTCCATGCTGTATCACGTAATTAGGACTGACCTAAGGGATAACTTTTGATTAAAGACATCAAAAACATGTTCACCGTGAGCATATTCGTTTTAATTTTTGATCAAAATATTTAAACCACATACGTTACACAAACCTCCAAGGGTCCAAATGGCCTGTCGTCAAATCAAATATAAAATATTAATTGGACATATAAAACTGATGTAGAAGTTATGCATATCCAGTTAATTCGAGAAAAATCAACAAGTTTGTTTTTTTTTGAAAACGCATTTTAAATTAAATTGCTTTCATAAAAAGGTGAAAAAAGCCAAAGTCTCCACTTGGTGAATTTATTACCAAGTGGACTTTGGGTTTTTTTCACCTTTATCTACAACCACTTTTTGAGATGGGTTTTAAATTTATTGCTTTATAAACTTTTCATTGATGGACCAGTAAATTTTCTTTTAAATTAGTACAAATATTTCCGTTCCTTTAATCATGCTAATTTACGGATACTTACCAAAAGGGATAAAATCCTAAAAGGAACTAAGAATTTAATTAAAATTGTCCTCATAATCCTAAACCAACTCGAAACATTTATTTAACTAATAATTTTATATTGTAATATTCTCTGTACTTGCTCATTTGCCTCTTTGTTAAATTAGTTCAGTGGAGCTTTTGTTTATTAATTAAAGTCCATTTATTTGCAGGCACGTGTTTGGATTCTTCGTGTATTTTCCATTTATAAGGTTGTCTGGTTTTTATATATAGAATATTGTGTTCATAAACGTTGAGAAAACTCCTCAACGTTATATTTGTATCGCGAAAAATTTCAAGCTTCAATTTCGCAGCGCCACGATTGCGAATCCAATTTTATCCCCAAAGCACATGCACGTCCTAACCCATTTAAAGAACTTAGGTTTCGTTTCAAGCTGAATTTTTGCAGATTCTTTATAAAATTGGTTTGGGGTCCTCGCGAATTCCTTCCCCGAACTTTGATAACAAAGGTGGGCGCGCGCTTCCAAGAACGTAGATACTTGCATAATTTAAGGGCTCTGCAGGAAATAGGGATTCGAGGAATTAGATATATGAAGGTAGTTTGAATTGGTTAAATGGAGTGCTCAGACTACAAGTTAACTAATAAACGGAAAACCCGTGATACATACAAAGTATTTACTTGTTGGTGATGAAACTGTTTTATGTTTGTTGACTGGTCATGAATAAAATTGATTTAAAGTTTAAAGCAAAGGTGATGGCAACAGGATAAAATAATATAAAGTCAATTTCAAGGTTTTATGTGAAGGTTTGTACGAACTGAGCTATGGACATGCCGATGCCGTGCCGGTACCGTGCCGGCACTGGTTAGTGCAGATCGTTAATTTATTTTCTTCGTGTAGGTACTAACTTTTTGGTTTTCTCACAATTTGCTAACGATTAAATTTTGCAGCATAATTTATTATGAGATTGCATTTTAATGAGTGTTTGCATTAATAATTTTTTTGTTAGAATGTTAGAAAAGTAGGTTTTAATAGGAAAAACACGTTTATTAAGAATGTTAACAGAATTTAAAGTTGGGTTAAATTTCTTAGTCACTTTCTTCGTACATAATCATTACAGACCTTTACTTGATTACAATAATTATTTTAATGATTACCATACGCATGAAAGGTGGAAATAAGTTAGGAAGCCACTGCAAAATTGTGAATTGCCCTTTTTGCATTTGTAAACTCTGAATAGCCGCGACCATCGTGTTTCTTCCGGTCCGTTTTAGTGCGTAAGCGTGAGCCAAAAAAAAGTGGTTTAGAAAAAATGAAGACCATAAGGCAACACTTTGGCGATACTATATCATGAAAAAAAAATTAATTTTGAATATTCAAAAAATGGTCGAAACGGCGCATCAATAAAAAACTATTATGCGAGACTGAAACTAGTTCGTATAGTTTCATTTTGCAGCATAACGAACTCATCCACTTTTGATTAATTAGTACGCCCTGTTTCATTCCTTTTGGGATTAAAACGCGCATTTGCCTAGCAGCTAGGAAATAGACCACGTTAACTTTACGTTAAAATTTCTCTAGAGCGATATGAATGTATGTCCATTCTAATATCTTCTTTTTGTCCGTTTCACTACGCTTCATTTTAACTCTAGATATGGTCGCAGCACTTTTGGGTTCCGGACATTATTAATTATTAATATTAATGCCGTTTTTTGTTATAGTATATAAGTATAATGAAAAAAAAATGTGCAGAGTTCTTGTTGCCCACTTTTTACTTTCCCATACCACCACTGGTATATGGGAAGTATTGATATCATGAAAATTTTCGAAGTCGAGATTTTCGCGGAAATACGTGTTTTGGACCTCCAGGACCCCAAAAAAGTGGTCTAGAAAAAATGTCTGTCTGTGGGTGGGTGCGTGGGTGCGTGGGCATGTATGTAACGCCTCTAACCCAAAAACTAGTGAACCGATTTTGATGAAATTTTAAATGAAGGGGTATATCGAAAATTCATCGATAAAATAAGCTTTTCAAAAAAATCCGAAACCGGAAGCGGAAGTTAGACATGTTTTTTTGGTAGCATTTTTTTCAGAAGCGGAATTTTGAAAATCTGAGTAGGGGATATGAAAGAAGGGCATAATACAAGGAAAACAGTTTTTTACCGGACTCTCTAACTTCAAAATGGCGGTCGCTATAAATTTTTCAAAATTTAGACTTTAACGCCCCGTAACTCAAAAACCAGTTATCTGATCAGGTTCTGCAACAACTTGTTTGAAAGCCCTTTGGCTGTACTACACCAAGAAAAAAATTATTTACTAAATCCAAAAACGGTCGCAACGGCGCTCTTCCAAAAATTTTGAAATTTTTGAAAAATTATTACAAAAAAACTGGTCTAAGGAATTTGTTTAAATTTTCTATACTTATGCAGCTTGGTATTAGCTACATTTTTGTTGTTTGATGAACGCCAGAATTCCACTGTGGCGCCCTCTACGAGATTTTGAAAATCGGAAATTGATGCTCCTATAGCGCCTTTATTAGTCAAAATATGAAAGAAGTTCAAATACAAAAGTTGTTCAGTATATAGATTTGCATTTTTTTAAATTTATATCACGTATACTGAGTGTTTGGTTTTCACAGTACAATAAGCAACTTTGTTATTTTAAATGAAACACCCTATATATTATTATATAATTGAATGCAAAATTGAATTGTCTATCACATAGTATAAGGTATTCATATGGCTAAAATGTACGGTTAATGAGAAATTCGTGAATATTGAACTTTAAAACAGTGTAGGGTGAAATTAAAAGTGCCGACATGTTCAAGTGACCATGCGCGGGACGGGAATTCCTTGTCGTCGGCTAATCCTAGCAGCCTATGAATATAAATAATCACACATGCGCAGATGAACACAATCGGCACTTGTGTTAATTTTCCATATACTAATTTTCAAGTTTAGTTTATCGGTTGTGGCGAACAATACTGTTGAATACCAAAAACGAATGTTTATTTTTAGTATGGGAAAGTCCAGGGGAGGTTTGCACCTCCACTTTTTAATTTTAATCTCATATTCATCTACACGTTTTGGATTTCCACTCACTTAAAATTATATTTTTAAATTTAAATAAAAATTACACCACAATAACTTTATTATAACACGTGTGATATTTATTAAAGAAGATCTATTTTTAAATCATCCCTTATTAAAATATTATATCTGTTATGGCGAACACGTCAATTTGTTACAGGATATTTAACAATTTAGACTTAATTTATCCCAAAATTAGTGATCATGTTACCATGAGTTAATTGTGCTCATTATCAAACAATTCCAAGCGGTTCTATACTTTTTAGTAATTTGCATTTACATTTTAGTTAGTAAATATTAAAATATCTATAACATAATTATCACCCCACAGGAAAAAGCAATTGCCTATTAATAATTTTAGTTACCAATTGTATGTGTATTATTACTTCAATAGAGATGGAAAGGTTTCAAATCAATGCCCTGACTTTTCCAACCGATATAATGTAATTTTTTCTGAGGTAGGTAATTATTATACCGTAGGTACCATGCGGCGAGCAAAGCATATTACCCAAGATATTCGAAAGAAACAAAGATTTATTTTTATCCAGATATACGGTCAGAAATATCGTACATTTAAAGAAAACAAACGGTTTTATTGCCCAAAAGTCCAAGTGTTATTATTAATTCAACGAAATTTGAGTGACTGGTCCAATTCATATGGGACGCTCCTACGTCTTTCCTTTAATATTTTTCTTGTTCATATTTCTATTTTTAATTCCCGTTTTTACTTTCCCTAGAAGATTTTGATGTTCTAACAATAGCTTTTTGTATTGGTTCCAATATTCTCCCCCGAGCTCTCGGTGTAGCTTTTAGTATTACGTAAAATTTCTTCAATTATTTGTTTTAATGTCTCGTCATTCATGCCATCCACAATTTTATTGGACTATTACCGTTTTAAGTCTTATGTCTAGTATTTCTTTATATTATTTGGTATTAATAGGAAACATTTTTAAACGTTAAATATTGGGACGTTATCGCAGGCGATTTTTAAGTCTTCAGCCTCTCGCCAACAAATCCAACTGTAGAGATTTCGTCAACACCCTATATTCCCAAAGAGAATAATACGATTTTGATTGATTTATTGATTGATTTGCTATTAATTTACACTTTAAAAATACTCTTAAAAGTTAAATATCGAGACACTGTCGCACGCAATTTTTAAATCGCCACCTCTCGCCTCGCCAACAAAACCAACTTTAGAGATTTCGCCAACACCCCATATCCCCAAAGCGAATAATGCGACTTTGATTGATTTATTGATTGATTTGCTATTAATTTACACTTTAAAACTATTTTTAAACGTTAAATATCGGGACTTATCGCACGGGATTGTTAAGTCGCCAACAAAACCAACTGCAGAGATTTCGTCAACACCCCAAAGGGAATAATGTGACCTTGATTGATAAGATTTGTTATTAAATGTCTTCTTGTATTCTGAAGTGTCTGCGTTGGAGGTTTCGTTTATTATTTTGTTTCTTTCTTTTGAATGGTGCACTCTCTGTTGTAAATCGCTTCAACACCGTTAGATCCTGTGCTGTATATTATTTGTTGTTTTCGTTGGTGATAATAAATCAACCTCATTCGTGGCTTTTCCGCCTGGACATTTCCACTTTCTCCCTTTTTGAAAAACCAATTTATTATAACATAAAGCGAGTATTGTTTATCTTCGAGCGTTCCTATCTCCTTTGTCCTGCTCCCCAATTGCAATTTTTAAATCAACTTCTTATATTTCCTTATTTCAGTGTTCAAATTATTGTCGAATAGTGAGTTGGGTTAGAAAGGAAATATTTACGTTAATAATAAATAAAAGATTTACAATATCAGCGATTCTCTTATTTTTCTAAATCACGATTTTTTTCTTATTTTCACTCCTCTGTTCTTGAACCATCGGTTGTGCAATGGAGCATAGGGATATGGCCTTTCAAGAAAGGAGCAGTCCATGTTCGAACATGTCATGTTACCACATGATCATGATATTCTACTTTTCTTTTTTTCACGTTTTGTAAAAGTTGTCTATGTTGTTCTATTCTATTCAAGACTTCCCTTCCTTCTCCTCTTCGCCTCCTTTCCCCCTTCGTGGCTACCTCCTATCGTCCTGTCCAAAAAATTTCTATTGAAATGTATATCCAATCGCACTATATCTATTACGGTAGTCTGTAATATAATTTAGAATTATCACAGGTTTATAGCTAGATAAGGGTGTACACTAAACGGATTATCAATTCCGTGATCTTATCCGACTAACTGAGATGACGTAGCTATTAATTTGCAGATTATATGTACATTAAACTTACACTGCAGTACATCATGCATTATGTAAACACAATTAAAATATAGATTGTATATTTTATCTTTATTTACTTTTCATGTAATTTAATACAATCTACTTACGAAGAGACGTCGCATTGTCGGGGAAGAGAAATTTGTAAACTATTATAGCAGTAGATGTTCGTTCTCAAACTGAACATTAAATTTCCCATTGTATAAGGAACCTGAAATTAATCAGAAAACTTTTAACAATGTAACCTAATCAAGGGTAAAATTTATTACTTCCTCAATTTTTCTAAATAAAATATCATATAACGTTTAGGCATTTTACTTGACTTTCCTTTAGAGTTGGTGGTTTCTAACATAATGCTTTCTGTGTCATCCTACCTCTAAGGCCCGGTATCACAATTTCAGTTTAAACCACAGGCTGGAGTTTAACTTCGGATTTCCCCAAGATTTCCTTTTGTATTCTGAAATTTAACTGGGGTCCTGTGGTTTAAACTGAGATTGTAATTCCGGGCCTAATTTATCCTTCCTCTAGTTTATCTTTCTTCCTTCTATAGACTCGCTTCCAGTGTCTTCTTTTCGTGTTTGTTCCTTATGTACACGTTACTATTCCACCTGCCAGTCTTACATCAAACATCACTATACCTTTACTTTGTCTCTGAAGATTTTTTTTCCTATTTCGCTTCCACCTTTCTTACAAATTTTATTCTCTCGTTTGTTATCTTATTCTTTTATGGCTTCGACAACACCCAAGATGTGCCTACCAGCTTTTTTTATTTTTTCGGATAATTATATCTACCTTTTTTTTCTAAGAAGATTGTTTTTACTGCGTTGAAGATCCTCCTCCCTGTGTAGGAGTAATTTGAACTAAATGTAGAAAATTTCATGAAAAAGCTTTATTATCCTCTCGCTGGATAAAGTAAGGGCGCGTATAATAAGAATAACCGTTACCAAAGGATACTAAAACAGTCCTAAATTATTACATCTATCAGTTTCACGGCTCATATTTCTTAATTACTTTCACCTTACGGGCAACTTATCTGTTAAAGGTCAAGATCGGAAAACTTTCCCCTAAATTTATCTGAATTGAAGTTGTTGCACGCAAGCAGCTTTAGCTAACACGAATGTTCCTCATTTATGGCACACCATTTCTTGTTTTATCGTTGATCTCGAAAACACGTTCAGGAAATGTTTTATCCCTGTTTTTAATAAAATGTCGGAACTAATTTACTCTGGCACTGAAGTTTATTAAAATGTGACAAGTCTTATTAAACACTGAAATATTACAAAGTAATCAGTGTAATATTATTAGAAACAAAATGTCGAAACGGTTTTCCTCTTAGAGAAAATTAAATTAACCAAAAATTAGCTGGAGCTTTTGGAGCTTAAATTTTAATTTATCATTTTATTGATTTAGGTCTGGAACGTACAGGTTTTAATTTTGAATCTAGGAAACTTTTTATAGAGTTATGCTAAAATACATTATTTTTTAATTTGTTAAATTTTAAAATTTGTTGCGTATTTGGTATATTTATTTGAACGGTAAAGTATATAAAAAATTGTTTTATTCCATGTAACTGAAATAATTGGATTCCATGTCAAAGCTTGAAGAGAAATTCCTGCTAGAAAACCGTTTGAAATAAAATACTATTGTAGTGCTTTGACACCCTTAATTTAAAATGAAATTTAATTAAAATGCATCCAGGACTCTCTAGCACAGATACTTTTCTCTTCTTTTTAACAGGAGAGGTGCTAAACACGTGCACCATTTTCAACAAGGGGCAGTACTTAATGGACAGAGAAAATTCAACGTAATTATTTGCGGAAAACTGTTCGAATGCAATTCTTCGAACAACAAATTGTTCCACAGCAATCGGTCGAAAAACAATTATTCGACGCCGTAATTGTTCGAAACGACAATTGTTCAAGATGCAATTTTTCGACAATAACTGTTCAAAATACAATTGTTCGACAGCAATTGTTTTAAACAATGTTCCCACACCACAATTGTTCGAAACGGCAATTGTTCGAAATGCAGTTTTTCGACAATAACTGTTCAAAATACAATTGTCCAACAGCAATTGTTCGAAAAACAATTTTTTCACACCACAATTGTTCGAAACGGCAATTGTTCGAAATGGAGTTTTTCGACAATAATTGTTCAAAATAAAATTGTCCAACAGCAATTGTTCGAAAAACAATTTTTTCACACCACAATTGTTCGAAACGGCAATTGTTCGAAATGGAGTTTTTCGACAATAACTGTTCAAAATAAAATTGTCCAAGTGCAATTGTTCGAAAAACAATTTTTTCACACCACAATTGTTCGAAACGGCAATTGTTCGAAATGGAGTTTTTCGACAATAACGGTTCAAAATACAATTGTCCAACAACAATTGTTTCGAAAAACAAATTTTCCACACCACAATTGTTCGAAACGGCAACTGTTCAGTTTTTCGAAAATAACTGTTCAAAATTTAATTGTCCACAGCAACCACTATCCATAGACATCTTGTTTATACTATAGTACATTAAACAATACTGTGTTGTTACTTTTCTTTAATATTAAGCAATCGGTAAGAATATTAATAGCCTACCTACGTTTCCAACAATTATACTAGTTTTGAGTAGACGTTGCGTTGAAAAATTTCGAACAAATGTGTTTCGAACAATTTTCGTTTCGAACAATTTGTGGCGTCGAAAAATTGCTTTTCGAACAATTTTGGCGCCGAAAAATTACTTTTCGAACAATTGCTGTCGACCAATTGCTGTTAGGAGAATTGTTGTCGTACAATTTTCTGGAGACGGCTGGGGTCGATATATGAATGTATTCTAGAGATCGCGCCGTTCAAATAGTGGTAATGTGTCCACTTGTTGCCATAACTACTGAAAGTGCTATAAATCTGTAGAAAAATGTTAATAAGAAGTCCCAAGCACCCTCATTTAAACTAAATTTGAAATGAAAATTCTTCTAGAATTATAGTAAAACGCAACATTTAATTCTAATTATCTTTAATGGAAGTTCGTTAACAATTTGAGGGTCTAAAAATTTAGGCGCCATCTGACCTTTCCCACCATTTAATCTGATGAGCGAACGTTCCGTTATACAACTTTTAGTTTGATCCGTCTATCCGCACCTTTATATAAAACCCCGAGTCCGACAAAATTTATTGTGTAGTAGGGCACCATCAAATAAATTAAACTGCACACCTCACGTAATGACATTAACGACGATTGGAGCTTCACTTTTTACTTAGTTAATCAAACTCGATTTTCCAATCGAAAAAGAGGGTGGGTTCTAACCAATATACCACTCGGCTGGAGGCTATCCCGGAGGGTAACGAATATCATCAGGAATTGTTTCCTAGCTCAGCAACAGCGCAAGGGATTTTATCTTTTATTATTATACCTCCAAAATATTTCATTCAATGAAAAAGATCAATTTTGTTTATTATTATTGCTTATATACAGGATGATTAAATAAGAGTTGCCATTTGGCTGTAACTCGGAAATTATTTGTCTCTTATTAATGGGGAAAAAAGTATGTGCGAGAAATTAAAATCAAATCTTAAAGTCAACCTTTGAAATCGTTACATTAGTGGGTAGAAAAAATTGATTAAAACAGATGAGATAGTATTTTTTCACTTTTTCGCAATTTCCTCTAAAATTTCTAATACATGGTGGCCATAAATATCTGTTATCCAGATAGCCATGGAATCAGCACCACTTTACAAAATGATAAATCCAGTTACCTAAACTAAATATCAAGCAGGACCAGATTTTCTTTTAGTTGGTATGTGTAGTATTCACTAAAAGACTTGTTATTAAGTGAACGTAGTATTTAATTATGCATTAAACTTATACAGATTAATAAACTAAGACAATTAAAAATATCGACTGACTTGTACATTGTTCGTTTCTAACTTAGTCACTAACTAACTAACTCGTACCAACCTTATGTCTAAATCACTACATTACATTTCTCCCCTTGTACTATCTTCAAGAATGTAGTCATCAAAGTAAGCTGGTCTTCTGGTTGTCCTTTGCGACCTTCTCACCTCGGCTTCGATGCCTTTCGAGGGATCAGTTCCTACGAAAGTTTCTTCGGGTGAAGATTCATCTGTAGCGGTTTCTTCTTGTTGTGCAGAGCTTATAGCAGTGGAACGGCTGTCAACTTCGATCTTCTTCAACATCGAGGAGTTTCTGATGAGTTTCTGGTTATTTTTCTCAATTGTAATGGCATTACCTGCAACACTTGTTACTGTGAAAGGATCAGGATTATAAGGAGGTGAATATTTGTTGGATGGCTTTTGTTTGACTAAAACTTGGTCATTTGGTTGCAGGTTGTGAAGTCTTGTGTGTCGGTGTTCATCTGCATATGTCTTCGCCTTTTGTTTATTTTGAGTATCTTTTACTCTTATGAGGCTCTTCTTTAATTTGTTGTCAATGATCGGAATCGTGGTTTTGACTCGTCTCCCAAACAGAGCATCGTAGGGTGGTACTTCCGTTGTTGAATGTGGAGTGGCTCTATAATTCATCAAGAATTCATGAAGTTCCTTTTCCCAGTTGAGATTTTCGATTACTGCTGTTTGAATTGTCCGTTTAATGGTTCTCATAAATCTTTCAACGTTTCCATTGGCTTCAGGCCAAGCTGGTGTTACTGTTCTATGTTTACAACCTTTTAAGTTCAAGAATGTCTTAAACTCACTTCCATTGAATGGTGGTCCATTATCTGTTTTGAAGACGTTTGGAATTCCAAAAAGTCCAAAGATTTTGATCAAATGATTTATTATTTTGGATGCTTTTAAAGATTTTATTATTTCTACCACTGGAAATCTAGAGAATTCGTCCATAATTACCATCACATATTTCCCATTTGGAAATGGACCTGCAAAATCCATGCTGAGATCTTCCCATGCATTTTCCGGTAAAGGTGTGGAAATTATTGGTGTTCTGGTGTGTTCACGGTTCGTTGCTTGACAAGCAATGCAACTTTTAACTTTGGCATCTACCATCTTGTCTATGTCCGGGAACCAAACTTTTTCTCGCAGAAGCGTTTTTGTTTTAGTCATGCCTTGGTGTCCTCTGTGGGCGAGGTCAATGACCCTTCCTTCTAGTTTTTTAGGTATGACAATCTTGTTACCTCTTGTTATGATTCCATCTTGAGATACACCAAGTTCCCATCTGATTTGTGTAAATCGTTTGACGTCAGGTTCAGACCAAAGGGATTTGTTTTTTCCTTTTATTGCTTCATGAAGTTTCTGGAAAGTCTTGTCTTTTTGAGTTTCACCTGCTATGAGTTCTCTTGTTAGAGATTTTGGTATTGCTTCATTTACTATGTGGTTCACCTGTTCTTCTACATCATCATTTATATTTTTGTTTTCGAGGGGATGCCTCGAGAAGAAATCAGTTGGATTCTTGTCACCTGGACAGTGTTCTACCTTGAAGTCATAGCCTTGAAGTTTTAGACGTAGCCTTTCTAATCTTATGGATGTGTTGTTTCTTGGATTCGTTAGCAAATGTAGTAACGGTTTGTGATCTGTCTTGATTATGAACGATGAGCCTTCCAAGTATAATTTGAAGTGCTTAACTCCCCACACGATGGCAAGCATCTCGCGTTCTATTTGTGAGTAGCGCTTCTCTACGTTGCTTAGGGAACGACTTGCACATGCTACTAGACCAGCCGATGTCTCCGACGGTTGGGCAAGCATTGCACCGAGACCATCAGGTCCGGCATCTACATATAGTTCACTTTGCTTGTTGATGTCATAGTAAGTGTAGTTGGTGGAGTTTGAAAGTTTTTCCTTTAAAATTTGGAGTGTTTGTTTTTCAGCTTCTCCCCACTGCCAATTAGCATCTTTAACAATCAACGCTCTTAGTGGTTCTGTTAGTTGGGCTAAATTACGTATAAAGCGACCACAATAGTTGATCATTCCTAAAAGACTTCTTACCTCAGACACGTTTGTTGGCGGTTGTAACTTAGCAAAATCTTGAACTTTCCTTTGATCAGGAGCTATGCCTTTCTCACTAAATTCGTACCCAAAAAATACTACTTTTTTTAAGCAAAAATGACATTTAGTTGTGTTTAAGGTTAAACCAGAGTGTTGAAGTGTTTTTAAAGTTTGATGTAGTGCTGCATCATGTTCTTGCTTTGTTTTCCCAAAAATTAGAATGTCGTCGCTGACATTGATGGCCCCATTTATATTAGCTATTACTTGACGAATTGTGTTCTGAAATAATTCCGCTGCAGAATTGATTCCAAAATTTAGTCTTTTATAGCGCCAAAGGCCCATGTGTGTTGAGAAAGTTGTCACATTCCTTGATTCTTGGTCAAGTTCCAGCTGATGGTACCCATCGTTAAGATCTAATTTACTAAAAATGCATGCACCATTTAGTTCTGTGATTATATCATCTATTGTTGGGGTGATGTGTCTTTCTCGTTTAATAGCATTGTTGGCTAATCGCATGTCTACGCAGATGCGAATTTTTTCTGGGTTATGTGGTTTCGTGACTACCACTATTGGTGATACCCAAGTTGTAGGACCCGTTACCCTTTCAATAATGTCTGCTTGCTGCAAACGGCTTAATTCTTCCTTAACTTTCTTTCTAACATGAAAAGGGATTCTTCGGTGTGGTTGTGCTACGGGTTGAGCAGTTTCATCTATGTGTAAATGTGCTTGCTTCCCTGTTAGCTTCCCTATACCTTTGAATAAGCTGGGGTATTTTGTCACATATATACTCTGACTGGCTACGATGTTACATGTTAGACTAATTAAGTCCAGTTCTGCTGCGGTTTTAAAACTAAGAAGTGGTTGTGAGTTTCCTTCTAGTACATAAAACTGGCTGTTAGTTGTTCTTGTACCAGTGTTGTTGGAAAGAGTTGCACTGAATTTTCCAATTACTGGTAATCGTTGTGTGGACTGGTAAGGAAACAAGCTGGTTGTTGTGTGTTTTAAGGGTGCAGGTTCATGCAACCTTTGATAAATAGCCTTGTTGATTATGTTAGAGCTAGTACCAGTATCTAAAACAAAATGTATTTTAATACCACACAGATTTATAGTTACCTGAGGTAGTTCAGCATTTGTTTTGTTAATGTTAAAGATATAGCTGTCACTATCGCTGTCACCATCGGGTTGTTCGGTTACTGATTTAATATGTTTTTGTTTGTTCCAATGGGTTGGTTTTTGCTTGCATACATTCCCGAAATGGTTTAATCTTCCACATTTGAAACATGGTTGTCCATGCGCAGGACATGTTGATAAGCCATTTTCGTGCCAGTTGCCACCACAGTTTTGGCACTTCTTGTTTGTTGTTTTGTGTGAGTTAGAGGTTGATTTCTTTTGCTGATGGTAGTTTTTTGTTGCTTTTGATGCTTCGAGTTTCATCACATCTTCTTTTTTTGATAAAGCTGCAGCCTGTTCTTCCACAACTTCTTCGGCACGACCAAATTCCAAGATTTTTACAAGTGTTATTTTTGCTTCCTTTAGTATCTTCTTTCTTAGTGATTCTGAAGATGTTCCTACCAGGATTTGGATTCTGATTTCGCTGTCTGGATCTGGAAATTCACAGGTTGCACTTAAGCTTCTTAAACGTGCATAGAACTCGTTCAAAGTTTCAGCGTTTTCTTGTTTAGCTTGTCGGAATTTATAAATTTCAAATAGTGTATTTTTCTGCGGTTTAAAATGTTGGTTTAATACTATTGTTGCCTCTTGATACGTGGTACCTGTGTTAGGTAAGTTATCGAATATTTCTGCTACATCATCTCCTGCAAGGTTAAGTAATATTGCTTTTTTTCTTACTTCATTGTTTATATCCGCTGCTACGAGATATATTTCAAATTTCTTTAACCATTTAGTCCACCTTTGGTCCACTGAAGAAGCATCTGCATGTGGATCGAATGGTAGTGGTTTGTTGAAACTAGAATCTGCCATGATCTTTTTTTTTCTTCCAGATTATGTTTCTCCTCGTGTTTCAGAATTTACGTTTTGTAGCAAGAAAACCCGCTCGTCGCCAAATTGTAGTATTCACTAAAAGACTTGTTATTAAGTGAACGTAGTATTTAATTATGCATTAAACTTATACAGATTAATAAACTAAGACAATTAAAAATATCGACTGACTTGTACATTGTTCGTTTCTAACTTAGTCACTAACTAACTAACTCGTACCAACCTTATGTCTAAATCACTACATTACAGTATGGAAATACCAGATAAGAAAAATCCTATACCACAAAAAGTTTAGGAAAGTTTCTTTAGGTAGTATAGGAGTATTGAACTTCTTGTGGTATTTTTTATTTGGTATTTCCAGCCCAACCAAAAGAAAATCTGGTCTAGTTCATTTTCTCATGATCCAACTCAGCAAAATGTTTTATTATCATATTACAGCCGCCTCAACCACCTTTCTTAAATCACTCTGTATAATCTAACTGCGTATAATCTAATTTTTAGATTTAATATTTTTCATAAGGGTAAGATTTTCCTATTCAGAAAAGAAATAGGAAGGGCTCAGTAAAAACTTTCGCTATATAGTAACTCGACAACGAACTCTGCTCTTGCAAAGACTGATCAAATTAAAGTTAAAGTTAATCTCTAGAGTATTGTGACACAAAGTTAAAGCTTTTTTATAGCCAAAGTTTAACATTTGATTGATGATAAAATGAAATGCTTTGATAGTTGAATGAATCAAAATCTTATGAAAAAAAATGGTAGAAATAAGTTTTAATTTTATTTTAAATAAATATTATTTTTGGCAAATCTTTTATATGGGCTGTCACAGGCTTTAAGTATAGACTGTTGAGGTCTATTTACAAAACAAAACGGTATAAACCTATTACTAAATAAAACCTATAGACCTAAACCATATGATGGATGTGACAAACAATTCTCATTTTCAATTTAAAAACTGTCACATGCACCTTCCAACAGCTTCCATCAGTAACAAGTTTTTAAACTTTTATTTTCAGTAATGACAGATTTACCTAAATCTGTCCGTAATTTAAAATACATACGCAAGAAAGAAACTAAAAGAAAAAAGGATAAACTCTGTTTTCTTAAATAAATAAAAATAAAGCTGACATGTGCAGAAAGTTGCATTCAAGAAAATTAATGTGTGTTTTCCTTTTCCCCTTAGCTACTACCTACGTATAATGTTATTAATTGAACGTTCCTGTGTCCTATTATAGTTTCTTGAAATATAATTAAAACTTTCAACAAATTAACTTGATAAAACCAGATAAATTATGCAGATATTGGATTAGACACTTTTGATACTTTAGTAAGTTAATTATAATTTTGTTCTGCAATCTGTTAATTAACAGGCTTCGCAATCGTATCATCAAACCAATACTTTTCCGGTTTCTAGCCACCGGACTCTTCAGATCTCAATCAAGAAAATTTTTATGGCTATTCCCGTTAATTTATAGAAAAAAGTAAAAGAAACAATTTTGTGCAAGTGACAATTAATAACCACTTCAATGCAGACCTTTGACACACACGTTATTTTTTAAAATAAAAAGTGGAGGTGCAAACCTCCCCTGGACTTTCCCATACTAAAAATAAACATTCGTTTTTGGTATTCAACAGTATTGTTCGCCACAACCGATAAACTAAACTTGAAAATTAGTATATGGAAAATTAACACAAGTGCCGATTGTGTTCATCTGCGCATGTGTGATTATTTATATTCATAGGCTGCTAGGATTAGCCGGCGACAAGGAATTCCCGTCCCGCGCATGGTCACTTGAACATATCGGCACTTTCAAATTTCACCCTACACTGTTTTAAAGTTCAATATTCACGAATTTCTCATTAACCGTACATTTTAGCCATATGAATACCTTATACTATGTGATAGACAATTCAATTTTGCATTCAATTATATAATAATATATAGGGTGTTTCATTTAAAATAACAAAGTTGCTTATTGTACTATGAAAACCAAACACTCTGTATACGTGATATAAATTTAGAAAAATGCAAATCTATATACTGAACAACTTTTGTATTTAAACTTCTTTCATATTTTGACTAATAAAGGCGCTATAGGAGCATCAATTTCCGATTTTCAAAATCTCGTAGAGGGCGCCACAGTGGAATTCTGGCGTTCATCAAAAAACAAAAATGTAGCTAATACCAAGCTGCATAAGTATAGAAAATTTAAACAAATTCCTTAGACCAGTTTTTTTGTAATAATTTTTCAAAAATTTCAAAATTTTTGGAAGAGCGCCGTTGCGACCGTTTTTGGATTTAGTAAATAATTTTTTTTCTTGGTGTAGTACAGCCAAGGGGCTTTCAAACAAGTTGTTGCGGAACCTGATCAGATAACTGGTTTTTGAGTTACGGGGCGTTAAAGTCGAAATTTTGAAAAATTCATAGCGACCGCCATTTTGAAGTTAGAGAGTCCGGTAAAAAACTGTTTCCCTTGAATTATGCCCTTCTTTCATATCCCCTACTCAGATTTTCAAAATTCCGCTTCTGAAAAAAATGATACCAAAAAAACATGTCTAACTTCCGCTTCCGGTTTCGGATTTGTTTGAAAAGCTTATTTTGTCGATGAATTTTCGATATACCCCTTCATTTAAAATTTCATCAAATTCGGTTCACTAGTTTTTGCGTTAGAGGCGATACATACCCACGCACCCACCCACCCACCCACCCACCCACCCACCCACAGACAGACATTTTTTCTAGACCACTTTTTTGGGATCCTGGAGGTCCAAAAGACGTATTTCCGTGAAAATCTCGATTTCGAAAATTTTCATGATATCAATACTTCCCTATACCAGTAGTGGTATGGGAAAGTAAAAAAGAAAGAAAGTTTAAATTTTACGGAAATTAAGAGAGATTTAAGGGAAAACTTATATTAGAATCACCCCTGTAAAACAATAGCAACTTCGTTGAATATGAGGATTCGTTGAAGTTCAGGTTGAAATTTTTACTCGTATACGCTATATGCCACCGCGGAATCCTGGTCCTGGTATATCAGATCGATCGTTCCACTCGAGGTAATATATCCTCTATGATGTTACATGTGTTGAAATTGGGGAAGGTAATAACATAGTTGCCGAATCTGAGGCTTTGTCTCCTGTGCTTTGTGGTTCAGTTCAAGTTGTCACTCAAGAAATTAACGGAGGCAAAAGAATTTATACAAAGCATCAGGTACTAAAGTAAAAATATTGCAGTTTTTTAAAATTCACCTAATATCGATGACAAAAAAAAGAGTAAATTTATTGCGCTAACAGTTTTAAAATAAAAAAGTTTATTATAATGAAATGAGGTCTTGGAATGCGAATCGCTGGCACCTTTCTGAATTCTTGGTCTCTGCGCCAACTGTTTCTTACCGTACATAGGAAAATCTTAAGCAACTCTGCTAGAAAATTAATTGAGAGGCAATGCGGGAATCAACCTCTCCTATCTATCACTTAAATTATTGCAAGCGCTCATGACGAGACCAAGATTCAAACCTGGAACCTCCTGGTTGCAAAGAGATTTTTCAAGTTAAATGTAAATATTATTGCTACATTGTAATCCCACATTTTACTACCTAAATACTACCACCTAAAATACACTAATTTACTAAATAGGACCACAATATTATTGATCGAGATTCTCGGGGTGTTGTGATTGTATTCACTCCTGTTATCAATGCATGTGTAGTTTGCGGTATACATCGTCTCGATTGTATTCTATTAACAAAGATCTGAAGCAAACGTATGGGATGTTTGTTAAATGAAGACCGGCATTAAAGTAGGACTAGACGCTGGTGGGGTGCCGGAATCATATGAGTGCAAAAATGAGCAATTTTTGTGAGTTGCATACTAGATATAATTTATCTACGAAAACAACAGAATACTTCACATAACAATAAATGTACAAAAAAAACGAAGAAATAAAAGCGCGTATCTGAAATTTTCATTTCGCACGCGTTGTCATACCAAATCGTGCGGAAAACTTTTTACCGCACAGTTCACCTTGACAACTAGTAGTAAACAGCAAATAATTATTTACATTCTATGCTTTATTCTATAGGATATTTAATACGAGTTCGTTCGCTTATTGTCTTGCACAGCCTTGGCGCGAGCACCTCGGCCGCCACTTATAAGCTCAACACAAAATGAACATATAACATATCTATTATAAAAAAATGTTTATTTTGTGAATGTCATTTCCACTACTGTCAAAAATAAAAACAAAACAATGAAATATGCGATTTTAAATGAGCTAGCGGTATACAGGGTGTTTCTTAAATGGCGGACACGGAGAGCACTACGCGATTCTCATCTTAAAACTGAGTTGAAAAAGTATAGGCGATTTTGTCCTAATGTATTTAGTTTCCGAGTTATTCGCATTTTAAAAATTTTAAATTTGACAACATTGCGCATGCTTGCACGGACTTTGTTTTAAACGTTTGGTGTTTTAATAAGGCAGTATGAACAAGTTTCCTAGGTAATAACCTCATAGCTACAATGCACTGTTGCAACATATTGAAAAAAAGTTTAACAACAGATAATTATCAGAAAGAATGTCTTCGAAGGAAGGAATACAACGTATAAAAAATTCCAAATTTATTAAGATTTAATATTTGATTGATGAACAATACGGAACGGTTAAAATTTACCCGTTTTTCCAAAGCATAAAGGAATTGACTCTCAATCTTTGACTGAGAATAACTCTGAAACTAGCGAAGAACGGGCATTATTGTATTATATTTTTCCAATTGGTATCTGGAGGGGAATGTAGTACTGTGTTCCGTGTCCGCGATTTAAGAAACACCCTGTATAGTATATTATCTACTAAAGAGCAACTAACCTGGGTCCCATGTACAGAGAAAGCCGCAATCAGCATCAATATAATATACGGGGGGGTGTTCCTGTATACAGTGTGTCCGCGTAAGTTGGCTACATATGGAAAACTTTGTTATTATTGATTTTATGAAAAAAAGTTATTCTTCATAAAAAGTTCTGCATGTTCTACAACCCAAAATTCAACCATCAGATATGAAATTATATCAGTCGTATCATAATAAAAATAATTATATCATTTTTGTTCAAAAGTAAAGTACCTTCATTTTTGACCATATCGAAATTTTTTTATAAGAAAAGATGTTATGGATTAAAAATAATTTTTAAATATTCCATATTGTTTATTTATAATTAAAAAATATTATTAATTAATTAATGAATTGTTAAATGTAACGTATTAATCTTCAAACTTAAACTTTCAATGATATCGCAGAGAAAATGTAAAATTAATATTTTTTAATTGTAAATAAACAATATTGAATATTTAAAAATAATTTGTAATCCATAACATCTTTTCTTATAAAAAAATTTCGATATGGTCAAAAATGAAGGTACTTTACTCTTGAACAAAAATGATATAATTATTTTTATTATGATACGACTGATATAATTTAATATCTGATGGTTGAATTTTGGGTTTTAGAACATGCAGAACTTTTTATAAAGAATAACTTTTTTTCATAAAATGAATAATAACAAAGTTTTCCATATGTAGCCAACTTACACAGACACTGTATATAAATACAGCCGTTGCTGTGGATACATTATGTTACTAGTACAATTATTTAACATATTGTTTTACTAGTAACACAATGACTCACTCCCTTCTACATAGCCAGTTCTGTAGTACTACAATAGGGATGTTACAATACGCTTGAAGAAAACATCTACTTATCCATGACAATTGCTCGTGGATCAGTGGAACTGCGAATCAAATATTATTATCCACGACTACTAAATTATACATCTATTATTTATGTGTTTTGTTAAACATAAGACTACCCATAATAAATTGCCGTGAATTATGGGAGTGAATTATGGTACCTAATTCACTCTTACGTCAAAATCACAAATGTCAAAATACAATACAATACCAGCAAACTTAAAGAAGTCATTTTCGCAGCTTCTGTTATATGCGGTGGTGTACAAGACATCTCGTCACTGTCGCTGTCCATTTTTAACTTTTTTAATACAAAATACTTGCAAAAGCAAAATCTCGCGCACAGTATTAATTTTTTGACGTTTCTCGAATAACATCAAAAACAATTGCTGCCTTTGATATAGGTACAATGTCATGGCTGATTAGATGAAGTTTTTAAAAAAATGTTTCTGGTAATTATAAATTTTTACAAAAATTGTTGTTATTTAGTAATAGTCGTGGACAAAGTATAGTATTTAACTTGTATGTCATTGGCTATTATTCACTCCGGTTATTTACGAAACTCGCCTGCCGCTCGTTTCGTAAATGTAACCGTCATGAATAATAGCCATCCTAACATGATCGTTGAATAATATACTATTATACCACTGGGCTATTTTGATGTTTAAAGCCCTTACTTTATTATTCACGGTAGTGTATTATGGATAGGATTATCTTTTATCGAACACATAAATACTTGATAGATTATTTACTAGTCGTGAACATAGAATTTAATTCGAACTGTATAAATATTACATTATTTAGTGGAAAACAGAAATTAAATAAATCTGTTTATTTCGCCCTTATAATGCAAACTGGACTGAATTCGTAAACTATTCATAACTCTATGTCCTTGACATAGTGACATTAAGTATTATTTAACTTAATTAACGTCTTTCCGAGATGTCCACGCTAGGCACGCGACGTTATTGATATACTTTTATTATATGAAAATCCACAGAAATTACAACAAAAAAGGAAAAACCAATGGCACATTTCTCTACTCAATCTCTTCAGCACATTCTTTCAGTTTCGGATTACTTTAGGAAAAAGTTAAATTTCTTTGAGTCTAATTTTTCTTCGAAATCATTAGTTTTAAGCAAGTTTTAGTGAATACAATTTAAAGAATGCAAGTAAATTTTATGTAAAAAAAACCTAGTTATGAATTATTATGAATAAACTGTTGCAACAATCACTCAATACCGGGTATTTCCGAAACAAAATTTTGTAGACGGGGTCTACAACCCAAAATAAGGATAAAAAGTTGTATCCGAAAATACTTTGCTACGGAGCTATAGCCTCTTAAAAACGATACATAGTACAATTTTCTTACTTATTCACTTTTTCGTCACTAGAGACGAAAGTTAACGTTATGGTATATTCGATCACTAGAAACGAAATTGACGTTTTCGGTTGACGTTAGGAATGTAAGACATTCGTATAATATGGTCGCAGAAAAACTCTCTTAATAATTTCGAAAAATAGATTATGTGGAATAGTAGTATAATAGGATACTATTGATGAATTTTTAAATGAAGTTCCTATGCAGGAAGTTTCGATTAAAACAAGTGGTAACGCTGCGGCAAGATATTTTCAAAACTGTCAAAATTGACAATTTAGGTTATAATAATTTTTTAAAACAAATCTTTATTCTGTCAATTGTTGTCGCTATTCAAAATCAAATAAAAGTTCAGGTATTTATAATTTCTGTGTTTATTTTAACCTCTCTGTAGACGAGGAACTGCATGCCATTCATATTTGATGTTGATGACCTTTGATAATTTGACATATGACGCAAATGCTACCAATTTTAAGAACTAAAATTTTATTAAAAACAGTTTTACAATAGCCTCTACTGTGAAACTGTTTTGTGAAGTTTTCAGTGTCACAATGCTGGAGCTATTGTGAACGCGAAGTAGAAAAAATCATTTTTGTAAATTATTACGAACTAATAAATTTAATTATGCACAATAATTGTTGTGCGGGACTGCAATTAGGTCTTTATTTACCCGGTCTGTATAACGTCTAAATAATTTTCCAGGCAAAAATATTTACATGATTAAGTAGCAAACAATTAGCGTAAAATTCTCGAGGCTTTAGTTCGTAACACCGTGTGATGTTTGAATACACAAAGAGCATGCTACTACAGCACATGCATATTAATTGGATTAATGATCCATTTTGCAAATTAAAGTGCAAGCATGGCCGCTTCCATTTGCATTTATAATAGCAGGTAGAATTCCAACCGTTTTAGGCAAATTAGACTTTGATTTGTTTGGCGAAAAATATATTTTTCAAAAACTGGATAACACGTTGACATTAAACGTCAAATGGAATATTTTTTGAAACGCTACTACAAAATAGGTAAAGTTTCAAGGGAAATTCCGAAACTGACATGCGTGATAAATTATGTTTGCGATAAAGTTTAATTACAATACGTTCACTTCTAACATGTAAGGAATCTGAACCTGCCAGAGGGTGTAAGATGTAACTTAAATTATTATAAACTACCTCCCAAGCGTACTGTCTCACCTCAAACCATTTGACGGTTTCAAATTCGTACATGCTTTCAAAAACTTTAGCGCCCTGTATTCACGTAGTTATGGAAATGTAGGGAAGATTATTATACAGAGTTGTTTCAAAGTAAGTTTTATTTTGATACCACCGTGTTTGGTACGTAAGGCTATTGTTGAGGTCGGTTTTCGTTGGGTTAAGGATGGTTTCCATTATTCAGTAAGGCCGTGTTAAACCGTAAAATAGTGAAACTAGATCTCGGATATCCTGCTTCACAGTACGATTAGAAACCTCCTGGTGTAGAACAAAAAATTTAAATTTCTCAAAAATGTGCTTGATGCTATCCTATTTTGGGCCAAAGGTTTTCATATCACTTCATGCTTTTTACTTTTAATTCTGAACTTCAGTTCTTCCCATATTTTTCTTCGGTCTAGGATGTTTTAGCGCGACGGTTTTGCCCAGTCGGTTTGACGCGGCCGTTTTGGCGTAGATATGCTTTGGCGCAGTGACTGTTTGGCGCAAAGACTGCTTGGCACATGGACGGTTTGGAGCAGGAACATTTTGGCGCAGTGACGGTTCGGCACACATATTTACGCCAAATCGTCCCTAGACACGGGTACAAAGTTTTGTCCCAGGGACACCCTGTATATATTATCTGCTTAAGGCCTAATGTACAGTCAAGTGGAAAAGTAATGTGCTGCGTTTCGTCGTACCATGTACACAGACAGCGGCAATCTACCTTCCAAGTATATATTGTGCCTTTTTTGGACAAACCTTCCAAGTGTATAAAGCACTATGACATGTTTTCTTTATTTTATGACTATTCCTCTAATCCGATGTAGAGTAAATATACGTTTTTGTATCTCTCTGTTCGTTTTTTCCCAATCATCAACCTCTGGCAGGTATGTCGCAATTTTCCTCATCTCTCTACACTCTACAATCATACTTTTCTGTTCACCTACGATATACTTCCTCGCTTTTTTTCCAAAATTCCTAAAGCTTGTCTTCTATTAGGTATAGGTACTAAGTTTTAACTGCTGCAGGTTTCTAGTTCAACAAGATATCTCATTGTTTTACAAATGCAAACGTGTTTTTGTTTTTCTCATAAGGAAATTAATTTTGATTTACCCCATACACCCAAAGTGAAAATTAGTAGACCTTAGAGAACGATTAAGTAGCGTATGAAGGTGCTTTGTTGCCTGGATTTTATTGATTTGTTGAAGGAATCTGAAACACATTTAATATACATTTGATGCACATTATCGCACGCTTTTCAAATAAAATGTGACAGAATAAAAACATGTTTCTGTTTTAACAAAATGTCTGTTACGTACACATATATTTCTCGGGGGAAAAAGATGAACTGGCGCGACTGAAAACTCATTTTGGTTTTAAAATTTTTGTTAAGAAACTTTTTAAAAATAAATTTGAATGTAAATTTAAACAATAAGTTGAATTAAAATCTGATACTGAAACTGATATGGAATCTTAATATGCTTTTCCATGTTATAATTATTTTAATTAAATAAAGGCAATGTTATATAATCTCGAGTTAAATAATTATAATGAAATAATTGGAAGTGTTGTGTACCTAAATCTTTAAAATGAAACATTTCATTCTGTAAGCTGCTTAACAATTTGCATGTCTGGAAATTACAATAAGTACCTGAAAAAACGTATACCTACTTAAAAATTTAAAACATCCAACATGTCATACCTACGTTGTATTATTCATAAACCTACTTTTTTTGCACAGATAATAAGTATCTAGAGTAAACAGAATTTAAAATTTTTAGTATTTACCAACGTGAAACTTAATGAGAAGTGAAGTCGCGCAAATTTAATATTTTCCAAGGTTCACTCTAATATTTTAATTTCTTTACATAATCATTAGGTGGGTTAGAAAAAAGTTTTCATTGTTTATGAGTAGAGCATGACACAGGTATAATCTGATTACGAAATACAGTGATAGTAGCAGTACGAGGTGGTTAATTGGAATTTGAATAGAGAAGATCGATCATGCAAACTGACCGTAACAGGAAGGAAATTTCAGAGAAGCGAAACTCCATATGCATCATGATGATTGATCGTCCGAATGACAATAGTTACTGCTTCTATGGTAGGCTATATATCAAAACCCGAACGTGCGAAATTACTATTGTATTTTTTTACGTTTTCTAGAATTAACTGGATTTTCAGTAATGAGTTGTATTAAAAGTTTCGCTTATACACAATAGGTACAATCAGAATGGGATACTGCATATCCAGCACTGATTACCTCTATTTGTTCGTTTGAAAAATTGATATTGATCAGAACGGTACGTGTTTGTTATAGAGGGTGGTTTAGATATTTTATTTTACAAGCTTTTCCGTCTCGAGCCATATCTTCCTTGTTTAAAATTTTAGACCCCTCAATACAATGTTAAAAGCCATCGACGAAAGCTATCCTTTAACACTACCCTTTCGTAAATATCTATCAACTATTTTAAGCTACGATTTTCAATTGAATTCTTTATTTTAAATAGAACGCCCTGTATATTTTTGCATATTTAGATTCAGGATGAAATTCTGCATGCATCAAAGAATCTTTCCATTTTGACTTAAAAAAGGAAAATGGTTCTCAGGTTTGCCCAGCATGTTCTGGATTTAAAAACTCTGAAAACACACCAATAAGTGCCCCCCACCCAGAGAAATAATTCCCCTAAGAACAATACCTTATTTGGTTGGTGGACAAAATTCACGATTCTTCGTTCCATCTTCGTCAGTTGGTATCCCGGCAACCAGGTATTTTCGGACCATAGGTCATTTAAACTTTTTTCCTTAATTTTGACGAGATGAATCACCTCCTAGGAGTTGTCAGTATACTTTTGAGAAACACCCTGTATATTTAAATATGTTTTCCATAAAATTTTATCATTGCGGTTGATTTCCAGAGCACACTTGAAAATTGCTTGCCTACATGCAATAAATTAAAAAAACTGTGAGTACCAAAAAAAAAAAAAAGAAATGAAACACATTTTTGTATGCAGAATTTCGCCCTGAAACATACAGGATGTTCCATTTCAAATAAAAAAGTTGAACTTAAAACAGTCAACAGATATTTAAAACTATACTTATGCAGTTTGTGGTGTCTAAAATTTAAAATAACGTCAAGGAGTCAAGGAGTATTTTTAAGAAACATCCTGTATAACTTTTTTTAGCTTATTGTTCAAAACTAATTAGTGTATAGGTTGAGTTAATCCGGTATCCGAGTTCCTATCTCCTTTGTAATTTAATCTTAATTCTGTATAAATGCGGCATCCCAAACTTATCCTTTTCAAATAGAATACTTTGTATTGTATACGAAATAGGAAAAAAACAATCAATACAGTATACAAAGAATCTCGCCTGGTACTTCATTTTAAGGATCTATACCAGCAAAATATGAACGAAAAACGTGGAGGTGCGCACCTCCCCTGGACTTCCTATACTTACTAAAAATAAACATTTCGTTTTTGATATTCAACAGTAGTTCGCGAGGCAGAATTGGGAATCACTTGAATGCGTAGCGAGAAACGGAAACTATACGGGTCAATTTCGAAAATTTTCATGATATCAATATGCCCCATAATATACCAGTGGTGGTATGGGAAAGTAAAAAAAACGAAGAAGTAGAAAAGTTACTGGCTTTTCTGGATACTTCACACGCATTAGGTTTTTAGTGAAACCATCCACCTCCACCTCCAAAGCAGGAAGAAGCTCCAAGCACACAAGCTGCTTAAATTTACCCTACGGGCAATGGTTAATCAATTTGTAGTAAAAAAAACATATGTTGCAAGTAGATTCCAGCATATACTTTGATTTTTTTTAATCTTCACCCATTGTCATTGTTGTAAGTAAATAATTCTGTTTCTCTAATGGAATTAATTTGTATAATGTAAAGTACAGGCCTTTACTACAACACTGTAATCCGCTTTCTACCCTAAATAATTATGTCAAGACTAATTTAATAATTCCAACATTCATGCCCTCTAAAAACCACTAAGTGTTTCTGCCACATCCTGTAAAGTCAAGAGTCTTGCCATGGTTTGCTATAAATAACTAATGAGCTATATTTACCTTAGTTGCTACCTAGAAAATCAAAATTAAAATTAGAAAACTTAATAATGTTGCTTGCTTATTTATTTTATTTTGCATGTAGCATGTTATTGCAGATCGTAGAAGAGAGTAGATATGAATACGAAAGAAATAAAAGAACAAAAAAGATATGAAATAAACAGTAAATATTACTGGAACAAGACTGAAGAAGTGTTAAAAACTGTAAAAAAAGTTTATATGTCCTGGATGTGGAATCAAAGCATTCATACCTTACAATGAAAATGATGATAACCTACAGTTTTTCTAAAAGAAATTAATTTCCTATATAAGTAGGCGATAGAAAGTTTAATTTAAATAATAGGTATACCGTCCAGTCCGCCTTGTCTTTCTAATATTCTGGAATACGCAGAGTTACTATAACTTTATTACTTTCCCATACCACTACTGGTATAGGGAAGTATTGATATCATGAAAATTTTCGAAATCGAGATTTTCACGGAAATGGGCGTTTTGGACCCCCAGGAGCCTAAAAAAGTGGTCTAGAAAAAATGTCTGTCTGTGGGTGGGTGGGTGGGTGTGTGTGGGTGGGTGTGTGGGTGTGTGTGTGTGTGTGTATGTAACGCCTGTAACGCAAAAACTAGTGAACCGATTTTGATGAAATTTTAAATGAAGGGGTATATCGAAAATTCATCGACAAAATAAGCTTTTCAAAAAAATCCGAAACCGGAAGCGGAAGTTAGACATGTTTTTTTGGTATCATTTTTTTCAGAAGCGGAATTTTGAAAATCTGAGTAGGGGATATGAAAGAAGGGCATAATTCAAGGGAAACAGTTTTTTACCGGACTCTCTAACTTCAAAATGGCGGTCGCTATGAATTTTTCAAAATTTCGACTTTAACGCCCCATAACTCAAAAACCAGTTATCTGATCAGTTTCCGCAACAACTCGTTTGAAAGCCCTTTGGCTGTACTATACCAAGAAAAAGAATCATTTACTAAATCCAAAAACGGTAGCAACAACGCTCTTCCAAAAATTTTGAAAGTTTTGAAAAATTATTACAAAAAAACTGCTCTAAGGATTTTGTTTAAATTTTCTACACTTATGCAGCTTGGTATTAGCTACATTTTTGCTTTTTGATGAACGCCAGAATTTCACTGTGGCGCCCTCTACGAGATTTTGAAAATCGGAAATTGATGCTCCTATAGCGCCTTTATTAGTCAAAATATGAAAGAAGTTTAAATATAAAAGTTGTTCAGTATATAAATTTACATTTTTCTAAATTTATATCACGTATACAGGGTGTTTGGTTTTCACAGTACAATAAGCAACTTTGTTATTTTAAATGAAACACCCTATATATTATTATATAATTGAATGCAAAATTGAATTGTCTATCACATAGTATAAGGTGTTCATATGGCTAAAATGTACGGTTAATGAGAAATTCGTGAATATTGAACTTTAAAACAGTGTAGGGTGAAATTTGTAAGTGCCGATATGTTCAAGTGACCATGCGCGGGACGGGAATTCCTTGTCGCCGGCTAATCCTAGCAGCCTATGAATATAAATAATCACACATGCGCAGATGAACACAATCGGCACTTGTGTTAATTTTCCATATACTAATTTTCAAGTTTAGTTTATCGGTTGTGGCGAACAATACTGTTGAATACCAAAAACGAATGTTTATTTTTAGTATGGGAAAGTCCAGGGGAGGTTTGCACCTCCACTTTTTTTAATCTTCACCCATTGTCATTGTTGTAAGTAAATAATTATGTTTCTCTAATGGAATTAATTTGTATAATGTAAAGTACAGGCCTTTACTACAACACTGTAATCCGCTTTCTACCCTAAATAATTATGTCAAGACTAATTTAATAATTCCAACATTCATGGCCCTCTAAAAACCACTAAGTGTTTCTGCCACATCCTGTAAAGTCAAGAGTCTTGCCATGGTTTGCTATAAATAACTAATGACTAATGAGCTATATTTACCTTAGTTGCTACCTAGAAAATCAAAATTAAAATTAGAAAAGTTAATAATGTTGCTTGCTTCTTCATTTTATTTTGCATGTAGCATGTTATTGCAGATTGTAGAAGAAAGTAAATATGAATACCAAAGAAATAAAAGAATAAAAACGATATGAAATAAACAATAATAAATGTAAATGTAAATGTTGCTGGAACAAGACTGAAGAACTCTAAAAACTGTAAAAAAAAAGTTATAGTATGTCCTGGAGGCGGAATCAAAGAATTCGTACCTAGCGTACAATGAAAATGATTGGTAGTCTAAGTACAGTTTTTCTAAAAGACATTAATTTGCTATAGAAGTATGCGATAGAAAGTTTAATTTAAAAAGTAGGCACAGTCCCGCCTTGTCTTTCTAATATTCTGGAATACGGAGTTAGGTATACTAACTTTTTTTTTTAATTCTTATGGTTTCACTTTCACCCAAAAAACGTATTACAGGAAACAGCAGGAAGTAGCTCCATAAATCCACGTCATACACAATTATTACGTAGTACGAAGATTGCAATCATTTACCCTTTAAAAATTTTACAAATTATGACAGTCATATAAAAACCATAGCAGATAAAATATTTCTATTGAAACACAGTGCCTGAATTCTTGAACCATTCACAACTTTATTGATCGTTCACTCTTTAAAAATTTTCTTTAAGTTGAAAACTTTCCATATTTCATTATGTAGACATATTATATAAAAGCACTACACGTGAAAACCCTTCAGTTTCTCCGTAAGAGGAGCATTTTTCAGACTGTCAGACGAATGAAGCCGTATTATACTTTTGTACACTTTTGTAGACACATTCACAATCGTTTTCAGAATACGAAATGCGATATAGTACAGAAGCGTGCTGCAAACGCGTTTTCCCGCAAATAGGGATATATCCATACTAAATTTTAGTTGTTACTCTGTTATAAAGGTGCTCAACTGTAGCATATGTTTTGTACGTACTACCTACTTTTTTTTTTAGCAATACACGTTTTGCAAAACGGAAAATAGTGGCGCATGACAATCGAAACGTTTTAAATTGAAATGCAGCAAAAACCGCGTTAGTTAGGTACGATAAAATATAATAAAATAAGACCAAAGTTGTAGAAAAGTTTCCTACAAGAAACTCTGGAAAAGTGTATGTCTAACTTTAATTTGGGCCTAAGAACCGTTTGAAATTAGCATAAACCAGCGATTATGGTTTAAAATTGCAACGCAACAAAAACGGATCAAGATAGACGAAAATATCATAAGACCAAATTTGTAGAAAATAAAATTTCCTACAAGAAACTCCGGGAAAGCGTATGTTGAACTTTAATAATTTGGGCCTGAAACCCGTTTGAAGTTTGCATAAACCAGCGGTTATGGTTTAAAATTGCAACGCAGCAAAAACGGACCAAGATAGGCGAAAATATCGTAAGACTAAACTTGTAGAAAATAAAATTTCCTACAAGAAACTCCCGGAAAGTGTATGTCTAATTTTAATAATTTGGGCCTGAGAACCGCTTGAAATTAGCATAAATCAGCAATTATGGTTTAAAGTTGCAACGCAGCAAAAACGGACCAAGATAGGCGAAAATAACGTAATACCAAAGTTGTAGAAAATAAAATTTCTTACAAGAAACTTCCTGAAAGTGTATGTCTAACTTTAATAATTTGGGCCTGAGAACCGTTGGAAATTAGCATATAAACCAGCGATTATGGTTGAAAATTGAAACACAGCGAAAACCGCGCAAGATAGGAGAAATAACCTATGACCAAAGTTGTAGAAAATAAAATTTCCTATAAGAAACTCCTAAGTTAGTGTCTAACATTAGTAGTTTGGTTCATCAGTTTTAAGTTCAGGAGTGCACAGAACGTCTCCAGGTTTCCTGAAGAAAAAACAAAAACCATTTCATAATAAATTGTTGTTTATTATATATTTCATTAAAATTTGATTTTGTCCTGAAATTTTTAATATTTTTTTACATTAATCTTTTGTAGACTACAATCTCATACAAACACAAGTTTTTCACTTTTTCTTCTGTTTTCCATTATTCCATTCATTTGAATTTAAAAACAAACCAGGCTCGAGTTATACTTGAAACGAACTCACAAAATGTGAACGACTATAATTTGATGGAAAACAAAAAAGATATGATGTATCGTAGTAATATATCTTGCTTAGTTCCAAACAGTAACGATACCTACCCCGAATGTTGGTTCGTTCGTTGTAACAAGCTTCAATTTCAGTGTTTTCTAAAGAAAATATATTGTAAGATAGATTTATTATTTATTACAAATTATGTTTTCCTTCTGTAATTTTTTATTTACGAAAATAGAGGCTGTCGCTGAATTGCCTCAACTTAAGTGGTTGGCTATGAAACAGTTGGTAGGATAACTTGTTCTAATTATGCTTTTACCAGAATTTAATCCTTATAAGTCAGTATTAGTACAGTATTATAATAGTCGGGGAAATAATTATTGACTCACAAAAGAAAAAAGGTGCTACACTGTTCGGAAATACTTTTCGTTCGTAAAAAGATTACTCGTTGGTTATGAAAAGATTATTTGATATTGAAAACGCAACTTTTACCAATTTTTTTTTCGTTCATTTTCAAACTGGCCAAACATTCACACACGTATATGGTTACAGTCTTCTCGGTAAAAATCAAGGTCCTAATAAATATAGTCGCCAAAAATGCCGATCCGAACCTTCACAAAAATTGTTTCTTATGCCCGAATATGCCCATTCCATACGAATTGTTATAATGCCATTTGCCATTGACGCATATTGTCAAATCGAATAAACTGTTGCTCAGTCAATAATACGGATGATAAACATCCAACGTTCTTCAATGCATTTTTAAAGGAACGTTGGAAAGTTAAGCTCGTGAAGATCTTGCACGTGTTGCATGTGATAGGGGTGGAAAAGGGCTTAGTGAAGCATATTCCAAGTTATTTCATGATTGACACCTTCTCGCTGTAATTCTTCGTGTGCTATCTGACCTAGTCGCTTCTACCTCATATGTATGTATAATTTTCTTACTTCCTATATTTCTTTTTATCTGTATTTCTACACATTTCCCTAAAGATATCAGTTTCTAATTTCAACGATGTGTAACAACCTATGTTTAAATAAAGTTTTTCACTGAATTTACTGATGTTTTAATTTGCAGTCGAGTTAGCCATGAAAACAAAAGACATGAAACAAAATTTATTGAAAATTATTGGTAAAGCATGTTGCACCTGAACTACAAATATCATAAATCTTAGAAAATTTCACAACAAATGTTCAAAATGGTGACCATTATTAGCCAGACATAATTGGCACCTTTTTAATACAGAGGCAGTTACTTTGCGCAATGTGTTTCGATTAATACCATTAAATGCTTCCAAAACCTCTTAATAAATAATGAATTAATTAAAATTAATAAATAATAAATAATAAATTTTGTTTCATGTCTTTTGTTTTCATGGCTAACTCGACTGCAAATTAAAACATCAGTAAATTCAGTGTAAAACTTTATTTAAACATAGGTTGTTATACATCGTTGAAATCAGAAAAAAAAATGCAACCCATTTCTGTAAAAAAGCAAAATGGCGCCCATTTAAAATAAGAAAGTTGCTATCAATATCTTGAAAACCGCCATTTTGAAAAAAAATTGAATGACGTTTTTAAATCGTGCTAATCGAACCTAGTAACTTTTATTTGAAACTTTTCTCCATAAATATTAAAATTACGGAAATATTCCACTTTTTAAAAATACGCATTTTTCAGTTTTTTCAAGATAACAACTGAACGACTGAAAATTTGTAACTTTTCTAATCGGGATATGAATCAGTATGAGAAACTGCAAAACATTGCCCATTTAACCGAATCTCTATCTTCAATAATAACCAAGATACCCATACTATCCTAATCCATTTGAGACACCCTGTATACGTCCTGCCCCATATCGACTTCTATTTGCAAGACCATACATAAAGTGCATGTATGGTATATGCTTCCATTTTTAAGACAACAAATATTATTGAGTGGCAATAAATGAATTTCGTTTTTGCACTACCGTTGTAAACGAAGTCTTTGTGTTTTATTTCTAAAATGTCTTCGACTTTCAGGAAGGCCCTCCCTGTATTATACATTTTTCACATAATATTGCGTGTATAAAATGTTAAATATTAGATAGATTATAACCTTTTCAAGAATGTAAATTTCTTTTAATGTGGTGTGAACGATTTGGTACTTTTTATAATATTAAGATAAATATATTCGTAACCTGAAAATGACTGAAATACATTTCACTGAAATGGTAGCTGGGATAATCTAAATTCATTGTGTATTGATCCAATCATTTCACACCACTGTCTCTGTCCCCTACTAAAAGTACGAATTCCAGTAAAACCTTTCCTTTCAGTTTATTAATTGATCCATTCATCTTCTTAGCGACCTTTTTCTTTAACGAACGCGTTTTTATTCTGATTTGAATCATTAATTTTTCGTAAATTTCCTGGCCCTTAAAATGTTTTTTTACGGTTTAGATCCAATTAAACTCGAATACGGGCGCTAAATTCTGATTTTTAAAATATAATACATGTCCCTATTATCATCATAGGTCAAGGCCAACTGTATCAGAACGACAGACAGTCGCTATAAATATGTCATACAGGTTGCCTAGATGCAACCTTTTGGGCCTTGCCACAGCACTGTCTTTTCCTGCTCCTTTTATTTTTACTAATTTAACAATAACCAAACATGAGTCTTGCTCTTGATAGATTACAAAAGTTTTGAATTTAGCAAATTTTATTCACTGTCTGTGTTGGCGGTTACGAGGTCTTGCGGTAGTTTCGTTTATCGTTTTAATCTTCTGTGAATATTACCGCTTTAGTCTGTTGTTGCACTGTCCCTGCTTTTGGAAACTCCAACTCCGAACTTTCTGTAGGGTTTAGGGTTCCCGAGAAGTAGTTTCATTGACTTAAATACTGAACCGTTTAACTATTCTCCTTAAATGTGAAGATTTTGCTCTGGCACTTGCTGTGCCAGTTTCAGATTATCTCTCTTTTTTGTTCAGGACTGGTTCTACTAGATTGATATTTTGTGTGAAAATGGTACTATCATCTGTAAAGGTCGTTACTGTGTCTGTAATGTCAGCTGAACAAATATTCAAAACTAGAGGACCTAGAATGCTTGCTGCTGGTACCCAGGCATGTATCTATGAACCGCTATGAACCTAGTTCTAGAAATAGACAAATTTGTTGTTACGGGGGCGAATATATGCTTTGTCCAAGGAAGAAGAAAGCTTTAAGGTAATTATCCCTGCTATTCGGCAAGCCTTAACGATGTTTGAACGATGTTTCGCTCTAAAGTTACTCTGAGAGTTATACGAGAGTCGCCAACGATTGTCGTTAGTTAACCAGTCGTTCAAGAACAACTTTTTACAGAATATGGGTGTTAGACTGCTCACGATTTTAACAGCGACTGCATTTCTATGCAGCACAGTGTGTCTTTTTCTCTTCTTCAGACCTTCATGTGTTTCCATTTTGCTGTTAAATATGACGAGTTTTTTCGAGTAAAGGAAAACGCATATTTAGTCGTCATTAGCACCAGTAAAACAATATTCTCAAGGAAGCTGCATTTTAAAAATTCCACTCCCTTGGTTCCGCTTAAGTGAGCGTAGGTGGACTTACTTCCATGTAAACAATATGTAGTATGCGATTTGTACGGCACGTGCAGATTTTTTATGTGCGCATTTATTTTTAGGTGTTGTAGAACTGATTTAAGAATGAAATTACGGCCTGAGGATTTACAAAACTGTATTTTCGACGATAATTATAGTAGGGCTGCCTTATATAATGGTTGATAATGTACTAAAGCCTTCTGATTACTGTACTCGTAATGTGGGCAATTCCTCATATCTTTTGGTATCTGACAGAGTTAATTTTTTTTCCACTACTAGATTTAGAAGGTACCATATTTGTTTGTTTTCAGGGCAAGAAGTTGATTTTCTCAGCTAGTGGTTACTAATTTTTTATTATTGACCACTGGTCAATAATAGAAACAATATATCTAGTAGGCTAGCCTGATGCCTTTAAAATTATGTCAAATATCGAATATTATTCACCTTCCTAATACAACAACCACTTTCTAAAGCTTATTTATTCCAATCTAGTATTGTTTCTTATTAATTTTAATTATAATTATTTGTTAAAAATGAGAAATAAATATGTTTTAGATAAACGTCAAATTTGACACAAATGTCAGTTGAAATGTTTTCAGGCAAGGCTACTTGATTTTTGTGGATATTTAGAAATGTAACTTTATTTTTTATTAACGTAAAAACGATTAATTATAAAATGAAGAAAGGTGCTAGTAGTGGAAAAAATAGTATATAAACCACGGTAGAGGAGACATCAGCCTCGCAGCTTATTTCAATAATAATGCTCGGCTGAGAAAAATGTCTTCTCTACGTTGGTGTATAATATACTATTCGTATATCCTGTTAGGACCTCACTGTGGGCTTATCCATAAGTATCGCGAAGTGTTTAAGAGACTAGAGTGAAAATAATAGGTTTATGGGTGTTTTATGGATTGCAGATGATTTTCAGGTGCAGTTGAGGCGAATGATTTAGATGTCTTACTGAATTTACGTCGATCGCGCGCAATGATTTGTTGTAGTAGATTATCTCGGAGCGTAGAATACATATGGAGCTCGGTAATTCATTAATCAATGATGGGACAGACGAAGGTGTTGTAAGTGTGGGACTCGCACTCTAAAGTACCTACCTACCTATGTTGGAACGGTTTCCTACTCTCTTCAGGGTTTCTGAGTATTTTGAAAGGTGATGAGTGATGACAAGCAAATCGTATTTAGCTTGATTGAAGAGGGAACTTTGCTAGTTGTTGATGGTTAAAATTATGAGGGTAGGATGAAGTTTAGGATTTCTCGAGGATGAATAATAATATTGAGACTTAACAATGTAAATTTGTATCTTACACTTGCTATACCTAACGTATACGTTCCTCCCCTTGAATTTATGATACACAAAAGCCAGTTTCACACGCTGCAAAGTATGTAGAATAATAAACAGTAAATCGAGTCAAGTGTTAATGGTTGTGTGTTTTACTGATTTTTGAAAAACGACCAATAGTAAATTTTTAATTGAAATATTTTGCGTTTTGTGGGGAATGCATGGAATGTCCTTTGCATGGTTCATTGTGGCTGTATAGTCCTTTTTTATATTATGAAGGGATCAGTAATGGAAAAATCGTAAAACTATAATAGCCAAGGCCCAAGATAGTACTGACCCTTGGGGAATGCCGGAATGGAGGTTGACTGAAAATTAAATCGAAGGAACGGCTTCTATTTTATAAGAGCAGTTGGCTGGGAAAACATTTAGTAATTTGATGAAGAGCGGATTAGAAACATTTTTGTGCATATTTCATGAATGATTTTGACTTGGTAAACACGTTGTGCAATGTTACCATAGAAACCTAAAATACGATATTTTATTCTCGAAGCACACAGACTTTTATTTGTAATCGGAGTAATCAAAATTTTCGAATATTTCCGTTGAAGCGTAAATTCCTGAAACGCAAAACCTCGCATCATTTTCATTACCTACCTTATAATCCAAAGGCTTTATATTTCCATTTCCTACGTTATCAAACCAAATGTTTTGAATGTTAACCTTTCCTAATCGCTGTAATATGTGGTATTTCGTAAACTTGACGACAAAGCCGACCCTTTCTAAAATCATAGGCAGTGCACGTGTATCCGTTCGGCGGGGCACCCTTTTCCTATGCGTAGTGTAAAGCTTTCTCATCCCTCAGCGCTCATTAGACGTAGTAAAGTTTATCCCCACTACTACGAGCGCCGCGACGCCTGCCGCTCTGAGTTTCAGTACCAGCTTCGAAGCTTCGCATGCGAGACAGACGCTCACCGCTCTCTTGATATTACGAGCTTTGTCACTGCACGTGTGATTGGCGGGACTTTCCCGAGGTTCCTTTCCTACGCTATTACCGCTTCCGCTTCTTGACTTCTGGGGAAAAGTTGAGCTTTATTGGCGGCCAGGTACGCTAAATTTTAATTAGACTCCTCTAGGGAGATTATTATTATTTTAGTTTTTTTTTCATTAACCTTAGGAATTATTCAGTGCAGTATTTTATTATTAATCAATACAGCCAGGTGTTAAAATTGTAATTTTCGTAGTAAATTATCTGATTTATGATAGGAATAAATTGTGATTAATGGTGTTAGGAAATTGCGGGAAATTGTTTTGGGGTATTGATTTTGTATTTCGAAGTAGAAATAAAAAGGGTTCGTGGAACGTTTCGCGCCAAAAAATAGAAGTAGAAGGAAATGCGACAAGTCACTGGCGTTTATTTGGATAGTTCATTTCGTAATTAATTCCGTATTATGCTGACTTTTATACTCTTTTAATTTAAACAGATTTTGTTACGCGAGTTGTAACCGGAGATTCTTGTTTAACTTAGATTTTTTTGAATTGTAAATTTTGCTAATCCAAGTTAGATAATGCAAGGGGTATTTAAAGAGCACAGACCGATAAGAGATTACAGTATACAGGGTGTCCCCTGAATGTGTCAAGGGAATTTTCGGTTGTTAAGTTTATCTTATTGCTTTAGTTTCGATGTTACATCTTTCTGTAGTTGACAAGTATATAATAATTACTTCTTTAAGTTAACACAATTTAATGTTATTTAATGTTCTCTAAAATCTAACTAAAATGAAAAAAAAATCACTGAAATTCATGCCAAATTTGTTAATAGCACAAAACTTCAGTTCATACGCTTATCCCTAGAAAAACCTTATACGAGAGAATATTTTCTAATTTGAGGACTTGTTTGGCATATTTGGAAACGTGTGTTTATAATTGATCATTCCCAATAGAAAATCTATTGCAATTATTGTTTAGTTTGACCTCAAATTATACAATAGAGCAATTAAGTTCAATATAGATAGGTATACCGTGTGTCCCTGTGAAGACGGAACATAGGGATCTTACAATGGTAATTTTTTAAAATGATCCACGAGTGCTTTGAATTTCTATTTGGTGGAAGCGTCGACGTCGTTATGTCAGTTTAACGCGCTTGCTAATACAAATGTAATACGTGGGTGCGTTATACTAACAAACGATTCAACAATTATTTACAATACCTACGAATTGACAGCCGCGCTCTTGACAATAAGTTAGAAATAAAATTATTAATTATTTGCTCAAATTGGTTCATGTAATTTTAATTAAATTAAATGAGACTGAGTATCATTATAAAGGTAATAAATACAAAATAATTTGTTTGCAGTTGACGTTTGGTTCTAAGATCTTTTTCAGATTATGATGGATTAGGTGAACAATTAAGGCTTTTCGCAAGTTACGCATTATTAGAAACTGAAAATGAAATTACGAAAATTATACTAGTAGGTGCATAAAATAATGCTGTGGACCTGTGTTAGAAAACTTTCCTTTGTGGTATGCAAGAATCCGGCTCCTTAAAAATCAAATACTTAATGTAACAATTATTTGATCACATTAAATTGCCGTAGAAATAAAGATTTCATATTCGTACACAGTAACTGATATTAATATTCGCTTTTTCTTTGATTTCATCTTAATACAGTCTTATGCAATTAGCATTGTAGCATGTTTCATCATAAAGCTGATTGTCGTCATCAAATTATTCGGTTCATACATCAAGATCATCCTATTAAAGTAAATTTTCACATTTCACATGTAATTTAACTGGGATTATTGATTGTCAGCTCTAAACTGTACTTCAGTTAAGGTAGGACCCCATTTAAAAAAAATTAACATGAACATAACCTTTAATTATTGTCTTTGACATTTAAAACACAAACAAAAATGTTGATCTGGAGACGATCATACATGATCGGCATGGAAATCGTTAACGATCGGTGACATTCGTGTAATTGTTTCAAGGCGAATGCTTCAAAGCACTCGTGGATCATTTTAAAAAATTAGCATTATAAGATCCCTATGTTCCGTCTTCCCAGGGACACACGGTATATTTTGAAATCGATTCCGATATATTTAGCTCTTAGGAATGTATTTTAAGAAATAAATAAATAAAACATAAACTAAAGCAACATTAAGGGGACATTACATTGAAATCAGGAAAACAATAATAAATATTTTAGGTATTTTCAATGACATTAGGTTAAAAATAGCTTTCGACATTCGATATAACGTACCTACTTCAATGAAGTTAATTAATATTTAACGTGTGAACTAATCTTAAAATACAATATTATGATTGACGAACTATCGGAAAATTCTATTTTAAGTGCCTTTTAACTGCAGCCATAGTACAATATTTCGCTTGAACGTGTTCGCAGCGTGGTTTTCAATTAAATCGTTACCTGTGACTGAGTTTATAATTAGTTTCCAGAGAATTTGTGATCTACCTAGCACCTTAATTATACTTTAGTAACAGAAAGTTCCTATTTCGCTTAATTAACTTTTTGGTATTTATAATAACAGTGATTTGATATGATAAAAGGTAACTCTAGATAGATAGGTACTAACTACCACAGCCTCTTCTTCGATTAGTTTGAAAATAAGATTTATGAGAAAATATAATCTAGTTTTAAGTTTTGATATTTATTATCGAACTTATGCATATAGACAATGTAACAAAAATTATAAGGTGTTGGGTAAAAGTAAGGAAAATATATACCTACAAAAAACAGTTTTGACCATAGCAATAAAATTTTGAGCTATCTTTTCCTGTAAAAGTTACAACAAAATTTTTTATGTTACGTTTTAGGGGGCATGTTCGTATATTAGCTCAATGAAAACTATCCTGAAAGAAGGCTCGGGTCAAGTGTTTCGATGGCATGATCTGCTAGGTCAGCAGATTTATCATGTTCAGATTTATTGAGTTTTATTACTGGAACTGCATAAAGTAATTAGTATACTGACATGAAATTAATACACGATAGGAATTGATAGAATTGACGAAGATAGGTACAACATTCAACATTGCATACCTAATTCGATAATTGGCCGGTCAGAAGCCAAGCTAAGCAGGGGAGACAATTTTGGTTATTTGCTGAGGCAACTTGAAGACATAATGAAATCTTGTAAATATTACTCTTGAACAATTCATTTTAGTGTGTACACCCTGTATAGTGCTTTTTATCAAAATTTAGGAGCATTATTATAACGCCTTGCGTACGTTTCCTACTCTAGTACTTATTCTTTTAATGCGTTGTTAGAAACCCATCTTAACAAAAACCCCACAACTTGAAAAATCAATTTCTCACAATAAATGGTAGCTATTAAGGCCAAATTACCGCACATGCTTGTTCGTATTACAAAACCGAACGTTGTTAAATTACGGAATGGCAAACACATTCAACCTTAAATGATGTACCTATTGCATTGCACTATTGTATTACGAATGCAAATATTTAATGTAGGTATATTCTGAACGTAGGTACACTCGCCTAGCTACTTACATTTTAAGAAAATTAGAACTTTATTAATTACTTCTGTACAACCCTATACAAACATTAAATATAGAATAAGGGTGCAAACATACAAGGTATATGTACCTACCACTATTCCCACTGAATTCAGCTAATCTGATTCTGAAAGGAAAGAGAAATTAAAGTTTGCTTTCGGTTCAACAGCAGCAGCAGAATTTTACAACTGTATGTATTTGTACATTGGAAAATCCGACACACGCCAGCACCAGACAGCGTTGCAGTAGCGCATGTAAAACAATGTAACAAGAAAAAGGAAACGTTCGATACTTTAATTTTGTAAATTAACTGAAACTTGAGGTATTTGCTAGAAAGAGAAATGCGTGCAGTGCATTACCGCGCTCACAATCAGCCATGAAACCTGCTTGTTATCAATAAGAATTGCGTTTGAGAACGCTACCATTGATCAGGAAAATCAGGGGTTGCCTTTAAGGCGGGTTAGTAATGAAACTGGGTATAGTTTGTCAGAGAATAATGAGTTGTGTTTACGAAGGCTGAGATTTTTTGTCACAAAAATTAAAAATTGCGTTTAGAAAAACGTTGGAATTTTTCTGACAATTTGACACACCCTAAACTGACCAATCCGGTTGCGTTTTAGCGACTTGACTAGCCAATCAGCGCACTCCAAATTTGTATATTCTCGGATATTTAGGACTAGTACAAAATTTCAGCGACAATTTTTCTGTCAAAAAAAACTGGTTCCAAACCGAGGTGCGAGATATCACAGTATTCTTGGGAGTTTTACCTTCTTCAGCTTCGTTTATCTCTTCGAGTGTACTCTAGCCAAACCATTTTGCTTCCATTTTTCCGTAAATGTCACAAACCATACACAAAATACGTAGAAAGAAACATTAAATTTCATACAATTCTTGGGCGTTTTACCTTCTACAGCTTCCTCTATCTCTTCAAGTGTACTCTGTTGAACCCGTTTTGCTTCCATTTTACCGAAAATATCACAAAGTATGCACAACATACGTAGGTAGAAAGAAAAAACTGGTTCCAAACCGAGGTGCGAGATATCACAGTATTCTTGGGAGTTTTACCTTCTTCAGCTTCGTTTATCTCTTCGAGTGTACTCTAGCCAAACCATTTTGCTTCCATTTTTCCGTAAATGTCACAAACCATACACAAAATACGTAGAAAGAAACATTAAATTTCATACAATTCTTGGGCGTTTTACCTTCTACAGCTTCCTCTATCTCTTCAAGTGTACTCTGTTGAACCCGTTTTGCTTCCATTTTACCGAAAATATCACAAAGTATGCACAACATACGTAGGTAGAAAGAAAAATTAAATTTGACTTTTGTCTGGTTTGTATATAAAACCATGGTTACGAAGAAAATTATTATTATAATTTGATTTGAAACTAAAAATTTAAATTTGGTTCGTCAAATTGTCCTCCGAATACTACTCGTAACTACGAAATAATCCTGCAATTTTTGAACAGTACGTATTCGTACTTGATGCAGGATAATTCGCTATTCGTCCTTCGGACTCATAGCGAATTATCGCGCATCAAGTACTCTTACATACTGTCCAAAAATTGTCGGATATTTCGTAGTTACTAGTAGCATTGAATATAGTAGTAGGTCAGAATGTTTATTCCAATGGTAAAGATTGTGCCTAGTTTTGTCATCTGTAAAAGGGCCGGTAGATGGGGCAGTAATATAATATTCAGATTTTTTCGGATGCATTAATCATTTGTCAACAAGGATTTTAATCTGTGGATTTTTTTCCTTGTTACAACTTTCACTCAACAGAGTGCAATGACGTACATAGATACCGTAGATACCGGCATTTATTAACTGCGTTCGCCGTTCGGAAATATCCGAATGAGAGCCGATCGAGCAACTGCGGATTTTGGTCACGTGGTTTCCAATCATGTCAAGTTAGGTTCATAGGTTAGGTTATAACATTTCGCAGTCATAATATTGAGGTGCTGGTTAAAATTTATGCCTGTATTATCTTTGGTGTATGCAAGGCCCCACTCCAAGAGTATATCTTGATACAATAATTGTGGAGTTACAAGATGCAGAAACTAACAAGATACTGAAAGAGGAGGTCGTGAAGGTATGTATTATTAAATTATAATTATTACTGTTAGCGTTGGATCATAACCAGCACATTTCTTATTCTATATTTTAGATGCAGTAGGTATATGCAACAACTATTTTAGATAACATATTAAAAGAACGAAAGGCTGAGAGCGTGTGTGCGCCGAAGACAAAAAAATAATTTGGACAAAAATGATCGCACTGGTTTGTGAATACAACTAGTTGAAGAACATGAAGAAGCTCAGAGAAGTCTAAAAAATATGTTTGGTCAAAAATTGCTCAGAAAATCAACTGCACTAGTACTTCTAATGTTACATGGCAACAATGTGATACCAAATGGAAAGGATTGAATAACACTTATAAAGATATTAAAGAACACAATTCCACTAGTGGTGGAAATAGAAAAAAATGGGAATACTTATATCTAATGCATAAAATTATATACAAAAGCCTGAAATTTCAGCACCCGAGCAGCTGCAGGAATCGGAAAACAGTTCAACATCTGAAGAACCTGCTTTCAAGAAAACAAAATATTAATCCACATAGGTACATGAAGAAACATAATAACATTGTGTCAAATGTTGAAAGGCGACATCGTGAAAGGATGGATCAAGAAAACAAGTTTCTGGATACATTCTAAGAATTGGTGAAGGTGCCTATTGAGTAAGAATAAGAAGTGTGCATATACCATAATGTGAATTAAAATGTTTCAGGTTTATAATATAATTTAATAATATTAATAATTACTAGTATAATAGGTATATCACTATACTTACTCCAATAATGAGTTAATAAACAATAAATAAATAGCACATTTTTTTTTATTTTATTAAATAACTTAAGACGATTAATTATAAAAGGAATAAATGTGCTAGTAGTGGAAAAAATAGTACCTATATAAACGACGGTAGAGAAAACTTATCAGCTCGGCTGAGAAAAATGTCTTCTTTACCTTGGTGTATAATATACTATTATGCACTCAAAATGTTTCTCATTGTGAATTATATTCTGCACAACTGGTCACTTCAATAATCATGGCTTCGTCGAAATAATGAAAAGCAGCAGAAATTGTGATTTAATGATAATGCAGTCATACAAATATAGGAAATGCGGAATGTTAAAAAAACTACCATGAAGCAGTATCCCGGAACAGTGTGTACGTCAGAAAATATGAAAACAAGTTCCTATAAACATGGGTCCAGAAATGCTTCCTAAAGGAGCTGGGGCCCTGTGAAGATACTATCCAAAACTTTGTTTTTATTTAATATCTCATAAAGTATTCGAGATACAGCGATCAGTTTTGGCATGCGAGTTAGTGTTAGAAGCGCCATTATAACGTGCTAACAACTAAAACGATAATCTGGCAGGGACGTGCGAAAATAGGGGGGAGGACGACCATTTCCCCCCCCCCCCATTTTTTATTAGCAACTATTCCGAATTTTTTAAATTAGGAATCTATTATATAGTCAAAATTACATAAAAAAGGTCCTCTTCTTAGAAACCCGTAGGAGCAACCATGTCCAAAGACAATTGCTTCAAAAATTATATGCATGAAAAAACAAAAATTTTCATGCACATAATTTTTCTCGGACACGGTTGCTTCTACGGGTTTCTAACAAGAGGACCTTTTTTATGTAATTTTGTCTAAATAATAGATTCCTAATTTAAAAAATTCGGAATAGTTGCTAATAAAAAAATGGGGGGGGGGCAGGGGTCTCCCTCCCCCGTATTTCTGCACGTCCCTGGCAGATTTTCGTTTTGGTTGTTAGCACGTTATAATAGCCCAAATAATAGCCCTGTTAACACTAACTCGCATGCCAAAGTTGATCGATGTATCTCGAACACTTTCTGAGATATTAAATAAAAAGCAAGTTTTGGATAGTATTTTCACACGGTTCCAGCTGCTTTAGGAAGCATTTCCGGACCCATGTTTATAGAAACTTTATTTCATATTTTCTGACGTAGAATGGCCTCCAGAAATTAATGACTGTAGTTTAAAAACACCCTGTATAGCCCGCGCATTTTACACGTCCATATTTGGTAAGGTACCTACACTTAGGCACAAATTACACCGGCCGCTCAAGAGTTAAAAATGTTTCCTTATTTATTTTACTGTCTGGGTAAAAGTGCAGATGACAATAAGGCAATACATTTTCCCATTTTATTGTGTTTACCTTAATTTAATGAACTGGTTAATGCAAAGTTACCAACATTTAATGAACTTTAGCTTTATTTATTATATTAGTAGGAGAAACATACTTTATGTACCTAATTCTTCATTTCAAAGAACACCCACTGAAATACAAGTTGAAGAGAAATAAAACGTTTATAAAAATGTCTTCTCTTACGAACATTTACGCAATCTACTGAAGCGGAGCTGCTCTTATCAAAAGAACTGTAAGCCCGAAATGTTATGCAAAAAAATATCAAATTATAACATAAACTATGAAGCAGGAATAATGCTAAAATATGAATAAACATTGGGTAATATGCAAAATATGAAACTTTTATGCTACTTTCAAAAATAACATAAAAATTAGAAAATACACTGAAAAACATGTTTATTTTTACAATTTGTTGTTACCATAAATCACTAACAATTTCTCTAGATTTTCAGGCAGAAGCCCTTGTCTTTTATCGGTCAATATATTTTTGAAATCACAGGATGTTACTGGCGCAAATTAAAAATTCGAAATATGATCATGTTTAATTTCTGAAATTTATTTTTCTTTGCTAAAAACTAATTTATGTTGCTATTGATCTTCTTACAATAAGAGAACAATCAAAGGATTGTTCTTAGTATAGGTTCTTATTTTTTGTAGCTAATCCGAGAGCCACTTAAAACCCTACCTTGGACAAATTATACCGAGAAATGCTACAGGATTTAGAAACATTATGATGCTTTCCAAAAATATTCTCAAGAACTTTTTTAATATTACTTTTACGAAAGTTATTTTAAAAATTAAAGAAAATATGAAATAACTATAGAAATCTTTATAAAAATATGAACTAAATATGAAAATTTTTCGTAAATATAAAAAAACAACCAAAATATAATGAAATATGAAAAATTTTATTGCACTAATTAAATGTATCTATATCTACTACCAGAGGTGAAAATTCTAAATTTCGGAACAATCTAAGCATTTTTGAAGAATATGAAATTTCATAAATTTCCGGGCTCTAGTAATGAGAAAGCTAAGCTATTAAACTGAAACAAATTATAATTAATAAAGGAAAAATAGTTTTACTAAGTACTTAATTGCAGCTTTAGAAAAAAGGGCCATACTACCTATAGGTTTTTTGTAGAGAAAAAATTCTGCGTTTTCTCATGCATTCATTTTTAATTTTATAGTTTTTCAAAGGCTGAGTAATGAAAAAATAGGTAAAACCAGTGGTAAAGCTGTTTTGACGAAAATCTCTAGTGCCTTGAAATGGAGTTGACAACTGCCGTTCAGTGATATCTTATTGTTACCATTTCCTAAATAATCGCATTTTATGATTTCCAGTTTTTTTCGTATTAAATAAACGTTGACAGTACAAGCGGCATTCTGATGAACAATAGATTGTCATTCCAAGGCACTGCAGATAGGATTTATTATTTTTTTATTTCCCGGTTTCTGAACAAACGTCAAGCAAACCTCTTGGCATTTCCGATTGATTTTGCGTAAACTTTTTTTTTAGCAATTTTATCGATTTTAAATTTTATACATTAACTTTTGGGTTGCTATAATAAAATTATGGTTCATTTGTATAAATACGAAATATTCAGTGTAATGCCATTCCGCAAAGGCGCCCTCTGTAGATGGATAGCGGTGACAGTTGTTATTGTAAATTGTATATTTTTGAAATTACTAAATTTTAGGGGCGACACCTATCGAAAATGTTTGGCGTAACTTTAAACGGCCGCTACGGTGGCGCCCACTGGAAAATAACGGCCGTGGAACATTCTCAAAGTTGGGCGCTGGTATAAGCATTCTGTCCTACTACTATATTCAATGCTAGTAGTATTATATATGACAATTTGACACACCCTAAACTGACCAATCCGGTTGCGTTTTACTCACTTGACAAGCCAATCAGCGCACTCCAAATTTGTATATTCTCGGATATTTAGGACTAGTACAAAATTTCAGCGATAATTTTTCTGTCAAAAAAAACTGCTTCCAAACCGAGGTGTGAGATTTCACAGTATTCTTGGGAGTTTTACCATGTACCGCTTCGTTTATCTCTTCAAGTGTACTCTAGCCAAACCATTTTGCTTCCATTTTTCCGTAAATGTCACAAACCATACACAAAATACGTAGAAAGAAACATTAAATTTCATACAATTCTTGGGCGTTTTACCTTCTAAGCTTCCTCTATCTCTTCAAGTGTACTCTGTTGAACCCGTTTTGCTTCCATTTTACCGAAAATATCACAAAGTATGCACAAAATACGTAGGTAGAAAGAAAAATTAAATTTGACTTTTGTCTGGTTTGTATATAAAACCATGGTTACGAAGAAAATTATTATTAATCTGATTTGAAACTATAAAAATTTAAATTTGGTTCGTCAAATTGTCCTCCGAATACTACTCGTAACTACGAAATAATCCTGCAATTTTTGGACAGTACGTATTCGTACTTGATGCAGGATAATTCGCTATTCGTCCTTCGGACTCATAGCGAATTATCGCGCATCAAGTACTCTTACATACTGTCCAAAAATTGTCGGATATTTCGTAGTTACTAGTAGTATTATATATGAAAACAAATAGAAGTTGGGCTTTCAGTTTTGGGACGCTCACTACTTTTATTGATCAATATATGGTTTGCGTTTATGAACACAGCAATTTTTATTATAAATCAAAAACTGAGGTTGTGCGGTCATTTCTATTCGAATGCAATTGAAATTGCGTTTAAAAACGTTGACATTTTTCAAAAATCAAATGAAGTTGCGTTTATGGGCGTAAAGGTGGATCCGTGTCACACGGCATGCGGTAAACTGCATCCAACCAATCACAGACTATACTCTGTTTTTTAACTAGGAGGTGTGAATACAAAAGCCAAATTCACACTAGAAATGTCACTAGAAAAGAAGACTTCCGAAGTTTTGACGGTAAATTTGAATTTTTATCATGTTTAAAATTTACAGCTGAAATGAAAACTAATTTAATGTATTTTGCCTGAATTATGTCACTGTCAGCGCCTAGAAAAATAATTATCAAATCACGTCAAACGTCAAAATTTATACAAATTACTTAGCGGTGTGAAACCGGCCTGGCCGCAGCCAATCACAGGTGTGGATTTTGGCGCGACAAATTTGAATCGCTCCTCCTAGTTAAAAAACAGACCATAGTATTACTAGTCTGTGATTCGCATCTAACCGATCAGTGTGGTTAGATGTCGCTTACCGTATCCTGCAGCTGCATGACGCGACGAGCCAATTGCAGATCCACCTTTACTGCTTTTATTAGTAAACAGATGCAGTTGCATTTAGAAATATTGCCATTTTTATAAGAAAGAATTTCAATTCCTATAAAGCAAATAAGGGTTGCGTTTATGATCGTTTTATCAAAAGTGGGGTTGAGTTTAGTACAAATTCAAATTATTATCAGAAAAAAATATGAGCTGCTGCTAACAATATTCACATTTCTTATCAAAAAAAAAAATGGAGTCGTTTTTGGAGAAACATTATGATTTTAGGACAGCATTTAGGAACGGTTTTATTTTAAAAATAGTTTGTATTTAGGAACGGTAGTAAAGTCCGTTTTTTTAAAGATCCACCACTTGTTGCTTTCAGTTGGTATAAAAAAATTGAAATTTTAGTAATTTTTGTCTATATATAGTCCACGACCTTCTTGATTTCCAAGACTTGACGTCTTTTATCCGGCCTGGGCATATTCTAAGTTCAACCGTGCCCCGCATGGCGCTAGTTACCCAAATAGAGTATAGGGAGCTGTATAACACTGTAGTAACGAATAGTACTTTAGATGGCGTGCGCACACAAAATGCCGGTAAAAGACGGAATCTACAACGTTGAAAGACCGCAAATTTTAAAAATTTAAAAAGTTACTGGGATATAAATATTTCTCTTTAAAAATGTTACCGGTTTTATTACTAAATGTTGCAATTTATACAGAGTTTTTAAATAATCAGAGGATACAACACCTTGTGCACTTTTCATATCATGATGTAGAAATATGTTTCTTCCATTTTTTATTAAGTGACAATAATCAAAGGTGAAGAACAAGGATATGCTTGGAGTTACTAGATGGTCAACATTTGTACATAGCTTACCATTACCAAATGCTTTGAACAGTGCTACTTTAGATTTATGGTTATCTGTAATTATTCGTAAAACACAAATCCACATTCATGTAGCTGTTGTAAAACTTTGAAAGTTAATTCATAAAATTCAGATGAAAGAAGTCCTCTGTGAAAATAATATGCTGCTGGTATGGTAAATTTAGTGGAAAGAACTTGAATCACAAAGCATAATATTTTGTTGGCCAAAACGGGTTTCCTACCAATTCTTTCAGAATTCTTCCCAGTACTTTCCAAGCCATAAAATTTATCTTCAGTTCTACTATACAGTAATTCTTCTTTAATTGACATGTCGTCTATTATAAAGCTACAGACACGTTCAATAGGCTGCAATGGCTTTGCTTCTGCCTTCAACCTTGACATTATAAGCTATGAAACATCGGCACGAGTACCACTATACCGTAGAAGCGTAGTTCGAGATGGTAGTTTTAGTAAGGTGGATCTGCAATACTCATATCCCTTAGGTGAAGATGTTCTCCACATAATACCGTTCCGAATAGTTGTTTCGGAGAATCTGGGCTTTACATTTCCATAACTCAATATTAGATGTAGTAAAAATGTTGCCTATAAGTTGTTATTAATATTTGCATGTTATTCAATATTTTTAACTCTTTCAAAAATAGAATTTATTGCCTCGCCCTGTTCTGTCACTGTATTCTGTATAACTGCGCATTCTGTTTCTTTAGTCGTGTGATTTTTATACTCGGTGCTCGTATTTGCATTCTGTATCCCCGAATGTCTTCTTTACTAACAAAATTAGCTTTAGTACCGTTATCATATGTCTACAATTTAAAATAAAAATGCATTAATAATGGGTATAGTATTTAACACCTACAATTTTTCTTACATCGTTGGGGTCATAAGGTGAACAAAAATAGGTTGAAGGAATATCATTGAAGCTAGGAGATTGTTCTGTAGGGATTCCTATAGCTCTGAGAATGCTTGGAGGGACTGACTACAATAAAATTATTAAATATAAGTAAACGAAACTCTCAGAACAAACATCGAAAGTACTACCAAATGAAGCGTTGGAACAGCATCACGAGTAACAATTCTTCTCCCAGAAGTCTTTTTGTAGGCATTATTTTTAAAATGTAAACTACAAATAATTGCTCTACCGGGTATATTAGTAGTACCTAGATATAGGAAGCTATATTACACATTTCTCAAGTTTTATTCCATATTTTGTATACCTAAAATAGTAGTATAATTAAGTCAAATTCATTAAATGTAGAATTATATTTTCCATAGAGTAACGTACTTACTTGGATCTAAATGTAAATTTTCCAACCATTTTTGTCTGGAGACATTATTCGAAGGAAATTCGTGAAAGGACTTATTGAAATTATAAATTGTTATTAAAAAAAACATTAATGTAACCATAACGTAACCTCAATCGCGACTGAATGTCATAGAATGTCATTGTGGGTAACCAGCGCCAAAACGGTGAAAATTTGCGTTTTTGCGGAATCACGATTTATATGGAAGAAGGTCGTGATATGGAAAATTGAAAATATGCCCAGGCCGGATAGAGACGTCAAGTCTCGGAAATCAAGAAGGTCGTGATATAGTCAAAGATCAATCAAAATGTTCTGTCAATTTATGCGTGCGCGTCGCTACATTTCAAATTTAAATTATTTAAAATGTTAATTAAAACATAAAGAAGACTAAGTATTCTAATATAAGTATATATATTTATTTTTATTGATGAAACACCAATTTACAAAAACGATTCTGCACTTGGACTATTGACAACCTTCCCAAGAAAGATTAGAAATTAAGGAAAGCAGGTTTACAGTGCTCCATCCTGGGTGTGTTGAGGTTTCTTAGATGAATGTAGTTTGCTTTTAAGACCCACAAACAATAATCGGGATTATCACAAAACGATGAATAGTCAGCTATTTAAAGAGTGGATTAATCAATTAATTCCAGCTCTACCATTTGATAGTTTTAAAACTGTTATTATTTTTGACAATGCCCCATGTCATTCTGTCCGTTAGGATAAACCTCCAACACATTATTCCAACAAAACTGCAATGGGAAATTATTTAATAAACTGTAACGTTCCATAATAACTTCATGTACAAAAGTTCAATTATGGCAGCTGATAACTATTAATTTAGGATAAATGGACAACTTTATGTTCAAAATATACCGCCAATCGTAATATATCAAGGTGGAGATTCGGATACAGATTCAATTTTGAACCATATCTCTCATATGATGATTCAGAGTTTGAACCGCCGGAATCTGATTCTGAAAATAATCCCAATTCTAATTTGTCTGAATACATTTTTTCTATTCTTACCTCTATTTATATATTAATTATTGTGAACTATTAATATAAACTATTAAATCGAGCGAATTTACATAAACTCAGCATATATCCACATAAATCAACAATATTTAACAAAATACCTATATGAAAATACTTCTTGTGAAAAGCACTTGTCAAAATTAATCATTAAATTTATTAGTCCTAACCGTACTTTAAAAATTACTAAAAAATATAACCAAACATACTTTCGAGAGAAATTGCAAGGTTGGTGGATCTTTAAAAAAAACAGACTTACCTACTCACCCGAAAAAATAAGACGCGTTTAGAATTGTCGCCATATTTTCATCAGAATAGAATAGGGTTGCGTTGCGTTTTCTGAAGTTTTAAGTCCACAAATGTGGAATATATGGTTTTACTGAATATATATCTACTTTTGTTCTGAATATATGGCAACGTTTCCAAACGCAACCTATTTTCTGAAACTGTATCTTGAAGATTTTATGGAAACATTCTTAAATCGAAACAAACCAAGTTTCTCAAAAATAAGTGACTGTATTAATTCCTAATTTTTTTATTGTCTATAAAAATGATTTAAGATAAAAATGCAAATTTAATATCAAACTCTTGAATAGCATGATTAGCTATTTAATGGCTAGAGGAAATATAAACGCCTAGTTAGGTCTTCTCACTGCATGGTCTTTACCTGAAGTAGGTAGAGAATGTTCGAATTTGCTCGTATATTTAGAAAATGTTTTTGATCAAATAGAATCGCAGGAACGTACAATGTCTCTCCCAGCAATTGATTTTCCTAATAAAACCGATTTGAAAGCGATATGTAAAGTGTATTTTCGTTTGAAGAATAAACTTGTTGCCCGGAAAAAACGAAAAGAGAAGTAGTTTCATGCTTCAAATACAACAAACAAAAATGAAGTAAATTCCTTCTTTATTTTTATTTGACTATTGACATACGATACAGACATAGGCCAACTACATATCAAATAATCCCAACTACAAATACTAAACAAAATTAAATGTACTAGAAATAAAAATATAGAAGAATTAGGGATGAGTTGGTCATTGAAGGGTACAAACGTGACATGACATGAGACACATCGTTAGCACTACGAACGGTATTTTTCGTAGTAATGTTGGAATTTTTTTTTAAATGTTTTAACAGGAGTGGATAAGACTTGTTGCTGCTTTCTCTTCAGTGAATTAAGTTAATAGTATTTATGACGTGTAAAATCAAAAAGTTTGGTCTGCAGTTTATAAAATGCAACATCCTTTGCAGAATGTTTAAAAAATAAAAAATAATAAAATCTGTGTTTCGATCAATATTCTCGCCTTTGCGAATCATGGGGAGTGTTGAATGAGCTGTTGACAAGCCTCATTAGCAGAATATGCGCTGAAAATGACGATATTCATTATTTTTAATTACGTATTCCAGTTAAGCTGCTTTTTGAATGTAACATATTTCAAATATTAAAAGGTGATAGGTATTATAAATTTATAACTGCACTTTTAAATATGAAATAAAGACCATAGTCTATCACCAACCGCATATTGACAACTATTTTATAAAATAGGCCCAGCGGTCGTCTCTTTTCATTAGTCAAGTGTTTTTCTTTCAATTCTTCAAATATTTTATTTATTATTCAGCTATAATAATAATAATATGTTTTTTTATTCTGCAGTAGGCAGGGTAGAAACCGATAATAAGAGTTTTTGCTTATAGTAACACTTACTACTCAGTAATAGTGTAATGAATCATTCATTACAGTATACCCATCAGATGTTACGTTGCAGACATAAACATATCTCTACCTAACATAATACCTAATATAATACATATACATTATTCAATTAACTAAAGTGGTTTCTTGGTAGTTACAAAACTAAAACACAAGAGTGAGTAATAATTTGGATTTGAACCAGAACCATTCCTCCGGAAACTCGGGTAACGGGAAACTCCCGTTCGCCTTGCACTTATTAAACATTAGGTATTTATTTATACAAATTAAAAGGTTGAATTTTTATATTAATTAAGCTATTATTTTTCATAGACAGGTGTTATTGCGAATAGTAAGAGCTGTCACATAAAATTTCATTGGATATACTATGGTAGTGTATCTGGCGAATTTAGGAAAAAATACCCCACAAAAAAATTCCTCGGTAAAAATTTCCCTGCAGGAAAAACTCAAAACGGCAACCCCTCAAAACTGTTCCCTCTCAAAACAAAACAAACTCTTTCTAAACACCAAAAACATTTTATAAATTTATATATATTTATATATATATATTTATATATGTATATATATATTTATATATATTTATAGGTAACTATACATTAAGGCCCTGTCTTTCAATATCTCGATAAAGTCTCCGACGCAGTTGTCAGGCAGTATACTATATACTAACTAATCCCCAGGATAAATCTAGCCGATAGCGCTGGCGTGTCTTTCAATACAACTTATCCTGGTGGTATAGCCAGTGCCGTCTTAGGAATTTGAGCGCCCCTGGGTTAAAAAAAATTGGCGTCTGACGTCGAATATCAGAACCAAATCTATTCATTTCGGCGAGGGCGCCGCCGCCGCACCACCAGGAGACATACTGATCGAGAAAAATAGTTGGTTGTTTTTCAACTTTAAAATTTAAATTAAATAGCAAACAAAATTTCAAACATTCTCAGTTCTTCGGCGCCCTTGGATCAATGGCGCCCCTGGGCTATAGCCCATTTAGCCCAATGGATAAGGAGACACTGGGTATAGCTGTCGGCCAAATTCTTATTATTGCAGTGCCACTGGTGCTAAAATAAGTAGCCAAATTACACGCGGTGTTGGGAGAGAAAGATATCATTACTTTAAATCAGCGAGTTAAACAAAGATAGTTACAATTTCATTAGCTTATTTCCGTTTCAGTCTAGGCGTCTATTTCCAAAAGTTCGTCCATGAAGTCATCCATTATACAAACTTTCACACAAAAACTACAGAACACAAAACTAAACAAATTTAATTTTCTCGTGAATTTTGTTGGTTATAGCGTTGATTGAGGACGGTTATAGTTTGAGGTTATAGGTTGGGTATGGGTAGGTGTTTACGTCCGCTTCGTTATCCTGCCGATAACTCGTTGTCGGCTACTTCTGGTATCCGATAACTTTAACCGGATGGAAGAACCAAACTAACCTATGACTTAGAGTTAGACTATCGGACGAATGAAAGACAGAAAATAGCGTATCGCTAGGATAAATTTGAATGTTTGTCATTTCTAATCCTTCTGTAAGCGTCAGAAACGTAAGTGCTATCAAAATAGAAGCTCTTCAGCTCCAGCAGGAACATTTTCTTTTAGGTATTCCATATCCCTACCCCTACGCACGTCTTCGAGTCGTAAGAAGGCCAAACCATCCATCATTCCACTGAATTTTTCTAAAACTTCGTCCTCTCTATATCGTTACTGAAAGCCCAGGTTTTGAATTTTTCTATGCTCTGGCATAAGTGATAAAAACAGTCAGATATGATAAATTCTTCTCCAAATACTGCCTTTACTGTCTGAATAGAGCTTCTTTCAAAATCAATTTTTTTGCGTTGGATTATTTTTCTTCCTTTGGGATATTTATTCCTGGGGAAAATTTTCTAGGAATTTTTTTCCTGGGATATTTTTTTTAAACTTTACGTTATCCTAACTTTAAAATTAGATTTGCAATGATCAACTAATAATGAGACTATTATTGAACTAACTTAAGAAAGACTTAACTTGTAACCATATAACAGAACAAAATGTAATAGTACTCCTCAAATAGTAATTACATGCAAATCCAAATACATCATTATATAACACATTGTCTGAATATGTACAGGAAATAATACTCGTGATCCGAAAATGCAATTAGTGGCAATAACAGTATTGTATGTAGGGTTTACATTGAGCTATTGCAATTACTGCCTATAACACGTGTGTGCCTTTGTATAATATAACACAGATCGATCTTGCGATCGCATTAAAAGCTCACGTTTCGCGAAAGATTTATGTATTAAGAACTAACCCCAAACGATTCGAGAATGCCCTCCCTATATTTAATATCTACCTTCATATTATTGATAGGGCTTCGCATACTTGACCCTCACTTATTGACTTTAACGAAATTTTTCCGAACTTCCAGCGGAGTCAATCAAATTACCGAATCAAACGAATAAAAGTTGAAATGTATAGGCGTCTTGGGAAAATAAATTTAAGGGAGGTCTTGATAAGTAAAAGTATTTGAATTCTTTAAGGACAATAAAAAAATTATTGAAACAATTTTCAAAATGTTCTTTTTTTTCCTGGATTTTGTAAATTGGATAAGTGTTTTGGCATGCCCGCACTGCATGTTTTATTTTTCACTTTGAATACGTAAATAAATTGAAAAGTTTGAACATGGATTTATAAAATAGACACGGCCATGACACCATGACATATGGCTATGGGGGTGATGTTTGGTTATGTATCTATGACGATGACAATTCAGTTCATATTCCGTCAGCCAATCAGAACTGTCCTTTTTTAAAAAATTGAACCAATCAGAAAACTGTTTTAAGGCGGGTTCTCAAACATAATTATTATTTTAAAAATTCTTGTTTCATTGAATTGTCATCTGAATACAACTCTAAAGCTGGATTCATAGTAGCCGTACCGTATTGGACGCACCGTACCGTACCGTATCACTAACCGTATAGACCATTTCAACATTCATAGTTAAGTTGACGTAATACTTTACGCATGCGTACAGCAGGTCTGTCAAGTTCAGATATCGGCTGACGTTTTATAACCTAACTTCCTTGTTTTAAGTAGTAATATTTATTTCATAGATTTAAAGTTTTAAATACCATCCAATATGAATGAAGATGACGTAATTGTTGCTGCTGGAGTTCTTTTGTGCTACTTAGCAGCCAAAAAACTTGATAAAATAGTACGCCACACGCGTTAAAACCCTCGATTTTACACGAGCTTGTACGATTGCCGTACCGTAAGACGAAGAAATGAAAATTGGTCAATTGCAACGGTACGGTACGGATACTACGTTACGGTACGAACAACTATGAACTACAACATAAGAATCTACGTGTTCAAACGTTACGGTACGGTGCGTTCAATACGGTACGGCGACTCTGAATCCAGCTTTACTCTGAGTTTTCTTCAATATTTGTCATTCATTTGTTACTCGTTGCTGTTATTTTTGAAAAATAATTACTCGCGTACCGCTCGTAATTATTTTCGTCACAACAACAACTCGTATTCAGAATGACAAGTATTGTCGGCAAAACTCAGAGCACTCGTTGTATTAAATATGACAATAATATATTGGAAGAAATAATAAGCTGTATATTCATATCGCCCGCTCATAACGCTCTAGGGCGTTATGATCTGCTTATTAAGTATACCTCTTTTAACAGATATAAACAACAAATAATTTTATTGCGAAGTGAAAAATAAAATAATTTTTTGAAACTGCCTGGAGGTAGGTACGTACCTACTTATGTTTTAATTAAAATATAAAGTAGCTAAAGTAGCAAAAATAAGATGTATAAATCCTTGCAGACCACGAAAAATTTCAATCAAAAGAAATGCAAAACAAATTTCACAAACTAAATCTAGTTTTTTGTTATTAATATGAATCTATAAAGGGAATCCACCATTGAATAAAGAAACATTTCACGAATTGGACTTTTTCTAAATTCCCAACCGAGAACGTTCTTTTGTTTGACAAGCTATACCCTTAAATCTTAAAAGCGACCCCTTCAATATCGTAACTCGTTACTGAAGTACAATCGTACTCCTGCTAAACCTCTGAATTAACCGCCGACTTCAAGATTATATCAATTTCCAATCATTGTGGATAACCAGGAATGCGGTGCAATATTCAATATATTGCGACAACCTGATGCCAAATGCTTATAGGAGAAATTGAAATACTGGTGACGGAATTCTCCAGATCTTTCATGACTTGGAATAAAACTTTCAACGTAGAAAATTGCCTCGTCGATGAATGAACTCTGGTAATGACGGACTTTGGACTTAGAGGAAGTTTCAAATTGGGCATATGGGCCATGTAGTAACGGATACGACTTGATGATTTAGGGAAAGTTTTCTTCATTTTCATTTCTTAGTTGGAACTGAATGCGCAATAATTTACAAATTTGATTTGTATTATATGTAACGTATATTATTTTTTGTAGACACTGCTGAAAAATGCGAGCCTGCTTTTAACATCTATCTATCCAGTTCTGTCTGTCACAAACAATAACACTTTACTTATTTAGAATTAACAAAACGGTTTCCAGTCTTGAGATTTAGATTCCAGCTAATCAATAAAAAACTATTATGCAAGACTGAAACTAGTTCGTATAGTTTCATTTTGCAGCATAACGAACTCATCCACTTTTGATTAATTAATACGCCCTGTTATTCATTCCTTTTGGGATTAAAACGCGCATTTGCCTAGCAGCTAGGAAATAGACCGCACGTTAACTTTACGTTAAAATTTCTCTAGAGCGATATGAATGTATGTCCATTCTAATATCTTCTTTTTGTCCGTTTCACTACGCTTCATTTTAACTCTAGATATGGTCGCAGCACTTTTGGGTTCCGGACATTATTAATTATTAATATTAATGCCGTTTTTTGTTATAGTATATAAGTATAATGAAAAAAAAATGTGCAGAGTTCTTGTTGCCCACTTTTTACTTTCCCATACCACCACTGGTATATGGGAAGTATTGATATCATGAAAATTTTCGAAGTCGAGATTTTCGCGGAAATACGTGTTTTGGACCTCCAGGACCCCAAAAAAGTGGTCTAGAAAAAATGTCTGTCTGTGGGTGGGTGCGTGGGTGCGTGGGCATGTATGTAACGCCTCTAACCCAAAAACTAGTGAACAGATTTTGATGAAATTTTAAATGAAGGGGTATATCGAAAATTCATCGACAAAATAAGCTTTTCAAAAAAATCTGAAACCGGAAGCGGAAGTTAGACATGTTTTTTTGGTAGCATTTTTTTCAGAAGCGGAATTTTGAAAATCTGAGTAGGGGATATGAAAGAAGGGCATAATACAAGGAAAACAGTTTTTTTACCGGACTCTCTAACTTCAAAATGGCGGTCGCTATAAATTTTTCAAAATTTAGACTTTAACGCCCCGTAACTCAAAAACCAGTTATCTGATCAGGTTCCGCAATAACTTGTTTGAAAGCCCTTTGGTTGTACTACACCAAGAAAAAAATTATTTACTAAATCCAAAAACGGTCGCAACGGCGCTCTTCCAAAAATTTTTAAATTTTTGAAAAATTATTACAAAAAAACTGGTCTAAGGAATTTGTTTAAATTTTCTATACTTATGCAGCTTGGTATTAGCTACATTTTTGTTGTTTGATGAACGCCAGAATTCCACTGTGGCGCCCTCTACGAGATTTTGAAAATCGGAAATTGATGCTCCTATAGCGCCTTTATTAGTCAAAATATGAAAGAAGTTCAAATACAAAAGTTGTTCAGTATATAGATTTGCATTTTTTTAAATTTATATCACGTATACTGAGTGTTTGGTTTTCACAGTACAATAAGCAACTTTGTTATTTTAAATGAAACACCCTATATATTATTATATAATTGAATGCAAAATTGAATTGTCTATCACATAGTATAAGGTGTTCATATGGCTAAAATGGACGGTTAATGAGAAATTCGTGAATATTGAACTTTAAAACAGCGTAGGGTGAAATTTGTAAGTGCCGATATGTTCAAGTGACCATGCGCGGGACGGGAATTCCTTGTCGCCGGCTAATCCTAGCAGCCTATGAATATAAATAATCACACATGCGCAGATGAACACAATCGGCACTTGTGTTAATTTTCCATATACTAATTTTCAAGTTTAGTTTATCGGTTGTGGCGAACAATACTGTTGAATACCAAAAACGAATGTTTATTTTTAGTATGGGAAAGTCCAGGGGAGGTTTGCACCTCCACCTTTTTTTTTAATTGTTCCCCCTACTTAACCCGCATCAGCGTACGAAGCGCTATGCACGGGTCTAACATGTCCCCCCTTGACCCCCCCAAACTACATTAACGAGTTGAACCCCCTCCCTGTTCCTCCAGAATTTAAAAAAAACCTGGTTACAACGAAGGATCGAACCTGGTGTCGCCCCATCGCCATGCAGATACTCATCCACAAGACCCACTTTATTTCTGTAATAAGAGAAAATGTTATTATATGGTAGCATCTTTAAATGAAAGAGTAGGACTGTGGAGATTTTGTTCTTAACTTTCACAACTTGCAAAATATTAAAATGGAGTGTTTCTCTTTTATGTTGAGAAATTTATCCAATTTGAATCACTCCTTGCTGTTCAAAGGTGTTCTCGACGCCAGTTTATTGACCGTCAGTTTCCTCAGTGTCAGACTATTTTGTCTAGCTTTCTTAAATGGGGAAAGCTCGGGTCAGTTCCCGACAAAAAGTTAAGTGGAAGACTACGGTCAGCTTCCAATGAGCCTAACAACGAAAGGGTAAGCACTGCTATCACTGCGCTAGCCAAAAAAGATTATTCAACATATTGCCGCGGGTAATTTGTCAAATTTGTAAAAAAATTAACATCCTTATAAAATGGCCGTTGTTCAAGAATTAAGAGTTCTAGATAGAAGTTTGTCGCAATTCTTCGTAATAGTATTGAATATTTTTTTCTCATGAGTGACGGAGCACATTTTTATCTTAACGGTGACGTATACCTACATAAAGAAAGCTTTCTTGTAAAAAGTTCGTCAAAACGTAAATAGTAGCTTGCAAAAAAATCCATATTGCTGTTAAGTAAATGACGTAGAATTAAAAAAAGTATTTGTATTATACTAGTTTAATAAAGAGACATTGGAGCGCGGAGCGCTCGTTCCATTGGACCACTCCTTGCTGCGCTCATGCACCAAACCTACTCGTGCTACAATGGGGGATTAAACTTAGAGTAATTTTCAGGTTGTAAATTGTAATTTCCAAATAATGCAACCTATAATATTCTACTATAGATTTTCTTGTAGGTATAACTCGGCAAATGTTCGTTAAGATTAGTAGGAGTTTCGATTAAAAGCCGCTCGTAAGCCATAAGTATTGATGTTTTCTACGAAAAGCGTGTAACATAAAAAATGTTTTTGTTGATGACACTAATTGTCAATTTGTTCGGGAAAAATATTTTCCTAGAAATTGTTCGATTATAAAGAAGTAGTACTACTTCAATCAAACAAACAACGATTAGAAGAATATACATTTTTCTTTAGGTTGGATAATATCGATAAAATGTTTTATGGTTCACTTCGTAAATATTTACTCTTCCGTAGGTGTGCCTAATTTCCTAACGCACGGGTTGTTTAATATACACTCCGTTTTGATGTGACCAGCGGATTTAATTGCTACTGCTCAGCCACACACCGACTGTCTATCTAAATATTTGTATCTAATTTTCCTTATTCAACAGATTTGTAGATAATTTACTACAGCTTTCTTGTACTAATGAAATATATTTTATGTAGAATACTTCAGTGAAGAAGAATTATATTCCCTTTTTTGAAAATAAGTTTTTTAAGTTTCTGAGGTATTTTACACTGAAAAGAACAACGTAACGGAAAATCACAATTAAAAATAATGAATACTATCCTCTTTTCCTGCGGATTTATTTGTTGGTCAGGCTTGTGTTATCGACGTTACTATAGAAGAGAATATTGATTTGAAAACAAGTTTACATTATATTATTTTACGCCACACGTTTTAGTAAAATCTACGTTTTTCTACTCCCATACTGTAATTGATGTGATATTTACTACCTATACTTTAATGATAGTCATTATGATACAGATTTTCAGTAAGATACAGATTTCATCCGGATTTTGTTTTGGTCACTGGGTTGCTTACTGTTAATATTGGCATACTCCCTGTTAACTGTGGATAGATAAACTTTCCTCACCTTTTCGTTGGAATACATAATACATCCCCTATTTGTAATTAATAATTCATAAGTCTAAAACCAGTTTATAGGTACCTACTAAAGTGCCTTCCATTGTCGTATTTGATGTGTAAATTGAGACAACTTTAATATTATCCTGCAAGGCCATGCTATAGCTACGACGCAACGCCTCTACCTCACCTGGAATTTTATAGGAATTTCCAATATTGTTTTAGCAGACTAATATATAGTTCTAGGTATGAAGAGATTATTGTCTGTTAGGGGTAGCAGCAGAAATGACTTATTAACCAATTAAAAGTTTATACAATCAGAAAAAATAGTATATTGTACACCAAGGTAGAGAAGACATTTTTCTCAGCCGAGCATTATTATTTCCCGAGATGCGGGGGGCATCGAAGGAAATAAACTGCGAGGCTGATGTCTTCTCTACCGTGGTTTATATACTATTTTTTCCACTACCAGCACCTTTATTCCTTTTATAATTAATCGTTTTTACGTTAATAAAAAATAAAATTACATTTCTAAATATCCACAAAAATCAAGTAGCCTTGCCTGAAAACATTTCAACTGACATTTGAGTAAAATTTGACGTTTATCTAAAACATATTTATTTCTCATTTTTAGCAAATAATTATAATTAAAATTAATAAGAAACAATACTAGATTGAAATAAATAAGCTTTAGAAAGTGGTTGTTGTATTATGAAGGTGAATAATATTCGATATTTGACATAATTCTAAAGGCATCAGGCTAGCGTGCTAGATAAATTGTTTCTATTATTTACCAGTGGTCAATAATAAAAAATTAGTGACCACTAGCTAAGAAAATCAACTTCTTGTCCTAAAAACAAACTAAATAATGGTACCTTCTAAATCTAGTAGTGGAAAAAAGATGTTATAATAACCGTTTTGGTTTCTAGAAACAAATCTACAAATTGTTTGCTTCTGAGGAAGGTTATTACCAATAATTCTTATTAATGGCTGAAAATAATACGTTATATCTCATTTTTAATATCCAGATAAGGGATATATTTACCAGGTGTGAGTTATATCAATAAACTGTATTATTTTTAGATAAAATAGTATATTATATTATTAGGAGTAGAAAGAGTTCTTTTTGTGTTGAGCCATATTGCGGCCGAGGCGCACGCGCCGAGGCTGTGCAAGTGAGCGAAACACAAATAAGACGTTCTACTCCGAATAATATATACTATTTTTTCTTCAAGTGTAAAAATATTCTGTTGCTGTAAATAAATATTTCCTAAAAAGTCATTTCGACAGGACAACGCTCTCCCCTCTACCAACCTTGGGGGCGGAGCTATGGCCAAAATACTGCCGTTGCCATGGATACGTAAACACATTATTGTACTAGTAACATTATTTTCATTTTTTGACTACTAACAAAATGACTTCCTTCTACATAGCCAGTTCTGTACAACAATACGGATATTATGATACGCTTGAAGAAAAAGTAAATTATCTCTCTATGGAGCGAATTTATTATCTCAGTCTTTTAATAAAAACGATTTACACGATCAATAAAGTCTTATATTATTTTTGTTTTATGGTTAATTAAGATACTCCATATGCATTAATATTTCTACATCAAAATTTTAAACTTAAATTTAGTATGGTATAATTCTCAGGTATAACAGATAAGAAACATAAAGTGAGAGCAAGCAAAAGTATAATCAACCAGAATAAATTACATTCCCTAAACCCACAATATAACTTTGGATGTTTCAACGAAAAATTGCGATTAGCCGCGAAACATCTCGTAATTTCCTACTTTTATTTACAAAAAAGTTAACCATTGTTTTGTATAAATAGCCCTTAGGCGAAATATTTTAAATTAGTTTCTTAGCCAACTTAAAATTGCATTTTTTACATGGATATTATTTTTTAAACTAATTTTTGGTTGGTTGGTTTAAACACAATAAAACTGGATGAATACACAGATAAACAAGAATGAAATGAAACAAAAGGATTAGATATGTGAGGGTTGTAACTAAAGCACATAATGTAGGGTAGTAGTAGTAGTAGCAATGAACAGTTCATTTCCTTCTGTGAATTACAAGAAAGCATTATCTACGATTGTAGAGTTTACTTTATGCAGGATGCGTAGCACTTTTCTTAATTGCTACGAGCAGGATCTCTTGATTAGTGGAAGCCGAAGTAATGGATGTTTTCATCAAGAATATTAAAACCTAGTAATTAATCTTGGGTTTAAACGAATGGTAGTACATGTCAAAAAAATTCATAAGATTTGTAACCGAATCATGAAACTAAGCTCCTAATATTTGTATGAATTATTATTTTAATTTTAACTTTACACAAATTATCAAAATAGGTTAGTCAACTTAAAAAAGATTATCAAGAAATTTTTTGTTGGCTTGGAAACCATACTAAAATTAATTTTTCTATTGGTTCTTAATTAGTGTTGCACGATTTTCATATACAATATAACAAGTGCAAGGCATATTACCGAAAATTTTTTCGCGCTGTCGCACCAGTGTTTGTTGTTTCCATGAAAACTGCCCGATCGCGAAGCGAGAGGGCAGTTTTCAAGAGGCAACAAACACGCGTGCGACAGCAAAGGAAAAATTTTAAGTAATATGCCTTGCTCGAGTTATATTTGTTCAGACTATCGCATAAACCATATAAATTTAATATACTAATTGTACGCTTCATTATAATTTATAATTTATTTGTTGTATAACTGTCATTAATTGAATTGTGTTTCATCTAGTCGCCATCGCGGGTGATTACCGAATATCAGCACTAGTGCAATATTCGCGCGTCAAAATTTTCAAGTAATTGTGATTTGATAGGCTGTGACGAGACAAATGCGTAACTTTCATTGGTCTACGTCTGTCACGTGACAGGTGAATGCGATAGTCACTAAAATCAAGTTCATAAGCTACTTATATTTGTTTTAGTGATATTATTATTTTATTTAAAGTGGATGTATTTCTAACGCGTAGGAAATCAAATCAACCAGACCTGAAACTTTCTATGAGACCCTGTCTTCTACAGAAGACGTGCAATTTTATATTATCGTTCTCGATCTAACCTTTTTTTATTAAATGTTCCACGAACTTTTATTTTCCCATGAAAAATATATTCCAGGAAATTAGAAGCTCTTGATGTGGTGTACTAATTGGCCAGGAAGATAAAATATGTTTTACTGCAATTCAGTGGCGGCCCGTGATGAAAATATTTGGGCATGGTAATAAATGAGCGAAGGGAACAAAGGCGAAATTTTTTTCGGAGTGGGCGTGGCTTATTAGACGCGATTTAAGAGCATCTGGTCAGGTTTGGGATGCAATTAAAAATCCTGAAAATGTCAAAATTTTTACAATGAAGTTTGTAATAACCAAGCGATATAATTTAAAAAAAGTGGAGGTGCAAACCTCCCCTGGACTTTCCCATACTAAAAATAAACATTTCGTTTTTAGTAGGTATTCACAGTGTAGTTCGCGAGGCAGACCCTGGAAATCATTTTAATGCGTAGCGAGAAAAACAAGAGTGCGGGTTTGATATGTACAGAAGAAAGACACGCATCTATCTGTAGTAACCAGCTTGGAATTACAGCTGGCGAAGTCGGACGATCGCTACCGATCGACGCGCACGATCCGTTCCTGTCAAGAGTCCAGCCTAAATCTTCAAAATTTACACAACGCGGTTAAAATTAACGAAATCCTTATAGACCGTACATGTTAGCTATATGAACACCTTATACTATGTGATAGACAATTAAATTTTGCATTCAATTATATAATAATATACAGGGTGTTTTATTTAAAATAACAAAGTTGTTTATTGTACTGTGAAAAGTAAACACCCTGTATACGTGGTATACATTTAGGAGAATGCAGAATTATATACTGAATAACTTTTATATTTAAACTTCTTTCATATTTTCACTAATAAAGGCGCTATAGGAGCATCAATTTCAGATTTTCAAAACCTCATAGAGGGCGCCACAATGAAATTCTGGCATTCATCAAAAAACAAAAATGTAGCTAATACCAAACTGCATAAGTATAGAAAATTTAAACTAAATCGTGTCGCCAGTTTTTTTGTAATAATTTTTCGAAAATTTCAAAATTTTTGGAAGAGCCCCGCGCGCCTTTGCGACCGTTTTTGGATTTACGATATGAATTTTTTTTCATGATATAATACCGTCAAAGGTGCGAAAATCCCATATAGCAGACATAAGAAAAAAACAAGTTGACTACCGTATCTCGAAATCTAGAGGTCTTTGAAAAATTTGAGTTGATCAGTAACTGAAGCAGTTATATTTACAAATAAAGATAGGTACCACAGATAAAAAAAAGAAAACAGTAAATTTCAATTTTTTGATGTTATCTAGTAAGCTTTGAACATTTTTAAACTTTTGAAACTGGACACACACTGGATCCTAAAATAGGAAACGTTTCCCTAATTTAATCGATTTTCTGTCTTACACAATTCCGGAAATACCCATTGCGACTCAGATTAAAGTGTACACCCTGTATACAAAAGCCTTGACCTTTTCTAGTTAATTCTATGCATACAAGGATCATTAAATAGGGATCAAAAGGAGCTGAGCAATATTTAATTATATTTTTTTCGTTTACGTGCATGAATTACAAATGTTAGATTTCCTAATAAAATTTGTCCTTGCAATAATTATCCTTGGAACTGAAAGTTTAAGGTTTACTTTCTTCGTATATTTACCAATTGTTTTCTAGCTCCTAACTATAATATTTTTTCAATTAGGTATAAAGAAAAATGTGGAGGCAATGAGGTAATTTTGATATTTCATACTTTCAGCTTCCATATTTTCTCAAGGATTACGAATTATAATTCGCAGCTGGTTCCTACATCTGAAATATTTGCTTAATATTCAGCATAATCTACATTTCTCCAAGTCTCCCATTCTTCTAATCTAAAACAAAATAGAAAGAGTAAAATATGATTGGACCTCGGATAACTAAATAAGCATAACGACAATTAAAAAATACTATAGGGACTTAAAAAATTAAATTAAATATTTTATACCTTTCAAAATAAAGCTTTGGTTTTTCCCTCTAATACTTAGTTATCAAAAGAACACTTTTAATTTGTTAAGTAATTGGTCTATAGAAATAAACCCAAATAATGAGATCAAAGCAAAAACATTTGGGGTGAAACTTTTTACCCTAAATAAAGCAAATTCTTGAAATGGTATTACCTTTCCATACATTAGCTTTTAAAATTTCAAAATGTCAGGAAATATTATTACCTGAAGCATATTGACGTATAAAAGTTTCACTGCACAGTTTTGTTAATTAATTATTGTAAAGATTACATTTGTTTAACGGTTTAATCTAAATTTGGTTTTCGGTGAGATTTCCGAGACCTTTTACTTGACAATAATTGGAACTCATTGATCCACCACCGGTAATCGACAGGAAACCCTTTACTTTAACAGCTCGTATTTTAAATCCCTTTTAGAGCTAGTTTCCTTAAACTTGAATTCTCAGAAACTTTTAACCTATTTCCGTAAACATCCTGCGAAAACCTAATAAAACTTTTATTACCTAGGTATTTTCCGTTCTTCAGGTTTAATATTGATGATGAAACTTTGAAAAGAATATTTACATATTACCACTTTATATTGAAGTAGGTAGCGAGAAACAAACACGTTTTAATGTAGTTCTAGAAACTCGAGGAGAGATATATTTTCCTGTTAGAATAACACGAGGATCATCTTGTAAACTTCTGAGCATTTTAGGGGAAGGGACTGGTTATGTGTCAAGTTGTGTGGTTTTAGTAGTATTCACATTGTGTGTGTTCGCTGGTTGTAAGGTTCATATCTTTCATCTTTCGGGATACCTTATTATGTCAAAACCACAACATTCTAGGGTTGTCGGGATATAGTAAACAAGCAGTTGATTATCACTAACAATCTTTGGTTTCAGCTAGGTTACGTCTTCAAGACCCTTAACTACAAAGTTTTGCACCTCTTGTTTCCGGGGTTAACAAAGTTATAAACTTTCTCACTCTGTCTCTTTGGGCATCGTATTAACATTTTTATACAGGGTACAGACAAAACTTGTTAAAGGATATTTCTCGGGTACGAGAAAAATATAACAAAGATTTAGTGACGTTTGTTTAAGATTAAGAAAGCAAGGGAGCGTCAAGAGAGTCAAGGTTATTTGGATGCTCTTTACCTACCAGTATTCCTATTTGAACTGGTATTTGATAAACTAATTTTTTTAAGTGGTTTCAACATAAAAATTCCATTGGAATTTAGCGCACTTTTTCCAAAGTCCACAACCCTCAACGTTATCTTCTGCTCAGAACAGTGAAAAGTACAGAGGGGTGTAAGGCCTTGTACGAACACATTTCCTAGAATGTGTCCACAATGCACAACATGGAATAGGAATACGACGCCCAAACGCGACCATATCGTTCAACTAGGGTTTAGCAAGTTCGAAACTTTGAACGCGGCCGTTTGAATGCAGGAACATTTGAACGCAGGGAGGTTTGAACGATGGACGACTGAATGCAGGGATGTTTAAACGGAGGGACGTTTGAACGAGATACGTTAGGGCACGAGGACGTTTGGATGTACAGTCAGCGACTAATGTTTTCACCAGTCTTGTACCACTGTAACCCGCTTTACTGAGAAATATAACACATTTCTATATTTCATTTCATCTTGTTAACAGTGTTACCAACATACCTATATAAAACAATAAGAACGACGTTGTGGTACCTCTTATATTTCTCAGAAAAACGTGTTCAGTGGTATCATACTGGTGAAAACATTTGTCGCTGACTGTACAATCGTGCGCAGTTGCTATCCATAAAAATAGTTCTCAGTATTGCTTGTTCTTCTTCTACCTCTGCCTCCTCCTCCCCGCCTTCTCTCTTCCATGCTTCTTCCCAGGCTCTCATCTCCCCATATTCAATCATTTCCTTTCCATTTCTAGTTACTTCCTTCTGGTTGTACATTTTTCTATTTCCATTCTGTGTCCAGTCCGTCTCTGCTCCTAGTCGTCAAAGGTAAATGTTGCTCATCGATATGAAATTATTACACTTATGTTCATTTGTTGAACGCTTGATGATGTTTTAATCAAGATGAGTTCTTGATAATCCTAACAACCAATTTAGAAATTTGAAAATAATAAACAAAAACGAAACAGTTACAGTTTTAATGCAACACTTAACTTTCGAAGAGTTAACAAGTAATATTTACATTTTCAAGTTAATAAAATATTTTGAAATGAGATAAGCAGAAATCAGAATCTCTTACAATGCAATTGAATACAAAATAATAAAGCTCGAATACATTGACTTTCCGTTCGTATTGTTTTCCTCTAATAAAGGGCGTATCAAGTTCGTTTCGTCTTTTCAATTTCCTTAGAGCGCAACGCCCCGATTATATTCACAGCAGAAACTGTTATTGTTGCAACTCAGCACGATATTGAACAAAGCAATCCTGATCTTCAAGAACAAATCATTAGCAGTAAAGAGCTTTTGTGAATATGAAAAGAAAATTCAAAACCTTCTGTTTTCGTGTTTATTTTAAATTGTAATGCTGATAATTAAATCAAGTTTACGGTTCAACTGAATTTCTCAATGCTTACCAAATACTCACTACTAATTTTAATTACAGCCCTCTCTTATTCAAACAATTGATTCCATTTTACAAGAGCTGAAAGTCATATTTCTCTAAATACGGAACGATGAATGGAGAATCTAGCCTTCCCTATTGCATGTCACGTTTCGCATCAAGTTACTTGATTAATATTGACATTCAGTGTGTTGGTAAAAATTTTTATTTTCAACCATATATGTAATGACAGCATTTCTGACATTTTTGTAAGTTGGAAACTTGACGTTTACTAACTGTCGCCGTCCAGCCAGGTGGAAAGTAATCACTTTCCACCTGGCGGGCGGCAAAGTAAAAATATCAAAATTGTAGTATTTTCATTTTATTATTCGAAACATATAGGAAAAACTAATGAAACTAATTAGTAGTGTAATATATGTACTTGTTAGGTTGGTATTAACATAGTTACGTTGGTTACTCATGGTTAACCTGAACAGTTGTAAAGCATTCCAATGAAGTCGTTCTTAATAAATATACATTTAAATAAGTATTGTTGATTAAAATAATAAGCTATAAGTGCTAAAGATAAAACATGGTGTCAGAGTAAAAGTAGTCTAGCAGAAATAAAGAAGTCTTGTTACAGAAAGGAGACGCACGTGCAGAACCTAACCTCAATACAAGAGAGGCGCGAAAAGCAGAAATCATGGCTGAAAATTCAGTTAAAAAGCCATCCGAACTAAGCTTTGAAGGAAATGTTTACAAAAATTGGATAAGCTTCAAGCAAAAATATGAAATCTATATAGAGGCCAGTGACAAACAACAAAGACCAGACAAGACCAAAATCGCTATCTTATTGAACATGGCAGGTGATAAAGCTATAGATATTTATAATCAATTTAAATTTAAGGAAGGTGAAGACAAAAACAAACTAGCTGTAGTTACACAAAAGTTTGAAGAATACTGCAGCCCACGAAGAAACGTCGTGTACGAGAGGTTTGTGTTTTGCAACACGGTACAAAAAGAAGGCCAGTCGTTCGATGATTTTCTGACTGAATTACGTAATAATGCCAGTCAGTGTGAATTTGAAGGAGAGGAAAGTTTAATTAGGGATAGAATAATCTTTGGTATTCGAGACAAAGGTTTACAAGAAAAACTTTTAGCGGAAGGTGAAATCACAGCAGAAAATGCTGCTAAAATGTGCAGAACTGTAGAAGCTAGCAAACAGCACCAACAATTAATTGAAGGAAGTTCGTGTGAAGTTGTCAACGCGATCAAGAATCCCCAGCGGAAGCCGAGTTCAGAGACCGAAGGTGACGTCTTTGACTGCCGCAAGTGTGGGAAGAGGCACATGTATGGCCAGTGTCCAGCGTATGGTAAATTTTGTACATTGTGTAGAAATAGGAACCATTTTGCAATTGGTTGCATGTTAAATAAGTCTAGTAATAGTTACAATAGGGTAGGAAATGATAGGAGTAGCAGTAGGTTTGAAAGAAGCAGCCGATTTGGTAACACCTCGGGTACATGCAGTAACAAAAAAGTGTATATGGTAGAAGATACTGAACTTGATAGCAGTGATGACAGTTTCAATATTGATACATTGTTCGTAGAAAATGAATGTGTTTATAAGGTTAATAATAACAAAGGTAATGATACAAGTTGGTATCAAGAAGTGTATATCAATAACAATAGTTTTCAAATGAAAATTGACAGTGGGGCTACATGTAATATTTTACCAACAAGAGATTTTTGGAAGATTAGACATAAGGGTGAAATAACTCGAGTGAACACTAGAGTAATAGCATTTGGTAATAACAAGCTAGATGTGGTAGGAAAGGTGAATATAAATATTGTTGTAAATAACAAGGCTTATGATGTTATATTTTTAATAGTAGATGTTTTAGAAAAACCGATCTTAGGATTAAAAACTTGTGTTAAGTTAGGGTTGATAGCTAGAGTCAATAGTATTAATATTCAAACAGACGAAAAGTTTTGTCAGGAATACAAGGACGTATTTCAAGGGGTTGGGAAGATACCTTTAAAATACAAAATCATACTAAAAGATGATAGCACGCCAGTAATAAAACCAGTTAGAAGGGTACCGGAAACAATTCACGAGAAATTGAAGTCGACATTAGATAGACTTGTTAGGAAAGAAATAATAGAAATAGTTGATTATCCAACAGACTGGGTGAACCCAATAACGATTGTTGAAAAACCAAATGGTACGCTACGAATTTGCTTAGATCCACACGATTTAAACAAGTGTATAAAATTAGATAGTTTTCCAATACCTACATTAAGAGATTTTGAAGTAAAATTGGTTAATAAAAAAATATTCACAGTCTTGGACATGAAAGATGGGTTTTTTCAAATTGAACTTGACAGTGAGAGTAGTCTACTAACTACTTTCATGACACCGTTTGGCAAGTTCAAGTTTAATAGACTACCTTTTGGGTTAAATGTTAGCCCAGAAGTGTTTCAAAGAACGAATATGAAGATTTTTGGTGATATAAAGGATGTAGGTGTTTATTTTGATGACCTAATTATTGCATCAGAAAATGAAGAAGAACATAACTATACACTTAAAGTTGTTATGAAACGAGCAAGGGAAAATAATATTAAGTTTAATAAAAGCAAGTTACAATTTAAAGTCAAGAAAGTTAGGTATCTTGGGAAGATGTTCTCTAAAAATGGAATAGAAATTGATCCTCAGCAGGTAACAGCTATTGAAGCTCTTGAACCACCCAAAAACAAGGGTGATTTGCAAAAAGTACTCGGGATGTTTAGCTATTTGTGTAGGTTCATACCGAATTTGTCAGAAGTAACTAGTTCTTTAAGACAACTCTTGAAACAAGATGTTGAGTTTAGTTGGTCTTCAGAACAAGAAAAAGATTTTAAGAAGCTGAAAGAACTAATTAGTAGAGCACCTGTTCTAAAATTATTTGATGGAAAGTTACCAATTGAGGTGTACGTAGATGCAAGTAAATCAGGCATAGGTGGTTGTCTTATACAAGAGGGACATCCAGTGTCATTTTGTTCAAGAAGTCTCACTGAAACTGAACAGCTGTATTCGCAGATAGAGAAAGAGTACCTTAGCCTTTGTTTTTCAGTGACCAAGTTTCATGAATATATCTATGGGAGATTAGTTAATGTTTATACAGATCATAAACCGTTAGTATCAATTAGTCAAAAAAAATATTCAAAGTATTCCCTCAAGATTACAACGGATGAAATTAAAACTTATAAAGTATAGCTTAAATGTTAAATTTATCGCTGGAAAGCAGAACATAATAGCTGATGTGCTATCAAGAAATTATATAAAGAAACCCACCCAAGAAGACCCAACGTTTAATGAAGTTGTTCATAGCATGAAAGAGTTAGCAATAAGTACAAGCAGACTAAAAGAAATAACTGAAGAAACAGTCAAAGATCCACAATTAGCACAGTTGAAGCAGTACTTTTACAATGGGTGGCCAGAACACAGAAATGATGTCTGCAAAGAAGTAATGAGATATTGGAAAATTAGAGATGGCGTTAGTGCTGCAAATGAGTTGGTGTTCTACAATGATAAAGTCATTATACCCCAGTCGTTACGGAAAGAGATGCTACAAATACTTCACGAACCTCATTTTGGAATAGAAAAGACTAAGAGAAATGCAAGATCTATGTTGTATTGGCCTAATATGTCAAAACAAATCGAAGACTTAATCAAACAGTGCAAGATCTGTGAGAAATACTCCAATAATAAAATAAAAGAAAAGCTAATGCCCCATAAAATTCCAGATTACCCATTTGAACGTGTGTGTACTGATATTTTAGAATACAATAACGAGTCGTATCTGGTGTTGGTTGACTATTTTTCAAAATGGTTGGAGCTTAGAAAGTTGCAAAATAAGACTAGCAAAGAAGTCATAAGTCATCTCAAGCTGATATTCGCATCACATGGCATACCAAGGGAATTGGTATCTGACAATATGCCATTTAATAGTTATGAGTTTAAAATGTTCTCAAAAGAGTGGAATTTCGACATAACAACAAGTAGTCCACTATACCCGAAGTCTAATGGTCTTGCTGAAAAAGGAGTAGGAATTGCCAAGAAAATTCTAAAAAAAAGTGATGACAGTAAAGTAGATTTAAGTCTTGTTTTGTTAAATTACAGAAACCATCCGCTAAAAGGTGTAGAATATTCGCCAGCAGAAATGCTTTACAGTCGCAAGTTGAGAACAAAGGTACCAGTCCTTAAGGAAAATTTGGAACCAAAAATTGCAGTAGGTGCTAAGGAAATGTTGTGTAAAAATCAGCAATCTCAAAAGTACTACTATGATCGCAGTGCGAAGGAATGTGAAACGTTCAAAAAAGGTGACAACATTCTAATTAGAGACCCTAACAGGAAAGTGTGGAATCCAGCTAGAATTCTAAATGAACATAAGACCCCAAGGAGCTACAATGTTGTTGATGATAGAGGTAGAACATACAGGAGAAATTCAGTATTTCTTAAAAGCTCGCCAAACAGTATGAATATTAAGAAAGATTATAATTATCATATCTTTGATGAAAACCCAACAGGACAACCTGAACCGCTAGATGATCCAGAACCCCAAAGCTCCGTTAACACTAATACAATAAATAACGATAATGTTAGGAGGTCTCATAGGGATACTAGGAAGCCAAGTTATCTTAAAGATTTCGTAAAGTAAGGGAGGTGTAATATATGTACTTGTTAGGTTGGTATTAACATAGTTACGTTGGTTACTCATGGTTAACCTGAACAGTTGTAAAGCATTCCAATGAAGTCGTTCTTAATAAACATACATTTAAATAAGTATTGTTGATTAAAATAATAAGCTATAAGTGCTAAAGATAAAACAAGTAGTATTCAAATTAATTGTAACATTGGAGTTATTATAAGTAGCAATAGAAATATTTAATATTTATATGCTTAATTTTATGTTTCACTGAGAGAAACGTCAATGGAGCATAATCAAGCAGGTCGTTACAGTTATACAGGAGTATGCTTTTGTCAATATGTCGGTTTTATTTTCAAAATATTAATATTTTTTATTGTTATTCCCGTCTGTTTTAGATGGTTGAAAATAAAATAGTATACAAACCACGGTGGAAAGTTTCATTTCTATCTGGAGCATTAGCTGACCTCGGCACTTCGTGCCTTGGTCAGCTATCTTAGCTCTCGATAGAAATGAAACTCTTTCCACCTGGGTATGTAATATACTATTTACTTTCCCATACCACCACTGGTATATGGGAAGTATTGATATCATGAAAATTTTCGAAATCGAGATTTTCGCGGAAATACGTGTTTTGGGTCCCCAGGAACCCAAAAAAGTGGTCTAGAAAAAATGTCTGTCTGTGGGTGGGTGGGTGGGTGCGTGGGTGCGTGGGTGGGTATGGAACGCCTCTAACGCAAAAACTAGTGAACCGAATTTGATGAAATTTTAAATGAAGGGGTATATCGAAAATTCATCGACAAAATAAGCTTTTCAAAAAAATCCGAAACCGGAAGCGGAAGTTAGACATGTTTTTTTGGTATCATTTTTTTCAGAAGCGGAATTTTGAAAATCTGAGTAGGGGATATGAAAGAAGGGCATAATTCAAGGGAAACAGTTTTTTACCGGACTCTCTAACTTCAAAATGGCGGTCGCTATGAATTTTTCAAAATTTCGACTTTAACGCCCCGTAACTCAAAAACCAGTTATCTGATCAGGTTCCGCAACAACTTGTTTGAAAGCCCTTTGGCTGTACTACACCAAGAAAAAAAATTATTTACTAAATCCAAAAACGGTCGCAACGGCGCTCTTCAAAAAATTTTGAAATTTTTGAAAAATTATTACAAAAAAACTGGTCTAAGGAATTTGTTTAAAGTTTCTATACTTATGCAGCTTGGTATTAGCTACATTTTTGTTTTTTGATAAACGACAGAATTCCACTGTGGCGCCCTCTACGAGATTTTGAAAATCGGAAATTGATGCTCCTATAGCGCCTTTATTAGTCAAAATATGAAAGAAGTTTGAATACAAAAGTTGTTCAGTATATAGATTTGCATTTTTCTAAATTTATATCACGTATACAGGGTGTTTGGTTTTCACAGTACAATAAGCAACTTTGTTATTTTAAATGAAACACCCTATATATTATTATACAATTGAATGCAAAATTGAATTGTCTATCACATAGTATAAGGTGTTCATATGGCTAAAATGTACGGTTAATGAGAAATTCGTGAATTTTGAATATTTAGGTTGGACTGATCGTCGCTCGGTCGGTAGCGATCGTCCGGCTTCGCCAGTTGTAATTTTTAGCGGGTGCCTACTACAGAGTACAGATAGATGCGTATCTTGGTGTCTTTCTTTTGTTCATATCGAACCCGTATACTCGTAGTCTCATTTTTCTCGCGAGGCATTCAAATGATTTCCAATGCTGCCTCGCGAACTGCTGTTGAATAGCAAAAACTAAATGTTTATTTTTAGTATGGGAAAGTCCAGGGGAGGTTTGCACCTCCACTTTTTTCATCCCTTATAATATTAAACTTGAATATAGTTGAAATAACTAATGCGTACCACAGACATGAATACATTATGGATTACATTTTTTTTTATTTTATACTTATACGTTACAGGATACCTACAATATATTATATTGAACATTTTATTTCATTATTACTTGTGAAGTACGTAAGCTCTATAAATTTTATTAAGTTGTTCTAAAAATATAAATGTTAATACGGTGTGTGGTCCTACCCTTGCATAATATGGCACGAATCCTTTCCATAACGCAAATACTCCTTCATTTTTAATAATTTTCGATACAACTTCCATTGCGCCACTAAATTCAGGTTTGCCATTAATTATTTTCATATTTTGAATTCTTGTTTTGATAATATCCGCGGGCATTGAAGCAATAGTGCAAAAAAGTCCTGATATCATAGCACTTATAAAATGACACCATAAATTATCATTTACAAGATTTCTCGACAACAACATTTGTTTTGCTTGAGAATAACTAGCTAGTTGGGCTGCGTTTGTTATCATCGCACGACCCATCGTGGGTATAGCACCACGCCATAAATTCTTTAAACCTTCTTCTTTTGCTACCCTAAATAAAGCTTCGATTGCGTTTGAATAATTTCGCCTTTCTGCTGGTGGAAGTCTTCCATCTGCTGTCATCCTGATTAGAACTAGTTCGGCAGGTGTACCTACAAATGCTCCACACATTCCTGCACCCATACCAAGAAGAGCTTTGAGTCCAAATCCTGGTGGTGTGCCATCCGAAGATGTAAACATTTCAAACCACCAAGTATAAACTCCTAAACGTGTTGTTGTATATGTTGCTTGTCTCAATAGTCCGGCAGTTAAACCAGCGTAGAAACCACGAGGACCTTCATTTTTTAGAATATCTCTTACTACATCAGCGCTAGTCTTACGTTGTTTTGAGCTGAGTTGCATCCGATTTTTCATCAAATCTAAAGGATGGACGAAGCACGTCGCCATCATTCCAGCACTTCCCCCGAACACAAATTTCATGTAATCTGGTGTCTTTGCTTCTCCAGACATTATATAAACGCATTTTCTTTCTTACCGAAAACTTTTTAGTGGTTGTATAATCTTTTCTTTTTGAGTACTACCCTTAAATTAATATTGTCTTAAGAAAGACATGTTGTTGAACTAAAATTTGTTGTTAGATTTTTTGATATTTTTGAGGAAAGGAAAAACAAGAATTTTGTACAATTTTGAAATTTATTTTGACATTGACATGTATGTATTTTATGTTGGTAATAAGTAATCAATATCAGTTTAGGGTTTCCTTGATCTATTTTTCAAGTTTCTTGTCATAATGTTATGGTAAACCATGGCCAGCACCATTCTTCTAACTCTTACGAGGTCATTAATGAAGTTCGTCCTGATATTACAAGAGCAACAACGACATAATGTCTAAGTTTATTTTATTGAACAATAGAACAAATCGCAGCAGGACTGAAAAAGTTAGAAAACCTGATAATATTCAAGATTTCTCAAGTGTAACTTGAACTTGTCTAAGAAGAATATCTAAACAATAGATTGCCGACGCTGCTGAAATAATCGAGTTTCATATCTAACATCTAAACTCTAAAGAACCAACTTTATTCGAACAATTCTGAATAAGATTTTCTTTACTTGAGTTTCCTCAAAATTAATTTATGGTGAACTGTAACATACAAAGCTCTGAAAGATGTAATGATTGTAAAACAATCCTGCTAGAAGCAAATTTATCCAACATTTACTGTTGTATTTAACTTAATCGCCGAGGGAATAAAATTTTTATACGGTTGCATAAAAACTTGTGTTGAATATTCTTTTAATATTTAAGTTTAAGTACTGCTCGAACTTATAACTCTTGTCGTTATAAAAAAAAACAAAAGAGCTTGAGAAAACGTTTTAAAAGTTTTTGAGGATTTAAGTTTTAAACTTATACAAACTTTTGGAATAAACTTAATCGGCGGAAGATGCCAATAACTTTTCTACAGCGGTCAAAGGGAAGTTGGCAAATAATTTGGGCTTGTTAGGACCGCACCCGATGAAAGATATCTTGATCAAAACTGATAGCCTTTGGAATTTGGAAATTTTGAATATTTAGTATTAGATACTACGGATGCATGTCTCTGTCGCAATACGCATTCAAGTGATTTCCAGAGACTGCCTCGAAGTCGAAAACTATTATACTGTAGAATACCAAAAACGAAATATTTATTTTTTGTATGGGAAAGTCCAGGGGAAGTGCGCATCTCCACTTTTGCTTTGCTGTGCTTTTCAAACCTAACACTAAACCTTGAACAAAATCCGTTTTCAGATTTTTGCTACACTTGAACGTTTTCGAATTAAGTCTCCATTCTTTAAACTTAAAATTATTGACGTTTCTCATTAAATAAAGGGATTTCTTAGTCTTTAAAGGTTTAATCTTCTTACAGCTTTGTTCTACTTTTAATCGTATTACATCCTTTTATTACACGATTCGGTATCATTTTCCTTCGTTAATTGTTTTATTTCCGGCTATAACTTAGGTATATTTCAAAAATGTGTGATTAAATAAATGAAATAAGTAATTATATTAATTATATTTTTGAACACAAGTTAAAATGTACTGAAAATAATTATTATATTTCTATACTGACATGTTTTTCTTTTCAGGTAAGCAGTCCCACTCGTATTATTTTATCTACTAGTCCTATACAACTGTGGTAAGTTTTAAGTTTCTCTTATAATATTATATTTATTTAACATCAATTTATTTTTGGTCTTGTAACGTAACACCAACGCTAACGGAATAATGTTACCATTATATCTGAAAAGTCAATTAAACCCCCGGAGTTGCCTACTCATCGTTATGAAAGGATGTGTTGTTTTTTTATTTCTTGTTTGTAATATACTGCTACACAGAAAAACTCCATTTATAATCCTCGTATTTAATTCCTGTATCATTTTAACGTAAATAAGGAATTATTTTAAGAAATCTTGTTCAGTAATGTAGCTGTAGGACATTTAATTTCCATATTCTTATAAAATTCTCTGGAATTAGTTTAAATTAGTTTCTATTGCTAAACTTCTGTTATTATAATTTTTTGTGAAAAGGTTGTTGCTTGAAAAACAATTTAATTTAATATTCTCATTATTTTGCGGGAGTATAATGAACAAATTCAAAAGTATGTTAACCTATACGGGGTGTAGAATGGAATGACGCAACATAGGAATTTCGCTGGTAACATTTTACTATTTTAGGTTCAGTTGTATTAAAGATTTAACTTTCAGTTCAGATAAAGCTAAACCAACATCACTTGTCATGGATCTTAGGAACAATCGTATCTATGATCAATTGATCGTAGATCAGCTGAATTGGGAGTCAAATCTTTCATACAACTGATGAGCCTTAATATGCAAATATCAGTGGCGGCCGCTGGTCAATCATAAAGGGAGGTCATTTTAAAAAACAAAATACAGGGTGTTTCTAAAATAGGGTTCCAAACTTCTACAGCGTGTAGTACTCATCAAAATAAGGCAAAAAGTTCTAATAAACATATGGCCTAAAACGCACCCCTAGGGAGTTACAGGCCCTTAAAGGGGTTCAGATGAAATTGGTTTTTTTCTATTGTTTGAAGAACGGTAACAGACAAATAGACAAAATTATGGGAATTTACTTAGTTTTTCTTTCTGAATAAGACGTGCTAGTACATTTTTGATTTTTAAACTCATGGGCGTCCCTTTCAGGGGGAGGCAAGGGTTTTTCACCCTGTAACTTTTTTTTGTTAAACATTCTTTAAATTTTTACCATAAATTTAGAATTTTTGAACATTTTTATGTAACAAAGGCCCTCTTTGTTTAAATCAATATCGGCAACCTTTTTCGAGTAATTATTAATATTCAAATCCTTCGGCCTAATAATTTGAAAAAATGGTAATCTTCAAACTCAAATTACTCGAAAAAGGTTGGCGATATTGATTTAAATAAAGAGGGCCTTTTTTACATAAAAATGTCCAAAAATTCTAAATTTATGGTAAAAATTAAAAGAATGTTTAACAAAAAAAAGTTACAGGGTGAAAAACCCTTTAAGGGCCTGTAACTCCCTAGGGGTGCGTTTTAGGCCATATGTTTATTAGAACTTTTTGCCTTATTTTGATGAGTACTACACGCTGTAGAAGTTTGGAACCCTATTTTAGAAACACCCTGTATAAACAAAATACTAAAAACGAAAAAACTTTATTCTTACCTTAAAGGGATTTATATTTAAGATCAATTCGTCTATCTTAATTAAGGTAGTTTTTTATCGTATATCCGAAAAAAAATTACAATAAAAAGTGTGGCTGAAAACGGATTACTCTTTAATGAACGCAAAATGAATATATTAATACTATTACCCGAGGCAGTCCGGCTCTCAGCCCAACTTTATGCTATTGTAAAAATATCTTGTACTAAGTCAAACGAAATTCGAGGCTGTCCGTTTCACTCTGGAGTATTGTAATTCCTATCTACCGCATAAACACGTACGTGTTTGCTAAAGTGAACGACGAGGCTGGATCCAGGTTCCAACCTTTACTTTTTACTCGCATACTCCGCGATTTCCCCGAGCACTTCCGGGACCTTAAGATAATACAACACCTCTACGTGTAGAATCGAAGTGTTGTTTGTTGAAGAACAAAATGGTAGAGATTTATCTGTATCATAAATTCTGTTTTACGAAAACAAATGCGTACTACTTATTTTGTACACTGAAAATTCACCCACATCAGAATCATGATAGTAGTGTAATATTTCGCTAAATTTACAACGAACGACTTCATTTCAGAGAGATGGAATGAAAACGTTTCCGCGTTATTGAAGAAATTCCATGGTATACGCTCTTTTGAAGTCGGTTCCACTTAAATACTGCATTCTTAAAAGCTTTTATGCACATAGACTAAAAACTCATATACGTCAAGCCTTTACCTTTACTTTTTTTTAATAAATTTGTCCCTTGGGTAACGTTTACACGTTTTCCTTTGTCATTTTCCACCCTAAATCTAAATTGTTATGCTATCCCTAAAATCTTAAAGTAGATTTTGGTGTTTTACTACATTTCCGATTCCAAGCTATGATTTTCTGAAATATTACAATGCTTCCAACCGAAGTCCTGATGGTTAAACACGGCTTAGCTATTAGGTTAGCCCAAATCTCATAAGCCCGTAAAGTCGAATTCAGGAACAACTTTAAGTCCGGAGACGTGACGTACCCTTAGCTTTTCGCACGGTTTTGGGAAAACTATACGAATAGAGAATCCGTTTAATAGGTCGGCACGCATTCGTAGTACGTGAGACCTGTTGTCAAACGAATCAATTTCTCAGCGCTTAAGGCTCGTTATTGAGGAAATAGCACACGTGCAACATTTTCTGCACATTAGCTCCATTTGGATCAATATAAAACTTCACAAGACCAACTTTAGTAAAATGAGACATAACGTAACCTAATGGGAAAGGTTTTAAAGCGACTTTCAGAATATTGACAAGAATAAAAATAACTTCCAATCATCTATAGAAAGTGTATCTCCTGTTACAGTTATGAAGGGGAGAAAGCAATGCTAAAGAATACCCACCGATCGCTTACTTAACCTTGATGCTCAAAGGTCATAAAAGGTTTTTCATTATACAGGGCGAATTAAGAAGATTGAAGTGGTCAATCCTTCCTTTACTATTGAAAGGGTTATCTTACTCTTGCTTTATCTCGTTTATTGTCTTGCCACGTACAGACAAGCTTTATATTAAAGAAGAAGTGCACCTCAAAAACCAGGAAGTTTCCTAAGAAACCGTTATTGCTCCCAGAGATCTGCATTGTTAACAATTCTGAATAACAAGTGGAAACAGCGTAACATTGGTGATGTAAAAAATTGTCTTACAATTACGACGTAAAAAACTGTTTTTGTAAGTCGTAGACAGCGACTGATCGCCACGTTAAATAGAAATAGTCCTGAAAAATGCCACCAGCTTTTTCCCAGCGGAGCTCGCCTTTAGTGGCGTAGCAGCCTTCCCTCACTTTACATTAAATTTCCTAAGAAATCCACAGTTTGAACAGCGACTGCAATTCTACCCTTACGTGGAAATACCGCGATTTGGCCCTGATCCGAGATTACAACAAATTTCCTAAGAAATCTTCTTCTTCTTCTTCACTATTCTGTTTATACCCTTCCAGAGATCGGATGTGAGCTCCAGGTCCTGTACCCACGTCATCCATTTTTACTTTCCCATACCACTACTGGTATAGGGAAGTATTGATATCATGAAAATTTTCGAAATCGAGATTTTCGCGGAAATACGTCTTTTGGACCTCCAGGAACCCAAAAAAGTGGTCTAGAAAAAATGTCTGTCTGTGGGTGCGTGGGGTATGTATGTATGTAACGCCTGTAACGCAAAAACTAGTCAACCGATTTTGATGAAATTTTAAATGAAGGGGTATATCGAAAATTCATCGACAAAATAAGCTTTTCAAAAAAATCCGAAACCGGAAGCGGAAGTTAGACATGTTTTTTTGGTATCATATGAATTTTTCAAAATTTCGACTTTAACGCCCCGTAACTCAAAAACCAGTTATCCGATCAGGTTCCGCAACAACTTGTTTGGAAGCCCTTTGGCTGTACTACACCAAGAAAAAAAATTATTTACTAAATCCAAAAACGGTCGCAACGGCGCTCTTCCAAAAATTTTGAAATTTTTGAAAAATTATTACAAAAAAACTGGTCTAAGAAATTTGTTTAAATTTTCTGTACTTATGCAGCTTGGTATTAGCTACATTTTTGTTTTTTGATGAACGCCAGAATTCCACTGTGGCGCCCTCTACGAGATTTTGAAAATCGGAAATTGATGCTCCTATAGCGCCTTTATTAGTCAAAATATGAAAGAAGTTTAAATACAAAAGTTGTTCACTATATAATTCTGGATTTTTCTAAATGTATATCACGTATACAGGGCGTTTGATTTCCACAGTACAATACGCAACGTTGTTATTTTAAATGAAACACCCTGTATATTATTATATAATTGAACGCAAAATTTAATTGTCTATCACATAGTATAAGGTATTCATATATGTAAAATGTACGGTTGATGTGAAATTCGTGAATTTTGAATATTCACTCTGACTGAAACGAATCATGCGCGTCGGTCGGTAGCGATCGTCCGGCTTCGCCAGCTGTGATTACAACAGATACAGACGTGTCTTCTTCTGTACATTTCGAACCCGCATAGTTTCGTTTTTCTAGCTACGCATTCAAATGATTTCCAATTTTGCCTCGCGAACTACTGTTGAAGACCAAAAACGAAATGTTTATTTTGAGTATGGGAAAGTCCAGGGGAGGTTTGCACCTCCACTTTTTCCTGTCTCTTGTTAATGCTTTCATTTCCTCTGCTGACTTCCCTTTTTCCAAATCTCCCGAACTTGGTTCAACCATTTTTTGTTGGTCTTCGTCTCTGCTTCTTAATTGGTTTTCCTGTCTCTAGTATTTTTCTTGAAATTCTATCTGGTTCCATTTTCAGAATTTGCGCATACGAGTTTAGTTGTTTCATTTTTATTTTTTCCATTATTGGTCCTTGTTCTTTCTTCGATGTTTTGATTTCTTATCCTGCCCCATGTAGTTTTCCCTGCCATTTTCCTGAGATGTTTCATCTCTATAGCATTTATTTTGTTCTCTACTTTATTTCGTATTGTCCAGTGTGTTTTTTTTTTCTCTTTTTTTTAATGGAAAACAATTATCTCCCTTCTCTTGGTGTGTAGGCTCTGTAATTTTAATAGCTAGTTAACCTCTAAAAGTTATTCTGTTTTACCAATTTTACTGATTAGTAAAAAATCAGCAAAACTAAATTAAGGTAGATCAATATATTATAATATGTTACCTCGATTGTGGCAATACAATACCTATGCACGTTTTCAGGAATTGATTATCCCTATTCCCTGGAGTTCATAGATGATTGACTAACAGGAATGGCTCTCTCTAATCATTACAAATATAAATGTTCCATTATTGTGTCACTCTTTTATGAAAAATGTAACACGAACGTGTGCTTGTATTTAAGCTATTGTGTGTTGTGTGATACGAATGCGGAATAGCTGATGAAAGCAAAAGTCTCAAACAAGCAAGAAAATTGTAGAGGGTTTTATCGTCGCCACCTGAGGCGCTATTTCTACAAGAAACAATGGAAAACAATCGAATGTATAGGAGCGAGTATAAGGGATTATATGGATTAAATCCTCCCGCAATTGGTTTATGATAATCCAGCGTGCTTAATGACGTAAAAGCAAATAGTAGGTATTGAGGATTAGTAACTATGGTGAGGTCAAATATCAATTTATGCGTAATAACTTCAGCTTTACAATTATATAGGATTTTCTAAATCCTTGTTGAGTTGGCAAACAATAGATATGCGTTTTTGGGGATTAATAAGGTTCGTTATGGTGAAAGAGAGCAAATACCAATCATAATTATTTTGCCTGAATTTTCGTTATCTGCGTGTCTCCAGAAGGAACGAAATTATATATCTTACTATAATTACATTTAATTTCAATGCAATTACCAAACCAACCTCCGAATCCGTACAAATTCACATTGAAATTCTGTTAGGATTCAGAAAACGGGTTAGTAAAAATTTTAAACTAAGAATATTTAAGCAAAAACTCCGTTTTCAGAAATAACTGAATCTTGAGTTATAAAAATTGTATTTTCGCTAAAGTGCCAGTCTGTGAAATTCATTGTCCATCATATTTTATACCTACAGCACGACCAAGTTTACAGAGTTGAAAGGGGGCGTGTCCGGCGCTGATATGGGTTTTCAAAGTACTGAAAATAAAAACATTTATGCGGCAAATTTAGATAATTGTAACTACTTTTTATTCGAAGAATTCGATGACCTTCCGAATGATATTTCTGGCTTCAGAATGAAATATCTTCCTCGATTTAACATTCATACTTAATAGATTTTAAACGTCAAAACAATGTGACAAACACTGGAATCATAAAATAGGTACCTACTTAATTATTTTTGAAGCGTTTCCCCATATAAATAACTCACCGCACGCTACTGTAGTAGAATAATTATTTTTTTCCAATTTAGTTGTGAAAAGTCAACTTTTTGACATTTATTTTAATTGTCATATGCGGTTCATTTTATAACTAGTTATAATATGTGACATTATTTTATAATTAGTGTTAATTGTTATTGTTTACAAAACCGCAACGCGTAATTGCATAACAACGACCAGGTTAAAGGTATTGTTTCTAAAAAATTAAAGTCGCCGTTTAAATATCACCAAATTTTAATTCATATTATGTGCTTTTTTTTATTCAAATTTACTAAATTGAAAAAAATGTTGTATGAAACACGTTGCATAAATAGCTATATTATAACTTGTGACATTTATAGAATATATATTATTATCTTAGTCTGGGTTTTATTGTACTGGATCAGGGAACGTTTACTTTCCTGATCTGAAAAGTTTTAGTATAGTGGATCATACACAAACTATTTTAGAAAACAGCGATTAAAAGTAAAGATTTATTTCTAGTTTTCAAAACATTCTCATCAACAGCCTCCCTTGGATTTTTATTTAAAATCAACCGTTATCCTTAAAACGTGCCAGCAATATACCTACATACCAATAATTGGATCTTCTTCCAACGAGGTTAGATTGCCCCCAGACACATTATTTCTCAGGAATTATTTTCTTCAGTATTTTTTTTAAGTTTTCAAATTTTTGATTACACCCTGTTTCCATATATTTGGAAGTCTTCCTTTTTCGAGCTCCTTCTGGTGTCCACTTGGTCCGAATTTCTAGTTTTCTCTAAGGTCTATCATTCGATGTACTTGTTCAAGCCCGGCGTCCTTCAAGCCTTCTATTCTTGTGGCTTTGACACAATTGACAATATTAATATTTTAGTTTCATATTATTTTTTCCAACTGAAGTTCATTTTTGGTCGCAACCATCCACCTTTTTCCATCGCAAGGCCGAATATCCTTCTGAGGACACTCTATCGAACTCGCAGATAATTATAGTCGCTTTCTGTTTCTTTTAGGGTCCACGTTCCAAACCCGTATATGCAACGACCGGATGTATTAGTGTTCCGTAGATAATCAGTTTGTCACTTCGTTTTGAGATACTCAAACTTGAAAAAGTTTTTGTTCGCCCTTATCTCGCACCGGCCTAACTGTATTCTTCCACTAATTTACTTTTTTTTCGGTGAAGCTTACTCAAAGTATGTGTAGTTTTTTATGACCTCGCGTTGTTTGTTATCAGTTATCAGTTTCTGTTATTGATTCCTTTATCTCGCTGGCGCGAATCCTTTAATTTTGTTTTGTTATCATTGACTTATGGTTGACTTCCAAATCTCTCTTTTCTTTCTGTATTCAGCTGGATTCGTGTACATTTTGCAAATTCCTTCTTATTACAACTCGATCCTTCTGTGTATCCTATTATCTACACAGATTGGTTGTTCAGCCATCCTTTTATTCCCAGGTTTCTTAAGAATTGATTCCATTTGTAGATTGAATATGATTTCAGATAGTGTATCCTCTTGGTGCTCCCCATTCGAAGGATCCTGTGTATTCGCCTTTATTGTTACTTTTGAAATTCTGTTTCTTAATGCCATTTTAACTAGTTAGGTTACTTTCTGCACCTATCAGCTTTCTATGGCTTGTACCTACTATTGCCACGTTCCATTCCTCGAGTTTTGGTACTAGAAACTACAACAATATTGTGTACTACATGAATAGTATAGAAATTTTTTCTCAATAAACATATCTGGAAGAAATAGAAACTGGGAGAAGTGTAGAGAGATATTTGGGACTTGATTGACGTGCTTCTTTTGTGCACCATCTAATAATTCCTACTGCTTGAAAGTGTAGTACCTAATCACAATGCAGGAGTAACTTGTATGGAACTCAATCAAAAATAATGCCGCAGTTGCATTCTCACAAGTTTAATTATATTTTCCTAACATAATTTGTAACGCTTTTAAAGAGTAAACTACAATTCCTAATAATTGACAACCGACAAAAAGGAAATGCCTATCATCTTTCAAGTACAAACTTTTGGTAAATCGTTAGAGCTGTGCCAAGGACAAGTCAAGCATTGGAAAACCTTCTAAACAAAATGATTAATCGTTTTATTACTGATCGAATATTCGTTGAAGGAAAAACAGCATTAAAGGTCCAATTAAGTCTCCGCATGTCTTATAAATATTTTAATCTTTTCATATAATAAAACAAATTTCAGGAAACTCAAAATTTGTCAAATTATTGTGATTAATAAAATACGAAACTGTCATTCATGTTGGCTTCTAATATCTTGCAAGAAATACCTTTCTTGTTCGTGGTTGTTTCTTTGGAACACTTTTATCTTATTATATTTTTTTCATTGAAATTTACTAAGACTCGCCCTGTATTTTACAATACACCCTAATTTGATGGAACTCACCACCGTGCACGTACGTCATCAGGATTTTTATTATTTTATTTACAACCATATATGTAATGTTGACATTTCTGATTTTATTGAAGGTTAGGAAGTGTCACATTCCCTACCTCTACTTCCCGCCCTCATTTCCTGCCCTCATTTCCCACCCTCATTTCCCGCCCCCTAAAATAACTGTAAAATTGTACTTTTACTACTAAAACTAGCATATTTTTTAAAATAAAAAAAAACAATTTTTTTGTGAATTTTATATTTAATGGCAAATAAGGAAACAACAATAACAAAAATGAACTAAAATACAAAAAAACTACTTATTAAAATTAATTGTAATATTAGAATGATTGTAGGCCTTTATGGTTATTTGTAGGTCAGCGCCGGCGTCCCCAATGGGGGTCTCTTTAGTTGATAATGTTACTTGTTGAATGGCTGGCGAGATTTGTGAGCTACTTGAAGAAGCAACCGAAGGCATGGAACGAGTGGACAGCATGGTGGCGGTTTTAGTTTTGTTCTCCGTTGAACAGTCTACATAACCTTCCGCCACAGTGCTAGATTTCCACCCTCCCAGCCTCTTCAATTGTAGTACATCTGCACCGCTGTTGGCTAATAAGGTGGCGGAAGTTCTTCTGAGAGCGTGACCTGTAAAGCCTTCGATGTTTTCTAACTTCAGAAAGGTGGCTATTTTTTTCGGAAAATTGGCTATTGAATTGTGCCCTATTGATTGACTTCTTGCCTTTCCCCCTCTGACCTGAACCAAAAATCTGTCGATTTTTATGTCTTTTCGGAGATTTATGAAGTCTCGAACAATTTTCACCCAGCTTGGGTCAGTAATGAAAAATCCTCTACTTGTATGAGTTTTGGAATCTGGAATTTCAACTGAAATTTTTTCTTCCAACATAGCTATGTCTGACATTTTCATTTTGACTAGTTCGTCCGTTCGACACGCTCCTGAAACGCCTACCACTAGTACTACCTAAAACAATAAGAAAACAATCTTAGCAAAAATACTTTTTAAAGGATATAAATTTATTACTTTAAAGGAATATATTATATTTGGTCCTTAATGTTAAAAAAATTTTACCTTAATCGGCAAAAGTTCGTTTGGAGCCTTGTTTAAAAAATCTTCTATATTCTCCCTCGAAAATATGTTGGATTTCTTGGGCCTAAAACCCACATTTTGTCTTTTCAGGTAGGCTAGGAGTTTCCCATGTTTCGAAATATCGGATTTTTCTTCAATTTCTAGCATTGTTCTTAACATGCTATACATTGCCCACAAGGTTGATGGTTTCTTTTGTTTGCTTTGCTCTCCAAAATACGCCATTAGAACATTTTCCGAGCTCAAATTCTTTACTTTTTTCGCTTCACACCACTCCCTATATGCCGCAATGGCTTTTAGGTACCGAAGCTTACTTTTTTCGGGCACCAAGCCCTGTGCCACTACATCCGCGGCTTCCCTTAATTCAGGAGGGGTGCAGTTTATGAATTCTTCATCTAACATCATTTTCTAAGGATTATTTCACTTAAACTTGCTTAACTTAAACTTGCTTAAACCAAATACTTTCTTAAACTGACGTTTATTTATTTCAGTAGCAGTTGTTTACACCAGAGTAACATCGAAAACCTGCCAATTTGATAGTTATTTGGACAAAAAAACATAGTGGCAATGACAATGATGTGTTATTTTTTTCAAAAACGTCAAAGCTTGTCAAAAAAGTTTTATTTATTTTTAGTCAAAACTGTGATGGTTGTAAATAAAATAGTATACAAACCTCGGTGAAAAGTTTCATTACTGTCTCGAGATTTATAGTTAACCTCGACGCTACGCGTCTCGGTAAACTATCAAATCTCTCGAACAGTAATGAAACTCTTTCCACCTCGGTATGTAATATACTATTATCCGTAATAATTCGTGCCTGAAATGAAATGAAACAATAGTATATTAAGTATTAAGAACGGTAAGGACATTTTACCGATCGAAGACAATAGTTTGGAGGAGGAGCGCAGCGACGACTCCAATTATTGTCTGAGATCGGTAGTCCTTAACGTTCGTGATGCTTATGACTTTTTTTGCGCTACTGAATCCGGTAAAAAGAATTTTTAATAAATTAATAATTAATACAGATTCAAATGCGATAATTGTGTCTCCGCATCACGTTGCCGTATTGTCGATTGATATATTGCGTTTCTATAGCAATCTGTAAACAGTTACCGCCATTGCAGTTTTTTGTGAAAATTATTTTGAGTTCCGTGCTACAAATTAATGAAAATGATTCCGAAAACGAAATAGAAGAAGCTTGGAATGTGGGGTGTTCGGTTTTCATTCCTGAGAAGTCCAGAGAGACGCTACGAAGGTACCTACAATCATTTTAAAAATTGGTGTACCAAGAAAAGTACAAATATTGATGAAAAATCTTTGCTGGCGTACTTTGTTACAAGAAATGAGAAATTAAAAGCTCCAGGATTTGTTTTAACTAACATTGGAAATTGCATTCATTTTATTTAACTAAACTGACACTTGTGACTGACATTAATTTATCAAATTACATGGCACATTCGTTTTGAGTAAATTTACTTACCGTTCTAGAACCCCAAAGTATTTTACCGACGACTTTATCCTTAGCAACTAGTAAACATAACTTACTGTCTTGGAAACAGCCGCGGTAAACAATGAAATAGAGCACAGTAGCGCAAAAAATCGCGTTACATACTTTCATGTACTGTGTTCATGTTCACGGTTACTGTCGCTGAAACATGTTTTTCAGTTCTGATGAAATTACATACAGTACGTAAATTCATGGAATTCTAAAATATTTTATTACAATGCAAAATATTTCGGAACAATTTCAACAAACAATGTTTGCTTATTAATATTAATTTTTCACTTGCCATATTTGTGACAAGGGCTTTCATTATTAGCATTATCAAAAGCTCCCGCGTTAGCTCTAATTTAAAAAATTAGTTACACGTCCAAGTGTGAGGGAGAATCAAAGCCACTTTCAATTAATGGAATAATTCCTGACCCTCACTTCACTTTTAACACTCAGTTTTATTTATGCTTTTGGGTGAAAATTTGAAGAAGTGAAAAATTATAAATTCTCTCTTTTAGCTTTAAACTAAAAATTTGCTAACATAATATTTTTATCGATTGTGATAGAGGAAGAGATTTGATTAAAAATTATCTCCCTTTTTTTGTAAAAATTACTATAATAAGATTAAATATTTTATAAGTTCTCTATTTTTCGTCTCTGATATTCCGATATTATAATGTCAACGTAGGTGTATAATTGCTAAAAATGGAAATCCATTTCGGGGTTGTACATTATTTAGTGACTTTTCTGTAGTGATTCCATGTAGGTAGTCAATGTCAAATATATCCAGCTATTTTTAAACTCGTGACTCCTTACTGTTCCAAACCCATTTTAAAACAACTGCTTTATTTATACTTTTCTGAATTTTAATATTAAAGATACTCACTTAATAGTGACCTTCACACAATTATTGTTCTTGAACTAAATTTTCCTAAAAAGATATATCTACGTAAAATAAAATCTGTGTACATAATGCAATGAGGTTTACATAGTTGATATTATTTTTATTTTCTCTTGGCAAGAAATTCCTTACTTACTATTTACTTTTATTAAAGTTTGAAAATATTCATTTTTATTCAGGAACTGCACTCGAGTTCTTGTGGGATGTTATAAAACATTTCTAGGAAACGGAAACATCAGAGATTTAGGGATTAGTTTTCTTTATAAAAAATTTATATTTTGTGGGATCATAAATAATCCTCTCAAAGTGCTTCCTGAAGTACGTGGACCTTACTAATTGAATTTTGTAAAATATTTATGCGAGTTAAGTGAACAAAAAAGACGTTATTTACTTTTTATGTTACAGTTTTTAAAAACAAAACTTTCAACAGGAGTTTATGTAGAGTTTGCAGTTTTATTAATACTTTATAAAATAAATCGTAAATTATGCAGGGTTCTAATAAAATTTAGGATTTATTTGAGAAAATTCTATCTTCATAAACGTTGTACAAACAGATCAGGATTAGGACCTTTATTCTAAAAGTTGGTCTGAAACCAAGGTGGATTGTGCAATTAAGATTAAAATTTAAATCTATCTTAAGCTGCATCTAGGAATGGGTTTACTGCGAACCTAATATCCAAGGCTCTACAATTAAGCTCCAGGGATTTAGTTCACATTGATTTTCGTGATTTTAAATTATAGGGGATTTAAAATTTGATACTTGAATTATTTTGTCAAATACAATGCTTTCATCTCAAGTAAGTACAAATATATTGTCCGTAAAGCAATTAGTATATTTTTATATTGAAAAAAATCTGTAAAATCTCTATTTCATATTTCGAAGCAACTATAGTAAAATCCGTTTTATTCCTTTCTCCACTACTAGATTTAGAAGGCACCATTATTTAATTCGTTTTCAGGGCAAGAAGTTGATTTTCTCAGCCACTGGTCGCTAATTTTTTTATTATTGACCACTGGTCAATAATAGAAACAATTTATCTAGCAGGCGAGCCTGATGCCTTTAAAATTATGTCAAATATCGAATATTATTCACTTTCATAATACAACAACCACTTTCTATAGCTTATTTATTTCAATCTAGTATTGTTTCTTATTAATTTTAATTATAATTATTTGTTAAAAATGAGAAATAAATATATTTTAGATAAACGTCAAATTTTACACAAATGTCAGTTGAAATGTTTTCAGGCAAGGCTACTTGATTTTTGTGGATATTTAGAAATGTAACTTTATTTTTTATTAACGTAAAAACGATTAATTATAAAAGGAATAACGGTGCTAGTAGTGGAAAAAATAGTATATAAACCACGGTAGAGAAGACTTATCAGCCTCGCAGCTTATTTCCATCGATGCTCAGCATCTCAGGAAATAATAATACTCGGCTGAAAAAAATGTCTTCTCTACCTTGGTATATAATATACTATTATTAGCAAGTAGCATTAAGGTGCGTTGGCCACGCCCATAAATTCTATAAGAGCCCTTAGGCGTTGTGGAAAAATAATTGCCCTGAAGCATATTATTTCTCATGTAATACACCTCAAAAGTCAAAATAGAGTGCTTATATCAGCATAACAGGCTAGTTGTAGGACATTTTAATAAAATAATAATTTTATTTCTTGGGTCTAGGGTCCTTTAATAATTTGTAGAAGGAATTTAATCTACCTGTACCTATGTCTTCGGCCTTTTCTTATTTTCCCAGTTTTCATGACTTTCCTTCTCGAATAATAGATGGTATTTCTAATAAACTCTCGGAACTTATATTTTATAGGCTCGCAAAAATTGCAAAGCCTACAAAGGAATTTGAAATCAACCTTTTGTTGATATTGCTCATTGTAAAATTTCTCGGTATATTTATTTTAAATTAATTGTTGATCCAGAGTGTATTGAACTGTTAAAAATAAACAGAACAGCTTCTCAGAATGGGTTTCGCTACAGAAGCATCGCCTCCTGAAATAGTTTAGCAAGAATCAATATTTTATCGTTAATTTTTTTACACTTCCTTCCCTTTGCGTATATTATTTTCTTTCTCGAAAAGTAAGCGTTATTTAATGTTTCAGAAATGTAACGTAGCTTGAAAGGTTACATAAGCGCGATTTGAACCAATTACTTTTCTGGGAAGCAAAAATAAATTTCAGACGTTAAAACAAGCAAAATTGGAAAGTGAGGAAAATTGGAACAAAACATGTTAAATCAACACGTATTATACATACGTCCTTGATTAAGTACATCACTGAAAATAAATGCGGACCTAAAGCTACATGAGTAAAACTTTCATGTAGCATTTCAAAACCCTCATTGAATTATGTATTACGAAAGTTATCAATGAAGAAGTAATTATAACGCTATCCGTTTTAGATGAGAAAAATTTACTGTAGGTATTAATATAGAATAATAAAAACCTCCAGAAAACACAAACGATTTATTTTGGGTTATGAAAATAATCAATAATATCATAAAATATGTTTTCGTTTGCGATTTCCAATTTTTGTAAAAGGTACCTACTGAAATATGCGACGGCTGCATTTTCTCAACAAACAGGTCAAACAAAGTATTTTTAGAAGTAGGTTGCACTCTTTATAAATTCAACGTTCGGGTAACATTTGTAAAGTTAAGAATACAACATGTCACATATCATTAACTCAAAGCTAATGAAGGATGGCGTGAAGTCTGCTAAAGTGTCCTCTTTAATACACATCCTCATTCGTTACATTTCTAGAAAGTAAAGATTAAATGGTACCCCCTTTTAAGAACAATTACCTATATATGATTACATTTGTTAAGTTTTGTTAGTTTATTCTGATTTATTAATTATTATGTTCCTAGGTTCTCATTTGAAGCAAATTTATATCTAAGTTTAAAAATTCTGCAATAGAAAATCTATAACCATTTTGAGATATCGCTTTAAATATTTTTCTGTCTTTGGAAGGCTTAGAAATTTTTCACAAATGGTTAAAATAGACATTCTTATCATCCTTTCTACTATAATTTATTAGTACCTACGGGTTGGAGGCTGTCTTGAAAAGTAATTAGAGGAAAAGTGTTTCACGGGCAATTGAAACCCATTTTTAAGAAAAATACTTATTCTGAATATTTATACCGGGTGGTGACTTGAGCGACGCAGCATAGGGATTTCGATGTAAATTCTTAATCTTCAAATATTGGCTCCCCTAATTATTTTAGAGCAAAAGTGTGTTGAGACTTGAGGTTTTTTGTAGAGAAAAAAATTCTGCATCTGCTCATACTATTATTTATAATTTTTCATTTGTCGGAAGCGTAGAAATAGAAGAAATTAAAAATGGTCTTTTTAAAAAAAATCAGTGATGCCATGGAATTATAAAATCACACAAACGCTCTGACATTTCTGTCTCATTACATTTTTTTTCTTTTTGAAGCAATAAAACGAGTAGGTCATAGGAAACAAGATTATATTTATTTTACAAAACAAACTTCAAACTTATGTATTAGTCTGTGAATCGTTGTATTATTTGGAATTTGCCTATTTGGATATTTTACGCTAAACAAGGCACTTTATCATTTCTACTTTTTCTTTCGTTGAATACATTTTAAAAATAATAGAATTTAATAATCGGTTATAAACTAAACTTCAAACCGTAATGACAGATCTAAATACGAATGTTGTTTGTTTAGATAATTCCAAGGCATCACTGATTTCTTTAAATAGACCATTTTTAATTTCTTCTATTTCTACGCTTCCTGAAAATAGAAAATTATAAATAATAGTATGAACAGATTCAGAATTTTTTTCTCTACAAAAAACCTAAACACACTTTTGCTCTAAAATAATTAGGGGAGCCAATAATTGAACATTAAGAATTTACCATTGAAATCCCTATGCTGCGTCGCTCAAGTCACCACCCTGTATACAATATCTTCGCAGAACGCTACAATTTGCTTCTAAGACTAAAATAGATCAATTTACTTCTATCCAAAAATACTTTGCCCGAATCGAATTTCAAATTTCTGAAAAGAAGACGTTATTTTTTTAATAAAAAAAGGATGGTTCCAACGATTGCAATCAAATTTGATGTCTTAAATCTATAGTACTAACCAGAAACATTTTTTGATGAACAAGTTTCCCATATCAATGTTTAACTTTTGCTGATGGCGTGGATAACAAGAAGTAAAGAATAATTGAGAACAACAACGGAAAGAAGCTGTCCCACAGATAGAATAGGATTACCGAAAGTGGTCTGGGAAGATCGAAAGTTCACGTAAAATTGAAATAGAAATTACAAGAATTACAGAGAAAAATTAGAAATTGAAATGTTGGGAATTTTAATTCCTTGGAAACGATAATAGGACAGTTCCGAGGAGATAATAACGCAGGTAATAAAAGGGAAGGCGCCAAACAGATTACTAATGAAAAAATCGGGTTTCATTTTAATTAATTGATTAATTAAAACAGTTATTATAAATAAACTATAGAGAACTATTATAAAAGTTGTTCAAAGTTGCTACTGTCCATTATAATTTATAATAATCGTTCATCCCAGGATTGGCGAATCCTCCCAAAAATACTTGGAGTGTTTACCTATACGTATTCTTTCACACGTACAATATGTTCACGAAAGACGTCTACATTTGAAACAGGGGTAAAAACACAAGTGTCCACAAAAGGATTCATGTCGGGTGAACGTGCAGGCTACGTATGATTCTTCGAAAATTGTTCAACCTGGATGATTGGGTCAACACCGTGCCGATTACTCTGAGAATGTGAGCGAAACAAAATAAAAGTTATGTCCCTAAAAGATTATGAAAGTAAATAGTTTACGACTGATATGTTTGATGGATTTATTTTAAAAAACTCTGTTGCAATCTTGCAATTAATATCAAGCTTAATATTTGACATGAAACTGAAATGTTTTGAAGTTATTAAAGGGAAGGAAAAATTTTTCCCACTCGGTTGTAAGATTCTCTAAATCAAAGTCAAGAGACTGAAGGAAGTATGAAAATTTGAATCTCCACTCGAAATGTGAATTTTAAAAATGCAAGATGTACTCTTTTTATGGGATTTGATTTGAAATCACACAATAGCGAGCTTTACATAGAAAATAATGGAATACATACTAAACCTAGAAAGCTACAAATATTATAAATATAAATTACATTTTCCCGGTGCTATGTACCGCCAAATATGTAAACATAAACAGCAATTATTTATTAACCATGAAAAAGTTCAAGCAAAATGCTTACCAATTTTTATTAAATTTATGCAAACCTTCTATATCGTAACTTTCATGCACTTCATATTTTCTCATTTTTGTAAACGTTATTTGACAAAAAGCTTTTCCGCAATAATAAAGTTATCTCCATTCCACACCCTTATTATATTCCTCGCAACTTTTTAATGCTTTCATATCTCAACATTTTGTCGCTACTTTCAAAGTTGGGATAACCAAATTTCATTTACGTAAAATTCGATTCAATTTAGAAATACTTGTAAGAAAAATATTGAAAATACGTTTATCAAACGCTGCTGCGCTAGACGTTTTAAGAGAAACCTCTTGGCGGTCAATAAATGATTAATGCACGTATTCGTGTATAGCAAAGATAAATATAGATGTAGTGTACGGAAATAGTACACGACGAACTCATAAACTAAGAAAAGTTATTTTCGAATTTATCTTCGGAATTCCGTTCTAATAAAAGATACATCATTTCATTCTGGTGTTTTACCCGCGAGTGGTTGGTTAACCTTCTCTAGACTTAATGCCCCAGACTCTCTCATTTAAGTAAATTACTGATAAGTGAGGGGGAAATTTCATTTTGTTTTAAATGAATTTCCATCTAAAAATATTTAAGTACTACATATTAGTAGCTCCACTTTATGGTAACGAACACAAATTCAATTTTTCTTTAACAGTAAATTTTTTGACGAACTGGCTCAAGTACTTCCTATGGTTTGTTTGAAATTACCAGCGAAGCAGACGATTCTGTTTCCACTTAATATTTCGATAAGAGAAGATTTCTATTAAGAAATGTTGAAATTTACATGAGAACCGTCTCCGCATGAAAATTATCTCAAGAGGGTTGGAATTAATATCATGCATAGATGAACAGTTTAGTCAATCGTTTTACATCAGCAGGAAATGTTACCGAAAGAAAAATCAGGACGAAGAAAAGCCTAAAAAAAGAAAACCACGACTTGATTACAAATTGGGAATTTCATTCCAAAGCTATTGATCTATTCGACACCCTACGAGGAGCTGATACGAGCATATCACCAGCATCGGTGCGATGTTGCGAATAGTTCTTAAACAACTCTATTATTGGTAGACCTTGGTAGATAACTATTTTGCAGAAGGATTTCGGGGAAATACTTCTAGCATATGAGACTTTAAAATATTACTTTTCTTTTAAATCGACATTTAAAACTTTTGCTGAAACTTTTAGCATCTCACTTGACACCAATAAATTTTTAAACGTTGTTTGGAAAACCATGCAGACGTCTTTTCCTCCTTGTTGTTTTTCTTGTTCTTGTTGTTTTCAGTACTACTAAACTTTGCGGTATCATATACGATCGTCGGTTTTTATATTAAAAGGTCTACCTAGTCTTAAAATTCCATATCAAAACTTCCTCCGCATTCTATATTTTTTAAACTTCATTCACTTTTTCTAAACTTTATAATAACTACAGTTTCAGTTTCTGAAATATACATTCACAGGGTGTCTTGAAAGTAAACCGCTATGTTGCTCAAAATTGTCTCCATAACTTTGAAAGTTTCTGATCGTCTAACACCCTGTAGGTATATTTCACAGGAACATTGTCGTTGATTAGCCACGACGAGCTACTTTGTTCCTTAATTATTTAAGATACTAATCAGAAAAGTTCTTCATTGAGAACTTTGCTAACCCAGCAAAATATTTACCATTTTTATGAGGAGGGGCTTAACTATTTCTATTGAATAAACAAATTATAAAACTGGTAATGTTGATGTTCACAGAAATTTCATTAAATTTTCTGTTTGCGTTCGTTTTGTTTGCAACTATTTCCATTTACTATAATGGTCGAACCATAAGATCACATTTTCTTTTGGAATCAAATTTGAACTCCTCTGTTGCAATCCCTACTGAGTAATTCTTGAAATTTTTGAAACCAGTTCGTTTCTGAACCATGAAAACTAAATTCGCTGGTATATCAAGAATCTGCTGGTGCAGATCTTTAGACGTTCTCACGTTCCATTAAAATCCGAATTTTATCTTTTGATGAGTAGAAACCTTGGCATGCTTTGGAGAAGAGCTCTTCCAGGAACTTTTGTTACACATTTTTCTTATAGTATAGATTTAGTTTACATCATCTTTATTCACCGTCTACTTGAATTCTGAATGACGCTGCTTTAATTAATAAACACAGGATCTACTCCGCAGTGATTGTATAGGGGTCGTGCATTTTCCAAGGGCAAGTAAGTGTTTGTTATAAATAGTTTTTCTAATTTTTGTTAATTGTTACAAACATTGACTCCAGAGATTATAGTAAGTGTCTAGGTCATGTTGGTTAGTTTTTTGTAAACGCAGAATGAATCTGAAACATGTCTTATTTTCGTATAGGAACATGCACCTGTGTTTAGCGCGATCAAATTTCTTCTAGGGATCTTAATTTGTCGAAACAGTTAACTCTTAGTCAGAGTGTACAGAAGGCAAAAGATGGTCTGAGTTCAGTGAGGTGCCAGTGATCCTATACCGAGACCTCGGCTTCTACAATTAATTTTTTATTTTGTTAAGAAGTTAAGTAACGCAAATTGTGTGTTGCACTAAGACAGATTGCTCTGTGGTTTTTTAATTTAGTAAATGTTACCTATTTTTGATAAACCGCATCCTTCGAACTACGGTTTACCAGTTTACGTTTAACTTATACTTGCGACTGATTCCAAATATCTTTGTGAGATGTTTCTTAAGACATAGCCGATGCATGTTTTATTTTTACTCCATTTCGTACAGCAATTACTGTTTTGCGTTTTTTTTTCTTCGGATTAGGTATCCCAACAATTCTCCACGGACAATTTAGCGCGCGACAATTTATCGCAGGCAAGTCCTCGCGTGCAACAATTTAGCCCACGGAATATAAAAAATGCAAAGGTCTAAGTTTATCTACAGTAGTTAACATACTTTAGTATTTATAAAAAATGAAGTAGGTATGTAACCAAAACATAATTACACAATAATTATTTTATTTTCGTGATTGAAAACTATATGTGCAACTTTCCGAAGATAATTTAAAATTTTTCTTTTACCGTAGTTTGCAACTACAACTTTAATTGGGTTTGCCATGTGTGTATAAGCACAACCTTTTTTTAAATTGCATTTCATTTCCAGATGCGAAGTGGTCTATTTTCAGAAAAACCATTGTGCCACCCTTCAACTGCATTGTTTCCTCCCCTATCTGTTCGGTCAATCCATGTAGGTATCTTATCATAATTGATTAATTGTTGCTTCAGTTTGGATATAAAATTGGCTATCAAGCAACAACTGAAACGTTTGAAAATATCTAAGTGAAGTGAAAAAACAACCGCAAATTCTATCATCTGGATATTCTTTGTGCAAAATTTAGAAGCATAATTTTATTGAAGGTTGAAGTTCACGTTCCATTCATATACCAATGTTCACAAGGCAATTTAAAATTAAAGTTTGCCTGAGTATACAAAAGAGAAATTCTGGTTTCACCTGATTCACTAACACGTGGCAGTTAACTTTTGTGGGAACACTTAATTCTCACCATGACGGAGGAATAGATTCCTAATGATGGTAGAAAATATATTCTACCGTTAATAAACGACAAGTCAAAAAGTAATTCTTCTAATTTATTATAATAGGCATACCTGGAAAAGTAATTAATTTAGGTCGCACCTTCCAAATTGTCGTTTAGAATACCATAAGAAATAAATTTGCCGATAAAATTTGAATATTGCTTCGAGCGTTTGTTAGGTACCTAGCAATCTGTGAAAAACATTCTGTCAAATGTTGTTTGTTGTTTCAATGTTTTGAACAGAATTGCTAAGCAACAAAAACATGAGTACAATAATCTGCAAATTTTATTAGAAAAAATTATATCACGAATGGTATTCGACAAGATTATTTCACGAATAGATAGATATTATGTGTAAGTAATAGTACATTCTTCAACAAGCGTAGAATGATGATTCCAACAGTCGCTCGCTGCGCTCGTTCGTGTCGGAATCTTCATCCACGTGAATAACAGCCATTCTACGTAGTAAGTAGAAGACTATACTTTCTCTACGACTACAAGAAATTGTATACCTAAATCTTTTTAACATTTTTTTAATTGGTGTATTTGACGTTTCAAATGGCGACTTTTCAGGAGGTTGCTAAGATACGCTCGGTTATTTATTTTCAAAGCAATGTTATTTTTTCATATTAGCCTGAATTCTTAAAAATCAAAAGATGTGGTTGGCTAATCTAGAGTGATTTCTTTGTAAGAATTCACGGTGTGAATAATTTATGCTATTATTCAATTTAATATGGAACAAAAATGAGGGTATTCTCTAATAGTCGTAGAGAAAATTAATTAAACTTTCAATTCTGACAAATAAAGCGAAACTGATACATATTTTACGTGTTAAATATTGGTAACTATGGAAACGTTCAACCAATCACTGCGAATTGTCATTTATCAATACGATGTTGGTTGGCGACGTGGTTTGTTATCCCAGGGCCCGCTTGCTCGAATAGAAGTGGAAATTTTTCAAAGTAGCAATTTTGCCGCTAAAATAAAAATCGTTATAAATTTTCCTGCGAGGAATTGCCTCAGATAAATTACCATGCGTTAAATTTTAAATTGGCCGCGAGGAATTATCGTAGATTATTATTTTCTCCGTGAATTTATTTGTTTGCCTGTGCATGCAAGATGGGGGCATAATATTGTCGCAGTAGCTAGTGACCCACGTAAGTGTAGATTACGACATTTACGTATGTAGGTCATTTTTGTCAGCATCATGGAAAAAGGGGAGACTTTTTACAATTTTCCTACTCTACGAATTTGTAACATTCGATTTGTTTTGTTTCATTAGATTCATTATTCACACAATCTCTTAATAAAAAAAACAGTTTCTTATATAAAAGTTCCATGAAAACAGAAATAACTAAAGTTGTTACCTTCTAATAATTAATTCAAAATAAGGCTGTGAAAGTACCGTTAAGTACATAATGGATTTATAAAACGAACCGTGAAGTTAAGGTGATACTTTGTATTAATGAAAGATCAACATCAGAAGAGTCAAAAGTAGCTCTCCAGGCGAAAACTTTTATTATTACTGGAATACTTGGGTATTGAATATACAGACACCGACAGTAAAAGGAAACTTATTCACGCTATTTTAACATTTCTTGTACCAGACTATAAAATATAGTCTTCCCCAAGTTAAAAATCGGTTTTAAATTTGAGAAATTCCATAACATATTTCAAACTTAAGCTTCTTCAATAACAAAAAGGTATCTAAGGATTTAACTGAAACTGAAGTTCGCTCACATTACCTTACGAACCTTATAACAAACCCTGCTTGAAAAGATTACCATAAATTTTATGCGAAGCTACTACAGCACTTAGTTATATCGAAAATGTTTTCATTTATGAGTTCATTTCTCGGATTACATATACCTACTACACTACTCTCGCTAATGCATTATTCATGTAGACCCTGTAATTTTAAGATTTTTTGATATCGCAGATCACTTATACAGTTTTTTGCAGCCTCAGATTTTTATACTAGACGTTCGGCGAATGGAGTGCAGTATAATAATCACTTCGTTATACTTCCGAATAATTTTCCTCCCTTGTGCTTTCAGCTACAGCATGTGTTTATGAAAGAAGGAAGCACATTTTTTCAGAAATCATTTTACGCTCAAAAAGAAAGAAGGGGACTAGTATTTCTAGAAATGCTTCATTTACAAGTTATATCCTATTGTAGAGACCAGCCAATGAGTCGGAATAAGGAATTATACTAAAAAGAATTTGCTAAAAGGCGTATAATTTAAAAGTAGGTAATATGGTAGTATACTGACTATATCATTGCAAACAAAAACCTGAAAAACTTTTTCTTGAATTTTTAATTAAATAAATATAGTACAGGATAATTTCAAAATTATCACGTGACCGCAAACACGTGGTGACATCATTAGCTTTTCTATGAGTGCAAAAAAACAAGAACTAACTTAACTACGCGACGCGACTCAGTTGTCTCTTTTATTTACAGTGGTCACGTATAGGACTCTCTCCTTCTATGTGTGGTGGGTAAAATTTCAAGCGGAGGCACTGTAAGCAGGTGCGAATTAATGTACTTATCAATGCATTAATGGTTCCTAAGACCAAACTACTAATGTGAGACATATTTTTACCCAGAGTTTCTTATAGGAAATTTTATTTTCTACAACTTTGGTCTTATGTTATTTTTACTTATCTTGCGCGGTTTTCGCTTCGTTTTAATTTTAAACCAGAATCGCTGGTTTATGTTAATTTCAAACGGTTCTCAGGCCCAAATTATTAAAGTTAGAGATACGATGTTTCCTGTAGGAAATTTTATTTTCTACAACATTGGTCCTATAGTATTTTACCTTATATAGGTACTCTATTCTCCGACTGGGTACGTTTATCTAGCCTCTTTCGCGCGGCAAAGTTTGCAAGGTTTTTATTGTTATAAAAAAATTCAAAAAGAAAAAAACGTGCAGGGACGGTTTGGCGCAGGGACGTTTTGACGCAGGGACAATTTGGCGCAAACATGTAGTGATATAGTTTATTTTATGCAGAGTGTAAAGTAACTAATTAATTCTAATGTCGTATTACGTACTACCTGTGTATACCATACTAACATTTTCCTTTTATTTCAGGTAAGCCCAAGCACATTTCTTTTCACGACTGCTGCACTATTCGGCACGAGTAAGTCATTGAAAGTCATTTTAATAAAGTGACATTTTAAAAGAGTAGATCACCTTTAAGTCCGCTTACTTCTTTCTGAATTTTTTTCTTGTAACTGTGTATCTTAATAAAATTACCAACATTTCAACTTGATGCCCTGATGAATAAAAGATAACCACAAAAGGTTTGATCTTTTTTGTGGAAAGTTAAGCTTTATCGATTGGGATTCCATTTATACATCGTCTTAGTATTAAACAGAAAATTAAATGAACAGAACACGTTACAGGTTTATCTGAAAACAAACTCGAGAAACTTTTGCAAGTAAGCATATATTTTCTGCAGATCGTTAGAAAAATTTGGCGGTTCTGCTGTTTTCTGAAAACCTAGGTTTTGAATTTTTCTATTTATTATTTTTCTTCCTTTAGGATATTTTTCCGCTGGGTATTTTTCTAAGGGTATTTCTTCCTGGAGAAAATTTTCCGCGGATTTTTTTCCTGGGATATTTTTTCCGTCACCCAGTACCCACATTGTCCATATGATATACTCTCCTACTCTAACTTGACGTCTAATAAAAGGGAGCTCCTCCACCTTGTTAAAAAATACGATCTTCCTTCAATTCTTCTGCACTATTTCCCACAATTTTGTTGATGATTGAATTTATTATACCTTTCATAAAATTTAAGTAAATTGGACCAGTCAAATTGCTATCCAACAACAAAGCACTTAATATTCCAGCCCAATCTACCTTTGTGTGATTAAATTTTAGCTTGCAATAGATTACAGCAATTTACAGTAGAAAAATTTAAATGAAGCTTGTAATTGACGTCACTAAAACAAATTCAATTACAGATTTTAATTGCCTACATTAATCTCCTGCTGCTAGTGTCTTTTTGTTACCTAAATTCGGTCTAAAGGGTTAAGTACAAAAAGTGCCTAACTAAATTTAGGTATTAATGCCTGAAACACTTCCATTAGGTCGAATGGATGTGGTGTTACATAATTTAAAAGGAATTAGATAAACTTTCCAGCACATTTATGCGCTTGGCTTGTGTTGTCAATTTTCCTTCACGTTTGCTCTACGAAACCTTTCTATTATTAACTATTCCGTGTGCGGTTATTACGCGTATGGACCAGACGATCCCTTTAAAGTGCTTAAGAGACTTTCACATCAAACGGTATCGAGCAATGAACTCAATTTCATGGATTTTCAATTCCATTACAGTCCACTATTGCACACTCTTCAATTTATCAATCGTCTATGTAAACGGACTTTGATTTAACGGTCAACGAGCTTCGAGGATCCAAACAGCTGTGATTTGTTACTTAAAGCGTATAAATTGTTTTTCTAAGTCCCAGGCGATTACCAGAATTTTTTCTCTAGATATTAGTTATTTTTTATACAAGACGATAAAATTATATTTTATCGACAAGCGGAAAGTGTAATTTTCGCGAGTCGATAATTAAATTTTATCGTCGTGTATAAAATTCTATTTTTTTCTATAGCAGATGTTAAAAAAATAAGAAAAATTTGTAAAAAAAAACAATTTAAAATTAGATTATATTAAACCCGAAAATCTCAGTAGCAAAGGTTTCCATTCGGTTTCCATGGAGTTTCCAGAAAAAGTACTTTATCTATCCTTGCGGTTAAAGTGTTACTTTATTTACCCTTGCGGTTAAAGTAATACTTGATCAACTATTTTTAGTCGAACAAAGCACACTTTAACATCTGCTATAGAAAAAATAAATTTTATTTGTCTCTGCATTCTTGATTTCCGTTGAAAATATTTCATAAAATTTCAAAGATTATGTATACCTATTACCCATTGGATGTAGATACCCCATTCACCTGTCCTACTCTTCCTTTTCTTCTTTATTCTTCATTGTCAGCCACAAAACGCGACAGATCTACACAAGTGAAGGTTGATAAGAAATCCTTTCCTTTACTACGTAAATTTTTAATTTAGAACCCACTGTATATTTGATTAAGCAGTCTACATGGAAACTTTATTCCCATTATTAGACGATGTAATTAATGTAAGCCTTAAAATTTTGAAATGATTAGAATAAGAAGCAATGACTACCTTTAATTAGCAAAGTAAAGCTAATTGAGATGTCGTTGGAAAGTGAATTAGTTTATACAGAGACTGCCTTATATAATACTGTCTTCTTAATTTACTAATGGATATTTTTGTATTATTTGAGTCTGTAATTACTGAAATAGGATGAAATTTTAGCGAAGAATCAAAAAGAATATAATGGTGCTTTTATACCTACTCTTTTGGTATAAGAAAGAATTTTCTATCTTAATGAAAAATATAAACTATATTCTCTGTTTCTGTAACCATATTACCACAATTTTTTTATATATTCAACTGATAAGGTATAAATGAAATTAATTGAAGTCGGTTAAAAGAATAATGTTAGTAGAAAGATGTTTGGTATAGGAAACAGTCTAAATTTTACTGCCACTTTCGTTGGATCATTTATCAATGTCGTTCGTATTGGTTAAAGTTAGTTAAATAAATAAAAACTCGTTAAAGTTGTTCACACCTTTTTTTATTAGTGTTGTCAATATTCACTTAGCTGCCACCTACTTTCAAACCCACTGGTTGAATGAATGTATGTAGGATACAGGTAGAATTGACAATTATATGGGGAATACAACTGTCGGGTTTTACATTTAAATTCAGAGATATTCACACACAATGTTTTCACATTTTTGGCTATAGAATCCTGTCTAGATTTTACAGCCCAATTTACAGCCCACGTTTTGATAACATCAATATTTAGAAATGTCAGTAGGCTTGGAAAGTGGCACATCAAAGCGTTTGCCACTTTTTAGGATTACCTATAAAAGTATAAATCCGACAGTTTACAGCACACTAACTGAACACATCTGAGTGCTCAAAAGGCTTATAAAAAAGAAAATTCAGACATTTTCGTTAAATATATTTCTAAAAAGACGATATATTATTTTGTAAGAAAACTTTGTTGAATACTTAAATATGCAATACATTCTACAACTTTTATATATTTGAATTTATTTTCATTCTGAAAATACGGTAGTAAAGTTCTTCCAACTAAAAATTTAATAAGAAACCTGCGGGCAACGTGAATAATTGTGTTAGACTTGACCTATTCGAAGAATTTCCTGAAAGTTAAAGTTTACTCTGTATAAATATTGATCTATCCAAACTTTACGGCTAAATAGGGGAATGATTCCCAAAAGAAGATTACTATCTTTACTATCATCAAGATATCAAGATAGGTTACTATATTAATAAATAATTTATACATCGCAAGGTTCCAAATAACGATGGAAGTTTTTGTTTAACACATCTCTTAACTGATACCTTCGCTCCTTTATGGTAGAGCATTTGAAATTGGCTCAAAGAAAATTGACAAGGACAGACATAAGGTGAGACAATCTATACGACTTTTTTTTAGTGAGTTTATTACTGGGAATATATTAACAATTTTTGGTATGCGTATGTTTCGAACGGTGTTCTACAACCTGGCATAGTCAGATTTTTGATTGAACGTCAAATGTCAAAATAGCGATTTTCATTTGTTTATTTTTAAATGGAACGACACAATTTTTTTTGACTTACACGATACTGCATAATGTTTAGAATATTATCTTTACTTAATTTTTCCACCATTTTAACGATTCAGCCGTAAAATGTGTATTCATTATGTAAGTCTAGAAGGCCGGGACGTACATACGCGTCACCATGTTTTTGCGTAATGAAACAATTGCTTGCAAGTAAACAGTTTCGTTCCTGTTATATAAAATAAGTAAACATTTGTTGGTAACCATGACAAAAGAATTGCTTGCAAGTAAACAGTCTCGACTCTGCAGAGTTTGTTATTAGAAATTGTTCAAGAGTAGATACTATCTTTGGGTAATAAAAATTCCTTTACACTACGGCAGAGACGAATTGGTTGATATGTTACTTGTATTTGGACGCGCAGCTCCCGGCCAACTATATTAACACAATGAATGTATATTTTACGGCTGAATCGTCAAAATGGTGAAAAAATTAATTAAGGATCATATTGTATACATTATGCAGCATCGTGCAATCAACAAACAAATTGTAAATCGCTATTTTGATATTTGACGTGTAATCAAAAATTTGACTGCGCTAGATTCTAGAGCACCCTTCAAAATATACATACCAAAAATTGTTAATATATTCCCAATAATAAACTCGACTAAAAATAAAAAAAGTTGTATAGCTTGACTAGCCATGTTAGGAAATAGTATATTCTGCGCATGCGTGCGGTCATTTGGAGCGCGGTAATTGGACACTTCATGAAACAAAAAAGGAGTAAGTAAACAACGCAACAATGGATTAGTTCCTGTTATCTGTTTATCCTTGTTGCACTTTCTACCATTATTGTATTGTCGTTCGTTTCTGTCAAGCTGTGCCAGGCACAGGCAAGGCAAGGGCAGGGCAAGGGTTCGACAAATTATTTTCCACGAAATCGATGCGGGGTTTGGTCACCATCTTATTAGTAAATATTGTTCAAAAGAATAACGTGCAAACATAGTCGCTTGTCGAGCCGGTGACCATGCAATGAGACGAATAACAATCGCAGTAAACACGTTACAGAATTGATAGCGCGAGTAAAGTGCAAGTCAACATAAACTTTTCTCCTACAGTAAAATAGTTGGCAGGAAGACACACATAATAATCATATCAGGGTAGCGAGAGGGTTTTTGGTTCCTCGACTACTAAAAACAAAAAATCTTGGTTGGAACGCGGGCATCTAGTACCAACGCAAAAAGTACGTCTCGGGGATCACTGATTAATAGTAATTTATTAACCAGGTTGTGAAATCTTCTAGGAACTTCACATTTTTTAGCTATTCCTTACAATTTTTTATAAGATTTTACTGTCTTCCTTCCATCCCTTACAGCTTCTGGTTTCTTCTTTCCGTTTCGAATTCCCATTAAGATCACGTCCTCTAGTACTTCATTATAATATCATCTTTTGATTGAGCGTTTGTTTGTCTTGGTATTGATAATTTTTTTATGTCGTCAACTTTATCCCTGTATACTCATGATTCATTTTACTTCTGGTTTGTTTACGTCTATGGTATACCTACTCCTCAAGATTTTCTTTCCTAAATCCTTCTTAGATCGAGTTTTAGGGTATAACCGAAAGTTGCCAACTTCAATATCAGTAAATATTCGTAACGAACTGGAATACAAAAAATGGAATAACGGCAAACCAAGGATTACTTGCATTTTAATACTGTTTCAAGTATCATATTTACAAAGTACATCCGACCTCATTATTTTCATATATTTTTATATTTTAATCCTAATATTTTCCAGAATCTAAAGAACCTGAATACAAAGTCAAACACAAAAAAAATAACGAAGCTTATCTTTGTTGGAAATATTAATCTCAAAACAATGTCCCGATTTTTAATGAAGCTTTATTTCAAACAGTGCATAAAATTTGATTTTTCCATTTTAATTTAAGCACCTTCTTTAATTTAAACAAAATACATGCTTCAAATTTCTTTTGTTTTTAACGAAAGAAAACTGCGTTGTAAATATATAATTATAGGAGACCCACAGACAAACACGGACAATGGTATAAAAAATAATAAAGGTTTAACTTTTTGGTTTTTTCTTCCGAAGTTTTAAATTTATAATGACTTGTTTTTAAATCCGTTGTAAAACGTTCCCTTAATACAAACTTAATTTAGTGGTGTAGTTTGATATTTAATTAGTAGTAGTACTGTTGTTAAACAAAGTTACAACACATTCTGAGTCGCTAATCATATGACTTTAATACAGTTAGAGTAGTCGAGGAACCTTTTGTATTTAATTAAGGAGCTCTGTCTATGACAAGTTTTGTGTTCAAACGAAGAGAACTCTGTGTTCCTTTATATAGTTAGCACTTAATTGTAATACCGAAAGCGAATTTCAAGTAAAATATATAAATAAGGGATTTCCAAATATTAAGTGTTTCCCTTACCAAGAGCTCTAGAATCTAGATAAACGTTTTTTTAAAGAAACAATTTCAATTTATACGAGACCAGGGTTGAAGAGTTTACTGTTTATTTGGTTTGATCACAAAATACGATTGAAATAACGAATTGAACTAACTTACACTGTCGGAAGTTTTTCTTTAATTCTTCTTCAAACTTTTTCAATTACAGTTTGTTGGAAAGTCGTCGATGGATTCTTTGTCTTTTTTCATTGCGAAAATTAAAATTTATAAACTTGGATTTTATGGCAATAATTTAATTGAACATCGATTTCAGGTGCAAGAGATTACTGTATAATGTCCGATTCGTATAGACGCGATTTTTTCTTGCGATTTGGTTTTGTTTTCATTGAATCACTTGAATCCGAAGTGAAAAACACCAGACTATACGAGTTCGTTACGTACAGAAGAGAGACAGGCATCTAATTTACTAACGCAGCGGAAGTTCGCGATGTTCTCATCAACCGTACATTTTAGCTATATGAACACCTTATACTATGTGATAGACAATTAAATTTTGCATTCAATTATATAATAATATACAGGGTGTTTCATTTAAAATAACAAAGTTGCTTATTGTACTATGAAAAGCAAACACCCTGTATACGTGATAAAAATTTAAGAGAATGCAGAGCTATACAGGGTGTCCGTCTTTCGAAGCTAAGCATGGCGATCTCGGTTAGCTTAAGAGCTACGAAGTCGGTTAAATGGAGGCAAAGTTGCGTATTTTAATGCTGATCAATAATCTGAAAGGGAATTTGACCTACGTCGTTTAGTTTAGAAAATATCTAACAAAAATCAAAATTCCCGAGTTTTGTTTTTCGCTGATAAAATGAAAACAAGTGAAACTACGAATTTTTCATTAGAACATTTTTACGACACTTTTTTACGAGGAATCTAAATATGCGATTATTTCTCTCATATTGTTTAAAATAGCCAACAATCGACTATCAACTTTTGTTTTTCTTATGGACGCCATATTGGATTTTTGCATTTTTGAATGTAACTTTTTTTTCTGATTTCAACTATGTATGACACATAATACTTTAGCTTGTGTTTTTACCTACAATTTCAAGTTATTCATTTGTACGCAGAGTGCCATGGAAACAAAAGCGACAAGTTTGTTTTAAAGAGAATTCTGTTATGAATTTTAATTTTAAGTCATAAGGTTATTGGTTTGGCTAGTTTAATGAACAAAATGCGAGTTTTAAAAGAAGAATAATGGGATCTAACAAAATTTATTATCAACTATTATGATTAATGTTGAAACAATAGAATAAAAATTAAAAAACAGATAATTATAGCAAATACTAAAAATTAAAACTTTAATCGAAAACACAACGGGATAGTAAGAAATATTTAAGTATCGTTTTTCTTTGAACAGAGATATGTAATCCGTTAGGTCCGGTTTTTCAGTTCGTGTTTCTGCCTGGGTTTACAAAAGGAGCCATATTCGCTTAGATTTCGATGAAGACGCAAGAAATAACTTGGACCTGGCTAGTTTCTCTCAGATACGTTTCGGAAGTAATTTCTACATTCCGATGCGAAGAATAATAAATTTCCAACATATCACGCTGTTCTTCATTAGAATTTTTCATTTTCTTTCAGAAAATTTCGTACCTATCTTAAAATTAGGAGAAGTACAACTAGGAACTGTCAAAATTTTCTTTAAAACAAAATTGTCGCTTTTGTTTCCATGGCACTCTGCGTAAAAACGGATAACTCAAAATTGTAGGTAAAAACACAAGCTAAAGTATTATGTGCCATACATAATTGAAATCGGAAAAAAAAGTTACATTCAAAAATATAAAAATTCAATATGGCGTCCATAAGAAAAACAAAAGTTGACAGTAGATTGTTGGCTATTTTAAACGATATGAGAAAAACAATCCAATATTTAGATTCCTCGTAAAAAAGTGTCTTAAAAATGTCTTAATTAAAAATTCGTAGTTTCACTTGTTTTCGTTTTATCAGCGAAAAACAAAAAATCGGAAATTCTGATTTTTTTTAGATATTTTCTAAACTAAGGCCCGGTCTTTCCATCTCCTAATAAAGTTCCTAATAGCTATTTGACGAATAAATTTTTTTCGACCAATCACTGACGCCAATTTTGACACACGGACTTCAGTTATTGGTCGGTTAAGTTAATAGCTGAATAAAGTTAATAGGAGCTTTAGTAGGAGATGGAAAGACCGGGCCTAAACGTCGTAGGTCAAATTTCTTTTCAGATTATTGATCAGCATTAAAATACGCAACTTTGCCTCCATTTAACCAACTTCGTATCTCTTAAACTAACCGAGATCCCCATGCTTAGCTTCGAAAGACGGACACCCTGTATACTGAATAAAGTTTTATATTTAAACTTTTTTCATATTTTAGCTAATAAAGGAGCTATAAGAGCACCACTTTCCGATTTTCAACACCTCGTAGAGGGCACCACAGTGAAATTTTAGCATTAATCAAAAAATGAGAATGTACCTAACACCAAGCTGCATAAGCATAAAAAATTTAAGCAAAATCGTATGGCCCGTTTTTTTGTAATAATTTATAGAACGCCTTTGCGTTGCGACCGTTTTTGGATTTACTAAATATTTTTTTCATGGTATAGTATCGTCAAAGGGCTTTCAAACAAGTTGTTGCTGAACCTGATCAGATAACTGGTTTTTGAGTTGTGGGGCGTTAAAGTCAAAATTTTGAAAGATTCATAGCGGCCGCCATTTTGAAGTTAGAGAGTCCGGTAAAAAACTGGTTCCCTTGAACTATGGTCTTCTTTCATATCCGCTACTTAAATTTTCAAAATTCTGCTTCTGAAAAAAATCTTACCAAAAAAACATTTCTAACTTCCGCTTCCGTTTTCCGATTTTTTTTAAACTTATTTTGTCGATGAATTTTCGATATACCCCTTCATTTTAAATTTCATCAAAATCGGTTTACTAGTTTGCGTTAAAGGCGTTACAAACACACCCACACACAGTTATTTTTTCTAAACCACTTTTTTGGGTTCCTGGAGGTCCAAAACACGCATTTCCATGAAAATGTCAATTTCGAAAATTTTCATGATATCAATACTTCCCATACTATATCAGTGGTGCTATAATGTAGATCCATTACACTAATAGAAAGAAACCAAGAAGAAGTTATAGACATTAATTATGTCTAATGGAATTCCTAAGCAGGGTTGGGCAATAAAAGTAATGTCACTATTGATCAAGAGGGAGAGAGACAAAGATAAAGTACGAGTGGCTACCGGCTATAACTCGGAAAATATTTGTCTCAAATTAATGAGAAATAGTAGTTCTTGTCTGTTGTGTAGTAAATCGCGCCTGAGAAATTCAGTAAAACTATTTTCAGCAGCAGCCAACTCCTGCTTGTGTCGGCACAATCGAGGCGGTAACATGAATTTTCATTTCCTTAAAAAAACACGAAATGCGGAGACGTTAAATTTTGTTTTAAAACACGTGGTACTTCGTGAAGCGTTGATTAATTTTCATTTGAAATGAATCATTTCAAATTTGTTTCGGGTTTTAGTGGAAACTCGCAGTTTTCTTCAATTTTCTCGAAAATGTCAGAAGGAAAGATACAACAATTTTATTATAATCGTAAAGAGGATAGAGAAACAAAACGATTGATAAAAGATCTGTAAGACCGCCAGGAACATGAACGAAAACGTGATATTTGTTTTTGGCGTCCCACAGACCAACGCGAAACAGTCGCTGACGCTGCGAATATTTCGCAGCGATAAATTCGCAGCGCTGTATGTACAGCTTACAGATTCTAGCATGGAACTTGAACCTTGAATGCGCAGTGGTAAAAATTAAAGTAAGAGTGGGGACCGCACTTGCGAAAATGTTTCCGTGGTGTTCACTTGGATCCTTTAAGTGGTACAGTCCGTGAAAAAGTGAAGAGTGTACAAAGTGAATAACAAGGTGAATAAGTACTGGCAGCAGGAAACTTGTCGTGCGGATTGTACCTACCTTCGCTGCCGAGTCTCATCTCTGTTTAACATTTCCGTTCCCTCTTCTTCGTCTACGCAATTCGCGTCCAATGCTAGAATCTGTAAGCTGTACATGGCGATAAGAGCGTTTCTTCTTTTCGTCGCGAAATAATCGCAGCGTCAGCTAATGTTTCGCGTTGGTCTGTGGGACGCCTAAAACGTTGTTATGAGTTAAGAGTCATGGCTTGGTTGATTTAATTTTTTGAACGATCTTAAACGTCAAATTCAAATTGTACTTCGTGCGAAACGTCAAAACGGGTGCCTTGGATAATATTAACATTACAAAAAAACTGGACATACGATTTTGTTTACATTTTCCACACATCCCGTTGCATTAATCATTAAATCCCTGCTAATGCATTAATACTGCTTAAATGTTAAGGGAATAAGCAACTTTGGTCTATTAAGCTACCGAACACTAACGTGCATTGTTAATTATTATCCATGTGATTTGCATCTAGTTTCACAACTCAATTTGGAGTGCTTTTGTGAAATAGTCCACCCTTGTAATTGATTCGTGAATATGTATACAGGATCCTTGAGTAACAGTTGAGGATGCTTGTTTCTAGAAGACGTAGGTACTGTTATTCTATATAGTGTGCTATGATGCGTTTCTGCATTTGCTTAGTTACGCTACGATTTCCCTTTAATTTTGCTGGTACAAAATGGCATTTTTTTTCGTTTCCTAGACAACCGATGTGAGTTTTATAAATATAAGAGTTTTGCGCTCGCTCTAACCTATGAAGTTAGAAAAAAAGAAGTATTTATATAACTACAGAAATGCGGGCAGTGGTTCGGACGACCCGCAAAATTACACCACACTTGAGTGTAGGTTTTAATAATTTATCTACCTTTATTTCTTTAAGATAAATCAAACAATACGAATCTCACTAACGAGAAAAGATTATTTTCTGCTCAATAGAAAAATTATTATTTCCAGTTCAAATATAGCAGTGATTTATTTGGAAATTTTCACTTTTAATACTTTTTAAGCTGAAAATTCAAGAGCTTTTCCTATTATTTTTTATTGCATTTTAAAATTTACGGAGAGTACTACTACCTACACACTGTCACATAAGAAATTTTTTCATATTCCCGGTATATTCCGCAATCTCTACAAAAAAAATCCAGAAAATAATGTAATTTTCCAATTTATATATACTTTCAAATATAATATTAAGAAGAAGATTTCAGTAAAAAGCAATTTTGTACCGTTCAGATTAAAACCTTTAGGCAAATTTTTAAATTAAAATTTGATTGCTGAAAGTCTTAATTTTCCCTTTTTCAGCAGCACGCTAAATGAGAGATTTAATCTTAAATAGCAAAAAAATAGTATAGTATTTAGTTAAAAAAAAAAGAAAAATATCCGTGTAAGCCTTTTTTATAATTAGCAAAAGAACAAGGAATAAATACAAAAATACGTTCCTTTTAAAAAAAATATATGAAATTCAAAGCTGCAAAATTAAACTCTCAAGGGATGTAAATTAATATTCGAAATAACAAGAATTGCGTATATACAGGGTGTTTCCTAAGTACGTGTAGAAAATGCAAGAGGTGATTCCATGCCGAAAATTAAGGTTACTTTTTCACATAAATTTGTATCCTAATATGCTTCCCTGAAGAGTTCGCCTCTTCAAAAATGGTGTAAAAATTTGGTTTTTAATTTTTATCTCAAATTTGGACAAAGATAGAAAAATACAAATAAGTGGGCGTGTTCTACTAACAGGAAGGATCTTTACGGATACTTTCTTTGTCCAACTGTATTGTTAGAAGGGGATGAAACTTACAACCCCTGTTCATTTTTTTTAGAACTTAATGCACTGGAATTTCTAATGTAAAAATTGCGCATGAGAAAGTCTAATTCATTTAGAAAATTATTTGTCTCTTTTCTTTTTACCGTGGGACTAATGGTTTTCGAGTAAAAAATTAAAATAAATTGTAATGTGCGCCTCAGTATAGTGAGAAGTTGTAGCTACTGAATTTCTAAAAGAAAAAAATCTAGGTAGGCGAATTTCATTTTTTGTGTTTTGTTGTTTTTGATGATAATAATTATTAGTAAGTTTGCATACATTACTGATCATGGAAAGATACACAAACGCCTACCTAGACATTTTTCTTTTAGAAATTTAGTCCAACTTCTCACTAAACTGAAGCGCACATTACAATTGATTTTATTTCTTTACTCAAAAGCTATTAGTCTCACGGTAAGAATAACAAAGACAAATAATTTTCTAAATGAATTAAGCTTTTTCATGCGTACTTTTTAAATTAAAAATTCCGTTGCATTAAAGAGTTCTAAAAAAATAAGAACAGGGGTTGTAAGTTTCATCCCCTTCTAACAATACAGGTGGATAAAGCAAATACGTATTCATAAAGAGCCTTCCTGTTACTAGAAAACGTCCACTTATTTGTATTTTTCTATCTTAGTCCTTAGTCCAAATCTAAGATAAAAATTAAAAACCAAATTTTTACTCCATTTTTCAAGAGGCGTAACTCTTCAGGGAAGCATATTAGGATACAAGTTTATAAGAAAAAGTACCCTTAATTTTCGTCCAGGAATCACCTCCTGCACTTTCTACACGTACTTAGGAAGCACCCTGTATGATAAAATTAATACGAATTTTTTTTTACTTGCATAACTTGATTATTTTGATGCTTACCTTTATCGTTATAAACTTTTATTTAAATTGTCAATAAATTCACTTCGGACAACATTAGTATTATGAATTATAATTTCATTTATTTGTATATAATTAAAAAAAATAACAAAATAGTTATTTATGTAAGGTATATGTATTATGAAGATGTTTATGTCCGCCGAGCTCGACAAGCAAGCAAACCCGAGGGCCTCTGATCCGAGGTTTAGTATGCCGCCCGAGGGCATAAACATTAAGTGATGCCCGTGGTGCATACAACGTTTTATTTTTTGCTTTGAATACGTAAATAAATTGAAGGAGTTTGAACGGGGATTTACAAAAATAGACAAAGCCATGACACCCATGACATGGTTCTGGGGGATGGTATCTGTGACCACGACAATGCAATGTATTAGAGCGATATATTCGTAACGCCCATCGGGTGCTTAAATATACCTTAAAAATCTATCCTTTATTATATAAAAATGTACTGGGTGTTAAAAAAATCGAGTTACACTTTCAATTTAAAAATATTAGCATCTCCACTGCACAAACACAAAATTCTTTTTCTGTTATTAAAAGAGGAAACACAATTTTAAAATCAACTACATTTTTCACTCATCCTATAGATTCTGATTGGACAAAATATTCATGAAAATTAAGTACTAATTATAAAAACAATTTAAATAAAAAGTTTTAGTTCATTACCGAAAGTATTCTCAAATTTTAATTTTTCAAACGTTCTACAAGACATTATCGCTATAAAATGTGCAAAAAGGTACAATTTTTTATTAATATAATGAAACCAACCTGCTGTGTTGTCTGATGTGCTGAATATTAATTCCCCTGAAGTTTTTAATCCTGCAGTTATTTCGTACCCCAACACGAAACGTAATTTTAATCATGGTCGATGTTTGAAAAGCGCAAAGTTGTGAGTGTATAGAAATAAATCCATCCCTTATACTTCACGAAGCTGTTTCATATTGAAACCTTCACATAATTTTCATTAAGCGTTATTACTAAGACCAAACTATTAAATTTATATCTATCCTACGAAACACCTAAAGTGTGCTCTTTCTTCCACAGGAGAAATTAATGCGTTTTCCAGATAGTAGAGTGTAATAACTTCACGTGCGTTAGATAAGGTCGAGCGTTATCGTAAAATACCGCATTTGAGCTTCCCCTAGGTCGAGCTTTCATATTTCCATTGTCATTTTCAGAGCCAGAAGCTTACCAGGTGTATCCTTTATTACAAACCCCTGCAGATATTGATTTTTAATTTTGTTTAAATTATCTTTTCTGAGAAGCTTCATCCTCTAACTGCAGAAGGAAAGCAGATAAAAGTATAATGAAATAAAATATTTCAGAAATTAAATTTATGTAAAAATTTGCATTGCCCTTTAATAATAAGTTAGGATGAATCCTTTAATCAATATTGCTAATGAAGTTTGAAGCAGACAAACTTTAGAGGACCCCTCAGCGAGCATGAATTCAATAAGAGTACGTATTCGTGTTGAGTAGGCCAAATTGATTTAAATCTACTGCAAATTTGGAAACTAAGTCGGACGGGATGCAAACTCAGTTTAATTTCATCGTTTACTTACTTAACGCAGTTTAGAGACAAAGCACGCTACGTTAATTAATCAAATAAGCTGAAATATAATCTTTCTCTCGCGCTTCTTAATTTTTGTAGCTAACTAAGTCAATATTCAAAAACAACTTTACGATCTTCTTAATTTACAAATTTTTCCCTAACAAAGCAATCCATAAATCAAGCCAATTAGGAGAGTTTTAACGCAGCTCATAAATCTTAAAAAATTCTAAATCGTTTTGATACGAAATTGAATCAAATTTAAATTAATCTCGATGAAGAAGATAAATGAACCAGTTTGTAGTTTCAATTCGATTGGGAAATCAGAAATTATTGGATTATTATGAATATTTTTATTTTATTGGCAAATTAAATACACTCTCTCTTTCACAGATTTTATGGTCACATCAAGCTTGTCCAGGGAATCATATTAGTACTTTTAATTACATTAAGGCGATATTTATTAATATTTCTGATTTATAGCAGTGTTAGAAAATATTTCAAGACGATAAGAGGTAGGTATTTGTTTGTTAAAAATACAAAGTTACAAATTGCCGATTGATAGAAACAGCTTACGCGTAATCGCGTATCGGTAAAGTGATACTCCTCTGAAATTGTGTTTGACTATCGTAAAAGCCTAAACTATGCGATATATCTTTAAGATTTATTGTGCTTTGTAGTCAATTTTCTAATTAATAATTCAAGCATTATGGAGCTTCGCTACAACCATAATGAGTCTAAGGTATCTCACGCATGCTTAATGTCACACATCTATGCCAAAACTATTTAAACTTTAATTACTCGGTGAGCGTACCAGAATGATCAAAGCTTTACTTCCACAAAAGGTGGAGCATGTCTCTATTAATTATAGACAGTAGGTACGTCGCAATAATATTGTTACAACAAACAACCACAACAAAGATCATGTAGGTAATGAAAGTTATCGTACTGAAAATAAATTTTCCAAGTCAAGTTTAAAATTGAAATGTGATTACATAATTTTCAACCATTTCTCTACAACGACTGAAAATTTCTAATCACTCGGCCAATCAATCAAGGCAAAGGTAGGGTAGATTTATATTTATTCGCTATTTATTTGTTTTCCAGAAAATTTTGTATAAGTAATTAGTAGTACCATCTCTTTCTCCAAAACTGCTTAAAGTGATGCTCTTAGTTTGAAAAGTAAGTGTCTTAAGGAAAACAACTTATTAACTAGGTAACTAACATAGGGCATAGAAGGGAATCGAAAAAATAAGCTTTTCAAAAATATTCGAAACCGGAATCGGAAATATACACATGTTTTTTGGTAGTTTTTTTTTCAGAAGCGGAATCTTGATAATCTGAGTAGGTAATATGAAAGAAGACCATAATTGAAGGGAAACAGTTTTTTGCCGGACTCTCTAACTTCAAAATAGCGGCCGAACTCAAAAACCAGTTATCGGATCAGGTTCACCAACAACGTGTTTGAAAGCCCTTTGGCGGTACTACACCATGAAAAAAATGATTTACTATTTGAAATTTTTGAAAAATTATTACCAAAAAACTGGCAACGCGATTTTGTTTAAATTTTCTACACTTATGCAGCTTGGTATTAGCGTTAGCTATATTTTAGCTCCTTTATTAGTCAAAATATGAAAAACGTTTAAATATAAAAGTTGTTCAGTATATAATTCTGCATTCTCCTAAATGTATATCACGTATACAGGGCGTTTGCTTTCCACAGTGCAATAAGCAACTTTGTTATTTTAAATGAAACACCCTGTATATTATTATACAATTGAATGTAGAATTTAATTGTCTATCACATAGTATAAGGTATTCATATGACTAAAATGTACGGTTGATGAGAAATTCGTGAATTTTGAATACTATGTTGGACTCTGACGGAAACGGAATGTCGGTCGGTAGCGATCGTCCAGCTTCGCCAGCTGTAAGTTCTAGCTGGTACCTACAGATAGATGGGCGTCTTTCTTCTGTCCATATCGAATCTGTATAGTCTCGTTTTGCTCGCTAGGCATTCAATTGCTTATCAGGGCCTGCCTCGCGAACTATACTGTTGAATACCAAAAACGAAACGTTTATTTTTAGTATGGAAAAGTCCAGGGGAGGTTTGCACCTCTACTTTTTTAATCTAGTGTTGATAATTTCCAACATTTTTTCCAAATTAAACAAAATTACAAAGTTATTACGGTCTTTACGCTATGGTTTATAGGAAGGAGAACTTTTGAAATTGCGTAAAGATATTCTTCAACCCTCAATTTTCTACCTCCCATTTTCAAATGTGCCCAGTTCAAATCACCAAGAAAATTAATTTCAAAACGTTTAAAAGTCGCTATTCATTTATTTTAGACAGAAATATTTTCAAATTCTACACAGACAATATTCAAGCCTTTATTTTTAACAATTCAATTTTGCAGGAAGTTATCGAGTCAGCTATGGGTTTGAAAACGTTAAATTTAAAGTGTTCTTTATAAATTCGCTATTAGTTTGTTTTCCACGCGAAACTTTTAAAAGGTTATAATAATAAACTTCAACCCTCTATATTGAACTTATCAAAATTTTAAATCGCTAGCTCTCTTGCCTGTAAAATTATTAATAATCAAATCCGGCTTGTCAGCTAGAGAGCACTAAATTTAAAGTGAATTTTAAAAATTCCCTATTGGTTTGTTTTACAGTGGCGCCTTTTTAACCTTGTATAAATAATTCTTGACTCCCTTGTTTGAACTAGTCGACATTTCAAATCCTATCCTATCATTAGTAAATATTAAGTCATGTATTAGTTTGAATTCGTTTTCAACCTGAAGCTTTCGACACTTTGTAAGCTTTTCCTTGAATTTCTAACATTTCGCTATTCGCTTTAGTATTGTTCTTTACCATATTATGGCTTTTGTTTTGTCAGCCAGAAAACACTAGATCATTTTAAAAATTCGCTGTTCCTTTTAAATCTAACCTAAATCGTCAATTTTGACAGTTTGGAAAATAGCTTGCCGCAGTGTTACCACTTGTTTCAATCGAAACTCCCTAAGGCTTTAAATAAATTTAAAAAATTCAAATATTTGTTAAATAAATTTCGCAAGGTAGAAAAAATAGTAGGTATATTATACTCGTTTAATAAGAGGCATTATATAGCATTCGCTCCATTTGAGCACTCTTCGCTACGCTCGTCGTGCTCGAAACTCACTCATACTACAATGGACCCTCTTATTACACTTGTATAATAATATACTATTTATGTAACATTAGTTACAAACAAAAGTCACTTATCAGATACTCTTGTTTACTTTAAGTAGTTACTTATAAAATTGTCTGCAATACAGCTATTTTACACAAGAATGGGATGAATTCCTACTAATGACCTACATCACCGTTTATCTTCTCCTGTCTATTAACCACTTGTTATCGGTTATCACTAACCATCAACACAACCCGCTTCACCGAAAGTTATTGATGGGGATTGCTTAATGCAATTCGTGAATTCAGGATTATCTGACCTATACATAAATTCAAACGTTCAGGATGTTGGCTATCATAAGAAAACAAATAGTATAAAGCAAAAATGCATTAAAAACTGTTGAGTTAGTACTGAAACATTTTCTGTTGAACCATTAAATGAGCATAAAAAAGACTAACGAAGTATAAAACATGCAAATGGCAAAATTTACAAATGTTCCAGTGACATTTATTTGACATTGATTTTTTTATAAAATGTTACTCTGCCTTGCAAAGCAGTTTTCATTTCCAGTTCATTTCATCTTTAAATATATTTTGTTGATATTGGGAAGTGAACTGAATGTTTTTCTTTTAAGTATTCAAAAAAAAAATACGCACGTTTCTAAAATATTTAATTTTAACAAGTAAGTATCCCCGAACCCTTACCCTTATATTTTGTCGTATAATATTTCCTATCTTTTTACTTTCCCATACCACCACTGGTATATGGGAAGTATTGATATCATGAAAATTTTCGAAGTCGAGATTTTCGCGGAAATACGTGTTTTGGACCTCCAGGACCCCAAAAAAGTGGTCTAGAAAAAATGTCTGTCTGTGGGTGGGTGCGTGGGTGGGTATGTATGTAACGCCTCTAACCCAAAAACTAGTGAACCGATTTTGATGAAATTTTAAATGAAGGGGTATATCGAAAATTCATCGACAAAATAAGCTTTTCAAAAATATCTGTAACCGGAAGCGGAAGTTAGACACGTTTTTTTGGTAGCATTTTTTTCAGAAGCGGAATTTTGAAAATCTGAGTAGGGAATATGAAAGAAGGGCATAATTCAAGGGAAACAGTTTTTTGCCGGCCTCTCTAACCTCAAAATGGCGGCCGCTATGAATTTTTCAAAATTTCGACTTTAACGCCCCATAACTCAAAAACCAGTTATCTGATCAGGTTTCGCAACAACTTGTTTGAAAGCCCTTTGCCGGTACTATACCATGAAGAAAAATTATTTACTAAATCGCAAAACGGTCGCAACGGCGCTCTTCCAAAAATTTTTAAATTTTTGAAAAATTATTACAAAAAAACTGTCCACAGGATTTTGTTTAAATTTTCTATACTTATGCAGCTTGGTATTAGCTACATTTTTGTTTTTTGATGAACGCCAGAATTCCACTGTGGCGCCCTCTACGAGGATTTGAAAATCGGAAATTGATGCTCCTATAGCGCCTTTATTAGTCAAAATATGAAATAAGTTTAAATATAAAAGTTATTCAGTATATAATTTTGCATTCTCCTAAATGTATATCACAGGGCGTTTGATTTCCACAGTACAATAAGCAACTTTGCTATTTTAAATGAAACACCCTGTATATTATTATATAATTGAATGCAAATTTAATTGTCTATCACATAGTATAAGGTGTTCATATAGCTAAAATGTACGATTGATGAGAAATTCGTGAATTTTGAATATCACGTTGAGGGAAACGGATCGTCGCGTCGCGTGCGTCGCCGTCGGTCGGTAGCGATCGTCCATCAGGGTCTGCCTCGCGAACTATACTGTTGAATACCAAAAACGAAACGTTTATTTTTAGTATGGGAGTCCAGGGGAGGTTTGCACCTCCACTTTTTTTTTATTAAACCCCCAAATGTTCTTTAACTTACTATAAAATGTTCTAGATCAACGTTTTCTCCTTTTCTATTATCCTTTTCAACGAACCTGTCCGACTAAAGACAATTAACGTTTTTGCTGATGTTTTACTTTTCCGAAAAGGATAACGTGGTATCCACAGGGATTCATTCCCTTCTGATATATCACGCAAACAAAATCAAATTGGCATATAATAGGATTTTCAGCGATTAACGTTACAACCCCTAAACGAAAGCAGATTTAGAAATAGGTTGATTATTTCTCTAATCCTATTTCTTACTAATCCTGCAAGAATTTCTTTAGAACCTACTATTCAATTATCCATTTTCCAGAAGGAAAGTGTTTGTAGAAAAAACATTGAAGACATCCTAAGATAATATTTAAAAGAAACTTTTTCTTCAAGAATCATAATCAAGGAAACTTTTGAATAACACTGTGTATAACGCCACAAAATATTTTCCTTTAAGGTTCCGTGGAAGGGATTATGAATTTCAAGTCTGAACTTTTATTTCAATTACCTACAGCTGTATTCGTAGTAATCTCGTGGAATAAAAATAAATTCATCTCAATTTTCTGAAATGTCCTTATTTTACTGGACCAAAATTTCATTTGTCGTTGGAAATGATGTGAACATCGAGAAGACCCAAACCACTATCCTTTCCCCAAATCAAATATTCAAATCCAGCCACTAGAGCTTACCTTACTCTTACTTTAAAACCCGTCACGTTTTTCAAACTTTACCCACTTCAAAAAGTATCTACTTTACTAAGTTCACCCCTGTAACCACTAAAAAATTTATATTTAATAAATATTTAGTAGATTTTTATTATTTGATGGTATCATTGACGTAATACAGTTAAATGACTTTCAAATTGCATTTCTCAAGGTCATGTGGTTATTATTTTATTTCTCGTACAAGAGAAACATAAATCGGCTTAAAAACTTTAAATTACATCTTTTCATTAAACCGTGAATTATATTTCCAAGCCTTTCCACAAACTACTTAGTCGAGCAGCTTTATTATATGAAGGATGGAAAGCCTAAATGAATTATTTAAGAACTAATTAATGGAAGAAACAAGTTTGATAATCTGAAATACTTGGAAACTCTACTTACATGTATTTAAGGCAACATAAAAGCCACAACTTTACCAAAGTTGGAAGCTTAAAAGGAATTCAAATTTGGTGTATGCTAATGACCCATCTAAAAACTCATCAATTCTCAAAGTCAAAAGATTTTTATTTAAGTTACAATTAATTAAACCTACTTGAATAATTACTGAAAGTGTATCTACTTTGTTTAAATGACATTATGAGTGATTAAAGACAGCAAATATTAAACAACGGTGGAGCTAACGAAGGATTTGAGATCGTAAAGGGTAAAGGTCATAGATGACGGATTTCGAAGACACTGCAAGCGAGATTCTCTGAACTACCCTTAACAACGTTTCAGAGTTTGCTTGATTATTTAAGAAGTTTAGGTACCTGCATCAGAAACTCTATAGCTGTCAACGCAGAATTATACCGCAATCAATTTCAATTTTCAACAACTACCAGAAATTCTAAATAATTAGACATAGGTAGGTCTAGTAGAAGGCTGAAAAATATTATTATTATCATCGAGTTCTCAGAAGATCGTACTTTTATCAGAAATAAAATTTTAACGATCTCTTTCTTGGAAGTATAAATTTTTAAATAGCTCTTAAATTAATATTTACGTTGATTCCTCCTCGAAACTTTCTTTTCCTGGATCTATACAAATATTAGTATTTTGGATATGAACGCCTACCTCTTTATAAACATTTCCATCCATTTAATATTAACGATTAATAATTATAATAAATATTCCGTCTAGACTGATGAGTGACAATCCCCTATAATTCCCCGATTAACTCATAACTCTGATAACAGCCCTTTTTCAAAACTTATGAAAGGTTACTAAGGTTAAAAATTTCTTTGATTATTGAGAACATAAGGAAGACGTTTTAGGAAACTAAATGTGCAGAGGTTTTTGTTGTAAAAACGAATTGCAAAAAATAATTATTATTCAATATTCAATTTAATAAGTTCGAACATGCAAATGCGAATTCAATTTAGGTATGGTATATTTAATAGCATATTTAATGAAGAAATACGAGTTGATTGATTAAAAGTAATGGGGAAAAAACGAGAAACGTGTGCAGATAATTAAATTATTGATTTTCCATCAATAACGTTTTGATATAAATAATTACGTCCAATTTATTTACTCCCCAACTTTTTTCATTAGTGAGTAAATAAATAACAGATAACTTGTGTCGACATTTTTTTACAGCTGCTGTATATTTGATAGTATATTATAGACCAAGGGAGAGAAGACATTTTTCTCAGCCGAACATTATTATTAAGCTGCGAGGCTGATAAGTCTTCTCTACCGTGGTTTATATACTATTTTTTCCACTACTAGCACCTTTATTCCTTTTATAATTAATCGTTTTTACGTTAATAAAAAATAAAGTTACATTTCTAAATATCCACAAAAATCAAGTAGCTTTGCCTGAAAACATTTCAACTGACGTTTGTGTAAAATTTGACATTTATCTAAAACATATTTATTTCTCATTTTTAACAAATAATTATAATTTAAATTAATAAGAAACAATACTAGATTGAAATAAATAAGCTTTAAAAAGTGGTTGTTGTATTATGAAGGTGAATAATATTCGATATTTGACATAATATTAAAGGGATCAGGCTAGCCTGCTAGATAAATTGTTTCTATTATTGACCAGTGGTCAATAATAAAAAATTAGTAACCACTAGCTGAGAAAATCAACTTCTTGCCCTGAAAACAAACTAAATAATGGTACCTTTTAAATCGAGTAGTGGAAAAAACAGTTTTCGAACTGGAATTAACATAGAACTCTTATATTTTTTATTGTAAAAATTTTGACATTTTCAGGTTTTTTAATTTCATTACAAACCTTGCCAGATACTCTTAAATCGCGTCTAATAAGCTACGCCCACGAAAAAAAATTGTTTTTCTCCGATAGACAGTAAAAGCATGCTTTGACTGACATTTGACTGTCTCCAAAGTTCCACATTTACTGCCTAGGCAAAAGTGATCATTTTTACTGACAGTAGCATTCAAAATCAGGTTGCTTCGAAAAACAAATAAATTTGAAATTTTTATTAATTAAATTTAAGTTCCATATTTTTCACGATTTCTTTAATTTCGGATGGGGTGAACATTTCTTCGTCATTTTCCATTGTAAATATATTATAAATTAATTAATATTTACGAATTAACAAGATTAAACTGTTCTATTCGCAACAAATAGAATGACATTTCTCAAGTATGTTTTTTCATAGCAACCAATAAGAACTGCATAGCAACAGATGCTTGCTGATACTAATAGCACAAAAAATATTAAAAATAATCATTAAATTAATGTTAAATGTAAACAATCGGAGAAAAAATTATATGTTCAACACGGCAGAAATGCAGATTTACTGCCTTGGCTGGTTTCACAGCTTCGGCTTGACCTCAGCTGTGAAATACCAACTGCGTCAGTAAATCTGCTACTTTTCTGCCTTGTTAAACAAATAACTATTTTGCTCGCTTCCGTACTGGACCCCCCAAATATTTTGGTCACGGGCCGCCACTGTGTTTAATTAAACCCGAATTTAAAGTATTGGAATATTTATTAGTTTTGATGCATTTGTAATGCGTTTTACTATAATTAAACTTGATTCTAATTTTCGATTCCATCCACTATCATTAAATAATAACCGAGAAAGCTGGCTGAAATATTTCAAATCAATATTGAACTGTTAAATAATTTTGGAGACTACTGTAATAAGTATGCAGCACCATAGCGATATTCCAATTTCAACTATTTTGAATAAGGCAGCAATTACTGCTTGTACCGATAGTCAACGATCTAAATTTACATACCTACCAGGGGTTCCTATTGTAAACCGACGGTTTCAATTCAAACTACAATTAGAGCCGTACCCTTAAGTATCACAGACGACGATATTGGATTTTCTAATACCTCTTCCTGTGCAATTTAAAATTTGAAATATTACTAGTTTTAATGTCATCGATTCACGTTCTGTTTATTCTGTAAAATTACAATATTTGTTCTTTTATACTGTTCAGTTTTGTTTATTTGCATTAACTACAGTAGTTTTTCATAGCAACATAGAGGAAAATAGCCAAGTATAGTTTCAGTTTGTATTTAAAAAAACATAACTTTATGCTATAACTCGAATACCAAACCAGGTATCAAAAATGTAACTATTTTAGGATATTAACCATAAAATTATCTAAAACTTTTTCCTTTGTAACTTTTCTCTATCTCAAATAATAAGAACGCTAGATGGATTTGAAACATACGACAAAATTCATAATTTTTTATGTATCTAGTAAGCCATGTAATTCTGCACAACTTTCCCCATTTAACCTTTTCTCTAACTCCCTTAGTTTACAAGATCCCTGTAGTAAAAATTAAAAAATCTCACCCTGTATAGTCTTCGTATCCATTACTTTGTTTTCGTTTTGCTTGCTACATTTTTGCAGTGTTTATCCGCCTTAAATTTCATGTAACAATAATTAGAGCTTGTCATCCAAAATATAAAGACAATGGATGTTAACATGTCTAAATCCGTCGTGAAAAGCTTCTCCCCAAAACATTACCCTTAACTGCAGTAATATAAAGTAAAAACGTAACTAATCCTGCTTTACGTGTAAATTAAATCCTAGCTGGGAAACGTAGTTAATTAGCTTTAGCAGTGAATAATCTTGCCCCGCACTTGTTGGATTCTTGTAAATTATTTAATCCTTTTTCTGAAGGTTTTTCTTTACAGTGCCATTTTAATCGACCTTTTTTTAATCGTGTTTCATAAAACTAAATGAACTCATTTGATATGCTAGAAGAATCTTTAGGAAAAAGGCAAAGAAAGTTTTATATACTTGTGGTTAAAAATTTTCTGTGCTTAACTGATTTTATGTGCAAAAGCTCTCTGTTCTTGGTTTATATTAAAATGTAGAAGTAAGGTGTCAGGTTATTACTTAAAAAAAGTAAATTATACCTACATACTAGATACGAAGATACCAAGAATAATAATTACAATCAATAAAACAGTTAATATTCCTCCTTCTATAAAAGCTGTGTAATTTTTCTCGAATTTTTGTCTGTAAAAGTTCTTGCAAGTTGTTAGCCTGAAAATCGATCGGTCTTACAATAAAACATGCAAATCTTTGCTAAAAGAACCGCAATACGACTGTTGTTCCATCCAACAAACGGTCCTATGTAAATTTCCCATGACGTTATCTCTCGTATAAATTCATGCGTGTTTCAGTACTTTTGACGGGATTACTGCCAGCGTTTCAGTCAGCTAGGGCTGTTATTTCGCTCATCAGGTTTAAATTGTATTATTCTTCGTGGCTTGAACGCGTGCATCTATTATGTAAATCCCATACACGTCGCTTGACTTACCCTCCAAGTTTACCATTTCAATTTTCATAAAGCCACAATATTTCTTGCCAGCATACTTGCTGTTGTAATATAAATTACTAATCAATATGTTTATAAACACTTGGCATTTTTGAAGGTATTATCAGCGTTTACGTTTTAATGTGGAATTTATATTACTGACGTCAATATATTATATTCATAATCAAAGTTTAGAACAAATTTGCATCATATCATAAAGTACACTAGAAAGGAACGCTTAAAATCAATTTGACTTTCACGAAAAATATTTTAAAGCTGAAGTATTTATAGTAATGAAAGATCGTTTTATGAAAAAAAAAAATTAAGGGTGGGTGTGTGTGTGTGTGTGTGTATGTAACGCCTGTAACGCAAAAACTAGTGAACCGATTTTGATGAAATTTTAAATGAAGGGGTATATCGAAAATTCATCGACAAAATAAGCTTTTCAAAAAAATCCGAAACCGGAAGCGGAAGTTAGACATGTTTTTTTGGTATCATTTTTTTCAGAAGCGGAATTTTGAAAATCTGAGTAGGGGATATCAAAGAAGGGCATAATTCAAGGGAAACAGTTTTTTACCGGACTCTCTAACTTCAAAATGGCGGTCGCTATGAATTTTTCAAAATTTCGATTTTAACGCCCCGTAACTCAAAAACCAGTTATCTGATCAGGTTCCGCAACAACTTGTTTGAAAGCCCTTTGGCTGTACTACACCAAGAAAAAAAATTTTTTACTAAATCCAAAAACGGTCGCAACGGCGCTCTTCCAAAAATTTTGAAATTTTTGAAAAATTATTACAAAAAAACTGGTCTAAGGAATTTGTTTAAATTTTCTATACTTATGCAGCTTGGTATTAGCTACATTTTTGTTTTTTGATGAACGCCATAATTCCACTGTGGCGCCCTCTACGAGGTTTTGAAAATCGAAAATTGATGTTCCTATAGCGCCTTTATTAGTCAAAATATGAAAAAAGTTTAATTATAAAAGTTGTTCAGTATATAAATTTACATTTTTCTAAATTTATATCACGTATACAGGGTGTTTGGTTTTCACAGTACAATAAGCAACTTTGTTATTTTAAATGAAACACCCTATATATTATTATATAATTGAATGCAAAATTAAATTGTCTATCACATAGTATAAGGTATTCATATGGCTAAAATGTACGGTTAAGGAGAAATTCGTGAATATTGAACTTTAAAACAGTGTAGGGTGAAATTTGTAAGTGCCGATATGTTCAAGTGACCATGCGCGGGACGGGAATTCCTTGTCGCCGGCTAATCCTAGCAGCCTATGAATATAAATAATCACACATGCGCAGATGAACACAATCGGCACTTGTGTTAATTTTCCATATACTAATTTTCAAGTTTAGTTTATCGGTTGTGGCGAACAATACTGTTGAATACCAAAAACGAATGTTTATTTTTAGTATGGGAAAGTCCAGGGGAGGTTTGCACCTCCACTTTTTTAAATTATTGTGCTCTCGTGCTTTACCTAACAACAATGTTTTGGGAGCTACTACTGAAATTTTCGATAAAAATCCAAGGTCTTGTTATATTGTATATAATTAAACTTTAAAGTTTGTAGCAGCGAGTTTCGTGATTTATCAGCGAATAAAAACGGCGGATGTGAAAAGTCGAAGCAATTTTCACATCCACTGCTTTTCTTCGCTTAAAAATTTGCCATACCGATCGTTAATATCTTGGGATTCTAAGCAACGAGTCCAAGGAATAAAACCTATAGTGGTACTTCCATTAAGTAATATACAAGAACATGGAGCTATCCCACCCAATAGTTGCGTTCCATGGACTCAGCAATAAATTGTAATTGAACGCTCATCATTCTTCTAACTTAGTCTACATTTTTTACTCTGGAAGAGGTTTACAGCAGTTTTACATAACTTCCTGTTTGGATCAAGGAAGGATTTTTCAACGTACTATGACCATTTTCCTGCTGAATTGCGTTGAATTGACTCTGCAACTCAGAACAAAACTGCTCTCACAGCCTCTATAGAAAACCATAAAACGCGTCGTTTTGAGTCGCTGACATGGTCTCTTTAAAAACGAGTTGGGAAGTGAATCTTCAGTTCCAATTGATGTGTGATTCAGTGTGTATATGAATAAAACGTTAGGAAAATGCTCGCTCCAATTATGCTTATGATTGAAGAAAGAGAAGAAGAAGAAGAAAGTCTCTTATTAAGTCTCTACAAGTCACAAGGCGAGACAAACAAGATGTTTCGAAATAGAATATCTGAAGAATGCTGCCGACGCTTTAATAGCATATTGGACACCACAGTAGAGAAGACGTTTTATTTCAGTCAAGCAATAGTATTTCCGGAGATACGAAGCGTCGAGAGAAATAAGATGCGAGGCTGGTAAATCTTCTCTACCACAGCTACTTTATTTCTTTATTTTTTTCTCTAATTCTCTAAATAATGAAATAAGCGTTTTATATTTTAAATTACAGTTTGTACTATTTTCCGCTTCTCTAACATCAGGGGATGTACTACAAACTTCCATTTCTAAATCACTTTCACTCAAGTTTTGATCCATTTCCAAATTATGTGGAAATGGTAAATTATAAAGATGTAAACGAATAAAATTTCTAGTTGTAAAAAAAAGTATAGAAGCCACGATAGAGAAGATTTTTCTCAGCCGACTCGATTTTTAAATGCGACGTCTTGGTGCGGCGCGGCGCGCGTGTCGCTGAAGCTAGATCAAACACATGCATAATGCACTCGAGCATGCACGATTTATCGCTGCGTTTAATCGTTTCAACTAAACGCACATACATATATAGACATAGACCGTACCTGCTACACGTTGCACATTGAACAACTCTTCCTTGATCCAAACCGGAACGCGTGTAAACCCGCTGCTAGCTTCTTCCAGTATAAAAAAAGTGTACTTGGTTAGCTACTCAGCAGATAAGGAATTCTCAGTAACTCAGCGAGCAACTGCTGAGCGTAGAATACAATATTATTGCTGAGCTCATTGAACGCAGTTATTGCTTTATCTAGAAATGGGATTACCCGCCCTGCTATTTGTATGAGATTAGCATCGTAGTATTATTTGATCCAGGCGTGGAGTGGATAGGGTGGCTACGGCTAGGTGGCGATCGCCAAAAGGACGCTGGGGGCCAAAAATCAGAAGTTTATTTGATCGAAACATATTTTTTCTAAATTCTAATCGTAATTGAATTAATTGACATCGATATACCGACAGTCGTCGTTTTGTTATTGTAGTTTATACCTAACCCAAAAATCCAAACCATAACATCGCCCTTTGTTGCCAGCCTTTGTTGCCCAATACGCAGAAATACAAACATGGACACGTCACTCGTCTATATTTTTTAATGCAATATTGGGAATTATTGTTATTCATATTGATAGGTAATGAACACCGTGAGGAGACAAAAAAGCCAAAACTTTGCAACATAGTCACCCGGACTAATCCAGTCCAGTCCGCCCCTGATTTGATCCTTTAGCTGCCTTATAAAGGAGTACCTACGTAAAAGTTTCATTTCAATTTAAATTGTACGAGGATTTCACTTTTTATTATACTTTTTATTCCAATATAGGAACAATCAATATGCGGTGGTTCTTGTTTGTAGGCTAAACACATTGATTGGAATTCTTGTAAAACTTGTTTACAGCAGTATTTTATTGCCTATACGTATAGTAACATAATTGGATCAGTAAATTGTAAATTCACAACTGATTTAATTAAAAATAAACAAACGCCCCCAGAATTGCGTATTTAAATTTGAATCCATCAATAATCGATTGTTTTGAAAACCCATTTTACATATTTTAATTTATATTCATAATGTGTGTGCTATTAATTTAATTATAAATTATAAATATGCCAAATTATTCAACAGTAAATAAAATAAAAAACTTTGTCCACGAATTATGCATCGATTATTTATGTGTTTTGTTAAACATAAGACTACCCATAATAAATTGCCGTGAATTATGGGATGGGAGTGAATGGAGCGAATTATGGTACATAATTCACTCTTAGGTAGTACGTCAAAATCACAAATGTCAAAATACAATACACTACCAGCAAACTTAAAGAAGTCATTTTCGCAGCTTCTGTTATATGCGGTGGTGTACAAGACATCTAGTCACTGTCGCTGTCCATTTTTAACTTTTTTAATACAAAATACTTGCAAAATCAAAATCTCGCGCACAATATTAATTTTTTGACGTTTCTCGAATAACATCAAAAACAATTGCTGCCTTTGATATAGGTACAATGTCATGGCTGATCAGATGAAGTTTTTAAAAAAATGTTTCTGGTAATTATAAATTTTTACAAAAATTGTTGTCATTTAGTAATAGTCGTGGACAAAGTATAGTATTTAACTCGCATGTTATTGGCTATTATTCACTCCGGTTATTTACGAAACTCACCTGCGGCTCGTTTCGTAAATGTAACCGTCGTGAATAATAGCCATCCTAACATGCTCGTTGAATAATATACTATTAATATCAATTCAACAGGAAAATATTTAATTGAATTATTTACAATAAAATATTAAACAAAGTTTTAGTTCGATTCAATGAAAATCAAGCAGAAATTTCTAAAGAACTTAAAATTTACAAACTGATTGTCTTTCTATACAAAACTTAATCAAAATATACGCCACGAGAAAATTGGTAGCAGCTGTGCTAGTCGTTTTAATTTCCATTAAATCTTTTGTGTTAATTGGCAACAATGAAAAATTCCACTGGGATTCATTTTCCTCTGTTCTACAACTCATTTGCTGTGGACCATTATGTTTTCGTTCAGCTTACGAACACTGTGCACTTATTTTATTCAATCAAAATAAATGTTTGTGGCTTCATCTCAAAATTAATTGAGCCCCCGAAGATTCACAAAATATTATTGTAGGTACAGAAAATAATTTATTTATTGAACTTTATTTAGAAATTTTGCAACATGATAACGATTTATTATTAATTATAATCTTAAAAACTAAAACTTAACCAATCTAGAAATTTATTTAGTCTAACACTTTGCTAATGATGTATCGCCGTAGGAAATTGAATTGTGTCAAGTGGTTTGATGGGTAGAGGGACGATCATTCGCTTGGGGCTGTTTAGTTCTGAAATAACTTGTATATCCTGTTGAAATTGCGTCGTATCTGCTCCCTTATTCCCAAGGTGTAAACCCTTAATATGGCAATAACGTTTTCTTCCTATAATTGAAGTTTCTCACATTCTCTATCAACCACTGACATTATAATTAATTTTGATTGAGTATCAAATACATATTAGACAATATTATTAAGAATAGTTCATCAACTTGTTGCAGGAAGTTGAAAAGGTTTTAGTATTCTTAAGGTTTTCCTGGACCTAGAAAAATATTCAATTCACTGCATTTGTAAAACTTTCTGAAGCTTAACTTTTTCTTTTAAAATTCAATTTGCAAATAATAGAAGAAATTTCTGTTGAAAAATGTGTCTACCTACGGTAAACTATAAAATTATGCGCAACTGTATAACCCCTACACGTCCACCAACAAATGTGCTAGGTAACCCCGTTACCTGTTTATTAAATTAGAATACCAAACATGAGGGTTGCTGCAAAGGGTAAACACCACCTAACCACACAGCACAGTGATATGATTACATTCCTCTAAGGGTTAGTTAGTAAAGGCCAACCATCTCTAAAGCTATTCCTGTTCAGTAGTTTTGTTATGAAAATAAATTTAATTTCTGAATAGAAATTTTAATGATGTAAATGGAAAATACTAGAAAATTCTAAATTTCACTCTAAAGGGATATTTTAGAACACTGAGCTTTTTATTTCAACCTACATCTAGTGATATAAAGACATCGATCGGAAAATAACTACAGGAAGAGAAAATAGGTTGTATTTACAGCATACTACCTAGAAGTTTTGCATTGAATCTAGAGCATGCCAGAATATCGAATAACTGAAGAGATGCAGCAAAGCAAAAGTATAGGGAAAGTGTCAGATTGCTCGCGAAGTTATTACTGTATGAAGCGCGAAAGATTTATGGAAAATGATAAAGAGCAGTTGAGTGAATACACCTACTGAACTCTATCATATAAGTGACAAAAATAGGTAAAGCGTAGTAAAATGATAGCTGACGACAAGAAAAGTAACATTTTCCAATTTATGTCTAGGAAATTGTATAAAAATGCATTTATATTTAGATTTAGGTATAGATACAGTGTCATCGTTTAGTCTCAAGTTTGATTTATTCTATAATATAATAAAACTATTTATCATTTGTACATAGATTTGAACTTCACAACGTAATTCTTCAACTCTAGTCATTGTGGAATCAGATAAACAAAATTGTCATTCATTCCCTAAGGATTTGAATTTCAAAATTATTCTCAGTACTTAACAGTAAAAACTTTCGAACGTTTCCAAGCAATCCAAAGGATAAAGTTAAGACATGTGTAAATCGATCAATTGTTCCTATTGTAATCAACAATATATTGGGCAAACTAGACACGGGATTGCAACCACATTCATCTCTCTTTGAAAAATCTAGCGTTGTCCAACACGTGACATAAAACAGTTTTTGTGCCTCCGGTCGGCATCACTGAGTTTCTGCATCGCGAAATTCGCCAGAAGCAGAGCTTTTGCCGGCCTAGGCCGGCAAAAGTAATTATTTTAAGTTATTAGTTGGCTGCATCGGCTCAATCTGTCAAAGTCAAATTTATGCATCGCGGTCGGAGGCGATCAAACAAATAAATTAGCAAAATCTTACAAAAATATGATTACCTATTAGAGCCACTGTGGTGATTTGAATATAATCTTTAATATGCGCCGGTGTATCCATTATTAAATCAAAGATAATGAAATTTAGAAATAAACGTCAATGGAAATTGTAAGAAAATAAATGAATTAAGTTTAATGAATACAAGGAATCTTGATTTTAAAATCATAAAAAAAATTCCTAATACTAAATTTTAAATGTAAATTTAATTTATTTAAACAAACATCGGCACAAAAAATCTTGTATATTACACGTCCAGAAACAGTTTTGCGAGTGCTCCTACTTGCAGGACTCGGCGTTCCGCCTCGCCCTGCAACCTTACTCGCACTCGCAAATGTGCTGTTTCTGGCCTTGTGATACAAATAACTATTGTTCAGCAAAGAAATTAAATGCATTAGGTAGTACATATTAATATTTTTCCGCAACCGACTCAAAAGTGATCACTTTTGATACCAAAAACGGACAGTGAAGTTGATGTTTTTGTTATTACATTAGTAAAAAAATGTGTGTGTTGCTAGGCAACACTTTTAGTTCCTAGGAAGTAAAAGTACTTTTACTTCCTAGGAACTTTTACTTTTCACTTTTTTGGTTAAGATTTTGGTTTGTTATGTGAATAACATTTATTTAAGAAAAACAGTACAAAGATATTAGACAAAGAATTTTCTGTAAATATTTAAATAGCTATCTCCCATCACAGTAAATGATCTAGCCTTATTAGTTTTAGTGTTAGGATCTTAGGAATTTTAATCAGTAAGACTGATTTAAGATCTTCAATATCATTAATCTTTAAATGTAGTAACTCGTCGCAGGGACAAGCTCCAGCAACACCCAAAATTAATATAACCTACAAACGTCAAAATTTAATTATCGTAAAATATTCGATTTTAAAACTAAAACACACCTTCATCATCAAGTATTGCTTATTAGGAGCACACTTCAAGAATCGATCCACCCGTTCTTTACTAAGAATTCTCGATTTCTTCGGTGTGTATAGTCATTATTTTCTTTTTTTAAATAGGCACGGAGTTTTGAAAATTTTTCGATATTTACCCCATTTTTTAAACTTAATGTTGCCTTCAACATTGAATATTGCGCCCAAAGAGTAGAAGCCTTCATTTTAGTGGACAATTCGGAAAAGTACGCTAATAGTAGATACCACGCTTTCCGTGTACGATTTTACGGTTTTCTCGTTACACCAATTTAAAAATTTGTTGTAGGCAGCTTCGTATACTTCTCGAGATTTATTGGGCAGAAGATTTGATACAACTTCTTTTGCACGGTCTAAAATTTCTGGTGGTGTATCTTCGTTACCATTATCTTGTTCAAACATTTTCGATGGTTTGGCTGGGTTTGACAGAATAAATAAAATTGAAAACAAAAGCTAAGAAGACTTGATTTTAGTAGTAGTAGTGTTCTCTAATTCCTCGCATCTTAATTTTATTATTTTGAATCCGGTTGTTCCGGTTGCGGAAAAAATAGTAAAAACAATCTACTATTTTCATAAACCCAACAAACCCGAACTTTTGATTACTTATTATGAGCTTATTGCAAATTCAGAATTATTTCATTTGGCAAAAAGAATGTCTGAAAAAGCTCAACGTTTTTTATAAATTATATTTAATAATGCTTTAGTTTTAGTTTGAGTCCTACTGAAGATTGGAACTTTAGTTTCCGAAATGGTTTTAGGTTCGTGACATTTTTACAAATTGTTTCGTTTCCAAAACACAGTCTCCCGGATTTTGTAAAAAGCATTGGACGTCAAATCAATTATAGTCCAAAGTTGTAACTTTTTGTTGAAATGGAGAAATTAGATTTCAGATCATCACAAAGAAGCACAAAGTATTAAATAAATAATCAACAAGATTCTGATAAATCAATAATTATTATACGTTCCTCGAGAAATACTTCCAGTATAGTCAATAATTCCACTTAGTGACCACCACTTTGATTAATGTGGGATTTTTAATTTAATTACATAATTTTGAAGAAATCGACGAGAAAACATTCAATCTGACCCTGTCAGATTTCTCAATGCCAATTTCAAAAGAAAGTCGCACACTCTTAATTCCCACTCCAATATCTGACAAAAACTATTATCAAATTTTACCAAAAACTATACGAGACAACATATTTGTTGTCTCTGCAGTGTAACATGTTTATCTATTCATAGCCAGATTGATTCTCTTAACTCTTACCTTCTGTGGTGCCTTCTCGGCGGGTATATGAAAAAATTGTTGCTATTGTCTAATAGATGGCACCACAGAGAGGAACTGTCAAAATCAAAGAGTTGGGAGAATGAAGCTGGCCCTGATGAAATTCGAATCTATAGAAATATAAATGATAGAATATCATATTTTTACAAATAAATACTAAATTACTATCTTTATTTAATGTCGACCTATTTCTGCTACCATGGCTTAACACCGACGCTAGGGAATAAACAGATTAGGAATAATCGTGCTTTACGATGGAATTCCAACCATTTAGGCCTTATCTAAAACGCTAGATCAACTGCGCACTCGAAAAATGTTGAGAAACAAAATTGATACGAGTAGATAGAAAAACCTTTAGATGGGGCTGGAAAACCAAAACAGCGCTTTTAGAAAAGTAAACTGATTGCAATTTTGAATAGCGACTTTACTTCCACTTTTATATAAAAGAATCGCCACTCAGGAATAGTTATTTGTGTAGTTAGTGGGCAAAATGCCTGTTTGCCGTACAAGGCTGGAAGTTTGATTGATGAGACGGGGTCGAGCCAAACAATCAGTCGAATACGACAATCAGGCTTGAACCCAAATTATTATAACATAACACATACTAAATGTTATGAACTTCCTGCAAAAAATCCTAAATTAGATTTTAAAACAAAGTAGTATTTGTTTGGTAACCTAGCAAATGGCCATAAATATTTAAAAATGTACCGCATACGTACGGCCACGACCTTCTTGATTTTCGAGTGAAAATCTAGAAGGTCGTGCATAGGTACGGCAAAATATTTACCTATGGGCAACAACAATGAAAAGGAAAACGCCAATAGTAAAACAAAGCACAACTTTGCAGTCTAAAATTACTACCTCAAAGGACACTTCCGTGTAGTTTGTAGGAAAACAACTTTACCAGGTTCTTCTCCGTTAAGGTCATGCCACACTGAGTTTTTAAAAAAAATCCCTCGTCGATATTACTCTGTGAAAGTGGACCGACAAGTCATAGATGCATAAGCACTCCTACGTTTACACAGAAATAGCACTTCACCAGCTTCCCTTCTGCGAAACTCACGTTACAGGAAATTTCCTATGCGGCTTAGGGAAAAGTAGACTGTTTCAGAACAACCGACCTTCGATATGACATATTGTGGCTTCTTCGCTTTTAACGTTGCATCAATTTTGCTATGGCTAAGATTTTGTTAATCTTTCCTGAACTATTGGGCTCATCGTCGGTTACGGGTTATGAGCTTCCCTAAGCTAGTCCCATTCTTGTTTAATTGTAGCTGTTCGTATTCACTCGTGACCTGCATGTTTTTTTTTCTAACATATCGCCCGTCCACCTAATTTTGGGGCGTCAAATATTTTTTTATATATTACTATACATTTTGTTTAACAGTTATCTTGAAATTTGGAAACATGTCGGAATTTAGATTTACGCTACGTATCGCTTTACCTTTGAACTCTTGCTTATCTTTATGTCGGTATACTATATAATCTTCAAGGGTGACGTCCAGCATGTGCTTTAACCATTCTATTGTCTTCTGTGTAACTTGTAATCTTCCTACAAAGCTTTGCAAATGTCTGTTTCATATAAGTATAATACATATTGGTGTGGTATATGTTAGTAGAAGATCTTAGCTTTTTTGCAATTAACCAAAACTAACCCTGTTCTCATCTAAAAATTTGCGTAATGCGTTGTTCTTTGTTTTTTCCAACTTTTGTCCTCAATATACAGGGTACCTATCACAACCAGGGTAGGTACTGATTCAAGGTGCACGTACGAAAATGTTCTGTTTTGGAATCCCTTTGAACTAGAAATACGAAATTTGGAACATTGAATAAATTTTGGATGCCTCAATCAGTTGTGTAATCAAACTTGCAATAAAAGTTCCCATAGAATCCCAAATGAGGGAAGCGACAGAATTCTTGTGGGGGGAGTTGCAGAGTTGCATCACTTTTCAGGACTTATGGCGAAACTTGAAAAAGGTTCTCTTATTGAAAGTCGATATGATGCACAGTTTTAAAGATTTTTCGATGCGTTGTTCACGTAAATTTAGTAAAAAATGACAGAATTTACTAGAATCGGTTCCCTTTGAGGAATAAGTTAGTGCAGTTTTGATTATTAGAATCGATTTTGAAATTAAAAGTTGCATGTTAGAAATTTCGTTATTCAAACTGGAACGGTCAGAAGTGTTTACAAAAAAACAACAAAAACTAGCAGAACTGTATCGAATAATTTTAAAAAAAGGCAGCCTCGTACTTTAAGCCCTTGAGTCCTGTAAAAACAGTTTCTACCTATAACGAAATTTACTTTTACTGCCGCTGACAGACAAACTGCTGAAAAGTTATAATTTAACTGTTTCCATGCAAGTTCTAAAATGTCATGGTACATTGATTTAATGTAAACAGATTTTTATTGTTAATGTTAATTACAAAAATCTTTACTTTCTGAAAGAAAGGTGGCTGACTCGACAATTGCTGGAAATCAAAATTATCGAAATCAGCAGTTCGAACCCCCTTTCATTTCCTTAATAAAACTCATACTCAAGTAACATGGCAGTTGTTTCTTTAATCATTTTTTTTGTTTACATTCCTAGAACGTATTTTCCAATTCCTATAAAGATATTGGTCCTGGTGATCCTTTAATTAAGTTAATACCGTGGGTAAGTGTGCGCTATCTGCACCTGCTTCTCTTCACGTTTCAAGCTGTGCATTGAGGGTTGATATAAACCGAGCTTTAACCTCACCCAAACCACCTGTTTCAGCTTCAGCACCGCACGCACTTGATGTCGTTCTAGGAACATCTGGAGAAAGAAAACTTTCTAAGATGATAAGTCGTAAAACTTGTAAACTTCATTATACTTTGAAGGTTAAAACAATCATAATATTTACATCACTGAAAGTTTTGAAGTACTAACTTTCACCGATTTTCAAGCTCAGTTTGTGTGAAAAATTAGAATGTTTTTCTACAATATCGTATAGTAGGTACAAATATTTTCCTTTTATACGAACTTGTTATGAGAATCACCCTTCAGTTATAACTGAACTCGACACTTATCACGTTTGTGAACTACAAAGGTTGCTAACAACGTTCCTATCACGAACATACTTTTCAATTTTCTATGTCGGTGGTGTGAGTAGTTTACAGCAAAATGGATTTTCTTGGTTTTCTTTTTAACTCTGTCAGTATGTGAAACATACCAAGGAAAACATACATCTACCCCGTTTTGAAAATAAAATGAACAAATCAGAATGTTCAGAAATATTATATTATAAATTTAAAATTTCTTGAAAATGGCCCTTTGGAAAATATTTTGATGGACAGTAATTCGAAAAACATCTTTTTGGAAAATAAATTCCTTGTGAAATAAATCTGAGAACAAAAATTACTACAAAACAGCTTCTGGGAGCAGTCTAAGAAAAATTATATTCCATAACAATGCTCAGTATTATTGTTTGCGACCCTTGAAAAATAGAGTCCTTATAAATATAGTTCATGAAATAATTTCGCAGGCACCTTTGGTAGAAAATTCTCCGCAAACAAGCCGTCTGTTATATAATTAGAGAAGAGAGAACCTGTAACGACGGAGCAACTAGAAAATATGATATTTCTTTGACGTTTATCTGACATAAATATTATCCACTGGAAACCAATCGTTTGCAAATTATTACCATTAACTCCTATTTTCTAACGGACTCAATCCTGAAACTAATGTCTACAAATTCCTTTTTTAAACCTATTTTCTGTAGCATATTTTGTTCAGGTTTTTTAACATTTTCTCTTAAAACGCTTTACCATACAATTGCCCGCCCCCCTTAGGCAAAGTTCTAATCTGATTTTGAAATACAATTGTCAATAAAAACAAACCGAAAGAGCTTTTAATTTTAAAATGTATAGAATAGAAAAACAACGGAGGCAAAAAAAATTGAACTGCTTTTCAGGAAATACAGGGTGATCAAAAATGATTGAACGTGCCGCTTCATACTGATTTTTTGTTGTCCGCTTACTGCTGCTGTCGGTACTTAAATAACCTTGGTAATTTCAGTGGTGTAGACATTGTAATTTAAATGACAGATGGAAATGACAGATGGAAAATAATGCGCAAGACACTGAACAGATGTAAGTATTGATAAACAACAGACTGTTTGACAAAACGGAAAGCATTTTTGATAGTAATTGGACCGACTAGCGGTCATGTGACCTTCAATCATTTTTGATCACCCTGTAGTTTGAACCATGGGTGTATGCCGGGATTATCCATTTTCAGTGCTGAAGGTTGATTGCACCATTGTGCATTCGCTCGCTACCGCATCATGTAGCAGAACAATATATCAGCGCAGCGGCCTTTACCATTGTGTATTCAAAAACAATGAATTCGACGTTTAATTGCAGCATAAAATTGAAAAGGAGAGCGTTTATTTATTAACGCGCACTTAGTACACGATTTTTTCCAAAGGATCAAATAATCATCAGGAAAATAATAATTATTCTTTAATGCATAGTTGATATTAGAGGAAAATATAAATGACATTAATGTCATTACTATTTCTAATTGAACAAGTAATAAGACAAAATAATAATTATATATAAATAATTCCCCTTCCTATCACAAAATAAACGTAAAAAAAGATATGTATACTTGATTTAAAATTTGCTAAGGATTTTCTGTTTATATTTAACAAAGGAAATGTTTTCGTCGCGGATTTTATTTGTGTGTCTAACTTGACAAGGGGTTGTATTTGTCATATTTAAAATAAAGATTTTCAGGTGGTTTTCGTCAATTTCTATAAATGTACAATACCTACCAAAATAAACAAATGCTCGTATTTATTTAAAAAAATTATGAAATCATAGGTACCTATAATTATTATTCCCAATGAGACAGAGTTATTATAGTTAAGGCACGCTAAGGGTGCATGTACAGTCAGCGACTAATGTTTTCACCAGTCTTGTACCACTGTAACCCGTTTTACTGAGAAATATAACACATTTCTATATTTCATTTCATCTTGTTAACAGTGTTACCAACATACCTATATAAAATAATACGAACGACGTTGTGGTACCTCTTATATTTCTCAGAAAAACGTGTTCAGTGGTATCATACTGGTGAAAACATTTGTCGCTGACTGTACGTCATCAATTTTTTAATGGCGTCCATGACGTCACGAATTACTTACTCTGTTTATATTTATTTATTATTTCTCAAAACGTCGCGTCGTTTGCTTTGATGTTTGCTACATCCTTGGGTGGGTTTGTTGCAAAGCCATTTCTTACCAGGAAATGTGCAACTGCTTTTTAAAACTAACTACACCCTTAAACAATTTTAAATAAATTTAATACACAATTAACCTATAAAAATTGATCATGGCAAACTATCTATTTTTCATGGCTAACTAGATAGCGATTTTAATTCCTCGACAAACTTCAAGTGCATATTCCTCTCACTAAACGAAAATTACCAATATCTGTGTCTGTACAAGTCAAAATATTTCCAACAAACAATTATGATTTTTTCAACATTCATCTTTATTAAATAAAATAAAAATTACAAGAAATGCATTAGCTTTAATATTAAAATAAAATTTATTATCAATTATGGTATAGCTGTGTTCTGGTAAAGCGGTGGCTATTTCAATACTCGCGTCATTTTGTTCATGGTCGGTGTAATGTTTAAAGCGGGTGGGTCACCCCTAGGGCAAGCCAACGTTCGGCGTTGTGTCCACGGTCGGCGTAGTGTCCACAGACGGCGGTCGGCGTTGTGTCCACGGTCGGCATTGTGTCCACGGTCGGCGTTGTGTCCAGTCGGCGTGTGTCCAGGTCCCGCCATGAAAACAAAAGACATGAAACAAAATTTATTGAAAATTATTGGTAAAGCATGTTGCACCTGAACTACAAATATCATAAATCTTAGAAAATTTCACAACAAATGTTCAAAATGGTGACCATTATTAGCCAGACATAATTGGCACCTTTTTAATACAGAAGCAGTTACTTTGCGCAATGTGTTTCGATTAATACCATTAAATGCTTCCAAAACCTCTTAATAAATAATAAATTAATTAAAATTAATAAATAATAAATTTTGTTTCATGTCTTTTGTTTTCATGGCTAACTCGACTGCAAATTAAAACATCAGTAAATTCAGTGTAAAACTTTATTTAAACATAGGTTGTTATACATCGTTGAAATCAGAAAAAACAATGCAATCCATTTCTGTAAAAAAACAAAATGGCGCCCATTTAAAATAAGAAAGTTGCTATCAATATCTTGAAAACCGCCATTTTGAAAAAAAAATTGAATGACGTTTTTAAATCGTGCTAATCGAACCTAGTAACTTTTATTTGAAACTTTTCTCCATAAATATTAAAATTACGGAAATATTCCACTTTTTAAAAATACGCATTTTTCAGTTTTTTCAAGATAACAACTGAACGACTGAAAATTTGTAACTTTTCTAATCGGGATATGAATAAGTAGTGTATATAAGCAGCAATTAATATTCCCTGAAAGTTTGTCGCTCGAATTCATAGGTATACACCCTGTATATTCCTTTAATGAAGAACATATATCTAGATAACTTTGTTCCCGGGAATGCGGGTATTACAACCTACTTTTAATAATAGTAGTTTATTAAAGGCTCTTATCTACCCCACAAAAGCGTTTGAAAATTAATAGTAATAGAAATTATACAACCAATGAACTTTACAGAAATTAACATAAATCATTTAGGAAGTAAAATATAAGTTGCTGTAGTATTAAAGTTATTATTTCAACAATTTTCTATTTTTTTCTAGGCTGTGATATTCGATGAAATCGAACTCACCGACCTGTGCCTAGCCGAATGCTCTATTAAGAACGTCAACCACAGCTTTCAGGTAAGTAAAAATCAAATTATTGTGTTTTATAATAATTCTGTACATTTTCCTCTTTATTAAATGAAAACAAACACAAAAGCTACTAATGTAAGCTTTTATTTTTGTCGTGATTTGCGGTTGACTGATTATAATTACAAACTCGCATTTTTACGAAATGCAATTTTAATTCGTAGTTTAATCCTCAACCTTTCATGCATAATATTTCCATTAAACAAATATTTCCCACATTTTTACACAAAAAAGCTTATCCTGCTAAATTGCAATTTTAGATTAAAAAATTTTTTTTCGTATTCTACTTAAAAATTTACTTGGGTATTGTATTAACGTTTTTTTGTTGTAAAAAATCCCTGAAAAATTGGGAGTGCATTGTTTAAAAAATCAATAAAATATTTAAGAAAATCTTTGCATTTGGATGACCTTGAACAAAATCACAATAACAAACATTTTCAGAAAAACAAGCCTAAAAACTTAAAAATCTTTCAGAATTGAAAATCATAATAAACAAGAGGTTAATATCCTGAAAACTTATTCAAGTGTACAATTCGGCCTTGATCGGGGCTACATAAAACATCGAAAAAATGTCGAAAAACTTTCATCTTACACAAATTCATTCAAAAGAAAATTCCTTTTAGTATACAAAACTACGTTAACAAACTCTTAATAAAAAGTTAACATTTTCTTTTTTTACGTTTCAATTTTTCTGAACTTAATATTCCTTGAACTTTATTTCTAGCAAACGCACATTCAAAGACAAAGTTTATTATGTAAAAATGAACGAAAGAAAAATATTAATAGAAGTGCGTTTGTGTACAAGCCATTAATAGTGTATTGTCCAATGACCATTTAATGATTCGGTATTAATTCAAAATAAGCACTCAACACTCGATTTTAGAACTTAGGTGGTCATGGAAATATTTGATATTGTGCCACTCGGGTCACGTGATTCGGTCGAGCTACGAGACCCCACCTACTCTGGGCGTGGCAATTATTGATTCTGACCCAGTATTGGCTATCAACTTGTATCGTAATGAAAAATTGGTGTCATAATAAATATCTTTAAACAAAACTACAGGTATTAAATATCTAATACGTCAATTAAAGTATATAGGGGTAGAAAAAATTTACATATTGCATCAAATTCAGATTTCGAGTAGAAAACATTTTATCTTAAAGTAAAAGTAATTCCCCAACATACAAACTCCTACTCGTTTATTATTGACAGTTTTATACTTTAATCTATATCATATCATAGTGTTATAAAAGTTAGAATACATACTCTGGTATATTACGCTTTTTATTATCCCCGCATTTCTTTTTTATTGCTGTGAATATGTATTTCATATTACAGATATACCGAATGTAGGTCGTTATACGTCCCCATTGATATTTGTTATCATATTTATGTGTCATTTAAATATTTACTGCTGTGCTAAAATTACACTAGAATACTTACAATACCGGCCATGAAGTGTAGTAATAAAACAAGCATTATCCTGCAACGCTGCTGTAAATTTTTATTTTGTAGGAGGTTACATTTACCTTGTTTTTCAAATATTATTAATTGCTTATCCAAAAGAAAAATTTATAATAAGCGTAATTTCTAACAAAAAAAGGTGGAAGTTAAAAACAAAAATCACTCTTTGAACGGGCTTGTCAGAATAAATTAGTATCTCCGCAGTTCCAAAGTAATAATGAATGAATTCTTTGTATCTTTCTTGTATAATGAAAAGGGTGGAAATTTGCCCGCTGCGCTTTTTTCTAATTAAAACGTTTCTCTGAATAATAAAGACTTTCGGCCATTATTCCACGAAACGAAAGAGTTAAATTTATTATTTTCACATTATTCTTGCAAAGACTTTAACCACGGCTTCAAAATAAATTATAATGAATCCATTTATGTTGTCTTTTTTAAGTAAAAAAATAATAAAAAATAAAGTATAGGGAATTACATCCTATCACGTCCAGGTGAGAAACATATGGGGCGCCGCCGTTTAAGACAAAACTAATTTATAAAAATATTTATTTTCTCTTCAATATATATATATTTTAATTTAAATATATTTGCGATTTAAAATAATTAATATATTCAGAAAAAATAAATATATTTAGAAAAATAAAAAAATATTCATAAGAAATAAATATATTCTGAAAAATAAAATATATCTCCTCATGAAAAATAAATATATTCAGAAAAAAATATATGATGGAAAAAATAAATATATTAGGAAACAAATATATTCAGGAAAAATAAATATATTCAGAAAAAAAAATTATATTGGCAAAAATAAATATATTACGAAAAATTATTTATATTCAAGTTAGAAGTTGCAAATATATTTAAGTTAGCATTTGCTGCTTCCCCAATAGAGGGCGGAATAAGCTGGTTTGTATTAAAGTCACTAGATATTGTTTGTATTTCGGATTTGCGCTTTACAGTGGACCAGTGGTGCGTTGTTTCTGCGATCTGCTCCTTTACATACTATTAAATTATTAAAAACTTTTTAATTAATATTAATTAAAAAAACTCAATACCGAACTTAACTTATTAACAGGTCGCCATTATATTACCCAATATTATTTAATAGTACATATATAAAGAAGCAGATCGCAGAAGCAGCACACCACTAGTCTACTGTAAAGCGCAAATCCGAGATACAAATCTGCCCTCTATCGGCGAAGCAGCAAAGGTCAACTTAAATATATTTGCAACTTCTAACTTGAATATAAATAATTTTTCGTAATATATTTATTTTTGCCAATATAATTTTTTTTCCTGAATATATTTTTTCCTAATATATTTCTTTTTGCAAATATATATTTTTTTCTGAATATATTTATTTTTTCTGAATATATTTTATTTTAAATCGCAGATATATTTAAATTAAAATATATATATTGATGAGACAATAAATATTTTTATAAAATAGTTTTGTCCTAAACGGCGGCGCCCCATAGAAACAGTTGTACCTCCCCAAATAGCTCACAAATATCTCCAAGAACCGCTCAAACTACTGAAAAATTACCACTTCGTGGACTACGGAAATTCCAAAATGGGGGATCAGTTGCGAAAACGAATTTCTTAGAAAATTCATAAATTTTCACAACAAGTTCGAACCCGGCAATTGGGTATCACCGAAGCAAATAAAAATAAAACTAGCAAAGCTTCAAAACATATTTCATTTTTAATAGGAAAATTAAATTTGTAACTTTCATCCAGGGGTCGAAAATCACAAAAGTTTGTCTGATTTTAAGATTTATTTGTCAATGTTTTATTCATGATGTGCAATCGATTTAACTCGTTCTATAACAAATGGAAATATCATTAAAACCATAAATCTGGAACTTTCTTGCAAGAACCGAAACATCCAGAGAATGGTTTTCAATACAAATCTTGTCAAGAGAGGGTAATTAGACAGGCAATGGGCACGTTATGCAAATCTGTAAACCGGAAGTTATTATTCTTTTTATTAATCCTGTTTTTTTATTCATTCATATTATTTGAAATTTAAATCAAATTCCAACTAAGCATCCTTAATTTCGTTTAAATTAAAGAGATTCAGGTTGTAATGAAGACCTTGCTTCTACTTTTATCCATTCTGAAACTTTGAAAGCTTTCCACAGTTTGTGAGCTCTAATTTAAAGTAGTTTTGGTCTTCAGAGTATTACAAGACCCTTATATTTATTTCAGGTGATCACTCCCTTTAGATCTCTAGTTTTGTGTGCTGAATCACGTCGCGAGATGGAGGAATGGCTCTCCGCACTCACTGCCGCTTCACAACGTCGTTTTCACGAGCCTGACCAACCGGATTTCCTTTCCGGATATCATCACTGGTAATAATCTGTTAACGTTTAAGCGTTTATTTTCATTACATCCATGTTTCGAACAAAACATAAATAGTATGTAAATAAGTTTCAAAATGTTTAATTTGAACTTCCCCGACCCAAAGCTTTAAATAGATATCTCCTTTGTGCATTCCTGCTATCTCCAATGGTTACACATATATTTTGGATTGGAGGGGTTGGGTCCCTAATTCTGATACACCCTATATCAAATATGCAATTTGGTAGAAAACCAGAACATTTACCCCGTAATATGTGCCGACGTCCGCGATATTAGGACTACGACTCCGACCACTACACCACCAAGGCGATCGAAAATTCTCAAATATTTCTTTTTGTTAGGTACGCAACTTCGCACGCGCGACCGACATACTGTAATGTTTGTAGAGAGGCACTTCATGGAGTAACTAGTCACGGACTTAGCTGCGAGGTCTGCAAATGTAAAGTTCATAAAAGATGTGCTGCCAAAGCTATCAACAACTGCAAATGGACGACGTTGGCATCGATTGGAAAAGATATCATAGAAGAAGCAGATGGAGTAAGCCCATTTTGCTTTTTTTTATTACCCTCTAAACATTCAATAATATTTCCTTTTATTATCTACAGCACATCACAATGCCTCATCAGTGGATGGAAGGAAATTTACCGGTGTCAGCAAAATGTGCTGTTTGTGATAAAACGTGTGGATCAGTGTTGAGGTATGACAAAATAAATAAAAATGTCATAATTAAACATTCACATTAAAAATTCTAGATTACAAGACTGGAGATGTTTATGGTGTCGAACAACAGTTCATACGCAGTGCAGGCACCATTTTTCACAAGCGTGTCCGCTTGGTCCTGCTAGAGTAAGCGTAGTTCCTCCTACATCTTTACATTCTGTTTCGGATGAAGCATGGGAAGTGGTTCGACCTCAAGCCTCTTCCCCACTTCTAGTATTTGTTAATTCCAAATCGGGTAAGAGAATCCCTGTTAGGATATTGAAATTTTTTAATAATATTTTTTTAATTCCAGGTGATAATCAGGGAGTGAAGTTTTTAAGGCGATTCAAACAGTTATTGAATCCTGCCCAAGTATTTGATCTCATTTCAACGGGGCCAAGACTGGGTTTGAGGTTGTTTAGACATTTCGATCCATTCCGAATATTAGTTTGTAGTGGGGATGGTTCTGTTGGTTGGGTTTTGTCCGAAATTGACAAACTGGACATGCATGTACGTTTTATTTTTCTCTTTACAATTCTTCTGTATTTTGAAGCTTTTTGTTTTTCAGAAACAATGTCAGGTCGCAGTTTTACCATTAGGAACGGGAAATGATTTGGCGCGAGTGCTAGGTTGGGGTTCTTCCTGTGATGATGATACTCATTTACCACAACTTTTAGAAAAATATGAAAAAGCTAGTACAAAGATTTTAGATCGGTGGAGTATAATGACCTTTGAACGCACAATTGCAATGCCTAAGTTATCCTTAGATGTAACACAGGCGGAAGGTCAATTGCACAGCCAAATTACTCAGTACGAAGACAGTTTAATTTTACATTTACAAAACATTTTACAATCGGATGATACATCAACGGTATTAAATTCTGCAAAACGGCTTTGTGAAACGGTAAAAGATTTCGCCACACAGGTTGCTGAAAGTTCTATTTTAAAAGGAGATGAACAATTAAGTAAAAAATGTGATATTTTACAACAGAAATTAGAAATGTTGTTACAAACTTTAACAAGCGAACAAATAGACGTTACGCGTTTAGAATTTGATGACGATCCTCAAAAAACTTCTAAAGAGGATACAGAAAGTGAAATATCATTTGATAAAGCAAAAGTGGAAAAAGAATTAAGTAATTTTAATTTTCGAAAACATAGACGTACTTCTAGATTTGTAGAACGGGAAAAGGAAGCATTAATGATGCGTGCCAATAGCCTAAAGCGTGCAATTAGAAGCTTGGTGGAACACACCGAACAAGCAGTTGATGATCAAAATCGACACACCTTGTTAATACCAACTGTACAAGTTTCGGTTACTCCCGATATGGAGGAACCTCCGGAGAATGGCCAGAAAATGGATTCCTTAAAAGTAGTTTTACCTACTATCGAATCAAGTTCAAGTTCTGATTTAAGTCTCTGCCCAACTCCATCAAGTCAGACATCCTCTGTCGTTACCGCCAGGTTAGCAAGTCTCTCTCCTATGCCAGATCTACGACGCGATTCTACTTGTGATGATCCAGAATTAATGCAAACACTACCTGTACCTCCAGATTTTGCTGATAGCAGACGTTCCAGTCACGTTCATCATTGGTAACTATTTTACTTTTTACTTTCCCATACCACCACTGGTATAGGGAAGTATTGATATCATGAAAATTTTCGAAATCGAGATTTTCGCGGAAATACGTGTTTTGGGCCCCCAGGAACCCAAAAAAGTGGTCTAGAAAAAATGTCTGTCTGTGGGTGTGTATGTATGTGTGTATAATCAATTCAGAAAACTACCGTGACGTTTAATCTGTCAAATGGAAAATTTAGTTGGCTAGTATAAAAATCACTATACATTTTTGAAATTTTGGCCTTGATTGCTAATAGCTAATAGGAATTGTTTTTGTTAACCAACTGAATTTTCCATTTAACAGATAAAATGTCACGGGAGTTTTCTGAATGTATTATACAGTGAAGTCCATTTATTATGCAATATATAGGCATGTTGCAAGTTAATTGGTGTACCCACTTTACCATTGGAATATAGGCAACCCATTATACAGTTAGCTAGTTTTTTTTTTATGTAACCATCTATGATGTAACCGAAATCAGCAACACTTGAAAGTTTAACTGAGTTTAACCTCAAAATAAAACATTCCTGACAATTGAAAATTTAAATTCATCAGTAGGCAGGGGCAAGAGTGCTTAGCAGTGTATAATGGGTTGCCTATATTCCAATGCTAAAGTGGGTACACCAATTAACTTGCAACATGCCTATATTGCATAATAAATGGACTTCACTGTATGTGTGTATGTGTGTATGTAACGCCTCTAACGCAAAAACTACTGGACCGATTTGGATGAAATTTGAAATGAAGGGGTATATCGAAAATTCATCGACAAAATAAGCTTTTCAAAAAAATTCGAAACCGGAAGCGGAAGTTAGACATGTTTTTTGGGTAGCATTTTCTTCAGAAGCGGAATTTTGAAAATCTGAGTAGGAAATATGAAAGAAGACCATAATTCAAGCCAATCAGTTTTTTGCCGGGCTCTCTAACTTCAAAATGGCGGCCGCTATGAATTTGAATTTTTCAAAATTTCGACTTTAACGCCCCATAACTCAAAAACCAGTTATCTGATCAGGTTCCACAACAACTTGTTTGAAAGCCCTTTGGTTGTACTACACCAAGAAAAAGAATCATTTACTAAATCCAAAAACGGTCGCAACGGCGCTCTTCCAAAAATTTTGAAATTTTTGAAAAATTATTACAAAAAAACTGGTCTAATGATTTTGTTTAAATTTTCTATGCGTATGCAGCTTGGTATTAGCTACATTTTTGTTTTTTGATGAATGCCAGAATTCCACTGTGGCGCCCTCTACGAGATTTTGAAAATCGGAAATTGATACTCCTATAGCGCCTTTATTAGTCCAAATATGAAAGAAGTTTAAATATAAAAGTTATTTAGTATATAATTCTGCATTTTATTACATGTATATCACGTATACAGGGCGTTTGCTTTCCACAGTACAATAAACAACTTTGTTATTTTAAATGAAACACCCTGTATATTATTATATAATTGAATGCAGAATTTAATTGTCTATCATATAGTATAAAGTATTCATATGGCTAAAATGTACGGTTGATGAGAAATTCGTGAATTTTGAACTTTAAAACAGAGTAGGGTGAAATTTGTAAGTGCCGATATGTTCAAGTGACCATGCGCGGGACGGGAATTCCTTGTCGCCGGCTAATCCTAGCAGCCTATGAATATAAATAATCACACATGCGCAGATGAACACAATCGGCACTTGTGTTAATTTTCAAGTTTAGTTTATCGGTTGTGGCGAACTATACTGTTGAATACCAAAAACGAATGTTTATTTTTAGTATGGGAAAGTCCAGGGGAGGTTTGCACCTCCACTTTTTCGAATAAGTAACTATTATTGGATCATTCATAAAGATGGAGCTAGAAGCTTGTTTTTTTTTTATACAAAGTCGTTACTCTTCTCCATCGCTATTTTTCATTTTATCTTGAAGAACTTTTTAGCGAGTTTGCGTTAGTAATAAATAATATACCTAATGAAATAAATAGGTACATTTTATTTTTCAGTGCAGAGACAGAACATACCACAGCTACTTTACTGGCAACCTGTTCAACTCTAAAAACCGCGATAAGAAATTCAGTCAACGATGTACCATTAAACAAAACCATACAAGTAGAAAACACGCAACAATGTTGTAGTAAACCTGATAAACAACGACGTGATAGTACAAATGAAGTTAAGGGAGATCATGAAGTTGAATTGAAAGCCACCGATGACTGCGGTAGCATAATATCCACTGAAGAAATCAGTTTTCCTTCAGAAGTTGTTGAACAGAAATCCTTCTGTCCACGTAAAGGTAGTGATGGTGAAGATGTAAATGGGCATATTTATCATATTGATTCTCCAGAAACAGATACGTATCCAAACTCGGAAGCTCTACAGGGCGAATCGTTAATGGATGACATGAGCTCAGTATTGGGACACGATATTTACGGATATGACCAAGACAGCATTGAGAACACTTACACGGACGATACAACATTATTTGCAAGTGATTTAAGTGAATTAAAAGGGGATAAACAACAGGAACGTAGGAAGAGCTTGAAACGTAATTCCATTGATAAGATTCGGAGAAGCTCTAGAACAAAAATTGAAGATGATGCTCAATTTGGTTTTGAAAATCGTGCTTTTATGCCACAAAACATGTTCTTGGATAATCGATTTGAAGCAGAACCGATTAAATACTGCAGTTTGGCACAATTTGTTGAAGGAAACGATATTGCAAGACGATCTTTTAAACGAGTTCGTTCAGCTTCAAAAGTTGCAAAAACAGAAACGAATGTTAATCGGCAAAGCACGCTTACAGAAGAAAGTGAGACAAGCATTTGGGGCTCAAGGACTAGTCTGAATAAAGCCGATAAGGATATGTCGAATATTTCTGCGGCCCTTCTACAGACACCTGAACCAAAAGAAGAAGAGGAAACTGGTGAGCAAAAATGTGAAGAAAAACCCCAAATTCCCATATTCCCACAAGTTATTGTAGAGCCACCATCACCGGTCTTGGATGAGCAAATACGAGTAGAACGAATAGAAAAACTGGGTGTTGAATTAAGTTACGATGCAGGTTCAGAATACGATCTGCAAAATTTATGTAAAGCTGATCATTTATCAACTAGTGATGTAACAAGTGCCAATAGTTCTAATTCTAATCTTCTTGGCATTGATACTGATCAGGCTCAATTTTTAAGTTGCTCGCCTGCAGCCACCAGAAGAATTTCTTGCTGTAGTTTATTAAATCCCGCAGAATCTGCCGCATTGGCTGCTACCGCCGCAGCAACAAGTAAATTTTATTCCGAATTAGAAAAGAAAGATAAAAAGGATAGAGAAGAGAATGCTAAGAGAAACAGAAAACTTCCTATTATCAATCCTTTGGTCCGATTACCGGCATGGCCCAGTAAGTATAAATCTTGTAAAAACTCGGTAATAATGTCTACAATTGATTAATACACACCGATAAACTGTAAGTGGTAGATGGCCCCTAATTAGATTCTTCGAAATTAGATTAGCACAACTGTTTAGAACCATAGTCGCATGACTATTTACATTTTTCTTTACTTTCTTTAGGAATACCTTTTTATTTTTCGTGCTTCAACTGATTTTTAATTCTCCCAAGTCCCTTGTCTCTGTGTGTTACAAATTTATTGCAGATGTAACTTCACCTAGCCTCTGACCTAAACTATTCTAAAAGTGATTTGAATTTAAAGTGAATTTATTTTTCAGACGTTAGCACTGGTGCCGGTTTTATAAGTAAATGTCTTCTAGCCAATGCGGATACGCTTTGTGCGGCCGTGGGCCCTTTGATGGATCCTGATGAAACACTTATGGAAGGATACTTTGAACGTTGTGTAATGAATAACTACTTTGGAATAGGTATTGATGCTAAAATATCGCTTGATTTTCATCATAAACGGGAAGAACATCCCGAAAAATGCCGTTCAAGGGCTAAGAATTATATGTGGTATGGAGTACTGGGTAGTAAACAGTTTTTACAGAAAACTTACAAAAATTTAGGGCAACGAGTACAACTTGAATGTGATGGACAAAGAATTCCTTTACCCAGTTTACAAGGAATTGTGATATTAAACATTCCAAGGTATTATTAAAAAAAATTTTAATTAAAACTAATAAAAAATGTAATTTTTATTAGCTTTATGGGTGGAACAAATTTTTGGGGTGGATCAAAAGAAGATGATATTTTTCTTGCACCTTCGTTTGATGATAAAATTTTGGAAGTTGTTGCTGTATTTGGATCAGTACAGATGGCGGCTTCTCGACTTATTAATTTACAACATCATCGAATTGCACAATGTCAGAGTATTCAGATCAATATTTTGGGTAAGAGAAATATTAATAATTATTTTTATTATTCTCAAGATTGCACCATAATTTATTCTATTGCACTGCTGCACTTTTCTAGCTTAGAAGCAAATATTTCTATCAATAGGTATATGGGTATGTATCTAGTCCCAAAATAATATCATAATAATATCATTTAAATTGTTAGGAAAAATTATCATCATATCTCTTTCTAATGCTCATAGTTAAAAAAAATTACACGGGTCACAGCTCTTGAGTGCCCCGATTGCGCGCGCGGATTTCCACTTGCTTAAGTGCCGGATTGTCTATTAATGATATGTATTTGGAGCAGTTACATTCTATTTTAAAGAATTTTATATTTTTAATGGTCATAACTCATAACCAAAAAAAAGGTTACTTTGGACTCTTGGAGTCTTTTCTGGGCCACGTATCCCAATGCCTCTACGGATAAGCCGCTACTGCTTGATTTATTATTTTACTTTTTGCGCAATTTTAATTTCTATTTAACCAACAAAGTTTCATCGCCACCTAAGGAAACGCCAACACCGAATCGCTTCAGCCCTACGAGCACATAATGTTTGTTTAATCGCAATCTTTACATTCTCTCTCTCTCTCTTCCTGTCCTCTCTCGTACCACTGTCAGGATATCAATATATCATAAAGCAGCGTGTCGTTATCCTGACGATGCTTGACTACCAAACTCATCGCCACGTCGCGTCGCGTCGGTCGTCGCCTGAGTTTAGTCCCTCCAAAATTTCTTCCCTTTCTTCGGCGAAAGTTAGTTCCAATTTCTTCCAGATGACGGGATTTTTGATGAAAATAGGCGGTAATCGACTCAATTCATCCTTGGCACCAAGTCCGCAATCGCCCTCATTTTTTCGCCGAGGTTTCAGTCTACCCATACGTTTTCAAGAATTCTGATTTAAAATTGGGCCAGTCGCTTACCAGACCCCGTTTTGATGCTTACCAATGGTTAACTGGCCCGACTAATACCCCTACTCTGTAAAATCCGTTCACGAAGGACTCGTTAGCTAACGAGCATCGTTGACGACTCTCGTATATCTGTAACCGTGGTCATGTTCACCGTCAACCCGAAAAATCGATCAAACCTCGACAATCTTTTATAAACCAGTCGCCAACGAGTCCTTACGGCTTACATAATAGGGGTTGGTTAGCTATCGACATCGTTGGCGACTTTCATATAACTCTCAGAACAACTTTAGAGTGAAATATTGTTCAAACACCGACAAGTTGCACTTGTGTAGACTATTTATTGATTCAAAACAAGATTATTACAAAAATATAAAAGATGTTTCAGAGCGCGTTCACTTCTGCGTCTTCCTTCTTCGCTTCTTCCGCATCTACCTTCCCGTACCGCACTTGCTCATGCGCTTCTTAGACCCAACACTTGTTTTGAAGTTTTACAACCATGCAGGCATTCACTGAACACTGACTGAATGCGCCCTCTTGCCTCCGTCAAAATACTCGATTATTTTCGAAAGACCGGGCATAACCTGTAACCAAGTTTGCGCGTCCCCGGCCTGAGGCGCAGTTGCATTTGACGCAAGTTTCTTATAGCGTTTTCCACTGGCAGAACTAGTGCGCACTAAAACTGCACTTACTCGGTTTTGGGAATACGCAACACCGAGTAAGTGCAGTTTTGGTGCGCACTAGTTCTGCCAGTGGAAAACGCTATTAAACAATCCCGACATCATTTCGTCCCTTCGACGATTCTCCGATATCATAACCTCCAGAATCTGTTTCACACAGGACCATTCGTTTCTGCTGGGCTCTTGTCTTCTGTGGTCAAATCCTAGCTAAACTGCGATTCCTTATCTGTACGTCCGTCTTTCATATTTCCGTAACCAACTCGCTCTGTGCCGTTCATAATTAATAAAAGTAGCTTACACCACCCTGTCACTGTTAATTTCATCCTGCGCATACCCTACTTAAGCGTCACTTCTACCCCAGCGTCCCTAGTTCACCCTGATAGCTTGCACACCGCACACCCCAAGTTACGTTACTTTACCACTCCTTGTTTCTGCGCAAATGTGACGTCATACGCACCCACATAGAGTGAAGGTCATTGTGGAGTATAGCCATATTGCAAGTTAAATGGACCGCCCACTCTATCATTGGAATATAGGCAACCCATTATACACTGCTAACACTCTTGCCCCTGCTTACTGATTTTGATTATCCCACTGGTGAAATGTTATAAAAGCGGACTGCCCTATTCATCCCTTCCCTTGCTTAGCGACGCGTCTGTTAAGTCACTCATATTCCACAATAAAATAAAGTTATAACACACTGCCTGCATTCGTATAGATAGAACATAGCTACTACCCATTAACTTCATTCATTTTCTATTTTTTCGCCATTACTACCGCAACCAACTATTACAGGTAAGTACTTACGTCTGCATCAAGTAAAACAAGAGGCTTTGATTATTACTTCGCATTTAAATAATTTTTACCCATTGCATGCAAAAATGATATCAGGTCCTGATGTATTTCAAATTCTTACTAATCTATGTTATTTTATTATTAAGGTGACGAAGGTGTGCCCATTCAAGTAGATGGAGAAGCATGGATACAACCACCAGGAGTAATAAGAATTTTACATAAAAACCGCATGCAAATGCTTTGCAGAAACCGCGCGTTAGAGAATTCTCTAAAGGCTTGGGAAGAAAAACAAAGACAAAGCATTGCATTACAAGAAAAACGAAATTCTCTATCACATGACAAAGGAAGATACAGCCTTACACGACAAAGTATGCCAAGTCATGAAAATAAATCTCTTTTGGCTGTTCCTCGAGATAAACTACGACAACATTCGTTTAGCGGTGCAGTACCAGTTCTTGAAAAATCATCATCGATCTCAATGGAAAAGCGACCTAGCATGGTTGAACCTATACCAGATATATTGTTTGCTGATGAAGAACATTATCTTCTGATAAGTTTTATCGAATGTTCTACTACCCTTACAAAATGGATCAAGATATTAGCAATTAGTCATACATTAGAAGTCGATTTGTATTCACTTGCGACCAAAACAGATAGTTGCCTTGAAAGTATACATCCAAATGGAAAAATCCGAGAAGGGCCTAGTTTACGAACCGAATTCACTAAACTAGTAACTGCTGTTAAACATTTATACGAAGAAAGTTGTTGTTTATTGCACGATAGAGGGCATAAACTAACATTGCGTGAGGATTTAGAAAATAAACTTAGCTTAAGTTTAGCAAACATGGAAATGGAGTTACGAAAATGTTTCATGTATGAGTCTGCTGCAGGAAGTTTGGTTTATTTACAAGTCATCCAAGAAGATCAAGTAAGTTAACATTTTTAGAAAATTTTAGGTGAGAATAAAAGTTTTAATGATTCGTTATTTAATTTCAGTCGGAACGTAAACGAAAGGGTCTATTTTGGCTCAAATTTCGTACAAAATCTTTCTCTCAACAAGGCTCTAATTGTAAATCAGCTCGAGATGTGGCTTCTTGGGGAACACAAGAAGTGGCTACCTGGCTGGAAACTTTGCAACTAGCGGAATATATTGATAGTTTTGTTAAAAATGATATTAGAGGTAGGGAGTTGCTTAGTCTTGCCAGAAGAGACCTTAAAGATCTCGGGGTTACCAAGGTAGGGCACGTTAAGAGAATACTGCAAGCAATTAAGGATTTGACTCAAAGCGTATAGATTTAATTGTATTTTCCCAAAGTTATCTTTTTGTTTTGAACATTTTTATTAAGAAACGTAAACAAAAAAAAGTTTTATTATAAATTGATAAAAAGAAAAGCACGTTATACTAAAACTAATTTTACGTAAATTATTTTAACGCACACGAACCTATTTATAAGAAAAATTTGAAATTTGCTGTGATTTTTAAATAATAACCTACATCATAGTGTATATAGGTGTGATAAGTAAAATATGATATAGTAAATATCCTTACCAAAAATCACATCGTTATCAATCATTCAAAATTATTCGTCTACTTTCCAATAATCTAAAGAAACATACGCTTATCAAGTAAACTTTCTACTTACTATGTGCTAAACTATTAGAAGTATTATTGTTGATAACTTTCTCTCTAGAAAAAATTAAAATATTTATAACTAATATTCTAAATTGAAAGCAATTGTCTATTCCTAGCAATATCTATACCTCTATCTTCCTTTCTTCACTCTAATCTTCACCTCTTCATTCGATCATTAACATTATTGCTGTTAAAAATGTATTTATCCTAATATTTCTTCTTTGAGTATTGTATGTTAGCGTGTAGAACTTTTTGACATGATTTTCATGTGTTGTTCCTGATAAATATCAAAAGTTAGATTTTTAAATTAAATGTGAATTTTTAGAATTACTATAGTGGTAGCTTAAACATGATAACTATTTATATCTACAAAAAAGTTAAACTTTCAAACAGAAAATAGTAAAAATATTCTCAATGGCGCGCGGCACCGGCTCCGTTTCAGACAGTGGAGGGTTAAATTTTTTAACTTTTATAAATACAAAAAAGCCAACCTATCAAGTCTACCGAGTAGGTATTAACTGATAAATACAAGTATCTAGTTGGTACAACTACTGTTTAGGGCTTCGATTCCCATTTTTTAAATCAGTTATAGTCGGTAAAAATCTTAGACCTAATCTATACCTACACTTTATAATGAGAAGTTTCTAAACACCCTATTTTAGTTTTTTTGCAGAATTTTATGCTGGTGTTTATGGCAAAATATTTAATGTCCCAGTCAAGAGTCAGGAGGGAGCCTCTTTATCTATAGGAGCCGACGCCGTTCAATATTCTATTATTATTATTTGTTTAAGTTTTGGTACATTTAAAATTTAGTTCATATAACAGTAACCGAGTAGCGTCGGCGTCACATCCCCCACCCATTAGCAACAGACCAATAAAAAAATTCCGCAACAAGTAATAGGTATGCAATTTCATTGGTCTGCTGCTAATGGGTGAGGATGACGCTGACGCTACTGCTATTATGCCGAATAAGCCTTGGATCAGTCTTTCTTGGGTGGTAACTTGTTTGAAAATGCTCCAGTTAAAAAATTTAAATCAAATGACTATAGTGGAGTTCAATGGGCGCAGCAATTAATTATTGAACGCTCAGCAATTTCTTGCTGAGCGGTTTTACGTGACTTCCGGTTTGGATCAAGAAAGGATTGCTTAACGTAAAGTCAATAGAACTATTGATTAAATTATTTTTGTATGTGCCAACGGAATTTATTTAAAAATTTAAAATCAAAATTTTTTAAATATTAATTAATTAAAAAAATTAGAAATATTAAAGACTCCCCGCCGTAAAGTTCAAATAATCTTCAAAATATGAGCATCTCGGCAATACCTTGAGAGTTGAGATCGAAAAATGAAATACCAGATGTCAGATACAGACGGAACATAGGTAGGCGTTAAAAAGGAAAAACACGAAACGCCCCCTAGCGGCTCGGGTGGAATTCACACTCGGTGGACGTATAAGCATAGAGTACGACGCGCTCTTTATTTAATTGCCGTAGACCGCGCGCCGCTAGCTCCTTTACTTTCCGAGATATTATTTTTTTTTAACTTTTGTTCATTTGGAAAAAATTGAAAAAATTAATATCTCGGAAAGTAAACGAGGTAGCGGAGCACGGTTTACCCACGTTAACATTCACCACGTGAATTCCACCCGAGTCGCTAGGGGGCGTTGCGTATTTTTCCTTTCAGCACCCCCAAGAATTTTTAAAATTAGGTATTAAATAATTTTTACTCAAGCTAGTACAATCAGCACTAAATTCGGATAGTAAATGTTATACTCACAAGTTGCTTAGGTACTCTCTTTGTTATTATAGTTCCCCTTAGGCAATCTTTTTCCAATCAAAATATATTGACTACTCCATGTAACAATTAGCAATGTTCAGAATACAGAATTTTTCCTTCAGTAAATAGTAAGCAACGCCAGAAAAATCCAATTAGCAATAATTTAGGTATGACTCAAATTAAAGGGCGCAACTCTACCAATTTATTAATAGTTCAAAACTTTTTTACTAATCTATCTCATACAACAATGAAATTATTATTCAATAGGTATTACTTTTCTTTAAAAATTCTTCATCCCAAGCAACGAGTACTAATACAAAAAATAATTTCGAAAAATTACTTCAACTCTCGCTCTGTTTAAAAAAGGATAACATTAATTTTGAATATTTTTTTCTTCATTTAGTGAGGGAAAATTTGATTCTAGAATCTTCAAATAACTGAAAAATAGCTATGATAGTATTTTATACTTCAAACTGTTTGGCACTAAAGTGTTAAAAAAAGTGTTGTAACAAGCCAAATGAATTAGAATTCTAAAAACAAAAGTAGTTTTGACTATATTGTCATCACAGTCTTTATCAATAATTCTAAACGTGGTTTTAAACTGCGAGATATACAATGAAAATAATATAGTGGCATTGATAATCATTGTACATTGCCTTGTAGATGTTACTTGCATAACAATTATTTGCTTGCTTGTTATAACTAAAATATTCTTTGGTGATATTTTTACAGAAACGTGTAGTAATTGTTAGATATAGAATGTAGTTATTAGTCAATTAATGCATTGGATTATATTTTTTTCATTATTACATCATCATTCATCATCAGTCCATCCTTTAATTAATGTGGTTTTAATAAGAAAATTAGAATTTAAATCACTGAACTTTTTAGTATAGTACTACCTTATACTATGGGCCCATATTTATATAACAGCAATCAGTGGAAGCAGTGGTTCACATCACATCACAGTCGGAAAGATATGCATGTAATGACCAATGAGTGGAAGTAGAGAACAAGTCATTCGCATGTGTAAGAAAAAGATGCAAGCAATAAATGGAAATAGTAGAACATGACAATTTCCATGTGTAAGATAGAGATGCAATGAGTGGAAGTAGTAAAACATGCCAATTCCCATGTGTAAGAAAGAGATGGACGGAATACCTACTTGCTGCAGTTATCAAGCGGATAGGTTTTACCATGGAGCACCCAACAGCTGAGCGTATTTTACGTTCGGCGCATGTCTGGGGACTTAGAAAATTATTTCAGCTTCCTGAGATTATTGGGACAGAGGTGCGCACGATTAGTTGCCTATTCCCAAGGCGTAAAAGTCTGTATCTGAGAAATTTTACACCGGCATTACGTTCGGCGCATGTCTGGGGACTTGGAAAATTATTTCAGCTTCCTGAAATTATAGGAACATGCGCCGAACGTAATGCCGGTGTTTAATAATTAATATTAGATTTCTCAGAAACAGACTTTTACGCCCTGGGAATAGGCAACCAATCGTGCGCACCTCTGTCCCAATAATCTCAGGAAGCTGAAATAATTTTCCCAGACATGCGCCGAACGTAAATACGCTCAGCTGTTGGGTGCTCCATGGTAAAACCTATCCGCTTGTCAGTTATCTATTCTTGCATCTTTTTCTTACGCATGTGAATGACTTGTTCTCTACTTCCACTCTCTTTTTTACACATATGAAAGATCATTTTTACTGCTTCCATTCATTGCATCCATCTCTTTCTTATACATGAGAATAGTTGCCTTCAATTGACTCAGCACAAAAACATATATTGTTTTAGTACCAACCAATAGAATGCGACGTTTTCAAAAATGGAACAATTCTATTGGTTGACGCTAAAAACCGATTTTGTGTGGAGTTGCTAAGCAATTGAACGCAACTATGCATGTATCTCTTTCTAACACATTCAAATGATCTTTTTTACTACTTCCACTCATTGTTGTTATATGCAGTGTGTCTCAGGGACTATTAGGTATAGGAAAATTAGCATTAGAAAATTATATTTCGTTGTTTTTTTCAATTTATAGGTCAAAGCCTTAGTTGATCTCTACGTAATTTTCCAATGTTAATAATTTTCCTATGTCTGTATTATGAGCCCATTTGTATTATTATACAGTGTGTCCCAATTAATAGGTACCTACCTATAAATCATACTAGTATTTTTATTTTTTATTATTTTAAGAAACTAGATGGAACAATTATTAAGGTTGGCGGGGTTAAGCTGTCATTACATTTAACACTATCCTAACTACATCGTAGACTTTAAAATTATTAAGTAGTAGGTACCATAAAAATAAGTTTGCAGACAAACAGGATTAAGTCCAAGATAGTTTCCTAAAATGATAAAAAAAAAGATGATTTATACACGTTATATCATAGGACACACTGTATATATAATATGATAATTATTTTTACCACAACATATCAGAATCGATGGTATATTTTCCAATAATTTGAATTAAGGTTCAGTTGATAGTTTAATTTGCTTATTATGAGAAATCATTTCCATAATTTCTTTTATAGAAATGAAAAAATATTAATAAAAAATATTCAATTGTTGTTCAATCTATATCTTGTAAAACCAAGTTATAAAAGGTTTTATATTTGTTGACTAAAATTTGTAGTGTAGTTTAGTATTTATGTATAACTCAAGTTGTTGTACATTCCAAAATTTAGAAATATTTGATTTATCTCTTTATGTAAAAGATCTAGTTGTTGATACAAATAATGTGTTCAACATATTCTTTGTTGTTGTAGAAATGTTTAAATATCAGAGTATTTATTAGGGTATATGTAATACTCCTTTAATGCAGAATAGATTCAGTTATGTATCTTAAATCTTTAAAAAAATACCTTCCAAATTTTATGTCATACCTTCATAAAATATAGTCAAGTGAGTTAAGAGGTAATTGTATTAGTTATAATTTTCGTATTCAGATTTATGAAGTGTAAAATGTCAGTTTCAACATCCTTATGGAAATTTAAGTCTCTTCATTTTCAACTAATTGAATGTTAGATGAAAACAAAATCAAATTAATTGAAAATGAAAAGATTTTAGTCTTCCCTTGATTTTTTAAATTGAAGTGTTTTCAGTATTTCAAAATACTGTGTATACTTGAGGACCAACAGTGAATATTTCACACTAGATTAACATTTTCAGAAAATGTAAACACTTCGACCTGTACTACTACGTATTTATTTTCATAAAAAGAAAACATGCTGTATACAAGCAGTTGTGGATCATTACATGTTAAAATGTTATTTGCAAATGAAAGGATGAATCTTATTTGGAATACAATCTGACCTGTGATATACAGTTTAAATGCAAAAAATGAGAGCAATATTGTTTTATTTATGAAATTGTTTGCACTGTTTTTATCTTTTATAAAAAGTTCCTCTACATTATAAAAGACAATTAAGTTATTTATCGAATTTGTTTTTGTGTATTTAATGAAAAAACCTCATGGGTCCAACCAATTTTATTTGTTGAATTGTAAAACCATAATTTTTTATGGTTATCCGATATTAAATATATTTCACTTAATTACTGTTTTTCTTAATGTATGTTTGCAATCTTATTAATGTATTCTCTTTTCCTAATATTTCTATCATTTCTGCTACACTTGGTCCTTCCTAAAATAAAATAATTTCATACAATCTCTTCTTTCATTTATTAACATTAATAATAACCTTCATAGGATTTTACTGCCTTCTATTTATTTTTCAAAACGCAAAAAAATTAGCAACATTAATTAAAATATACTCAGTGACATAGGACGTCGTACGTTTTAATTCTAGACTTACTGAATTTTGTTCATATCATTTTCTAAAAAGTGTAGGTGCAAACCTCCCCTAGACTTTCCCATACTCAAAATAAACATTTCGTTTTTGGTATTCAACAGTAGTTCGCGAGACAAAATTGGAAATCATTTGAATGCGTAGCTAGAAAAACGAAACTATGCGGGTTCGAAATGTACAGAAGAAGACACGTGTGTATCTGTTGTAATCACAGCTGGTGAAGCCGGACGATCGCTACCGACCGACGCGCATGATTCGTTTCTGTCAGAGTCCAGCCTAAATATTCAAAATTCACGAATTTCACATCAACCGTACATTTTACATATATGAATACCTTATACTATGTGATAGACAATTCAATTTTGCGTTCAATTATATAATAATATACAGGGTGTTTCATTTAAAATAACAAAGTTGCGTATTGTACTGTGGAAAGCAAACGCCCTGTATACGTGATATACATTTAGAAAATTCCAGAATTATATACTGAATAACTTTTATATTTAAACTTTTTTCCTATTTTGACTAATAAAGGCGCTATAGGAGCATCAATATCCGATTTTCAAAACCTCGTAGAGGGCGCCACAGTGAAATTCTGGCATTCATCAAAAAAACAAAAATATAGCAAATACCAAGCTGCATAAGTATAGAAAATTTAAACAAAATCCTTAGACCAGTTTTTTTGTAATAATTTTTCAAAAATTTCAAAATTTTTGGAAGAGCGCCGTAGCGACCATTTTTGGATTTAGTGAATAATTTTTTTTCTTGGTGTAGTACAGCCAAAGGGCTTTCAAACAAGTTGTTGCGGAATCTGATCCGATAACTGGTTTTTGAGTTATGGGGCGTTAAAGTCGAAATTTTGAAAAATTCATAGCGACCGCCATTTTGAAGTTAGAGAGTCCGGTAAAAAACTGTTTCCCTTGAATTATGCCCTTCTTTCATATCCCCTACTCAGATTTTGAAAATTCCGCTTCCGAAAAAAATGATACCAAAAAAACATGTCTAACTTCCGCTTCCGGTTTCGGATTTTTTTGAAAAGCTTATTTTGTCGATGAATTTTCGATATACCCCTTCATTTAAAATTTCATCAAAATCGGTTCACTAGTTTTTGAGTTACAGGCGTTACATACCCACCCACCCACCTAACAGACAGACATTTTTTCTACACCACTTTTTTGGGTTCCTGGAGGTCCAACAGACGTATTTCCGCAAAAATCTCGATTTCGAAAATTTTCATGATATCAATACTTCCCTATACCAGTTGTAGTGGTATGGGAAAGTAAAAAAGGCATACAAAAAATTATTTAAATGTTAAAAATAAAAAAAATAACAGCGGTGTCCTGGGATCCTGTGTCCCTCAGTATATACTAATACTAGTATAATTATAATTTGGAGGTTGCAAAAAGTAAATTATATGAAGACAGTCAATTCCAAGATAGCTACATAACACCAAGAGATATAATAGAAATTGGAACAAATTAACAAAATATTACAAAGACAGGTGAGTCCTTAGCACCAAATTTCCATTTTATCTCTAAATCTAACTTACTTTCAGGCCACTCAATATTGATCTTACTAACTGCATTAAGTTTGTAAACTTAATATTATTTTCTTTTGAAAATTGTTTTAAAACCGTTTTAAGGTTCTCTTTGGTTAAGTCTTCCTGACTTTTCAATCTTTCGTTTAACTTTGTAATTACTTTTATATCTTCTACGCTTCTAATTTCGTTATCAATAGGAGGAATCCATAAAAATGCGAACTGATTTGAAACTAAATCATTCAAATAATTAATTCGATTAATTGCCCATCCAAGAATTGATTTAATATAATCTTCATCTAATTTAAGTGAATTATCTGAAACTCTAGATATTTTTATAATAAATTTTATTTTAAATTATTATTACCAACTTACCTAGATGGAAATTTTTCTTTAATTATATTTTGTAATTTATAAACTAATACTTTTAAGTCTTCTTCACTTTTAAGTAATCTTTCTAATTCTAATCGATTGAACTCTAATAATCTTTCTGGCATTAATTTTCCAGAATGGGAATTAATATTTTTTACATTAAACTACAAATTAAAAGTGAGAAATTACAGTATCTAGTAGGTTCTATGGATAATTCCAATACCTGTTGAACTAATTCTTCCATTGAGTAGCTTTTGGGTTTTAAACCACGTTCCTGATCTTTTTCAAACCCTCCACCAGAATACGTAATAAAATTAACAAGTGCTTGAGGTAAAATTCCTTTATTCCTATAACTTGATATTTGAATATCCCCTTGCCTTTTACTTAATTTACTTCCATCTGGATTTAATAATAAAGGTAGATGCCCATAAATCGGGGGTTCCCAATTAAACGCTCTGAAAGTTGTAAATTAGGGACCAATAATTTACGGAAGTTAAATTCTTTTTACCTATACATCATAATATGTTTTGTTGTGGAAATTTGCCATTCTACTCCCCTAAAAACGTGTGATATTTGCATTAAATGATCATCAACCACATTTGCAAAATGATAAGTTGGATATCCATCAGATTTAAATATTACAGGATCTCCTTCGTTTAGAGCTACGTCATAAGTAATAGTTCCGTAAACTACATCTTCAAATGTTTGCATACCTGGTGTCAACTGCAACAGGTTTATTTTTCACACTGAACTATTCAAAGCTCACTAGAAAATTAAAATTCTTTATTACAATGATTTAATAAATATTGGGTGTTAAAAAAAGAGCAAAGTAACGAGCAAAAAGGGTAAAAGTTGGATGCCTACTCCGAAAAATAAGAAAAACTTCAGAGAAGTCTTAGGAAAAAGGACAACATCCATAAAAGGCACTTCCATTTGCACGCGGGAGTAACTACGAGTAGCACCGTGTAGCTGCGAGTAGCTCTAGCCTACTCCATGATGCTTGGAGTTGCTCCTGTGTGCAAATAGAAATCACCTAAGGAATTATTCAGAATGAATTAAATTTAAATTTGCCGCCAACTTTAACCAATGAGAACAAAAAGAAAAATTGGCAAAAAAATCGCCTTTGTATAAAGTCCCCTTTATAAAAATACTCAAACACGTTTTCTTGTTCTTTTTTCTTTGTTTTTGGATTGCAAACTTTGCCGCGCGGATGTAGCTAGTGGTGCGTGACGTCATCAAATATATTCCTTTAATAGTTTTAAGTGGAAACGTAACGAAAACTACACAAGATAGATGAAAATAACATAGGACCAAAGTTGTAGAAAATAAAATTTCCTACAAGAAACTCTGGTAAAGCATGTGTCTTACATTAATGGTTTGGGCCTGGGAACCCTCAGACTACAAATACGTAAATACGTATGCCTTATTTAGCGCATTACCTCGCACTCGCAAAGAAAATTTTTCTCCCCAGCTAGCCTGATCCCTTTTTTTATTTATAATAACATCAAAAAGAAAATATTGTACTTACTTACATTAAATCTAATACAATAAGGTTCATTACGATCCAATTTCTGACTGATATCCTCTTTACTTAAGTGGCGACACCTATTATCATATTTAGGAATCTGTCTAGCCCTTACAGCTTCCAATCTTAACAAATCCAAACGTTTATTTGTACAAAAACAGCGATAAGCAGATCCATTATTTAAAAGTACCTTAATGTGCTCACTATAATGTAGACTTCAGTAACGAAAATATTGTTTTATGAATCCATACCTATAAATATTCAGTCTTTGTGATTGAATGTATGGCCCGTATGCTCCCCCAATACCTGGGCCTTCATTAATGTATATTCCGGCCCAATTTAAATCCCTCTGTAGTTGCTCGCGAGCGCCCTCTACAATTCGAGTCTGATCAGTGTCTTCTATACGTAAGAGGAATTTACCGTTGAAGGATTTTGCATATAAGAAATTATATAGTGCTGTACGTAGTCCACCCAAGTGAAGAAAACCTGTTAAAAATGAGGATTGGTTAAAAAAATAAAAAAGATGGCATATAATAAAAGTTATCGGGTACCTGTTGGACTTGGTGCAAATCGGACTCTGATTTCTTTTGTGTGAAGTAATCGAATGGTTATTGAAGGGGTGTTTTTAAAAATCTTGAAGTTTATTGGTTTGAACATGATTTTTTAAAATAATTAAGGACTATTATAATGAGAAAAAGAACTGTTTTGGGCAGTTTAAAAAAAATTATAATTTTTTTTTTTGAATTTTGAGGTGTCCAAATTTGTTGTTATTGTTGATAAATGGTTTTGTAATTACGTAAGAATAAAAAAGTACAATCACATTTAAAGTACTTTCTCGAAAAACTTTCCCTTGTTCGTGTAGAAGAGAAGAGATTTCATTTTCTGTGGTTGTGGCAGTCTTGTGTATGCAGTCCTTAGAGGTTATTTTACATAATACAGCTAGAAAATCAGAAAATTTAGCCCAATGGTTAGTCTCTTTATATAAAATTTTTGTGCATTACTTACTTTCGACAATGGTAAGTGTACAAGAATCAAGAAGATGCTTTTATTAAGGAAACCAAAGAAATAATTTGCTTGTCTGTCAGGATGAAAGTTCAGTATTTTTGTTAACCTAACCTGACTTACACAAAAATATTAGTTTAAGATTTTAATCATTTTCAGCATAAACTCAAGTCTTCTCAACGAGAAAAAGTAAAGAAGTTCATTTCATTTACGCAAACTGGTGAAAACACAGCTATTTATTGTTTAACACAAAACGATTGGAAATTGGATCTTGCCAGCGATAATTACTTTCAAAATCCCGAAGCATATTATCGAGAACCAAAAAATGTCGATAAGAAAAAACTGGATTCCTTATACACACGATATAAAGACCCAACGGAACCAGAAAAGATAACAGCCGATGGTATTATGAAATTTTTGGACGAACTTGGGTTGTCGCCGGAATCTAAATTGGTGTTAATTATTGCGTGGAAATTCAAAGCAGCTACACAATGCGAATTTACAAAAGAAGAATTTGTTAACGGAATGACAGAATTAGGCTGCGATAGTGTTGAAAAATTAAAAGCACGTCTGTCAAATTTAGAAAATGAATTAAAAGACAGTTTTAAGTTTAAAGATTTTTATCATTTTACATTTAATTATGCAAAAAATCCAGGGCAAAAAGGATTAGACCTTGATATGGCTGTAGCTTATTGGAATATTGTTTTAAAAGGAAGATTCAAGTTCCTTGATATTTGGTGTAGATTTTTACAGGTATGTTTATTAAACAGGGTGGCCCTATTTAAATGTCGGGATAAGGTATCTCAGTAACTTATCGTAAAGTGAAAGCTGAGGGCATATAGCTCATTTTCTGTAACAAATATCCGCTCAATTTCATGATCGACTAAGGGCCATGAGATAAACGGTTAGTTGTTATAAGAATTGTTTCCATAACAATTGTCCGGGGGTTAGCTTAACAGGAACTTCAATCGGAATTGAAAGACCAGTCCTTAAGTCGACTTACGCTCCATATAAGCGCAATTTTTTCTTTTTGTTTTCATTGGTTAAATTTGGCGGCAAATTCAAATTTAACCAATGAAAACAATAAGAAAAAATAGCGCTAAAAGAATGAAGCTTGAAAAGTGTAGTACAATAATGCCAACAACAATGTGTTATTTGGTAATGCGCGAGTTAAAAGAGCTTTTTCCTATTACTTATGTTGAATAACTTTTTTATCCATTGTCCTTTTTTGAGTAGAATTCAGTGGCTATGATACTCTACTTACTAAAACTAACCTTTTGATTTTGATTTTAATAATATACAGGGTGTGTACGAATTCTAACAACAAAATTTCTAGATCATATTCCTCTCACTCTGTACAAGTCAAAATATCTTCAACAAACAATCATTTTTGAATCATTAATTTTTTAACATTCGTTTTATTAAATAATATAAAAATTATAAGAAATGTATTAGCTTTAATATTAAAATAAAATTTATTAATAACTTTGGCATAGTTGTGTTCTGAACTTCCAAATCTCATTCAAATTTTGGGTTTACACAGATTACAGGTATTCAAATTTCCAAATCTGAATATTTTGTTTCCAATGGTGGTCCAATTATTAATATATTTAAGGTTTCACAAATTTGAATCCTAATTAAAAATTTGAATACGCCACTGAATTCTACTCAAAAAAGTACATTTAGAATGTTTCTTCAACTTTTCAGCTAGCTAATTAAATAAAAAAGTTATTCAACATAACAGGAATAAAGAAATTTCAGAAAATCGCATTTTCCTCGAAAATGTACAAGAATAGCAAAAATTCGTCTGCGCCATTAAATTTAATTCAAAAATTGACGACAGTAATTACTGAGATACCCCCTATGCTGACATCCAAATGGTGCCACCCTGAATTTCTTTGTACATTATTATATTTATTTAAAAAAAAAATATTTTAGGAACATCATAAAAAATCAATCCCAAAAGATACGTGGAATTTATTATTAGATTTTGCCGGGCAAATATCGGATGATATGAGTAATTATGATGAAGAAGGAGCATGGCCGGTTCTAATTGATGATTTCGTAGAGTGGGCAGTAGCGCAAGCAAAAGAAAATCAACCACATAGTACCAGCCAACTTGATTAGCAAATAAATTCTTTTTTAACTAAATTAAGTAACAAAAAATTATTTTGTAATTGTTTAAAATTATGCAATCTAATTTAAAATCGAAAGTAATCTTCTCTAACCATTGGCTATCTTTTCTCAAATCTATAGCATAAAAATAAATTGATAATTTAACGTGTAAAGTAGATGAGTTTTGATATACCTATTGATAGTTTGTAAATATTAAATATTAATAACATTCTGATTAAAAGTATTTACATATTTTGTTGTTCTTACTTCATATTAGAAGAGAATCTTTTTGAGAAAGTATTTTTTATGGTATAAAGATAGAATGGACTTGATTTTGTTTTGTGTTCGTGTGTCAATCATCTTATACCATCGTTATTTATAAAATAAAATTTATAAATGGTTATTTCTGCCAGCGTTTTTTGTTGTATAATTATTTTATAATAGGAAGAAGTACGATAAACATGCCTATTTTTTTATTATGGCATCAGTAGTACGACTACCTACCTACTACTAGGGAAAAGTTCCAGTGTACTGGGGGTCTCCCACTACTGGCAGCCAATACTAATTGAAAATTAGAAAGACCACAAACTTATCAGAAATAATTTAAAGGTCTTTTTTTTAGACATTTTTTTCACCCCTTCTGATCTGGCTAGGAAATTTCCAGAATGTGATTTGGACGCTAGACATGTGGAAAATACATGCCAAACTTCCCTCACCCCCTCGCATATGGTCAAAAAAAATGTACAAAGTTTTTATAAAAAATCGCATATAGCCTTTTTTTTTCGAGTTTTTTCTCGCCCGTTTCAATCTGGTTAGGAAATTCCCAGAATGTTATTTGGAGGCTAGACATTTAAAAATTACATGCGAAGCTTCCCTAACCCCTTCCCATCTGGTACAAAAAAAATCGGAAAATTTTCACAAAAAATCGCAAGGCTTCTTTTTTTCGACAGTTTTCTCACCCCTTCCGACCTAGAATTCGGAAATTCCCAGAATCTTATTTAGAGGCTAGACACTTATTGGAAATTATCCGCGAGGTTTCCTTCAACCCTTTCGATCTGGTTAGAAAATTTTCTGAAAATAATTTGAGGGCTACCCTATTTCGAAGTATTCCGATTTCCAGGAAGGAATTTGTGGTGAAAAATAGAATAAGTAGTATCTACATTTAGATTTTTTTCCTATGTCCTAGGTACCTATAATAGTGCTATAATACTACAGTAAATTATGATTGGTTCTTTTTTTTCACATCTCAGCTTTGACGAACTGGGGCTGTATTCTCGAAGTCACTCGACATTTTGTCGTGCTCGACAAAAAAAATTGAACCAATCTGAAGGCTATTTTCCTGACAATTGAGCATATGTCATTCCACAAAAAATAGTTTGATTGGTTCATTTTTTTTTGTCGTGTGCGAGAAAATGTCGAGTGGTTTCGAGAATACAGCCCCTGAGCTATTTGCAACTCAACTAAGCATACACAGTTGAAAGGGGATGTGTAGCTCCACGGCTAACGTGGATATAATTCTGACACAAAATCCACGGCAACGTCATTGTCAAGGGCGAATACGAGCTGCACCTACTGCGCATGTCTGGGGACTTAACAAAATTATTCCATTATGAAAGTTTCAAACATTTTCATATTTTGAATTGATTTTTAATTAATTTGCAAGTTGAATATGACCAACAAAAAAATACTAGAGTCCGAGCGATTGATTTTGTTTGTAGTTAATAATTATTATCATTAGATTTCTTTTTAACTTAATTCTTTTTAACTTAATGGAAATTATAAAGCATTTGAAGTTTCAAATAAAACTTTTTAACTTCTTGTCAAGAATTGTTAATTTGGTAAGAATCGTTATCCCTCTCATCTTACACATCCGTTACCAAATAGGACATTAGATTAGAAACATTTAACATCTACAGAGGGACCCAAAAAACACTTAGTCAAGTTAAATGATGTGATGATCAAATAGAACCCCAAACACAGAAAATAAGTTTATTTTAGATCACTCTGTAGTAACTAGTAAAAATTAAATACATTTTTCTGTTTTTATTAATGCAAGCAATTCTACTACAATTAATTTTACTAATCGTATATTTTTATGAACAAAGTCAAATTTATACTGATACAATCAATCCTATCGAGTTTTAAGTTTATGTTTCGATTTATTTTTATTTCTAAAATATAAAAGTGAAAGTTCGTACACTTGTGGATATGATTGATAGCATCGGTAAATCAAATCTGAAAACCAATGGCATAATATTTTTAATTTATTCCGATAAACAGTAGCAATAAATGCACCCCTATCTTCTGAATGTTGATGGGAATCGATCAAGGAAACCTAAAAATTATTCAAATTAATAAATAATATTTTAAATGATTAGAAATCCATTAGTAGTAGGTACTTCTAGTGGGAGTTAAGAAAATACAGTGAAGTCCATTTATTATGCAATATAGGCATGTTGCAAGTTAATTGGCGCGGCCACAATAGCATTGAAATATAGGCAACCCATTATACAGTTAGCTAGTTTTTTTTTTTATCTAACCATCTATGATCTAACCGAAATCAGCAACACATGAATGAGTTTAACCTCAAAATAAAACATTCCTGACAATTGAAAATTTAAATTCATCAGTAGGCAGGGGCAAGAGTGCTTAGCTGTGTATAATGGGTTGCCTATATTTCAATGATATTGTGGCCGCGCCAATTAACTTGCAACATGCCTATATTGCATAATAAATGGACTTCACTGTATAAAAAAAGAACACCAAGTCTGGCTAGATGTTGCGGCTCCTAAGGATCATCTTCAGACCGATTACAAACAAAAAATCATGAGATAAAAAATTATAAATGTAAAAACGATAGGCTGAAGGCTAAATAGTGAACACTTACATCGCAGCATCGAACTTTAAATAAAATCAGGGGGTAAATCCCTTTAACTAATATACTATTCATTAAATATATCCCTTGTTTTTTATTCTCACCGTATCAAACAATCCTTGCATTATAAAAAGCACCGTTCGAGAATCACATATCAGTACCACATATAAATCGGGATATTTCTTTTTTCTATCGCAATAATAACGCCATTCAACCCATAGGTGTTTCATATTTTCAAAAAGAGTTAGAGCAAGTGGTTGCGGATATAATACGCTTTTCTGAAGAAACAAATGTTAAGAAAATATTAACTTATTTAATATCTCCTCATACCCATTCTCGAATTCCCGATACGTTTTCCTTAGCAAACTTAATTGCCTCAGGTACAGTTAAATTTATGTTAGTTAAGACCCCCTTACTCTTAAGAGTTTCATGAATGGTGTTACCCAATAATATTCCATTTGCAAAGGCATGTATTACTTCATGATTTAAAGGTTTTTCTGGTGGTGCTATCTGTAGGTAGTAATACAAAATTTATTTAATTCACATTTTTGGAAATGTATGTAACTTACAGTAATTTGATTGAAGTAACAATGTGCGGCCGTTAAAATCCCAATTAATGTGCAAGCATTACTTCCATTTCTTCGTTCTTGAAAATTGTACCTAGACTGGGAAAAATTTGCTTCAAACCATGTTAACCGTAAAACTTCCCGGAAAATACATAACGTTTCATAGTTTGGAAAGAACGGTATTTGTTCATTGTAATGTTGTTCCTTATTTCTGAAAATTTTGAATTTTGATTCGATTATTCCTGACATTAGGAAATACCTTAATTTGACTTTTTGGTAACTCAAGCAAAATACCATGGTAATAAAAAATTATTTACTATTCCCAAACGCGTTTTGTCGGTCGAAGTCTCGGTACACAGATCCCTGGCACCCTATTACACTCATATGTGATCCATTTTACATCAACTGAAAATTTTGCGTTCCTGGAGGAATTTCAATCCCCAGAAGGAATTTCTCTCGTTCTAAAATTCCGTTGATCGAAGAGGACCGAACACTCATCCATAAACAAAAATCGTTTCGAAGGATACGGGGCACCTGTATTTGGCTATAAGATTGAAAGAACTCTTGATATAGTTACTATTAATATACAGTGAGCACCAAACATATGGAACATATCAAATAAAACCGAAATGAATGTTTTTTTTCTAAAAATCCCGAAACACGTCAATTTTCTTTTTTAAAAATACACATTTGAATGTCAAAATAATTTTCCGCCCTTCATTTGTTTGTAAGTGATGACGTCATCAGTATTTTTTTAAATGTCAACTCCCAATTTTTTTTCGCGTTTTTGATACATCTTTTAATTGCTTAGATGACAGTATAAAAATGTTGATACCTTACATAAGAAAATTTTCTAGAAATAAATTATTTAATGTTTAATAAACACATTCTTAAAAAATGTTAAACATGGTTTAATGGTATTAGTATAAAAGAGAATCAAAGTTGTCAAGAAACAAATGCCCGTAATCTAAACAAATGCCCAATTGTCAAATATTCAGAAATTTTAATTGTCGTTTACTTGTAATAAGTATTTAACATCAGCTTCATAAATCTAATATGGCTCATTTAACAAATAGAAGTAAACGACAATTAACATTTCTGAATATTTGACAACTTGTGGGCACTTGTTTAGATTACGGGCATTTGTTTCTTGGTACCTTTGATTTTCTTTTATGTTTATCAATACTAATACCATTAAACCATGTTTAACATTTGTTAAGAATGTGTTTATTAAACATTAAATAATTTATTTCTCGAACATTTTCTTATGTAAGGTACCTATCAACATTTTTATACTGTCATTTAAGCAATTAAAAGATGTATCAAAAACGCGAAAAAAAATTGGGGGTTGACATTTAAAAAAATACTGATGACGTCATCACTTACAAACAAATGAAGGGCGGAAAATTATTTTGACATTCAAATGTGTATTTTTAAAAAAGAAAATTGACGTGTTTCGGGATTTTTAGAAAAAAACATTCATTTCGGTTTTATTTGGTATGTTCCATATGTTTGGTGCTCACTGTATAACGCATTCACAGGCCATTCAGGCCCATTGCTGCACAATCTTCCTCCACTCTGTCTAGTGGCATGTTTGGTAGGTACCTATGGCTAAATAGCATTTTTCGAGAGTTTTCATTTAATATGTGACACTGACACGGGGTATATCGCCGTCTTAAGATTTCAAAGTTGAGAGTGGTGGGGGTAAAATGGGTGAATTGAAAAAAACAAAAGTACCTATTTATAAACCGTGACCCCCTAGATGTTACAACATGTGGCGAAACACGGATAGTATTATCATCACATCAAAATTCGTTTCCAAGTGTGGATTATTTTAAATGTGCAACCCCGTATATCTTTTTAAGTAAAAATACCCAAACGCATTTCTATGAAATGCCTAAAAGCCCTCTAAACAAAATTTTAAAAATATCTGACAGATATACTAACCCCTAAAGGGATTTACGTGGTCTTTTACGCGGGCTGTAGCTCCCTAATAAACATTTGTTTAATGATTCGGGGATGAGGATAGCTCAGCGGTATAATCGACAAAATTCTAAGTTAAATTACAAATGCCGCAAGTTTGAATATTGCACATAGTACTACCTAGTTAAACCTGCTCTGTCCATGAATGTGTGTGATTTCGTATTTAAGGGCATATCGCATATCAATTCAGTAGTTGGCGTCCCCCATGGAGTGCACTCGTAAATAAAATAAAACTTTATTTAATGATGTTGATTGCAAATGAGGCGGAGCTGGAAGCTCCTGCATTTAGGCCGCTAGGCTAGGGCCCAGGCCCATTGTGCTCCCCTTGGAATAAGATTCACTATGCACGGACAGAATGTGTATCGCTTGATTCCAAGAAAAGGGAGCCAAGGTATCCTGTTCCTTATGGCACCTGTAGAGGTTGTTTTTGGAGGTTTCCTCCGGATCTTGTATTCTTGACATTTCCAACACCGGTCAGAAGGAATAATTCCTATGATGTGGAGAATGGAGATGCTTGTGGAGGTGTTCGTGCCTTGTTAGAAAGCCTGTTATAATCCTGATCTGTCTTCTACCCAGACTGAGAAGGTATTTTGCGGCTCTTGCTTGTCTGGCGTATATACAAATGAAGGACAATCTTGCTGAAAAAGCGCCATAGCGCTTTCCCGGATGTCATGCCTCACCTGTTTCAGAGATATTCCGAAAGCTGATTTTGGACCTAATAGAGGATCACTAGCCCCTGCTATAGCTAGGGATAAGCGGATAGCCCTCACTAATCGGCTCCCAACAGCTGAGCGTATGTATATTCACAAGTCCACTGGGTAAAAATAATTCAAACTGCAACTAACCTAAAGCAAAGACCTTGCAGAGACTAGTGAGGCGCCCCACTGACTTTAGGTTAGTTGCAGTTTGAGAATTATTTTTCACAAACCCAGTGGACTTGTGTATATACATATGCTCAGCTATTGGCAGCCGAACTGTGAGGGCTATCCGCTTGTATAAAATCGGTGCTTAATATACAATACAGTTCCCCCCCAAATTTATGTTCCTACTACTCGAAGCGACTAAAACCATCGGTCATCTGCGTTGATCCAACATCGACAGATCAACAAAGACGACGCTCAAATGCACTGAATTTTTGCAGGAAGCATTTTTTTTTGTTTGTAAGCCTAAAATCGTTACTGAAAAAAATATTCCAGATACGGTTTTCTATTGTTTTTGAGCTTATAATCATTACTGAAAAATGATCCCCCTCCCTCTATGGCATTTGTATCTGAAGTTCTAGTTTTTAAGCCTAGAATCATTAGTGAAAAATTACAAGGCAAATCTAATGCCCCTCTCGTTTTTGATCAAAGTTGCCAATTTTCTGAAATAATCTGAAAAAATGAAAACCGCTTAAATTTTCAACCCACAATATGTTCTTAACCATCGCAGATACAAGAAAAGTATAAGAGAGATAACTGATAGATATTCTTACGTAGTATTAGAAAAAAATATGTTTGCATTGTTTTGTTTCTTTTTTTGAGAAAATGGAAAGTTTATGTCATAAACTTCCATTTTTTTATATGGAACCCATAGTCTGATTTGAGACAATCAAATAGGATTTTTTTTTCTGATTTCTAAAACGTTTCCTATAATACAGGGAATGCTTGTATGGGTAACTTTGATATTGTAAGACTTACCATTACAAATATACCCTTACAAGGTGGGTAGATTATTGTCGCCCTGTATAGGTACTACACTTAAATTTTCTCTTTGCTTGTTTATTTAAAATCCTGTACCACTTGAATGTTTTTTTACAGTATAACATTTACTACAACTTAATCTAAAATCTAATCCTATAATAATCAAAGGTTAACATTTAAATAAATATTGTAAATACTTGTGGAATTACATTTATATTCACTCATTCAATATTTAGAAGGTTCGTCACAAATAAGTGTCTTCATTTTATGTTACTGTAAACAACTGTTCAGAATCTATGTAGACAGTTTGCTATTTATATGGTTTTTAACACGTATGGACCTTTATATGATCTTGTAAGGTATTCTTTCATGAACATCTATATTCACAGATTTAAATTTAAATGGTTTTAAATGGTTTCTGACCCTTATGGGTTTTCAGATGATTTTTTAAGGTATTCTTATATGAACTTCTATATTCACATAGATCACATTGAAATGGTTTCTCACCCGTATGGGTTTTCAGATGACTTTGTAAGTTACCCTTCTGTACACTTGTATATTCACAGATATTGCATTTAAATGGTTTCTCACCTGTATGGGTTTTCATATGATTTTGTAAGGGTTGCTTCCATGAACTTCTATATTCACAGATATTGCATTTAAATGGTTTCTCACCCGTATGGGTTTTCATATGATTTTGTAAGGTAAGCTTCAATGAACTTCTATATTCACAGATATTGCATTTAAATGGTTTCTCACTCGTATGGGTTTTCATATGATTTTGTAAGGTAAGCTTCAATGAACTTCTATATTCACAGATATTGCATTTAAATGGTTTTTCACTCGTATGCTTCGACATGTGATTTTGTAAGCTACTCTTATATGAACTTCTGTATTCACATAGATCACATTTAAATGGTTTCTCACCCGTGTGGGTTTTCAGATGATTTTTTAAGGTACTCTTCTGTACACTTCTGTATTCACAGATATTGCATTTAAATGGTTTCTCACCCTGCTGTTTTAAACTACCATCTGAATGATTGCTCAAGTTGTCTTCCATTGGGCATTTTTTGCTGTATACTGGAGATTGACAATCTAAACGTTCGCCTTGAATATCTTGCTTGATTTCTGTTTTTCTGTCGTCAGTTTCGTTTTTTATATTCAGCTCCTCGGTCAGCAAAGGCTCAGTCTTAATATAAATATCATCATCATCATTATTAATATTAAATTTCACATCAGGAGTTTCAGATTTTATTTGGGTATCCAAGAGTGTGCTGGGATTTTCTTGTTTTACTGAAATCATTAACACTTTGCCAAAGTATATTTCTCAACACTGATGGCTATTATTCACAACGATTAAGCCATACATCAGGGGATAAACTAAACTACCCAACGTGAAAGACTTTCCAGGGATTTCCCAAAGAGTACCCAAACTGCCCAGGGACTTCCTGAGCCTTCCCAAGTACTACCCAGACGTCCCAGGGACTACCCGGACCTCCCCTACCCAGACGTTCTAGGGACTTGCTGATACTTCCCAATGACTACCCAGGGACCGGGTCTGGATGACTTTAGGACCCACGGAGTTGGGTCTTGAAAAAATCAGAGAATGTAGCCGTATTGGCCCTCTTTTCAAAAATGAAAAAAAATTTGCGGACCATAGGTTTCCTAAAAAAAATTCTTAAAGTTTCCAAACAAAAACCTTAAACTTTCCCAAAGAAGCTCCTGCCGACGGGAGAGGGAGGTGAGGCGACCGGGGGGTATATGCGCACTACTATGTAAAAACCTAGCAACCATGTACACAGGAAGTGGGAGGCAACTTCGCTTTCGCCCTATGTTTGATATATATACCTGCTCAGAACTAATAACCTAGCAACCATGTACACAGGGTTACCGTTTGTTTTCAATAGTGGCGGGAGACAGTGCCTTCTGATCGGGTTGCTCTCTCTGCAGACTGCAGCGCAGTCGTAATGCTGCTGAGTGGGCTGCGCACGCACGGGACGTCCGTATGCCGGCTGTGCATTCATGGCGTCGAAACCCATGCTGTTTACCGATTATTTTGCAAATATTTAACGGCCTTTAGCGGCCTCGGCCATCGTTCGTCCGTATTTTTTTGTGTACTTAAGTACCCGGGCTACCATTCTGTGTGACTATATCTATAGTACAGAGTGAATTTCCGTGGGTCCTAAAGTCATCCGGAGCCGTTTCTTTTATTACACGGTTAGTTTGAAACAAAAATTGATAACAAAGATAGTGTCAAAGCACTTCAATACTTACCATTTGTTTGCAGCTCAGCTTTGGAACCGTTTTCGTTGTTCTTTGTCCCATTCTGAACGTCCAATGTAGGATCGTCTGTATTCATCACTAAGCCTAAGCAATGGCCTAAGTTTACAACTTCAGTTTTTACTGCAACGTCATTTATGTAGAGCACACACTCCATTTTAAATCAAGGAACTTATGCTGGGTTCTTGTTGTGTTCAATTGTATTGATCCATAGGTTAGATCAGATATTTATTGATCTAATTATTTACATTTAAAGCAAACAAATAGCAACTTTGTACACCATTGTACACAAGCGGATAGCGACACATAGCGCATACATAGCGACGACAGAGTCATAGACATGCGCCACCTGGTGGTATGGGAAAAAAAAATTTTTTTTGGAGGGAAATTTAAAAACTTTCCTTTATAATGATTTTATTTCAATTCAAAATATCACGGGCTAGTGGAAATTGCGCAGCACTTAATATCGATAATGATTGTTTTGTAAACTTTATTAAGAACATTTACAAGAACAGTACCTATACAACAATATTGATTACTAACCATGCCAGCAGTTGTAATTAGCAAGAAATTAAAAAGAACAACATGGTATTAGGTATATGTTTCAATTGTAAAATGCTAAATTCACTTAATAATATTTCATAGTAAGAATTTACATGAATAATGAATCTTAGATTTCTCAGAAACAGACTTTTACGCCTTGGGAATAGGCAACTAATCGTGCGCACCTCTGTCCCAATAATCTCAGGAAGCTGAAATAATTTTCGAAGTCCCCAGACATGCGCCGAACGTAAAATACGCAAAGCTGTTGGGAGCTCCATGGTGAAACACAAGGTGGTGAAACCTATCCGCTTGTCTAAATCGCGAGGTTGTCCTTTGGATCCTGTTAATCACGCATGATCATGGTATGTGATGCGCCTGCGCACATGTCGACATTTCGGACTTTATTTTGGACAGCTTTGAAACTCATTTTAGACCAGTTAACTTTGCGTATGCGCCAAAGTCGACGTCCGGTGTTGCCAGATTGATTGAGATGCGAGTATTGAAATAGCCACCACTTTACGCGCATGCGTGACGTATGTACACGTTGTCCCTAGAAATTTTGAATACGGACATTTGAATTCATTACTTGTCGCTTAATTACCACGCTCACTTTTTACATAACCGAGTCAAATATTTTAAATCACTAAGCAACGGGAAATAAATAGTAATTCCTAATTGGTAATAAACAACCATGGCAATCTATTATAATATTCGAGAAGAACAAAATCGCAGTGTCTACATTACTCGTATTCAAAATTTCTAGGGACAACGTGTATATACACAAGTCCACTGGATAAAAATAATTCTCAAACTGCAACTAACCTAAAGTCAGTGGGTCGCCCCCCTAGTCCTTGCAAGGTCTTTGCTTTAGGTTAGTTGCGGTTTGAGAATTATTTTTATCCAGTGGACTTGTGTATATACATATGACACGCATGCGCGTAAAGCGGTGGCTATTTCAATACTCGCATCTCAATCAATCTGGCAACACCGGACGTCGACTTTGGCGCATACGCAAAGTTAACACGTCTAAAATGAGTTTCAAAGCTATTCAAAATTCTCAAGTCCGAAATGTCGACATGTGCGCAGGCGCAATAACATACCATGATCATGCGCGATTGACAGGATCCAAACGACATACCTCTGTGCATACCTCGCGATTTACTCGCACGTGATAAGGTCATGCAAAAATCTTAAGGCTGAAATATAAATAAGAAGTCGTACAATTCTACGATTTAGAATTTAATTCTTGGTAAGTTTTTGTAACATGCTGCAATAAACAGAATGTGTGTGTATAAGCGTTATAAGACAAACGGATAGGTCTCACCATGGGCTCCTAACAGCTGTATACACAAGTCCACTGGCACTGGGTTTGTGAAAAATAATTCTCAGACTGCAACTAACCTAAAGTCGGTGGGGCGCCCTACTAGTCTTTGCTTTAGGCGTTGATTGAAATACTTCAATCAACGCTTTAGGTTAGTTGCAGTTTGTGAATTATTTTTCACCAGTGCGGTTTTTCCAGTGGACTTGTGTATACATACGCTCAGCTGTTGGGAGTCCAATGGTGAGACCTATCTGCTTGTGTGTATAAGCATGGCATGAAATTAATTGTTGATGTTGATCGTTAGGATAGATTGCTGATTCCTATCACTTTCTTCATCATGGGGGAGTTTATGCTCTACATAAATGATGTTGCAGTCAGTTCAGAAGTTGTAGATGAGGGATTAGTGATAGATATGAAGGATAATGATACTTTCGACGTTCGGAATAGGAAAGACATTGCAGGAAACTTTTCTCAACGTAAGTTGGAAACTGAAGGTAAATTAATTAAATTTGTGGCATATTGTTGAATTAATGTGCAAAATACTTGCAGTAAATCAAGAAGATGTCGACATTCAAGGGTTATGGAATTCCAAATTAAAAACTGAAATTGCTGACATCGACAAGGAATTGCAATTACCAGATGGGATCCATGAGTCTCCCGTAGGGGAAAATTTTTCTCAAGTTAAGTATTTTTGCTGTGGTTATAAGTTACAGCTTACTGTAATGACTTAAACGATATAAAAAAAATTTAATGTAGGTAGATACTGTTAATGTAACCTGACTGTTAGTGGTTGTTTTTTATCTGTTTGTTGTTATCTCCTATTCTCCCACTTTTACATGCATGTTGCCACTTTGTATATATAACCGCTAATAGGATGTTGTTTGGTATTAGGGATTAATTATTTTGATTTCCTCTTCTATAGATTGTACCTTTTCCTCATTTATGCCTTCTTCACCTTCTCCTTTCATTTCTTTTCAGCATTATATCAAAATATTGTGCCAATCTTGTAAGTAATTTTTTTGCATCTCCTATTAAGTTTCTCCCCTTTTTCGTTGTCCCTACAACCTACCCTTTTCTTTTTAATATTGTTATGGAGAAACTTATGAATTAGTAGAAAAACGAAATAGTAGAAATACTTGATTTATGATTGGACAGAGACTACGGCGGCAGATGCCTTTGTTATTAATACAAGATTGATTATTTTAAAGGGTACAATTGTATATATACTAAAGACCAACACAACTAGAATTAACATGCATTAATAAATCTTCCCTGTGAGAGCCAACGTAGCAAGCGAAGCAAGTGCAACCTATTTAGGGATAAATTTAGTCAATTTAGATTTAGTCTCCCAAAGACCAACTTATAAAAAAGGATACATCATATTAAATTCTAAGTAATAGAATTTGTTATACAAAGTGATGATAAAGTATCGTACAAAAATCATATTCTGGTTATTTAATGTGTTTGCGGAAAATCCTGAGACCCGTCGATTTTTGTTTTTAAATCGCCTTTTAGACATATAATTTTCAACCCCCCACCCCTCAACCCCTAAGTGCTAGCAACCCCAACTTTAAAAATTTAAATAGAAAGATACCCTTTGTGATACCTCTTTTAATATAGGTCTTTTTATTCTTAATATAACCAGAAAAAGTTTCAAAATCGGTTGATAAATAACGGAGATATTTAACAAAATGTAATCAAATGAAAATGTCAATATTCGACAAGAAAACGGCTCAAACACGCCGTAAATGGTAGACATTAAAAAGGGCACTTCCTGACCTAAAAGTGTGGTTTTGATCGGCCATTATTTCTACGCTGTGACGTCATATATTTTTTAAATGTTAACCCCATTTTTTACATTGATTACATTTTGTTAAATATCTCTGTTATTTATCAACCGATTTTGAAAAACATTTTTTTGTTATATTAAGAATAAAAAGATCTTTCAAAAGAGTTATCACAAAGGGTATCTTTCCATTTAAATTTTTAAAGTTGGGGTTGCTATCACTTAGGGATTGAGGGGTGGGGGGATTAAAATTACCTGTCTAAATGGCAATTTAAAAACAAAAATTGACGGGTCTCAGGATTTGTGCCATTATTTCTATGCTATGACGTAATATTTTTTTCTTTAAATGTCAACCCCATTTTTACATTGATTACATTTTGTTAAATATCTCCATTATTTATCAATCGATTTTGAAAAACTTTGTTTGGTTATATTAAGAATAAAAAGACCTATCAAAAGGGGTAGCACAAAGGGTATCTTTCTGTTTAAATTTTTTAAGTTGGGGTTGCTAGCAGTTAGGGTTTGAGGGGTGGGGGGTTGAAAATTATATGTCTGAATGGCAATTTAAAAACAAAAATCGACGGGTCTCAGGATTTTCCGCAAAAACATTAAAATAACCAGAATATGATTTTTGTACGATACTTTATCATCACTTTGTATATGTAACAAATTCTATTACTTAAAATTTAATATGATGTATCCTATGATGTATCCCTCATTATAGCTTCTCTTTGCCCATTCGATTAGATATCTTCTTTTATCCTCTTTACATATTCCTATACGTTTTCCTCCAGGTTTTCTTTGTTTGCATTTATTTCTTCATCCTCTTGTGCCTTTTATACAGAATGATATACTGAAATGATTACATACAGAAAATCAGGAACCAGGTTGTATAATAATTGTGTAATGTGAATAATAATTGTTGTTTGCAGAACATTATTTACAATTTTTGTATTGTTATAGGCATTACAGTGAAACGCGAAGATATTCCTGATATTAAGTTTGGTGTACCAGAAGGTAACGATGACATCTATATCAAGATTGAGCCCATAGTAAGTGAGGAACTGCAAATAAAATGTGAAAATGATCAATATATACAATCATCAATACCAAACCGTATTCAACATGATGACAATTATGCAAACAACGAACAACAATATTACAAACATATAAAAGAGAGTAAATTATGTAAAATTAACTTCCCACAGCATATGACGACCGAAAATAGAGACGAACATAATATTAAATGTAGTTTTTGTGAATATATGTGTAATTCGAGGAGCATCTTACAAACACATTTAAAAATTCATACAGAAGACTGTTTTAAATGTCATTTATGCGAATATAAATGTAAACAAAAGAAGGATTTACAGCTGCACATTAGGATTCATACAGAACAGAAGATATTTAAATGTAATATATGTCAATACACTGCGGGGAATAAGAGCCGTTTACAACGTCATCTGAGGACTCATACAGGAGAAAAGCCTTTCAAATGTAATATATGTAAATACACTGCTGCATATAAGAGCATTCTACAATCTCATCTGAGGACTCATACAGGAGAAAAGCCTTTTAAATGTAATATATGTAAATACACTGCTGTACGTAAGAGCCATTTACAACTTCATCTGAGGACTCATACAGGAGAAAAGCCTTTTAAATGTAATATATGTAAATACACTACTGCACAAAAGAGCGGTTTACAAGATCATCTGAGGACTCATACAGGAGAAAAGCCTTTTAAATGTAATATATGTAAATACACTACTGCACATAAGACCAGTTTACAATCTCACCTGAGGAGTCATACAGGAGAAAAGCCTTTTAAATGTAATATATGTAAATACACTGCTGCACATAAGACCAGTTTACAATGTCATCTGAGGAGTCATACAGGAGAAAAGCCTTTTAAATGTAATATATGTAAATACACTACTGCACATAAGACCAGTTTACAATCTCACCTGAGGAGTCATACAGGAGAAAAGCCTTTTAAATGTAATATATGTAAATACACTACTGCACATAAGACCAGTTTACAATCTCATCTGAGGAGTCATACAGGAGAAAAGCCTTTTAAATGTAATATATGTAAATACACTGCTGCACAAAAGGGCAATTTACAATGTCATCTGAGGACTCATACAGGAGAAAAGCCTTTTAAATGTAATATATGTAATTTCACTGCTGCACATAAGAGCGTTTTACAATCTCATCTGAGGGGTCATACAGGAGAAAAGCCTTTTAAATGTAATATATGTAAATACACTACTGTGGATAAGACCAATTTAAAACGTCATCTGAGGAGTCACACAGGAGAAAAGCCTTTTAAATGTAATATATGTAAATACACTACTGCACATAAGACCAGTTTACAATCTCACCTGAGGAGTCATACAGGAGAAAAGCCTTTTAAATGTAATATATGTAAATACACTGCTGCACATAAGACCACTTTACAATCTCATCTGAGGAGTCATACAGGAGAAAAGCATTTTAAATGTAATATATGTAAATACACTGCTGCACAAAAGGGCAATTTACAATGTCATCTGAGGACTCATACAGGAGAAAAGCCTTTTAAATGTAATATATGTAATTTCACTGCTGCACATAAGAGCAGTTTACAACGTCATCTGAGGACTCATACAGGAGAAAAGCCTTTTACATGTAATATATGTAAATACACTACTGCACATAAGACCAATTTAAAACGTCATCTAAGGACTCATACAGGTGAATAAAATAAAAATAAAAAATTTGACAGATGGAATTTTAATAGGTATGAGAAAAGATAAATTATTTTAAAAAATGATAAAAATGTTTTAGATTAATTTAAATTAAATTATAAATTTTTATGCCCATTTCTATTACCGATCTATACAGGGTGTTAATAAAAAAAATTTTTCAGCGAAACTTCGTATTTGGGGTCTTTTTATGGTTTGAAACAATTTTTTTTAATACTTTTTTCCTCTATCTTAACTCCTACTATGACTTTACTTGACACCCCACTTCTTATTTTAATCATAATTGGCTAGATATTTACTTTTAATAGTTATTTTTTATACAAGACGATAAAATTATATTTTATCGACAAGCGGAAAGTGTTAATTCACGACCGATGAAATCTCGAGTGAATTAATTTTCGCGAGTCGATAATTAAATTTTATCGTCGTGTATAAAATTCTATTTTTTTCTATACCAGATGTTAAAGAAAAATAAGAAAAATTTGTAAAAAAAAACAATTAAAATTAAATTAAATTATATTAAACCCGAAAATCTTAGTAGCAAAGGTTTCCATGGAGTTAGTCAATCAACTTTTTTTTATGTAATGAGCCCGAGAGGGGCAATCTTGCTAAAAAAACGCATAACGCTTTCCCGGTTCTCGTGCCTCACCTGTTTCAGAGATATTCCAAAAGCTGCATGGTTTTGGACCTAATAGAGGTTCACTAACACTATAGCCCCTGCTACAGCTAGGGCGTCAGCTTCCTTATTGCCCTTGATTCCACTATGGCCTGGTACCCATACACCATCTTCACATAGTTCTCCAATGAGGGCCTGGTAAGTGTTTGTAGATATTCCTCAACGATCCGAGACCCCACCTTCCAAGAAAGTAGGGCCTTGACTGCTGCTTGGCAGCAGGCGCACATGTAGATGTACCTATCTTCATTTCATTAGTACAGGCCACTAACGTAAAGATTTTTGTCTGCAAGATCTTGGGGTGTTTACCTAGGGCAAATTCGAGTTTAAACCTGGTTTTCTTTCTGTTTTCCGTATACCCCTGCCTTCCCTAGTTCGCGACCCATTAAGAAAGGACCGATCGCCAGAGAGCCATTGCTCCGGGCGTGGGATGTGTGTGCTATTTTACTAAATGAGAAGGGGGAGACCAAGCCATCATTGCCATCGCTCCTCATCTGAGAGATAGGTATGGTCGACCTCAACCTGCAGCCAACCCTGGCATGTCCTACGATCTCCAGGGTGGGTTTCCATAAATCTTTGTTTACTGACATTTCTTTTCATATTAAAGTTACCTATATAACTTTAAAAGGCACTCTATTGATAACTTAGACAATCAGACAATGATGTAAATGATATTTTTTTCTAAACCCTTTGTGGTAGGTAATAATAGGTAGTACCTACTACCATTATAGGTACCAATGACGGTATAGCTAGATCAGCAGTAAATATAAATGTGTTAAATACGTTCATGGTTTAACCAGGTCGCGTGACAAGTATGCTAATTTTTTTTATTCAATATTTAGATTAGCAGTGACTAATGTTTCCGAGCAGAACTTAATAATATGTACTTATCTTATTATATGTTCATTGTTTTTTGAGTTAGGTACTTTAACTTTCTCCTGATATTTCACAACTTGTTTACTACTGTAAAACCCCCCCTTTTAGATTCAATAAATATTATCTTCTTTCTTGCATTTTATCTTTTTTTTTTCTTTGACATAATAGGTTTAATGTTATCAGGAACATTAAAAGAATAATAATTAGAATTACCAAGAAATCAGTGATGTCAGAAGAAGCATAGCTTCTGATTAGTATCAGAAAAGGTCAGTTTGGTTCAGTGACTGAAAAATATAAGAGATAATTAAAAAATATTATTCTAGATCAGGTTGTTTTTTTTAATTGATGGTAACCTTGTAACATTTACATACAAAGCTAATTAGTTTTGAATTTTTTATGGTATAACACAATTAGTGGAAAATTTGTAATAACTACCGGATTTCAAATGAACAAAGAGCTTAATAATAGATAGGTAGTACTTATTACAGTACCTATCTACCCAGTACTGTCTACAACCTGTCTGGTCCATTATGCATATAGTACCTATTTTTATAAATGCTAAATACGACAAAGGTTATAATTTAGAAATTTAATAAACAATGTGAGTGTACAAGAAAATAATTTTAAAATTAGAAAGTAACAGAAAATAAATTTACCCTTGAGGTCAAGTATCAACAAACACAAAAATGGTTTACAATAGAATACCACACAACCTATTAGCAATTCTAAGAATAATACCTACACAATAATAGATTAGAAAATTTAATTGCCATTTTTCGAACGAAATTTACCAAACTTATTCCTTGTTTATTTTGAAAATACATAAACATCCCATCGGTTATTTAATTTATTAAGAATGTAGGTGGTACTTGTTGCTGTGCTGTGATGTTTTAATCCCCACTTTTGTAATCAGGTGACCCTCTAAACGTTTTGCAATTTATTTGGAGAAGAAAGAAAAGAGCAAGCAGTCTCATTTCAATCTGCAGTTGAGTACAACCAGCAAAAGGAATGATTGGCAAATTAATACTGGGCGCAATTGCCTTTTTGGCATTTGCTTGCAATGCCCAACAAACAGGCGGTAAAGTGGTGTGTTTTTATGATGCCAAGGGCAACTTCAGAGATGGTAAGAAATATTTTAAAACTATTTTAATCATTTAAAAAAAAGTTTCAAATGTGCTTGATCTTGTGCTTTATTGCATTTTTTTTATTAAATAAATGTTAATCGTATGGTTATTTTAAATTGGGATGGGTTGAGATATGTTCTGTGCCTGTACAGGGTGGAATGCAAAATTGGAAACACCTTTTTTCTCGGAAGTTATTATAGATACCGAAAAATTGTTTAAATAAAGTTTTTAGTACTTTGAAGAAGCTAACTAAATCTATATAAATTTGGTAAAAAAAAGTTGAATTTTCGTAGATATTGCCATATTTGTACTTTTTTTAAATGGAATACCCTGTATATTATTACACCAATTAAGAGAAAATAATTTTTGCTTTAAAAAAGTTTAAGGGTTCTTACCTTCTAAACTTGATAGTTTTTGAGATATCTATGAAAATATTTAAGTGTTTCTTCTCAAAATAAAGTGTGCGTTGAAAACAAAATTACTATTAAAAACAATGTACAAAATAAACAATTATTTTATTATCATAGTAGCTCATAGATAAATACAAAATAAATGTTATCTAACTACAAAAACTATTCAAATTTTTTCGGGTTAATATTGAAATATGCCAATACACCAACTTCTAAATTTTCATTTATCTCACGTGTTTCGTAATTCCTTAATACTGATCCAGTCCTACGCAGCTTTCTTTCTAATTTGAATAAATACGAATGGTTTGGATAAAATACAATACAAAATAACTCAACTGTCAACAAATTTTGTTTTCAACGTACACTTTATTTTGAGAAGAAACATTTAAATATTTTCATTAATATCTCAAAAACTATCAAGTTTAGAAGGTAAGAACCCTTAAACTTTTTTAAAGCAAAAATTATTTTCTCTTAATTAGTGTTATAATATACAGGGTATTCCATTAAAAAAAAGTACAAATATGGCAATATCTACGAAAATTAAACTTTTTTTTTACCAAATTTCTACAGATTTAGTTAGCTCCTTCAAAGTACTAAAAACTTTATTTAAACAATTTGTCGGTATCTATAATAACTTCCGAGAAAAAAGGTGTTTCCAATTTCGCATTCCACCCTGTATAGTAGCATTCGTGTACTGCACCTATAGTGAACTTATATTCCTGCATCTTTCCAAATAAAATTCCTACAATTTGTTTAAATTTTTTTAATAAACAGATTGTTTGTTCAAATTAATTTTTGATTTTTTGATTAACTTTAATTAGGTAGGTATAACCCTGTAAGTAAACAATTTTTGTACAATAACAATGACTTAATTTATAATTTGAGTTGGAAATAATTTAATTTGAATAACAAAATAATATCTACTACATAAATAATTGGAAACATCCTTGTAACAAAACTGTCACAAACATTTTTGTGGCAAGGGGTTTTTGCAATTGTTTCCAAACCATAGTATCTTATCTAACTTTTTGAAAGGCTGAGAAATAAAAAAAATAGAAACGGCTGTTGTGATGAAAATCTATAGTGCCTTGAATTGAGTTGTGACAACGGCCGCGTTCAGTGATCCCTTATTTCACGGTGACTGTTTCCAGAATGATGACATTTTATCATTTCTAATTTTTCTTCCAATGATAATTCAATTCATATTCCGTTTGCCAATTAAGAGCGCCCTTTTTAAAAAATTGAACCAACCAGAAGGCTATTTTAATGACAATATTTATGTCAGATAAATGTCAAACAAATGTCAAAAAAGTTATTATTAAGTATTTTAAAAATTCTTTTTTGCATTGAATTGTCATCCGAATACTAAGTATTACTCTGAGTTTTTCTTCGATATTTGTCATTCATTCAATACTCGTTGTACAATGTCTTTCATTGCGCAGGTCCCAATTAGTATTTGACCTGTTTTTGGAAATAAACTTAAACAAAAGTTTTATAGAATCCTCTTGTAGAATTTAACCAGTAAACGACAAAAACAATTCAAATAAAAAAATTACAGGCAAAATTTTTTGTATGTAACAATCTACATTAGATTAGTAGGAATAAGGTAGTACCTAGCACGCAATAGTACTACCCAGTTACACTTATAAGCAGGTAATTCACAGCTTAGGAACAGTTCCAAAGTCCAACTTCTTTTTATATACCTAACTCTTCATAAAATGAAAGTTATGTACTATTTTATTCACAAATCGAAATATATTTATCCCTGCTCAGGACACGATAATAAATTACTTTCAGCATACATATTTACTTAATTATATTTTTAAATCTTTGTGTCAAGTAACTCCAGTTTACCATTAGCTACACGGTACTACCCATTATGTAATTCTTTGAATTAAAAAAAAGTTCACAAATTGTTCTAGAGAAAAACAATTACCTATGGTTCAATAATTTAAAAACATGTTTACTCAACGTTAACACACTTAACAAGGTACAATGTCACATGAGGGTTACTCAGGTTTTAAAACAATTGGCTTTAACATGTCAAATTGTCAATGATTCATTAACGGTCATTGGAAGCAGCTCACCTTGGGCTGAGGACTTTTTCAGGGACTTGGCCGTGAATCTCATCTGAATATATATCATGCCTTGAATATAAATCATAAAATTGTGTTAAAGAGTGTGATCACATAATTCACCATGAACCTATTATGTAATTAATTAATTTTGCGATCTACCCACACAACTCATTTGCCTAAGTTCTCAATTTTTTTTATTCTATTAACTCTATAGCAACTCTATAATAATCAAACTAGTTTTGAAGCTTAGAAATATATTATGACATTTAAATGAGATTTTGCAGATTATTTCTTTAAAATTAAGGTCAAAGTACATTTTAATAAATTACCTAATAATGTGTCTTACTATCCTATCTAGTAGTCAGTCAAAGGAAATATAATAATAAATATATAATAAAGGTCAAAAGAGTTATCCCTTTAAATTTAATAAACAAGTTTATGTAATTTTAAAATTTGATTATTAATCCTAATTATTATCGTTAAGGCAAGATAAGTAACTTCAAAACAGTATGAATTATTTAAACATTGTTATGTTAATGAACAGGGGAATTTTACTAAAAATGTTTTTAAAAGAGATTTTCAACGGAACCCTCAGTATCTTTCAAAACTATTGTTTGCTTGAAAATCACCAAAATATGACAACAAAGACAACAAAGGGGGACATCTTTTTATGTAAAATCCGTAACCCCTTTTAACCATCACAGGCACTCTAGAATCAAAACGTATTTTTGAAATTAAAAATTTATAAGTTTTTAAAATTGAAATATCTTGACACTAGTATATACAGAATTTAATCCCGAGTTAAAATATACAAAAATATACAGGGTGTTGCATTTGAAATAAGAAAGTTGGGGTTATTTCCGGCGAAACCGGAAGTGAAAGATAATTAACATTCGGTTCAAATAATGAGCTCTTACGTGTATATACAGTATGCAAAAATTTATGTAAATCGGTTAAAAAATAAAAAAAATGACAGGGGTGTACGACGGTCATATGTCACCCGGTATAACACTTCGTGGGCTGATCCGGAGTAAGCTGAGAGGGAAGGGTATCATGGGGCTGCCAAATGCAAATCCATGATTATTAATTTAAAACATTTCATAATATAGTTCAAGTTTTCATGCAATTTATTTTTCACATGCAGTACGGGGTAGTGGTGGGCGATATTGAAAATTTAATATCGGTTATCGATAACAAATTTCTATCGATATTATCGATATTATCGATATTATCGATAATTATCGATAATATCGATATTATCGATATTATCGATAATATCGATATATCGATATATTTTTTTAAATTATCGATAATATCGATATATCGATATATTTTTTTTAATTATCGATATTATGAATAATATCGATATTATCGATATATCCATAAATATTCCTAACACTAGTAAGAATCGGTGCTTTTTGATTTAAAGTAAATAATAAGGGGAACCCCGAACCACCCAAAGTAGCAACGTTATTATTGAAAATAAGGATGCAGGGATTTTTCCCATTTGTAGGCTAGTTTTTTGTTTTAAATGTAAACATCTTTTGTTCCGTTTTCCGGTAAACTTATATTACTATACACATTCGCACTGTTGTTCATTTTGTAATTATAATTGCGCTATAAATTCGAATACGTACTATTTAATTATTAAATATTAATTGCAAACTCTTGCAAAATTATATAGAAATTTCTATCGATAACATCGATATATCTATAATGTCGATACTATCTATAATATCGATAATATTGATAATATCGATAATATCGATAATGTAATTAAAATAAACATCTGGGAAAATTTATCCTCTTGATTTTGGAGTAGCAGCCAATTTATGTATTAATTTAAATAAAACACGAAGTTTCATTCTTGTCACATATTGTATTTTAAAAATTTAACATTTCGTTTCGTTAATTCTGACGAAGCCTAAACGGCGAAACGTTAAATTTTTAAAATACAATATGTGACAAGAATGAAACTTCGTGTTTTATTTAAATTAATACATAAATTGGCTGCTACTCCAAAATCAAGAAAATATCGATGATATCGATAAATATCGGTAATATCGATAATATCGATAATATCGATAATATCGATAATATCGATAATATCGATAATATCGATAAATATCGATAATATCGATAATATCGATAACATCGATAATATCGACAATATCGATAATATCGATAATATCGATAATATCGATAATATCGATAATATCGATAATATCGATAAATATCGATAATATCGATAAATATCGATAATATCGATAATATCGATAATATCGATAATATCGATAATATCGATAATATCGATAATATCGATATATCGATATTTTTTTTTAAATTATCGGTCACCGATATTATCGATAATATCGATATTATCGATATATCGATAAATATTCCCAGCACTAGTACGGGGGCACCAATTCCCAGGGTCATATCTCATATGTCTCCCCATATAATATTTAAATGACACACATCCATGGTTTTATCCGTTTCTCAGAGATTTGAACCACCAATGTTTGTAGTCGCAGCTTAAGCGAAATTATCTGGTATTATATTTTATCTAATTTTATATATTTCGCAGGACAAGCCAGATATGAAAATACTTTCCTAGCAGAGCCCCTTCAATTTTGCACACATCTCGTTTATGGATATGCTGGAATTCATTCCGACAACTACAAACTGGTACCTCTCAACGAACAGTTTGATGTCACACGTGACAATTACAGACAAATTACAAATCTTAAACGTCGTTATCCTGGTTTACGTGTCCTTCTCTCTGTTGGTGGAGGCAGAGACACCCAAAACACTGAGAAGTACTTGAACATTGTAAGTAGAGCTCCTTTTGATTTACTCTTCGACACTAAAATTATTTTTCGCACTAAAACGTAAGTTTAACAAGGTAACAATTGTTTTTAGCTGGAGTCTGTTGATCACAGACTAGCCTTCATCAATTCTGCCCAAACTCTTGTAAAATCATACGGTTTCGATGGATTGGATTTGGCTTGGCAATTCCCTCCCAACAAACCAAAGAAAATCCGCAGCACTTTGAGTTAGTAAAATAAAATTATTTGACTATGGCATTGAATTTATTTTAAATTTATGATAATAGGTAGCATTTGGAGTTCAGTAAAGCATACGTTTGTTGACCCAAGTCCAGTAGATGAGAAGGCATCAGAACACAAAGAACAATTTACAGCATTTGTTCGTGAAATCAAAAATAGTTTTCGACATGATGGACTCCTACTTTCCACTTCTGTTCTTCCTAATGTCAACAGCAGCTGTAAATATATTTGAAAATTGTACCAGAAATTTGTGTTATTTTTAATTATTTTTAGTGTTCCATGATGTTCGTGCACTTGCCCCCAATCTAGACTTTATTAATCTATGGGCTTTTGATTACTACACCCCAGAACGCAACCCCAAAGAAGCTGATTACACAGCACCTTTACATGAACTTATTGACAGGAAATATGATGAAAATGGAAACTACCTTGTTCAATATTGGTAAGTAGACGAAAATTTTTATTTCCTATTAGGAGTTTAGCAAACATCTATTAAGCATAGGTGACCTACAACTTAACATAGGGTTCCAAACAAAAAAAATAATAGTGCACAATTATTGTACCTAGTACGTACCTATTTACATACAAACTCAAACTTCTTTAGGTTACAAAACGGAGCACCTAACAACAAACTTATTCTTGGAATTCCCACTTTCGCAAGAACATGGAAGATGACTAGTGATTCCGGACTTAGTGGTGTTCCACCAATTAGTGATTGTAAAGGAGGTGGTGAAGCCGGTCCTTACACTAAAGAAGAAGGTTTCTTGAGCTACCAAGAAGTTTGTGCTAAGCTTGCTAACCCCAACAACATTAAAGGATCAACTATTTTGAGAAAAGTTGGTGATCCATCAGGAAAGTTCGGTAAGTTATTTTATTTATTGGATATCGGTGTCCCATGATAAATCCATTATTATATCATGGGACTTTGTAATTACAGCTAACCGATGGAATCTTATAGATGCTTCCGACCGTTATGGTATGTTTATTTGTTGTTGATGTTGATTTAAACTTTGTTTGTTTGCACAGTTTTTGTTCTTCTTCGATTATATGCTACCACCTTAATACCTAATTAAATCACACGCCATTAACCTATTAGGGACTACTTATAGAATTGTGTTTGACGCAGCAAGTCCCACTCCCATGTTAGCTATTAAGCTATTACTCCTGCAAATAAACTTGGAAGGGTGAAAGGGGTTTCCCCTAAATGGGGGAACTACCTGCAAAAACAATTCAAATATTAATTGGGGCCTGCTCACTGTCAAACACGATTCATATTATGTTTTCTGCACTTGTGCGTTATACTGTCAATTGTTTTGACGGTTGCATGCCACTAAAACAAACTTATTTGAGGAGTAAATTTTTAACACAGATTATATTTGTTACAGGAACATATGCCTTCCGTATACCTAATGACAGTGGAGATGGTGGTATGTGGGTGGGATATGAAGACCCCGACACAGCTGGCAACAAAGCTGCTTACGTACGCAATAAGGGATTAGGAGGCATTTGCATTGTTGATTTAACGACTGACGATTTCCGTGGTCTCTGCACTGGAAACAAATATCCCATTCTACGTGCTGCTAAATTCCGTTTGTAAATAAAATTTAAATAAGTAACCTTCATGTTAATTTGTTATCAAGATGTTTCTCATAATTGTTAAATGTAAAATATTACTGAATATACTACTGTAAGAAATTTGTTAACTGAATAAATTTTCTAGAAAATAATCTCTTAATTTTATTCATAACTGTCCTATCTGATCTGAAAAATTGGCAATACTCAATAGTGTGATCATAACAACTTAATAATAATTGACTTTAATAGTCACTAATACCAGATGTGTTATGGTAAGGAAAAATACCATTTGATAATGAGGATGTTTATATATCATTACCTACTTGAAATAATCTGCAAATTAGAGGTTCTTTCTCAACAGCAAAGTGCTTTATGTAAACAGTCAGGATGTATTTATATTATTCAGCATGAATAGCTTAATACTTTTATAAACAAAAAGGACAATTTTATTTACAAGATAACAAGAACATTGTTTGCTGGTTGATTTGCAAATCATACCCTTGGAGAGACACTTTTGATGAGGATGAGATCGTAATCCCAAAAAAATTCGATAAAATCGTAGTTATTGCTTTTAGTTTGTTTCTAAATTGGCATTTTTTGATCTATGCACTGACCCTATATCACTTCCGGTAAAATCGGAAATGGCAGCACCTTTGTTCTTTTAAATGAAACACCCTGTATATTTTTACAGATTTGGATAGAGAAGAAAATAGCGCGTTCAGTACACCAGGGGAGGTTTGCACCTCCACTTTTTTTTAATATAATTCCTTAATAGACTCCTTTTACAGGCAATACACCCGCGTTCCATGTACATTATTGCGTTCTACCCTTAACTTTCTAGAATGCAATATTTACCTCCAGGTCGGTCAGTGTGAATTGTATAAAATGAATTTCCGGGTTGTTCCTGGAGTTACTTCGGTCCTAAATTCATCGGCAGAGGCGCTGGGAATGAATCCAAAACTGTCCAAATCAATTTACTATTTAATTCTAACATTGGTAGGGCTCAGGGATTCACACAAGACAGCTAGATTTCTTAATACAGATTAATAAAACTATTTTTTTATAGATAATATATTTGTTTGTCATATTAAGTAAAGTAAACAAAAAATAAAAAAGTTACTTAATAAATACACAAAGAAAAAAGTTTTTCAATCCTTTGTTAAATTTTTTTTAAACAAAGAAACAAATGTTTGCAGAATCTGCAAGTTATATAAATATAAAATAAAACATTTGTGCATCTTGAAAATAATGCATTTGTTTTACTGAGCACCCCTACCATATGTCATTGTTTTATTGTTGGAGTTTCTATTAAATTTTTTATTTTTATTCTGAAAATAAAATTATTTTAATAAAAATATGTTGAAACACAAAAAAAAACTTACTTTAGCCTTAAACTGTGTTCTAACTCCTTGGTTTTTATTACTACCACCAGCACCCCCTTGAAACTGTTGAAAATTAACAGAAGAATAATCAAAGGGTGTAAATTCTTTTCTTTGGGATTGATTATTTGACTGAACCGGTGATTGTTGAGTTTGTTTTCCCTGTCCTCTCTTTTTTAACCATTCTTGTCGCTTCCTTTGTCTACTATTGAATGGTTTATCCATAGGATGTGTTGTTTGGGGTGGTTGAGGGTGGTTTTGATAACTTTGTTGTTGTTGATTATAATTACAAGGAGATTGAATTGATTTTTCTCGTAAATTATATTTGGAAGGACTTTCATAACTTGTCTCAGGCCATCCATGTGGAGATTGATTTAAATTTTTATTTCTACGCTGCTTTTTTTTAGGAAATTTCATTTTTTTCTTATTAGGAATCGGCGTGTGTAATTCGTTATCTGATGTTTTATGATCTGGATGAAGTAGAATTTCTTCTTCAAGATCAAATTTATTTCTTTTTCTCTTTTTAGAACCTCCCATCGACACTAAAGTTTCTGATGATGGGACACTCTCCGGTACAACATTCTTAAATGGTTCATCTTGTGGTATTTTAGTATCGGGTAATTTTTGTGGAGTCTCTTTAGTGATTTTCACAAAATGTGCATGTAGCTAAAAATATAGTTAAGTAAAAAAAAAGATAGACCAATCCATATAGTATGTGGTGTCTCAAAATTATTATTATTATTAATAAATTTTATTTTGCATTTCTAAGGGTTGGTGTTAATGTAGGGAGGTGAAGGCACTGGCCCATTATGATGTTGTGAACGACAAATCTATGAATTTTGAGACAACCTGTATAATAAAAACTTAAGTTTAATTCTTACAGCAGCAATTCTGTCTTCATTCTCATCTTTTTCAGATTTATTTTGGGTTTCATCTGATTTTTCAGCAACAGCTTTATCTTCTTCTGCTTGAATGAAGGGTTTTACCAGTTTATATCGTTCATAAGGTTGGGGAAGTTTGCCCCATAATTTCCAAGTGTACGCCCTCCAAATAACATTCTGGGAAAATCGGGGCGAGATCTGAAGGGGTGAAATTTTTTTCCAAAAAATGAGGAAAGACTTTCCTTTTTTTTTCGAAGATTTTTTCACCCTCTCCGATTTCCTTAGGAAAATTTTAGAATGTAATATGGAGGCTAAAGACTTGAAAAATATGTGCCAAACATCCCCATCCCCTCCCATCTGGTCCAAAAAAATTCCGAAAGTTTTCTGGAACAACCCAATTCTGAACGTTTCCTAGCCAGGTGGGGAGCAGTGGGAAGGGGCGAGGGAAGTTTGCCCCATAATTTCCATGTGTACACCCTCCAAATAACATTCTGGGAAAATCGTGGCGAGATCTGAAGGGGTGAAATTTTTTTCCAAAAAATGAGGAAAGACTTTCCTTTTTTTTTCGAAGATTTTTTCACCCTCCCCGATTTCCTTAGGAAAATTTTAGAATGTAATATGAAGGCTAAAGACTTGAAAAATATGTGCCAAACATCCCCCATCCCCTCCCATCTGGTCCAAAAAAATTCCGAAAGTTTTCTGGAACAACCCAATTCTGAACGTTTCCTAGCCAGGTGGGGAGCAGTGGGAAGGGGTGAGGGAAGTTCGCCCCATAATTTCCAAGTGTACACCCTCCAAATAACATTCTGGGAAAATCGTGGCGAGATCTGAAGGGGTGAAATTTTTTTCCAAAAAATGAAAGACTATATAGTCTTTCCTTTTTTTTTTTCGAAGATTTTTTCACCCTCTCCGATTTCCTTAGGAAAATTTTAGAATGTAATATGGAGGCTAAAGACTTGAAAAATATGTGCCAAACATCCCCCATCCCCTCCCATCTGGTCCAAAAAAATTCCGAAAGTTTTCTGGAACAACCCAATTCTGAACGTTTCCTAGCCAGGTGGGGAGCAGTGGGAAGGGGTGAGGGAAGTTCGCCCCATAATTTCCAAGTGTACACCCTCCAAATAACATTCTGGGAAAATCGTGGCGAGATCTGAAGGGGTGAAATTTTTTTCCAAAAAATGAAAGACTATAGTCTTTCCTTTTTTTTTTCGAAGATTTTTTCACCCTCTCCGATTTCCTTAGGAAAATTTTAGAATGTAATATGGAGGCTAAAGACTTGAAAAATATGTGCCAAACATCCCCCATCCCCTCCCATCTGGTCCAAAAAAATTCCGAAAGTTTTCTGGAACAACCCAATTCTGAACGTTTCCTAGACAGGTGGGGAGCAGTGGGAAGGGGTGAGGGAAGTTTGCCCCATAATTTCCAAGTGTACACCCTCCAAATAACATTCTGGGAAAATCGTGGCGAGATCTGAAGGGGTGAAATTTTTTTCCAAAAAATGAGCAAAGACTATAGTCTTTCCTTTTTTTTTTCGAAGATTTTTTCACCCTCTCCGATTTCCTTAGGAAAATTTTGGAATGTAATGTGAATGCTAAAGACTTGAAAAATATGTGCCAAACATCCCCCATCCCCTCCCATCTGGTCCAAAAAAATTCCGAAAGTTTTCTGGAACAACCCAATTCTGAACGTTTCCTAGACAGGTGGGGAGCAGTGGGAAGGGGTGAGGGAAGTTTGCCCCATTATTTCCAAGTGTACACCCTCCAAATAACATTCTGGGAAAATCGTGACGAGATCTGAAGGGGTGAAATTTTTTTCCAAAAAATGAGGAAAGACTATAGTCTTTCCTTTTTTTTTCGAAAATTTTTTCACCCTCCTCGATTTCCTTAGGAAAATTTTAGAATGTAATATGAAGGCTAAAGACTTGAAAAATATGTGCCAAACATCCCCCATCCCCTCCCATCTGGTCCAAAAAAATTCCGAAAGTTTTCTGGAACAACCCAATTCTGAACGTTTCCTAGCCAGGTGGGGAGCAGTGGGAAGGGGTGAGGGAAGTTTGCCCCATAATTTCCAAGTGTACACCCTCCAAATAACATTCTGGGAAAATCGTGGCGAGATCTGAAGGGGTGAAATTTTTTTCCAAAAAATGAAAGACTATAGTCTTTCCTTTTTTTTTCGAAGATTTTTTCACCCTCTCCGATTTCCTTAGGAAAATTTTAGAATGTAATATGGAGGCTAAAGACTTGAAAAATATGTGCCAAACATCCCCCATCCCCTCCCATCTGGTCCAAAAAAATTGCGAAAGTTTTCTGGAACAACCCAATTCTGAACGTTTCCTAGCCAGGTGGGGAGCAGTGGGAAGGGGCGAGGGAAGTTTGCCCCATAATTTCCATGTGTACACCCTCCAAATAACATTCTGGGAAAATCGTGGCGAGATCTGAAGGGGTGAAATTTTTTTCCAAAAAATGAGGAAAGACTATAGTCTTTCCTTTTTTTTTCGAAGATTTTTTTCACCCTCCCCGATTTCCTTAGGAAAATTTTAGAATGTTATATGAAGGCTAAAGACTTGAAAAATATGTGGCAAACATCCCCCATCCCCTCCCATCTGGTCCAAAACAATTCCGAAAGTTTTCTGGAACAACCCAATTCTGAACGTTTCCTAGCCAGGTGTGGAGCAGATGGGAAGGGGTGAGGGAAGTTTGCCCCATAATTTCCAACTGTACACCCTCCAAATAACATCCTGGGAAAATCGTGGCGAGATCTGAAGGGGTGAAATTTTTTTCCAAAAAATGAGCAAAGACTATAGTCTTTCCTTTTTTTTTCGAAGATTTTTTCATCCTCTCCGATTTCCTTAGGAAAATTTCAGAATGTAATATGAAGGCTAAAGACTTGAAAAATATGTGCCAAACATCCCCCATCCCCTCCCATCTGGTCCACAAAAATTCCGAAAGTTTTCTGGAACAACCCAATTCTGAACGTTTCCTAGACAGGTGGGGAGCAGTGGGAAGGGGTGAGGGAAGTTTGCCCCATAATTTCCAAGTGTACACCCTCCAAACAACATTCTGGGAAAATCGTGGCGAGATCTGAAGGGGTGAAATTTTTTTCCAAAAAATGAGCAAAGACTATAGTCTTTCCTTTTTTTTTCGAAGATTTTTTCACCCTCTCCGATTTCCTTAGGAAAATTTTAGAATGTAATATGAAGGCTAAAGACTTGAAAAATATGTGCCAAACATCCCCCATCCCCTCCCATCTGGTCCACAAAAATTCCGAAAGTTTTCTGGAACAACCCAATTCTGAACGTTTCCTAGCCAGGTGGGGAGCAGTGGGAAGGGGTGAGGGAAGTTTGCCCCATAATTTCCAAGTGTACACCCTCCAAACAACATTCTGGGAAAATCGTGGCGAGATCTGAAGGGGTGAAATTTTTTTCCAAAAAATGAGCAAAGACTATAGTCTTTCCTTTTTTTTTCGAAGATTTTTTCACCCTCTCCGATTTCCTTAGGAAAATTTTAGAATGTAATATGAAGGCTAAAGACTTGAAAAATATGTGCCAAACATCCCCCATCCCCTCCCATCTGGTCCAAAAAAATTCCGAAAGTTTTCTGGAACAACCCAATTCTGAACGTTTCCTATCCAGGTGGGGAGCAGTGGGAAGGGGTGAGGGAAGTTTGTCCCATAATTTCCAAGTGTACACCCTCCAAATAACATTCTGGGAAAATCGGGGCGAGATCTGAAGGGGTGAAATTTTTTTCCAAAAAATGAGCAAAGACTATCTTTCCTTTTTTTTTTCGAAGATTTTTTCACCCTCTCCGATTTCCTTAGGAAAATTTTAGAATGTAATATGAAGGCTAAAGACTTGAAAAATATGTGCCAAACATCCCCCATCCCCTCCCATCTGGTCCAAAACAATTCCGAAAGTTTTCTGGAACAACCCAATTCTGAACGTTTCCTAGCCAGGTGGGGAGCAGATGGGAAGGGGTGAGGGAAGTTTGCCCCATAATTTCCAACTGTACACCCTCCAAATAACATCCTGGGAAAATCGTGGCGAGATCTGAAGGGGTGAAATTTTTTTCCAAAAAATGAGCAAAGACTATAGTCTTTCCTTTTTTTTTCGAAGATTTTTTCACCCTCTCCGATTTCCTTAGGAAAATTTTAGAATGTAATATGAAGGCTAAAGACTTGAAAAATATGTGCCAAACATCCCCCATCCCCTCCCATCTGGTCCAAAAAAATTCCGAAAGTTTTCTGGAACAACCCATCTGAACGTTTCCTAGCCAGGTGGGGAGCAGTGGGAAGGGGTGAGGGAAGTTTGCCCCATAATTTCCAAGTGTACACCCTCCAAACAACATTCTGGGAAAATCGTGGCGAGATCTGAAGGGGTGAAATTTTTTTCCAAAAAATGAGCAAAGACTATAGTCTTTCCTTTTTTTTTCGAAGATTTTTTCACCCTCTCCGATTTCCTTAGGAAAATTTTAGAATGTAATATGAAGGCTAAAGACTTGAAAAATATGTGCCAAACATCCCCCATCCCCTCCCATCTGGTCCACAAAAATTCCGAAAGTTTTCTGGAACAACCCAATTCTGAACGTTTCCTAGCCAGGTGGGGAGCAGTGGGAAGGGGTGAGGGAAGTTTGCCCCATAATTTCCAAGTGTACACCCTCCAAACAACATTCTGGGAAAATCGTGGCGAGATCTGAAGGGGTGAAATTTTTTTCCAAAAAATGAGCAAAGACTATAGTCTTTCCTTTTTTTTTCGAAGATTTTTTCACCCTCTCCGATTTCCTTAGGAAAATTTTAGAATGTAATATGAAGGCTAAAGACTTGAAAAATATGTGCCAAACATCCCCCATCCCCTCCCATCTGGTCCAAAAAAATTCCGAAAGTTTTCTGGAACAACCCAATTCTGAACGTTTCCTAGCCAGGTGGGGAGCAGTGGGAAGGGGTGAGGGAAGTTTGTCCCATAATTTCCAAGTGTACACCCTCCAAATAACATTCTGGGAAAATCGGGGCGAGATCTGAAGGGGTGAAATTTTTTTTCAAAAAATGAGGAAAGACTATAGTCTTTCCTTTTTTTTTCGAAGATTTTTTCACCCTCTCCGATTTCCTTAGGAAAATTTTAGAATGTAATATGAAGGCTAAAGACTTGAAAAATATGTGCCAAACATCCCCCATCCCCTCCCATCTGGTCCAAAACAATTCCGAAAGTTTTCTGGAACAACCCAATTCTGAACGTTTCCTAGCCAGGTGGGGAGCAGATGGGAAGGGGTGAGGGAAGTTTGTCCCATAATTTCCAAGTGTACACCCTCCAAATAACATTCTGGGAAAATCGGGGCGAGATCTGAAGGGGTGAAATTTTTTTCCAAAAAATGAGCAAAGACTATCTTTCCTTTTTTTTTCGAAGATTTTTTCACCCTCTCCGATTTCCTTAGGAAAATTTTAGAATGTAATGTGAATGCTAAAGACTTGAAAAATATGTGCCAAACATCCCCCATCCCCTCCCAACTGGTCCAAAAAAATTCCGAAAGTTTTCTGGAACAACCCAATTCTGAACGTTTCCTAGCCAGGTGGGGAGCAGTGGGAAGGGGTGAGGGAAGTTTGCCCCATAATTTCCAAGTGTACTCCCTCCAAATAACATTCTGGGAAAATCGTGGCGAGATCTGAAGGGGTGAAATTTTTTTCCAAAAAATGAGGAAAGACTCCTTTTTTTTTCGAAGATTTTTTCACCCTCTCCGATTTCCTTAGGAAAATTTTAGAATGTAATATGGAGACTACAGACTTGAAAAATATGTGCCAAACATCCCCCATCCCCTCCCATCTGGTCCAAAAAAATTCCGAAAGTTTTCTGGAACAACCCAATTCTGAACGTTTCCTAGACAGGTGGGGAGCAGTGGGAAGGGGTGAGGGAAGTTTGCCCCGTAATTTCCAAGTGTACACCCTCCAAATAACATTCTGGGAAAATCGTGGCGAGATCTGAAGGGGTGAAATTTTTTTCCAAAAAATGAGGAAAGACTATATCCTTTTTTTTTCGAAGATTTTTTCACCCTCCCCGATTTCCTTAGGAAAATTTTAGAATGTAATGTGAAGGCTAAAGACTTGAAAAATATGTGCCAAACATCCCCCATCCCCTCCCATCTGGTCCAAAAAAATTCCGAAAGTTTTCTGGAACAACCCAATTCTGAACGTTTCCTAGCCAGGTGGGGAGCAGTGGGAAGGGGTGAGGGAAGTTTGCCCCATAATTTCCAAGTGTACACCCTCCAAATAACATTCTGGGAAAATCGTGGCGAGATCTGAAGGGGTGAAATTTTTTTCCAAAAAATGAACAAAGACTATCTTTCCTTTTTTTTCGAAGATTTTTTCACCCTCTCCGATTTCCTTAGGAAAATTTTAGAATGTAATGTGAATGCTAAAGACTTGAAAAATATGTGTCAAACATCCCCCATCCCCTCCCATCTGGTCCAAAAAAATTCCGAAAGTTTTCTGGAACAACCCAATTCTGAACGTTTCCTAGCCAGGTGGGGAGCAGTGGGAAGGGGTGAGGGAAGTTTGTCCCATAATTTCCAAGTGTACACCCTCCAAACAACATTCTGGGAAAATCGTGGCGAGATCTGAAGGGGTGAAATTTTTTTCCTTTTTTTTCGAAGATTTTTTCACCCTCTCCGATTTCCTTAGGAAAATTTTAGAATGTAATATGAAGGCTAAAGACTTGAAAAATATGTGCCAAACATCCCCCATCCCCTCCCATCTGGTCAAAAAAAATTCCGAAAGTTTTCTGGAACAACCCAATTCTGAACGTTTCCTAGCCAGGTGGGGAGCAGTGGGAAGGGGTGAGGGAAGTTTGTCCCATAATTTCCAAGTGTACACCCTCCAAATAACATTCTGGGAAAATCGGGGCGAGATCTGAAGGGGTGAAATTTTTTTTCAAAAAATGAGGAAAGACTATAGTCTTTCCTTTTTTTTTCGAAGATTTTTTCACCCTCTCCGATTTCCTTAGGAAAATTTTAGAATGTAATATGAAGGCTAAAGACTTGAAAAATATGTGCCAAACATCCCCCATCCCCTCCCATCTGGTCCAAAACAATTCCGAAAGTTTTCTGGAACAACCCAATTCTGAACGTTTCCTAGCCAGGTGGGGAGCAGATGGGAAGGGGTGAGGGAAGTTTGCCCCATAATTTCCAACTGTACACCCTCCAAATAACATCCTGGGAAAATCGTGGCGAGATCTGAAGGGGTGAAATTTTTTTCCAAAAAATGAGCAAAGACTATAGTCTTTCCTTTTTTTTTCGAAGATTTTTTCATCCTCTCCGATTTCCTTAGGAAAATTTTAGAATGTAATATGAAGGCTAAAGACTTGAAAAATATGTGCCAAACATCCCCCATCCCCTCCCATCTGGTCCAAAAAAATTCCGAAAGTTTTCTGGAACAACCCAATTCTGAACGTTTCCTAGCCAGGTGGGGAGCAGATGGGAAGGGGTGAGGGAAGTTTGCCCCATAATTTCCAACTGTACACCCTCCAAATAACATCCTGGGAAAATCGTGGCGAGATCTGAAGGGGTGAAATTTTTTTCCAAAAAATGAGCAAAGACTTTAGTCTTTCCTTTTTTTTTCGAAGATTTTTTCATCCTCTCCGATTTCCTTAGGAAAATTTTAGAATGTAATATGAAGGCTAAAGACTTGAAAAATATGTGCCAAACATCCCCCATCCCCTCCCATCTGGTCCACAAAAATTCCGAAAGTTTTCTGGAACAACCCAATTCTGAACGTTTCCTAGCCAGGTGGGGAGCAGTGGGAAGGGGTGAGGGAAGTTTGCCCCATAATTTCCAAGTGTACACCCTCCAAACAACATTCTGGGAAAATCGTGGCGAGATCTGAAGGGGTGAAATTTTTTTCCAAAAAATGAGCAAAGACTATAGTCTTTCCTTTTTTTTCGAAGATTTTTTCACCCTCTCCGATTTCCTTAGGAAAATTTTAGAATGTAATATGAAGGCTAAAGACTTGAAAAATATGTGCCAAACATCCCCCATCCCCTCCCATCTGGTCCACAAAAATTCCGAAAGTTTTCTGGAACAACCCAATTCTGAACGTTTCCTAGCCAGGTGGGGAGCAGTGGGAAGGGGTGAGGGAAGTTTGCCCCATAATTTCCAAGTGTACACCCTCCAAACAACATTCTGGGATAATCGTGGCGAGATCTGAAGGGGTGAAATTTTTTTCCAAAAAATGAGCAAAGACTATAGTCTTTCCTTTTTTTTCGAAGATTTTTTCACCCTCTCCGATTTCCTTAGGAAAATTTTAGAATGTAATATGAAGGCTAAAGACTTGAAAAATATGTGCCAAACATCCCCCATCCCCTCCCATCTGGTCAAAAAAAATTCCGAAAGTTTTCTGGAACAACCCAATTCTGAACGTTTCCTAGCCAGGTGGGGAGCAGTGGGAAGGGGTGAGGGAAGTTTGTCCCATAATTTCCAAGTGTACACCCTCCAAATAACATTCTGGGAAAATCGGGGCGAGATCTGAAGGGGTGAAATTTTTTTTCAAAAAATGAGGAAAGACTATAGTCTTTCCTTTTTTTTTCGAAGATTTTTTCACCCTCTCCGATTTCCTTAGGAAAATTTTAGAATGTAATATGAAGGCTAAAGACTTGAAAAATATGTGCCAAACATCCCCCATCCCCTCCCATCTGGTCCAAAACAATTCCGAAAGTTTTCTGGAACAACCCAATTCTGAACGTTTCCTAGCCAGGTGGGGAGCAGATGGGAAGGGGTGAGGGAAGTTTGCCCCATAATTTCCAACTGTACACCCTCCAAATAACATCCTGGGAAAATCGTGGCGAGATCTGAAGGGGTGAAATTTTTTTCCAAAAAATGAGCAAAGACTATAGTCTTTCCTTTTTTTTTTCGAAGATTTTTTCATCCTCTCCGATTTCCTTAGGAAAATTTTAGAATGTAATATGAAGGCTAAAGACTTGAAAAATATGTGCCAAACATCCCCCATCCCCTCCCATCTGGTCCAAAAAAATTCCGAAAGTTTTCTGGAACAACCCAATTCTGAACGTTTCCTAGCCAGGTGGGGAGCAGATGGGAAGGGGTGAGGGAAGTTTGCCCCATAATTTCCAACTGTACACCCTCCAAATAACATCCTGGGAAAATCGTGGCGAGATCTGAAGGGGTGAAATTTTTTTCCAAAAAATGAGCAAAGACTATAGTCTTTCCTTTTTTTTTCGAAGATTTTTTCATCCTCTCCGATTTCCTTAGGAAAATTTTAGAATGTAATATGAAGGCTAAAGACTTGAAAAATATGTGCCAAACATCCCCCATCCCCTCCCATCTGGTCCAAAAAAATTCCGAAAGTTTTCTGGAACAACCCAATTCTGAACGTTTCCTAGCCAGGTGGGGAGCAGTGGGAAGGGGTGAGGGAAGTTTGCCCCATAATTTCCAAGTGTATACCCTCCAAACAACATTCTGGGAAAATCGTGGCGAGATCTGAAGGGGTGAAATTTTTTTCCAAAAAATGAGGAAAGACTATAGTCTTTCCTTTTTTTTTGGAAGATTTTTTCACCCTCTCCGATTTCCTTAGGAAAATTTTGGAATGTAATATGAAGGCTAAAGACTTGAAAAATATGTGCCAAACATCCCCCATCCCCTCCCATCTGGTCCAAAACAATTCCGAAAGTTTTCTGGAACAACCCAATTCTGAACGTTTCCTAGCCAGGTGGGGAGCAGATGGGAAGGGGTGAGGGAAGTTTGCCCCATAATTTCCAACTGTACACCCTCCAAATAACATCCTGGGAAAATCGTGGCGAGATCTGAAGGGGTGAAATTTTTTTCCAAAAAATGAGCAAAGACTATAGTCTTTCCTTTTTTTTTCGAAGATTTTTTCACCCTCTCCGATTTCCTTAGGAAAATTTTAGAATGTAATATGAAGGCTAAAGACTTGAAAAATATGTGCCAAACATCCCCCATCCCCTCCCATCTGGTCCACAAAAATTCCGAAAGTTTTCTGGAACAACCCAATTCTGAACGTTTCCTAGCCAGGTGGGGAGCAGTGGGAAGGGGTGAGGGAAGTTTGCCCCATAATTTCCAAGTGTACACCCTCCAAACAACATTCTGGGAAAATCGTGGCGAGATCTGAAGGGGTGAAATTTTTTTCCAAAAAATGAGGAAAGACTCCTTTTTTTTTCGAAGATTTTTTCACCCTCTCCGATTTCCTTAGGAAAATTTTAGAATGTAATATGAAGGCTAAAGACTTGAAAAATATGTGCCAAACATCCCCCATCCCCTCCCATCTGGTCCAAAACAATTCCGAAAGTTTTCTGGAACAACCCAATTCTGAACGTTTCCTAGCCAGGTGGGGAGCAGATGGGAAGGGGTGAGGGAAGTTTGTCCCGTAATTTCCAAGTGTACACCCTCCAAATAACATTCTGGGAAAATCGTGGCGAGATCTGAAGGGGTGAAATTTTTTTCCAAAAAATGAGGAAAGACTATATCCTTTTTTTTTCGAAGATTTTTTCACCCTCCCCGATTTCCTTAGGAAAATTTTAGAATGTAATGTGAAGGCTAAAGACTTGAAAAATATGTGCCAAACATCCCCCATCCCCTCCCATCTGGTCCAAAAAAATTCCGAAAGTTTTCTGGAACAACCCAATTCTGAACGTTTCCTAGCCAGGTGGGGAGCAGTGGGAAGGGGTGAGGGAAGTTTGCCCCATAATTTCCAAGTGTACACCCTCCAAATAACATTCTGGGAAAATCGTGGCGAGATCTGAAGGGGTGAAATTTTTTTCCAAAAAATGAACAAAGACTATCTTTCCTTTTTTTTCGAAGATTTTTTCACCCTCTCCGATTTCCTTAGGAAAATTTTAGAATGTAATGTGAATGCTAAAGACTTGAAAAATATGTGTCAAACATCCCCCATCCCCTCCCATCTGGTCCAAAAAAATTCCGAAAGTTTTCTGGAACAACCCAATTCTGAACGTTTCCTAGCCAGGTGGGGAGCAGTGGGAAGGGGTGAGGGAAGTTTGTCCCATAATTTCCAAGTGTACACCCTCCAAACAACATTCTGGGAAAATCGTGGCGAGATCTGAAGGGGTGAAATTTTTTTCCTTTTTTTTTTCGAAGATTTTTTCACCCTCTCCGATTTCCTTAGGAAAATTTTAGAATGTAATATGAAGGCTAAAGACTTGAAAAATATGTGCCAAACATCCCCCATCCCCTCCCATCTGGTCCAAAAAAATTCCGAAAGTTTTCTGGAACAACCCAATTCTGAACGTTTCCTAGCCAGGTGGGGAGCAGTGGGAAGGGGTGAGGGAAGTTTGCCCCATAATTTCCAAGTGTACACCCTCCAAACAACATTCTGGGAAAATCGTGGCGAGATCTGAAGGGGTGAAATTTTTTTCCAAAAAATGAGCAAAGACTATAGTCTTTCCTTTTTTTTCGAAGATTTTTTCACCCTCTCCGATTTCCTTAGGAAAATTTTAGAATGTAATATGAAGGCTAAAGACTTGAAAAATATGTGCCAAACATCCCCCATCCCCTCCCATCTGGTCCACAAAAATTCCGAAAGTTTTCTGGAACAACCCAATTCTGAACGTTTCCTAGCCAGGTGGGGAGCAGTGGGAAGGGGTGAGGGAAGTTTGCCCCATAATTTCCAAGTGTACACCCTCCAAACAACATTCTGGGAAAATCGTGGCGAGATCTGAAGGGGTGAAATTTTTTTCCAAAAAATGAGCAAAGACTATAGTCTTTCCTTTTTTTTCGAAGATTTTTTCACCCTCTCCGATTTCCTTAGGAAAATTTTAGAATGTAATATGAAGGCTAAAGACTTGAAAAATATGTGCCAAACATCCCCCATCCCCTCCCATCTGGTCAAAAAAAATTCCGAAAGTTTTCTGGAACAACCCAATTCTGAACGTTTCCTAGCCAGGTGGGGAGCAGTGGGAAGGGGTGAGGGAAGTTTGTCCCATAATTTCCAAGTGTACACCCTCCAAATAACATTCTGGGAAAATCGGGGCGAGATCTGAAGGGGTGAAATTTTTTTTCAAAAAATGAGGAAAGACTATAGTCTTTCCTTTTTTTTTCGAAGATTTTTTCACCCTCTCCGATTTCCTTAGGAAAATTTTAGAATGTAATATGAAGGCTAAAGACTTGAAAAATATGTGCCAAACATCCCCCATCCCCTCCCATCTGGTCCAAAACAATTCCGAAAGTTTTCTGGAACAACCCAATTCTGAACGTTTCCTAGCCAGGTGGGGAGCAGATGGGAAGGGGTGAGGGAAGTTTGCCCCATAATTTCCAACTGTACACCCTCCAAATAACATCCTGGGAAAATCGTGGCGAGATCTGAAGGGGTGAAATTTTTTTCCAAAAAATGAGCAAAGACTATAGTCTTTCCTTTTTTTTTCGAAGATTTTTTCATCCTCTCCGATTTCCTTAGGAAAATTTTAGAATGTAATATGAAGGCTAAAGACTTGAAAAATATGTGCCAAACATCCCCCATCCCCTCCCATCTGGTCCAAAAAAATTCCGAAAGTTTTCTGGAACAACCCAATTCTGAACGTTTCCTAGCCAGGTGGGGAGCAGATGGGAAGGGGTGAGGGAAGTTTGCCCCATAATTTCCAACTGTACACCCTCCAAATAACATCCTGGGAAAATCGTGGCGAGATCTGAAGGGGTGAAATTTTTTTCCAAAAAATGAGCAAAGACTATAGTCTTTCCTTTTTTTTTCGAAGATTTTTTCATCCTCTCCGATTTCCTTAGGAAAATTTTAGAATGTAATATGAAGGCTAAAGACTTGAAAAATATGTGCCAAACATCCCCCATCCCCTCCCATCTGGTCCACAAAAATTCCGAAAGTTTTCTGGAACAACCCAATTCTGAACGTTTCCTAGCCAGGTGGGGAGCAGTGGGAAGGGGTGAGGGAAGTTTGCCCCATAATATCCAAGTGTACACCCTCCAAACAACATTCTGGGAAAATCGTGGCGAGATCTGAAGGGGTGAAATTTTTTTCCAAAAAATGAGCAAAGACTATAGTCTTTCCTTTTTTTTCGAAGATTTTTTCACCCTCTCCGATTTCCTTAGGAAAATTTTAGAATGTAATATGAAGGCTAAAGACTTGAAAAATATGTGCCAAACATCCCCCATCCCCTCCCATCTGGTCCACAAAAATTCCGAAAGTTTTCTGGAACAACCCAATTCTGAACGTTTCCTAGCCAGGTGGGGAGCAGTGGGAAGGGGTGAGGGAAGGTTGCCCCATAATTTCCAAGTGTACACCCTCCAAACAACATTCTGGGATAATCGTGGCGAGATCTGAAGGGGTGAAATTTTTTTCCAAAAAATGAGCAAAGACTATAGTCTTTCCTTTTTTTTCGAAGATTTTTTCACCCTCTCCGATTTCCTTAGGAAAATTTTAGAATGTAATATGAAGGCTAAAGACTTGAAAAATATGTGCCAAACATCCCCCATCCCCTCCCATCTGGTCAAAAAAAATTCCGAAAGTTTTCTGGAACAACCCAATTCTGAACGTTTCCTAGCCAGGTGGGGAGCAGTGGGAAGGGGTGAGGGAAGTTTGTCCCATAATTTCCAAGTGTACACCCTCCAAATAACATTCTGGGAAAATCGGGGCGAGATCTGAAGGGGTGAAATTTTTTTTCAAAAAATGAGGAAAGACTATAGTCTTTCCTTTTTTTTTCGAAGATTTTTTCACCCTCTCCGATTTCCTTAGGAAAATTTTAGAATGTAATATGAAGGCTAAAGACTTGAAAAATATGTGCCAAACATCCCCCATCCCCTCCCATCTGGTCCAAAACAATTCCGAAAGTTTTCTGGAACAACCCAATTCTGAACGTTTCCTAGCCAGGTGGGGAGCAGATGGGAAGGGGTGAGGGAAGTTTGCCCCATAATTTCCAACTGTACACCCTCCAAATAACATCCTGGGAAAATCGTGGCGAGATCTGAAGGGGTGAAATTTTTTTCCAAAAAATGAGCAAAGACTATAGTCTTTCCTTTTTTTTTTCGAAGATTTTTTCATCCTCTCCGATTTCCTTAGGAAAATTTTAGAATGTAATATGAAGGCTAAAGACTTGAAAAATATGTGCCAAACATCCCCCATCCCCTCCCATCTGGTCCAAAAAAATTCCGAAAGTTTTCTGGAACAACCCAATTCTGAACGTTTCCTAGCCAGGTGGGGAGCAGATGGGAAGGGGTGAGGGAAGTTTGCCCCATAATTTCCAACTGTACACCCTCCAAATAACATCCTGGGAAAATCGTGGCGAGATCTGAAGGGGTGAAATTTTTTTCCAAAAAATGAGCAAAGACTATAGTCTTTCCTTTTTTTTTCGAAGATTTTTTCATCCTCTCCGATTTCCTTAGGAAAATTTTAGAATGTAATATGAAGGCTAAAGACTTGAAAAATATGTGCCAAACATCCCCCATCCCCTCCCATCTGGTCCAAAAAAATTCCGAAAGTTTTCTGGAACAACCCAATTCTGAACGTTTCCTAGCCAGGTGGGGAGCAGTGGGAAGGGGTGAGGGAAGTTTGCCCCATAATTTCCAAGTGTATACCCTCCAAACAACATTCTGGGAAAATCGTGGCGAGATCTGAAGGGGTGAAATTTTTTTCCAAAAAATGAGGAAAGACTATAGTCTTTCCTTTTTTTTTGGAAGATTTTTTCACCCTCTCCGATTTCCTTAGGAAAATTTTGGAATGTAATATGAAGGCTAAAGACTTGAAAAATATGTGCCAAACATCCCCCATCCCCTCCCATCTGGTCCAAAACAATTCCGAAAGTTTTCTGGAACAACCCAATTCTGAACGTTTCCTAGCCAGGTGGGGAGCAGATGGGAAGGGGTGAGGGAAGTTTGCCCCATAATTTCCAACTGTACACCCTCCAAATAACATCCTGGGAAAATCGTGGCGAGATCTGAAGGGGTGAAATTTTTTTCCAAAAAATGAGCAAAGACTATAGTCTTTCCTTTTTTTTTCGAAGATTTTTTCACCCTCTCCGATTTCCTTAGGAAAATTTTAGAATGTAATATGAAGGCTAAAGACTTGAAAAATATGTGCCAAACATCCCCCATCCCCTCCCATCTGGTCCACAAAAATTCCGAAAGTTTTCTGGAACAACCCAATTCTGAACGTTTCCTAGCCAGGTGGGGAGCAGTGGGAAGGGGTGAGGGAAGTTTGCCCCATAATTTCCAAGTGTACACCCTCCAAACAACATTCTGGGAAAATCGTGGCGAGATCTGAAGGGGTGAAATTTTTTTCCAAAAAATGAGCAAAGACTATAGTCTTTCCTTTTTTTTCGAAGATTTTTTCACCCTCTCCGATTTCCTTAGGAAAATTTTAGAATGTAATATGAAGGCTAAAGACTTGAAAAATATGTGCCAAACATCCCCCATCCCCTCCCATCTGGTCCACAAAAATTCCGAAAGTTTTCTGGAACAACCCAATTCTGAACGTTTCCTAGCCAGGTGGGGAGCAGTGGGAAGGGGTGAGGGAAGTTTGCCCCATAATTTCCAAGTGTACACCCTCCAAACAACATTCTGGGAAAATCGTGGCGAGATCTGAAGGGGTGAAATTTTTTTCCAAAAAATGAGCAAAGACTATAGTCTTTCCTTTTTTTTCGAAGATTTTTTCACCCTCTCCGATTTCCTTAGGAAAATTTTAGAATGTAATATGAAGGCTAAAGACTTGAAAAATATGTGCCAAACATCCCCCATCCCCTCCCATCTGGTCAAAAAAAATTCCGAAAGTTTTCTGGAACAACCCAATTCTGAACGTTTCCTAGCCAGGTGGGGAGCAGTGGGAAGGGGTGAGGGAAGTTTGCCCCATAATTTCCAACTGTACACCCTCCAAATAACATCCTGGGAAAATCGTGGCGAGATCTGAAGGGGTGAAATTTTTTTCCAAAAAATGAGCAAAGACTATAGTCTTTCCTTTTTTTTTCGAAGATTTTTTCATCCTCTACGATTTCCTTAGGAAAATTTTAGAATGTAATATGAAGGCTAAAGACTTGAAAAATATGTGCCAAACATCCCCCATCCCCTCCCATCTGGTCCAAAACAATTCCGAAAGTTTTCTGGAACAACCCAATTCTGAACGTTTCCTAGCCAGATGGGGAGCAGATGGGAAGGGGTGAGGGAAGTTTGCCCCATAATTTCCAACTGTACACCCTCCAAATAACATCCTGGGAAAATCGTGACGAGATCTGAAGGGGTGAAATTTTTTTCCAAAAAATGAGCAAAGACTATAGTCTTTCCTTTTTTTTTCGAAGATTTTTTCATCCTCTCCGATTTCCTTAGGAAAATTTTAGAATGTAATATGAAGGCTAAAGACTTGAAAAATATGTGCCAAACATCCCCCATCCCCTCCCATCTGGTCCAAAAAAATTCCGAAAGTTTTCTGGAACAACCCAATTCTGAACGTTTCCTAGCCAGGTGGGGAGCAGTGGGAAGGGGTGAGGGAAGTTTGCCCCATAATTTCCAAGTGTATACCCTCCAAACAACATTCTGGGAAAATCGTGGCGAGATCTGAAGGGGTGAAATTTTTTTCCAAAAAATGAGGAAAGACTATAGTCTTTCCTTTTTTTTTGGAAGATTTTTTCACCCTCTCCGATTTCCTTAGGAAAATTTTGGAATGTAATATGAAGGCTAAAGACTTGAAAAATATGTGCCAAACATCCCCCATCCCCTCCCATCTGGTCCAAAACAATTCCGAAAGTTTTCTGGAACAACCCAATTCTGAACGTTTCCTAGCCAGGTGGGGAGCAGATGGGAAGGGGTGAGGGAAGTTTGCCCCATAATTTCCAACTGTACACCCTCCAAATAACATCCTGGGAAAATCGTGGCGAGATCTGAAGGGGTGAAATTTTTTTCCAAAAAATGAGCAAAGACTATAGTCTTTCCTTTTTTTTTCGAAGATTTTTTCACCCTCTCCGATTTCCTTAGGAAAATTTTAGAATGTAATATGAAGGCTAAAGACTTGAAAAATATGTGCCAAACATCCCCCATCCCCTCCCATCTGGTCCACAAAAATTCCGAAAGTTTTCTGGAACAACCCAATTCTGAACGTTTCCTAGCCAGGTGGGGAGCAGTGGGAAGGGGTGAGGGAAGTTTGCCCCATAATTTCCAAGTGTACACCCTCCAAACAACATTCTGGGAAAATCGTGGCGAGATCTGAAGGGGTGAAATTTTTTTCCAAAAAATGAGCAAAGACTATAGTCTTTCCTTTTTTTTCGAAGATTTTTTCACCCTCTCCGATTTCCTTAGGAAAATTTTAGAATGTAATATGAAGGCTAAAGACTTGAAAAATATGTGCCAAACATCCCCCATCCCCTCCCATCTGGTCCACAAAAATTCCGAAAGTTTTCTGGAACAACCCAATTCTGAACGTTTCCTAGCCAGGTGGGGAGCAGTGGGAAGGGGTGAGGGAAGTTTGCCCCATAATTTCCAAGTGTACACCCTCCAAACAACATTCTGGGAAAATCGTGGCGAGATCTGAAGGGGTGAAATTTTTTTCCAAAAAATGAGCAAAGACTATAGTCTTTCCTTTTTTTTCGAAGATTTTTTCACCCTCTCCGATTTCCTTAGGAAAATTTTAGAATGTAATATGAAGGCTAAAGACTTGAAAAATATGTGCCAAACATCCCCCATCCCCTCCCATCTGGTCAAAAAAAATTCCGAAAGTTTTCTGGAACAACCCAATTCTGAACGTTTCCTAGCCAGGTGGGGAGCAGTGGGAAGGGGTGAGGGAAGTTTGCCCCATAATTTCCAACTGTACACCCTCCAAATAACATCCTGGGAAAATCGTGGCGAGATCTGAAGGGGTGAAATTTTTTTCCAAAAAATGAGCAAAGACTATAGTCTTTCCTTTTTTTTTCGAAGATTTTTTCATCCTCTACGATTTCCTTAGGAAAATTTTAGAATGTAATATGAAGGCTAAAGACTTGAAAAATATGTGCCAAACATCCCCCATCCCCTCCCATCTGGTCCAAAACAATTCCGAAAGTTTTCTGGAACAACCCAATTCTGAACGTTTCCTAGCCAGATGGGGAGCAGATGGGAAGGGGTGAGGGAAGTTTGCCCCATAATTTCCAACTGTACACCCTCCAAATAACATCCTGGGAAAATCGTGACGAGATCTGAAGGGGTGAAATTTTTTTCCAAAAAATGAGCAAAGACTATAGTCTTTCCTTTTTTTTTCGAAGATTTTTTCATCCTCTCCGATTTCCTTAGGAAAATTTTAGAATGTAATATGAAGGCTAAAGACTTGAAAAATATGTGCCAAACATCCCCCATCCCCTCCCATCTGGTCCAAAAAAATTCCGAAAGTTTTCTGGAACAACCCAATTCTGAACGTTTCCTAGCCAGGTGGGGAGCAGATGGGAAGGGGTGAGGGAAGTTTGCCCCATAATTTCCAACTGTACACCCTCCAAATAACATCCTGGGAAAATCGTGGCGAGATCTGAAGGGGTGAAATTTTTTTCCAAAAAATGAGCAAAGACTATAGTCTTTCCTTTTTTTTTCGAAGATTTTTTCATCCTCTCCGATTTCCTTAGGAAAATTTTAGAATGTAATATGAAGGCTAAAGACTTGAAAAATATGTGCCAAACATCCCCCATCCCCTCCCATCTGGTCCACAAAAATTCCGAAAGTTTTCTGGAACAACCCAATTCTGAACGTTTCCTAGCCAGGTGGGGAGCAGTGGGAAGGGGTGAGGGAAGTTTGCCCCATAATTTCCAAGTGTACACCCTCCAAACAACATTCTGGGAAAATCGTGGCGAGATCTGAAGGGGTGAAATTTTTTTCCAAAAAATGAGCAAAGACTATAGTCTTTCCTTTTTTTTCGAAGATTTTTTCACCCTCTCCGATTTCCTTAGGAAAATTTTAGAATGTAATATGAAGGCTAAAGACTTGAAAAATATGTGCCAAACATCCCCCATCCCCTCCCATCTGGTCCACAAAAATTCCGAAAGTTTTCTGGAACAACCCAATTCTGAACGTTTCCTAGCCAGGTGGGGAGCAGTGGGAAGGGGTGAGGGAAGTTTGCCCCATAATTTCCAAGTGTACACCCTCCAAACAACATTCTGGGAAAATCGTGGCGAGATCTGAAGGGGTGAAATTTTTTTCCAAAAAATGAGCAAAGACTATAGTCTTGCCTTTTTTTTCGAAGATTTTTTCACCCTCTCCGATTTCCTTAGGAAAATTTTAGAATGTAATATGAAGGCTAAAGACTTGAAAAATATGTGCCAAACATCCCCCATCCCCTCCCATCTGGTCAAAAAAAATTCCGAAAGTTTTCTGGAACAACCCAATTCTGAACGTTTCCTAGCCAGGTGGGGAGCAGTGGGAAGGGGTGAGGGAAGTTTGTCCCATAATTTCCAAGTATACACCCTCCAAATAACATTCTGGGAAAATCGGGGCGAGATCTGAAGGGGTGAAATTTTTTTTCAAAAAATGAGGAAAGACTATAGTCTTTCCTTTTTTTTTCGAAGATTTTTTCACCCTCTCCGATTTCCTTAGGAAAATTTTAGAATGTAATATGAAGGCTAAAGACTTGAAAAATATGTGCCAAACATCCCCCATCCCCTCCCATCTGGTCCAAAACAATTCCGAAAGTTTTCTGGAACAACCCAATTCTGAACGTTTCCTAGCCAGGTGGGGAGCAGATGGGAAGGGGTGAGGGAAGTTTGCCCCATAATTTCCAACTGTACACCCTCCAAATAACATCCTGGGAAAATCGTGGCGAGATCTGAAGGGGTGAAATTTTTTTCCAAAAAATGATCCTTTTTTTTTCGAAGATTTTTTCATCCTCTCCGATTTCCTTAGGAAAATTTTAGAATGTAATATGAAGGCTAAAGACTTGAAAAATATGTGCCAAACATCCCCCATCCCCTCCCATCTGGTCCAAAAAAATTCCGAAAGTTTTCTGGAACAACCCAATTCTGAACGTTTCCTAGCCAGGTGGGGAGCAGATGGGAAGGGGTGAGGGAAGTTTGCCCCATAATTTCCAACTGTACACCCTCCAAATAACATCCTGGGAAAATCGTGGCGAGATCTGAAGGGGTGAAATTTTTTTCCAAAAAATGAGCAAAGACTATAGTCTTTCCTTTTTTTTTCGAAGATTTTTTCATCCTCTCCGATTTCCTTAGGAAAATTTTAGAATGTAATATGAAGGCTAAAGACTTGAAAAATATGTGCCAAACATCCCCCATCCCCTCCCATCTGGTCCAAAACAATTCCGAAAGTTTTCTGGAACAACCCAATTCTGAACGTTTCCTAGCCAGGTGGGGAGCAGATGGGAAGGGGTGAGGGAAGTTTGCCCCATAATTTCCAACTGTACACCCTCCAAATAACATCCTGGGAAAATCGTGGCGAGATCTGAAGGGGTGAAATTTTTTTCCAAAAAATGAGCAAAGACTATAGTCTTTCCTTTTTTTTTCGAAGATTTTTTCACCCTCTCCGATTTCCTTAGGAAAATTTTAGAATGTAATATGAAGGCTAAAGACTTGAAAAATATGTGCCAAACATCCCCCATCCCCTCCCATCTGGTCCACAAAAATTCCGAAAGTTTTCTGGAACAACCCAATTCTGAACGTTTCCTAGCCAGGTGGGGAGCAGTGGGAAGGGGTGAGGGAAGTTTGCCCCATAATTTCCAAGTGTACACCCTCCAAACAACATTCTGGGAAAATCGTGGCGAGATCTGAAGGGGTGAAATTTTTTTCCAAAAAATGAGCAAAGACTATAGTCTTTCCTTTTTTTTCGAAGATTTTTTCACCCTCTCCGATTTCCTTAGGAAAATTTTAGAATGTAATATGAAGGCTAAAGACTTGAAAAATATGTGCCAAACATCCCCCATCCCCTCCCATCTGGTCCACAAAAATTCCGAAAGTTTTCTGGAACAACCCAATTCTGAACGTTTCCTAGCCAGGTGGGGAGCAGTGGGAAGGGGTGAGGGAAGTTTGCCCCATAATTTCCAAGTGTACACCCTCCAAACAACATTCTGGGAAAATCGTGGCGAGATCTGAAGGGGTGAAATTTTTTTCCAAAAAATGAGCAAAGACTATAGTCTTTCCTTTTTTTTCGAAGATTTTTTCACCCTCTCCGATTTCCTTAGGAAAATTTTAGAATGTAATATGAAGGCTAAAGACTTGAAAAATATGTGCCAAACATCCCCCATCCCCTCCCATCTGGTCAAAAAAAATTCCGAAAGTTTTCTGGAACAACCCAATTCTGAACGTTTCCTAGCCAGGTGGGGAGCAGTGGGAAGGGGTGAGGGAAGTTTGTCCCATAATTTCCAAGTGTACACCCTCCAAATAACATTCTGGGAAAATCGGGGCGAGATCTGAAGGGGTGAAATTTTTTTTCAAAAAATGAGGAAAGACTATAATAGTCTTTCCTTTTTTTTTCGAAGATTTTTTCACCCTCTCCGATTTCCTTAGGAAAATTTTAGAATGTAATATGAAGGCTAAAGACTTGAAAAATATGTGCCAAACATCCCCCATCCCCTCCCATCTGGTCCAAAACAATTCCGAAAGTTTTCTGGAACAACCCAATTCTGAACGTTTCCTAGCCAGATGGGGAGCAGATGGGAAGGGGTGAGGGAAGTTTGCCCCATAATTTCCAACTGTACACCCTCCAAATAACATCCTGGGAAAATCGTGGCGAGATCTGAAGGGGTGAAATTTTTTTCCAAAAAATGAGCAAAGACTATAGTCTTTCCTTTTTTTTTCGAAGATTTTTTCATCCTCTCCGATTTCTTTAGGAAAATTTTAGAATGTAATATGAAGGCTAAAGACTTGAAAAATATGTGCCAAACATCCCCCATCCCCTCCCATCTGGTCCAAAAAAATTCCGAAAGTTTTCTGGAACAACCCAATTCTGAACGTTTCCTAGCCAGGTGGGGAGCAGTGGGAAGGGGTGAGGGAAGTTTGCCCCATAATTTCCAAGTGTACACCCTCCAAATAACATTCTGGGAAAATCGTGGCGAGATCTGAAGGGGTGAAATTTTTTTCCAAAAAATGAGCAAAGACTATCTTTCCTTTTTTTTTCGAAGATTTTTTCACCCTCTCCGATTTCCTTAGGAAAATTTTAGAATGTAATGTGAATGCTAAAGACTTGAAAAATATGTGCCAAACATCCCCCATCCCCTCCCAACTGGTCCAACAAAATTCCGAAAGTTTTCTGGAACAACCCAATTCTGAACGTTTCCTAGCCAGGTGGGGAGCAGTGGGAAGGGGTGAGGGAAGTTTGCCCCATAATTTCCAAGTGTACACCCTCCAAATAACATTCTGGGAAAATCGTGGCGAGATCTGAAGGGGTGAAATTTTTTTCCAAAAAATGAGGAAAGACTATCCTTTTTTTTTCGAAGATTTTTTCACCCTCTCCGATTTCCTTAGGAAAATTTTAGAATGTAATGTGAATGCTAAAGACTTGAAAAATATGTGCCAAACATCCCCCATCCCCTCCCAACTGGTCCAAAAAAATTCCGAAAGTTTTCTGGAACAACCCAATTCTGAACGTTTCCTAGCCAGGTGGGGAGCAGTGGGAAGGGGTGAGGGAAGTTTGCCCCATAATTTCCAAGTGTACACCCTCCAAATAACATTCTGGGAAAATCGTGGCGAGATCTGAAGGGGTGAAATTTTTTTCCAAAAAATGAGGAAAGACTATCCTTTTTTTTTCGAAGATTTTTTCACCCTCTCCGATTTCCTTAGGAAAATTTTAGAATGTAATATGAAGGCTAAAGACTTGAAAAATATGTGCCAAACATCCCCCATCCCCTCCCATCTGGTCCAAAAAAATTCCGAAAGTTTTCTGGAACAACCCAATTCTGAACGTTTCCTAGCCAGGTGGGGAGCAGTGGGAAGGGGTGAGGGAAGTTTGCCCCATAATTTCCAAGTGTACACCCTCCAAACAACATTCTGGGAAAATCGTGGCGAGATCTGAAGGGGTGAAATTTTTTTCCAAAAAATGAGCAAAGACTTATAGTCTTTCCTTTTTTTTTCGAAGATTTTTTCACCCTCTCCGATTTCCTTAGGAAAATTTTAGAATGTAATATGAAGGCTAAAGACTTGAAAAATATGTGCCAAACATCGCCCATCCCCTCCCATCTGGTCCACAAAAATTCCGAAAGTTTTCTGGAACAACCCAATTCTGAACGTTTCCTAGCCAGGTGGGGAGCAGTGGGAAGGGGTGAGGGAAGTTTGCCCCATAATTTCCAAGTGTACACCCTCCAAACAACATTCTGGGAAAATCGTGGCGAGATCTGAAGGGGTGAAATTTTTTTCCAAAAAATGAGCAAAGACTATAGTCTTTCCTTTTTTTTTCGAAGATTTTTTCACCCTCTCCGATTTCCTTAGGAAAATTTTAGAATGTAATATGAAGGCTAAAGACTTGAAAAATATGTGCCAACCATCCCCCATCCCCTCCCATCTGGTCCAAAAAAATTCCGAAAGTTTTCTGGAACAACCCAATTCTGAACGTTTCCTAGCCAGGTGGGGAGCAGTGGGAAGGGGTGAGGGAAGTTTGTCCCATAATTTCCAAGTGTACACCCTCCAAATAAAATTCTGGGAAAATCGGGGCGAGATCTGAAGGGGTGAAATTTTTTTTCAAAAAATGAGGAAAGACTATAGTCTTTCCTTTTTTTTTCGAAGATTTTTTCACCCACTCCGATTTCCTTAGGAAAATTTTAGAATGTAATATCAAGGCTAAAGACTTGAAAAATATGTGCCAAACATCCCCCATCCCCTCCCATCTGGTCCAAAACAATTCCGAAAGTTTTCTGGAACAACCCAATTCTGAACGTTTCCTAGCCAGGTGGGGAGCAGATGGGAAGGGGTGAGGGAAGTTTGTCCCATACCTAATTTCCAAGTGTACACCCTCCAAATAACATTCTGGGAAAATCGGGGCGAGATCTGAAGGGGTGAAATTTTTTTCCAAAAAATGAGCAAAGACTATCTTTCCTTTTTTTTTCGAAGATTTTTTCACCCTCTCCGATTTCCTTAGGAAAATTTTAGAATGTAATGTGAATGCTAAAGACTTGAAAAATATGTGCCAAACATCCCCCATCCCCTCCCAACTGGTCCAAAAAAATTCCGAAAGTTTTCTGGAACAACCCAATTCTGAACGTTTCCTAGCCAGGTGGGGAGCAGTGGGAAGGGGTGAGGGAAGTTTGCCCCATAATTTCCAAGTGTACTCCCTCCAAATAACATTCTGGGAAAATCGTGGCGAGATCTGAAGGGGTGAAATTTTTTTCCAAAAAATGAGGAAAGACTCCTTTTTTTTTCGAAGATTTTTTCACCCTCTCCGATTTCCTTAGGAAAATTTTAGAATGTAATATGGAGACTACAGACTTGAAAAATATGTGCCAAACATCCCCCATCCCCTCCCATCTGGTCCAAAAAAATTCCGAAAGTTTTCTGGAACAACCCAATTCTGAACGTTTCCTAGACAGGTGGGGAGCAGTGGGAAGGGGTGAGGGAAGTTTGCCCCATAATTTCCAAGTGTACACCCTCCAAATAACATTCTGGGAAAATCGTGGCGAGATCTGAAGGGGTGAAATTTTTTTCCAAAAAATGAGGAAAGACTATAGTCTTTCCTTTTTTTTTCGAAGATTTTTTCACCCTCCCCGATTTCCTTAGGAAAATTTTAGAATGTAATGTGAAGGCTAAAGACTTGAAAAATATGTGCCAAACATCCCCCATCCCCTCCCATCTGGTCCAAAAAAATTCCGAAAGTTTTCTGGAACAACCCAATTCTGAACGTTTCCTAGCCAGGTGGGGAGCAGTGGGAAGGGGTGAGGGAAGTTTGCCCCATAATTTCCAAGTGTACACCCTCCAAATAACATTCTGGGAAAATCGTGGCGAGATCTGAAGGGGTGAAATTTTTTTCCAAAAAATGAACAAAGACTATCTTTCCTTTTTTTTCGAAGATTTTTTCACCCTCTCCGATTTCCTTAGGAAAATTTTAGAATGTAATGTGAATGCTAAAGACTTGAAAAATATGTGTCAAACATCCCCCATCCCCTCCCATCTGGTCCAAAAAAATTCCGAAAGTTTTCTGGAACAACCCAATTCTGAACGTTTCCTAGCCAGGTGGGGAGCAGTGGGAAGGGGTGAGGGAAGTTTGTCCCATAATTTCCAAGTGTACACCCTCCAAACAACATTCTGGGAAAATCGTGGCGAGATCTGAAGGGGTGAAATTTTTTTCCTTTTTTTTTTCGAAGATTTTTTCACCCTCTCCGATTTCCTTAGGAAAATTTTAGAATGTAATATGAAGGCTAAAGACTTGAAAAATATGTGCCAAACATCCCCCATCCCCTCCCATCTGGTCCAAAAAAATTCCGAAAGTTTTCTGGAACAACCCAATTCTGAACGTTTCCTAGCCAGGTGGGGAGCAGTGGGAAGGGGTGAGGGAAGTTTGCCCCATAATTTCCAAGTGTATACCCTCCAAACAACATTCTGGGAAAATCGTGGCGAGATCTGAAGGGGTGAAATTTTTTTCCAAAAAATGAGGAAAGACTATAGTCTTTCCTTTTTTTTTGGAAGATTTTTTCACCCTCTCCGATTTCCTTAGGAAAATTTTGGAATGTAATATGAAGGCTAAAGACTTGAAAAATATGTGCCAAACATCCCCCATCCCCTCCCAACTGGTCCAAAACAATTCCGAAAGTTTTCTGGAACAACCCAATTCTGAACGTTTCCTAGCCAGGTGGGGAGCAGATGGGAAGGGGTGAGGGAAGTTTGCCCCATAATTTCCAAGTGTACACCCTCCAAATAACATTCTGGGAAAATCGGGGCGAGATCTGAAGGGGTGAAATTTTTTTTCAAAAAATGAGGAAAGACTATAGTCTTTCCTTTTTTTTTCGAAGATTTTTTCACCCTCTCCGATTTCCTTAGGAAAATTTTAGAATGTAATATGAAGGCTAAAGACTTGAAAAATATGTGCCAAACATCCCCCATCCCCTCCCATCTGGTCCAAAACAATTCCGAAAGTTTTCTGGAACAACCCAATTCTGAACGTTTCCTAGCCAGGTGGGGAGCAGATGGGAAGGGGTGAGGGAAGTTTGCCCCATAATTTCCAACTGTACACCCTCCAAATAACATCCTGGGAAAATCGTGGCGAGATCTGAAGGGGTGAAATTTTTTTTCAAAAAATGAGGAAAGACTATAGTCTTTCCTTTTTTTTTCGAAGATTTTTTCATCCTCTCCGATTTCCTTAGGAAAATTTTAGAATGTAATATGAAGGCTAAAGACTTGAAAAATATGTGCCAAACATCCCCCATCCCCTCCCATCTGGTCCAAAAAAATTCCGAAAGTTTTCTGGAACAACTGGGGAGCAGTGGGAAGGGGTGAGGGAAGTTTGCCCCATAATTTCCAAGTGTACACCCTCCAAATAACATTCTGGGAAAATCGTGGCGAGATCTGAAGGGGTGAAATTTTTTTCCAAAAAATGAGGAAAGACTCCTTTTTTTTCGAAGATTTTTTCACCCTCTCCGATTTCCTTAGGAAAATTTTAGAATGTAATATGAAGGCTAAAGACTTGAAAAATATGTGCCAAACATCCCCCATCCCCTCCCATCTGGTCCAAAAAAATTCCGAAAGTTTTCTGGAACAACCCAATTCTGAACGTTTCCTAGCCAGGTGGGGAGCAGTGGGAAGGGGTGAGGGAAGTTTGCCCCATAATTTCCAAGTGTACACCCTCCAAACAACATTCTGGGAAAATCGTGGCGAGATCTGAAGGGGTGAAATTTTTTTCCAAAAAATGAGCAAAGACTATAGTCTTTCCTTTTTTTTTCGAAGATTTTTTCACCCTCTCCGATTTCCTTAGGAAAATTTTAGAATGTAATATGAAGGCTAAAGACTTGAAAAATATGTGCCAAACATCCCCCATCCCCTCCCATCTGGTCCACAAAAATTCCGAAAGTTTTCTGGAACAACCCAATTCTGAACGTTTCCTAGCCAGGTGGGGAGCAGTGGGAAGGGGTGAGGGAAGTTTGCCCCATAATTTCCAAGTGTACAACCTCCAAACAACATTCTGGGAAAATCGTGGCGAGATCTGAAGGGGTGAAATTTTTTTCCAAAAAATGAGCAAAGACTATAGTCTTTCCTTTTTTTTTCGAAGATTTTTTCACCCTCTCCGATTTCCTTAGGAAAATTTTAGAATGTAATATGAAGGCTAAAGACTTGAAAAATATGTGCCAAACATCCCCCATCCCCTCCCATCTGGTCCAAAAAAATTCCGAAAGTTTTCTGGAACAACCCAATTCTGAACGTTTCCTAGCCAGGTGGGGAGCAGTGGGAAGGGGTGAGGGAAGTTTGTCCCATAATTTCCAAGTGTACACCCTCCAAATAACATTCTGGGAAAATCGGGGCGAGATCTGAAGGGGTGAAATTTTTTTTCAAAAAATGAGGAAAGACTATAGTCTTTCCTTTTTTTTTCGAAGATTTTTTCACCCTCTCCGATTTCCTTAGGAAAATTTTAGAATGTAATATGAAGGCTAAAGACTTGAAAAATATGTGCCAAACATCCCCCATCCCCTCCCATCTGGTCCAAAACAATTCCGAAAGTTTTCTGGAACAACCCAATTCTGAACGTTTCCTAGCCAGGTGGGGAGCAGATGGGAAGGGGTGAGGGAAGTTTGTCCCATAATTTCCAAGTGTACACCCTCCAAATAACATTCTGGGAAAATCGGGGCGAGATCTGAAGGGGTGAAATTTTTTTCCAAAAAATGAGCAAAGACTATAGTCTTTCCTTTTTTTTTCGAAGATTTTTTCATCCTCTCCGATTTCCTTAGGAAAATTTTAGAATGTAATATGAAGGCTAAAGACTTGAAAAATATGTGCCAAACATCCTTCATCCCCTCCCATCTGGTCCAAAAAAATTCCGAAAGTTTTCTGGAACAACCCAATTCTGAACGTTTCCTAGCCAGGTGGGGAGCAGTGGGAAGGGGTGAGGGAAGTTTGCCCCATAATTTCCAAGTGTACTCCCTCCAAATAACATTCTGGGAAAATCGTGGCGAGATCTGAAGGGGTGAAATTTTTTTCCAAAAAATGAGCAAAGACTATCTTTCCTTTTTTTTTCGAAGATTTTTTCACCCTCTCCGATTTCCTTAGGAAAATTTTAGAATGTAATGTGAATGCTAAAGACTTGAAAAATATGTGCCAAACATCCCCCATCCCCTCCCAACTGGTCCAAAAAAATTCCGAAAGTTTTCTGGAACAACCCAATTCTGAACGTTTCCTAGCCAGGTGGGGAGCAGTGGGAAGGGGTGAGGGAAGTTTGCCCCATAATTTCCAAGTGTACTCCCTCCAAATAACATTCTGGGAAAATCGTGGCGAGATCTGAAGGGGTGAAATTTTTTTCCAAAAAATGAGGAAAGACTCCTTTTTTTTTCGAAGATTTTTTCACCCTCTCCGATTTCCTTAGGAAAATTTTAGAATGTAATATGGAGACACACACACACAGACTTGAAAAATATGTGCCAAACATCCCCCATCCCCTCCCATCTGGTCCAAAAAAATTCCGAAAGTTTTCTGGAACAACCCAATTCTGAACGTTTCCTAGACAGGTGGGGAGCAGTGGGAAGGGGTGAGGGAAGTTTGCCCCATAATTTCCAAGTGTACACCCTCCAAATAACATTCTGGGAAAATCGTGGCGAGATCTGAAGGGGTGAAATTTTTTTCCAAAAAATGAGGAAAGACTATAGTCTTTCCTTTTTTTTTCGAAGATTTTTTCACCCTCCCCGATTTCCTTAGGAAAATTTTAGAATGTAATGTGAAGGCTAAAGACTTGAAAAATATGTGCCAAACATCCCCCATCCCCTCCCATCTGGTCCAAAAAAATTCCGAAAGTTTTCTGGAACAACCCAATTCTGAACGTTTCCTAGCCAGGTGGGGAGCAGTGGGAAGGGGTGAAGGAAGTTTGCCCCATAATTTCCAAGTGTACACCCTCCAAATAACATTCTGGGAAAATCGTGGCGAGATCTGAAGGGGTGAAATTTTTTTCCAAAAAATGAGCAAAGACTATAGTCTTTCCTTTTTTTTCGAAGATTTTTTCACCCTCTCCGATTTCCTTAGGAAAATTTTAGAATGTAATGTGAATGCTAAAGACTTGAAAAATATGTGCCAAACATCCCCCATCCCCTCCCAACTGGTCCAAAAAAATTCCGAAAGTTTTCTGGAACAACCCAATTCTGAACGTTTCCTAGCCAGGTGGGGAGCAGTGGGAAGGGGTGAGGGAAGTTTGCCCCATAATTTCCAAGTGTACACCCTCCAAATAACATTCTGGGAAAATCGTGGCGAGATCTGAAGGGGTGAAATTTTTTTCCAAAAAATGAGGAAAGACTCCTTTTTTTTTCGAAGATTTTTTCACCCTCTCCGATTTCCTTAGGAAAATTTTAGAATGTAATATGGAGACTACAGACTTGAAAAATATGTGCCAAACATCCCCCATCCCCTCCCAACTGGTCCAAAAAAATTCCGAAAGTGTTTTGGAACAACCCAATTCTGAACGTTTCCTAGACAGGTGGGGAGCAGTGGGAAGGGGTGAGGGAAGTTTGCCCCATAATTTCCAAGTGTACACCCTCCAAATAACATTCTGGGAAAATCGTGGCGAGATCTGAAGGGGTGAAATTTTTTTCCAAAAAATGAGGAAAGACTATAGTCTTTCCTTTTTTTTTCGAAGATTTTTTCACCCTCCCCGATTTCCTTAGGAAAATTTTAGAATGTAATGTGAAGGCTAAAGACTTGAAAAATATGTGCCAAACATCCCCCATCCCCTCCCATCTGGTCCAAAAAAATTCCGAAAGTTTTCTGGAACAACCCAATTCTGAACGTTTCCTAGCCAGGTGGGGAGCAGTGGGAAGGGGTGAGGGAAGTTTGCCCCATAATTTCCAAGTGTACACCCTCCAAATAACATTCTGGGAAAATCGTGGCGAGATCTGAAGGGGTGAATTTTTTTTACAAAAAATGAGGAAAGACTATAGTCTTTCCTTTTTTTTCGAAGATTTTTTTCACCCTCCCCGATTTCCTTAGGAAAATTTTAGAATGTAATATGAAGGCTAAAGACTTGAAAAATATGTGCCAAACATCCCCCATCCCCTCCCATCTGGTCCAAAAAAATTCCGAAAGTTTTCTGGAACAACCCAATTCTGAACGTTTCCTAGCCAGGTGGGGAGCAGAGGGAAGGGGTGAGGAAAGTTTGTCCCATAATTTCCAAGTGTACACCCTCCAAACAACATTCTGGGAAAATCGTGGCGAGATCTGAAGGGGTGAAATTTTTTTCCAAAAAATGAGCAGACTATATAGTCTTTCATTTTTTTTTCGAAGATTTTTCACCCTCTCCGATTTCCTTAGGAAAATTTTAGAATGTAATATGAAGGCTAAAGACTTGAAAAATATGTGCCAAACATCCCCCATCCCCTCCCATCTGGTCCACAAAAATTCCGAAAGTTTTCTGGAACAACCCAATTCTGAACGTTTCCTAGCCAGGTGGGGAGCAGTGGGAAGGGGTGAGGGAAGTTTGCCCCATAATTTCCAAGTGTACACCCTCCAAACAACATTCTGGGAAAATCGTGGCGAGATCTGAAGGGGTGAAATTTTTTTCCAAAAAATGAGCAAAGACTATATAGTCTTTCATTTTTTTTTCGAAGATTTTTTCACCCTCTCCGATTTCCTTAGGAAAATTTTAGAATGTAATATGAAGGCTAAAGACTTGAAAAATATGTGCCAAACATCCCCCATCCCCTCCCATCTGGTCCTAAAAAATTCCGAAAGTTTTCTGGAACAACCCAATTCTGAACGTTTCCTAGCCAGGTGGGGAGCAGTGGGAAGGGGCGAGGGAAGTTTGCCCCATAATTTCCAACTGTACACCCTCCAAATAACATCCTGGGAAAATCGTGGCGAGATCTGAAGGGGTGAAATTTTTTTCCAAAAAATGAGCAAAGACTATAGTCTTTCCTTTTTTTTTCGAAGATTTTTTCACTCTCTCCGATTTCCTTAGGAAAATTTTAGAATGTAATATGAAGGCTAAAGACTTGAAAAATATGTGCCAAACATCCCCCATCCCCTCCCATCTGGTCCAAAAAAATTCCGAAAATTTTCTGGAACAACCCAATTCTGAACGTTTCCTAGCCAGGTGGGGAGCAGTGGGAAGGGGTGAGGGAAGTTTGCCCCATAATTTCCAAGTGTACACCCTCCAAATAACATTCTGGGAAAATCGTGGCGAGATCTGAAGGCGTGAAATTTTTTTCCAAAAAATGAGGAAAGACTATAGTCTTTCCTTTTTTTTTCGAAGATTTTTTTCACCCTCCCCGATTTCCTTAGGAAAATTTTAGAATGTAATATGAAGGCTAAAGACTTGAAAAATATGTGCCAAACATCCCCCATCCCCTCCCATCTGGTCCAAAAAAATTCCGAAAGTTTTCTGGAACAACCCAATTCTGAACGTTTCCTAGCCAGGTGGGGAGCAGAGGGAAGGGGTGAGGAAAGTTTGTCCCATAATTTCCAAGTGTACACCCTCCAAACAACATTCTGGGAAAATCGTGGCGAGATCTGAAGGGGTGAAATTTTTTTCCAAAAAATGAGCAGACTATAGTCTTTCATTTTTTTTTCGAAGATTTTTCACCCTCTCCGATTTCCTTAGGAAAATTTTAGAATGTAATATGAAGGCTAAAGACTTGAAAAATATGTGCCAAACATCCCCCATCCCCTCCCATCTGGTCCACAAAAATTTCGAAAGTTTTCTGGAACAACCCAATTCTGAACGTTTCCTAGCCAGGTGGGGAGCAGTGGGAAGGGGTGAGGGAAGTTTGCCCCATAATTTCCAAGTGTACACCCTCCAAACAACATTCTGGGAAAATCGTGGCGAGATCTGAAGGGGTGAAATTTTTTTCCAAAAAATGAGCAAAGACTATATAGTCTTTCATTTTTTTTTCGAAGATTTTTTCACCCTCTCCGATTTCCTTAGGAAAATTTTAGAATGTAATATGAAGGCTAAAGACTTGAAAAATATGTGCCAAACATCCCCCATCCCCTCCCATCTGGTCCAAAAAAATTCCGAAAGTTTTCTGGAACAACCCAATTCTGAACGTTTCCTAGCCAGGTGGGGAGCAGATGGGAAGGGGTGAGGGAAGTTTGCCCCATAATTTCCAACTGTACACCCTCCAAATAACATCCTGGGAAAATCGTGGCGAGATCTGAAGGGGTGAAATTTTTTTCCAAAAAATGAGCAAAGACTATAGTCTTTCCTTTTTTTTTCGAAGATTTTTTCACTCTCTCCGATTTCCTTAGGAAAATTTTAGAATGTAATATGAAGGCTAAAGACTTGAAAAATATGTGCCAAACATCCCCCATCCCCTCCCATCTGGTCCAAAAAAATTCCGAAAGTTTTCTGGAACAACCCAATTCTGAACGTTTCCTAGCCAGGTGGGGAGCAGTGGGAAGGGGTGAGGGAAGTTTGCCCCATAATTTCCAAGTGTACACCCTCCAAATAACATTCTGGGAAAATCGTGGCGAGATCTGAAGGGGTGAAATTTTTTTCCAAAAAATGAGCAAAGACTATAGTCTTTCCTTTTTTTTCGTAGATTTTTTCACCCTCCCCGATTTCCTTAGGAAAATTTTAGAATGTAATATGAAGGCTAAAGACTTGAAAAATGTGTGCCAAACATCCCCCATCCCCTCCCATCTGGTCCAAAAAAATTCCGAAAGTTTTCTGGAACAACCCAATTCTGAACGTTTCCTAGCCAGGTGGGGAGCAGTGGGAAGGGGTGAGGGAAGTTTGCCCCATAATTTCCATGTGTACACCCTCCAAATAACATTCTGGGAAAATCGTGGCAAGATCTGAAGGGGTGAAATTTTTTTCCAAAAAATGAGGAAAGACTATAGTCTTTCCTTTTTTTTTTGAAGATTTTTTCACCCTCCCCGATTTCCTTAGGAAAATTTTAGAATGTAATGTGAATGCTAAAGACTTGAAAAATATGTGCCAAACATCCCCCATCCCCTCCCATCTGGTCCAAAAAAATTCCGAAAGTTTTCTGGAACAACCCAATTCTGAACGTTTCCTAGCCAGGTGGGGAGCAGTGGGAAGGGGTGAGGGAAGTTTGCCCCATAATTTCCAAGTGTACACCCTCCAAATAACATTCTGGGAAAATCGTGGCGAGATCTGAAGGGGTGAAATTTTTTTCCAAAAAATGAGCAAAGCCTATAGTCTTTCCTTTTTTTTTCGAAGATTTTTTCACCCTCTCCGATTTCCTTAGGAAAATTTTAGAATGTAATGTGAATGCTAAAGACTTGAAAAATATGTGCCAAACATCCCCCATCCCCTCCCATCTGGTCCAAAAAAATTCCGAAAGTTTTCTGGAACAACCCAATTCTGAACGTTTCCTAGCCAGGTGGGGAGCAGTGGGAAGGGGTGAGGGAAGTTTGCCCCATAATTTCCAAGTGTACACCCTCCAAATAACATTCTGGGAAAATCGTGGCGAGATCTGAAGGGGTGAAATTTTTTTCCAAAAAATGAGGAAAGACTATAGTCTTTCCTTTTTTTTTCGAAGATTTTTTTCACCCTCCCCGATTTCCTTAGGAAAATTTTAGAATGTAATATGAAGGCTAAAGACTTGAAAAATATGTGCCAAACATCCCCCATCCCCTCCCATCTGGTCCAAAACAATTCCGAAAGTTTTCTGGAACAACCCAATTCTGAACGTTTCCTAGCCAGGTGGGGAGCAGATGGGAAGGGGTGAGGGAAGTTTGCCCCATAATTTCCAACTGTACACCCTCCAAATAACATCCTGGGAAAATCGTGGCGAGATCTGAAGGGGTGAAATTTTTTTCCAAAAAATGAGCAAAGACTATAGTCTTACCTTTTTTTTTCGAAGATTTTTTCATCCTCTCCGATTTCCTTAGGAAAATTTTAGAATGTAATATGAAGGCTAAAGACTTGAAAAATATGTGCCAAACATCCCCCATCCCCTCCCATCTGGTCCACAAAAATTCCGAAAGTTTTCTGGAACAACCCAATTCTGAACGTTTCCTAGCCAGGTGGGGAGCAGTGGGAAGGGGTGAGGGAAGTTTGCCCCATAATTTCCAAGTGTACACCCTCCAAACAACATTCTGGGAAAATCGTGGCGAGATCTGAAGGGGTGAAATTTTTTTCCAAAAAATGAGCAGACTTTCCTGGAACTAAAAAGGTTGTTTGTTTTAATGAGTTCTAACTGCCATTTTCGGGTGTAACGACTTAGTATTAACACCCTGTATACAGAATTTAATCCGGAGTTGAAATATGCAAAAATATACAGGGTGTTGCATTCGAAATAAGAAAGTTGGGGTCATTTCCGGCGAAACCGGAAGTGAAAGGTAATTAACATTTGGTTCAAATAATGAGCTCTTACGTGTGTATAAAGTATACAAAAATTTATTTAAATCGGTTAAAAAATAAAAAAAATTACAGGGGTGTGACGGCGACGGTCCTATGTCACCCGGTATAGCACTTCGTGCGCTGATCCGGAGTAAGCTGAGAGGGAAGGGTATCATGGGGCTGCCAAATGCAAATCCATGATTATTAATTTAAAAAATTTCATAATATATAGTTCAAGTTTTCATATTCAATTTATTTTTCCCATGCAGCACGGGGGCACCAACTCCCAAGCTCATATCTCATATGTCTCCCCATATAATATTTAAATGACACACATCCATTGTTTTACCCGTTTCTCAGAGATTTGAGCCACCAACGTTTGTAGTCGCAGCTTAAGCGAGTCTCTCCACTCTACCACTGCGCTACGCCCGTCCTAAAAAGGTTCAAATATTATTCTTCCTATTCTGGCTACTATTAGTAGTACATAACTACACATATTATTTTTAACAATAAATACTCAGAACGGGGCCGTTGTAAGTCAGTGGTAGAGTGGTCGGACCCTTACATAAAATGCCATCAGTTGAACTATTACTTGGACCGCATCCACATCTGAAAATGCCGCCTCGTCCATGGGTGTTTGCGATTTTGTCTTGGATTTAAGTGTTACCTAGATAGGGGAACGTACAACCTTAGCACTTAATGCTCCCCTAAGTGCATGTGTAATAAAAAAAAAACATTATTACATTACCTGGTATTATATTTTATCTAATTTTGTTTATTTCTCAGGACAAGCCAGATATGAAAATACTTTCCTAGCAGAGCCCCTTCAATTTTGCACACATCTCGTTTATGGATATGCTGGAATTCATATTTCCGACAACTACAAACTGGTACCTCTCAACGAACAGTTTGATGTCACACGTGACAATTACAGACAAATTACAAATCTTAAACGTCGTTATCCTGGTTTACGTGTCCTTCTCTCTGTTGGCGGAGGCAGAGACACCCAAAACACTGAGAAGTACTTGAACCTTGTAAGTAGTACCTACTCTTCGGTACTAAAATTATTTTTCGCACTAAAACGTAAGTTTAACAAGGTAACAATTTTTTTTAGCTGGAGTCTGTTGATCACAGACTAGCCTTCATCAATTCTGCCCAAACTCTTGTAAAATCATACGGTTTCGATGGATTGGATTTGGCTTGGCAATTCTCCCCCAACAAACCAAAGAAAATCCGCAGCACTTTGAGTTAGTAAAATAAAATTATTTGATTAAGACATTAAATTTATTTTAAATTTATCATAATAGGTAGCATTTGGAGTTCGGTAAAGCATACGTTTGTTGACCCAAGTGCAGTAGATGAGAAGGCATCAGAACACAAAGAACAATTTACAGCATTTGTTCGTGAAATCAAAAATAGTTTTCGACATGATGGACTCCTACTTTCCACTTCTGTTCTTCCTAATGTCAACAGCAGCTGTAAATATATTTGAAAATTGTACCAGAAATTTTTGTTATTTTTAATTATTTTTAGTGTTCCATGATGTTCGTGCACTTGCCCCCAATCTAGACTTTATTAATTTATGGGCTTTTGATTACTACACCCCAGAACGCAACCCCAAAGAAGCTGATTACACAGCACCTTTACATGAACTTATTGACAGGAAATATGATGAAAATGGAAACTACCTTGTTCAATATTGGTAAGTAGACGAAAATTTTTATTTCCTATTAGGAGTTTAGCAAACATCTATTAAGCATAGGTGACCTACAACTTAACATAGGGTTCCAAACAAAAAAAATAATAGTGCACAATTATTGTACCTAGTACGTACCTATTTACATACAAACTCAAACTTCTTTAGGTTACAAAACGGAGCACCTAACAACAAACTTATTCTTGGAATTCCCACTTTCGCAAGAACATGGAAGATGACTAGTGATTCCGGACTTAGTGGTGTTCCACCAATTAGTGATTGTAAAGGAGGTGGTGAAGCCGGTCCTTACACTAAAGAAGAAGGTTTCTTGAGCTACCAAGAAGTTTGTGCTAAGCTTGCTAACCCCAACAACATTAAAGGATCAACTATTTTGAGAAAAGTTGGTGATCCATCAGGAAAGTTCGGTAAGTTATTTTATTTATTGGATATCGGTGTCCCATGATAAATCCATTATTATATCATGGGACTTTGTAATTACAGCTAACCGATGGAATCTTATAGATGCTTCCGACCGTTATGGTATGTTTATTTGTTGTTGATGTTGATTTAAACTTTGTTTGTTTGCACGGTTTTTATATTTCTTCGATTATGCTACCACTTTAATACTTAATTAAACCACACGCCATTAACCTATCAGGAACTACTTATAGAATTGTGTTTGACGCAGCAAGTCCCATGTTAGCTGATGGTTAGCTGTTACTCCTGCAAATAAACTTGGAAGGGTGAAAGGGGTTTCCCCTAAATGGGGGAACTATCTCTAAAAATAACTGAAATATTGATTGGGGCCTGTTCACAGTCAAACACGATTCATATTATGTTTTCTGCACTTGTGCGTTATACTGTCAATTGTTTTGACGGTTGCATGCCACTAAAACAAACTTATTTGAGGAGTAAATTTTTAACACAGATTATATTTGTTACAGGAACATATGCCTTCCGTATACCTAATGACAGTGGAGATGGTGGTATGTGGGTGGGATATGAAGACCCCGACACAGCTGGCAACAAAGCTGCTTACGTACGCAATAAGGGATTAGGAGGCATTTGCATTGTTGATTTAACGACTGACGATTTCCGTGGTCTCTGCACTGGAAACAAATATCCCATTCTACGTGCTGCTAAATTCCGTTTGTAAATAAAATTTAAATAAGTAACCTTCATGTTAATTTGTTATCAAGATGTTTCTCGTAATTGTTAAATGTAAAATATTACTGAATGTACTACTGTAAGAAATTTGTTAGCTGAATAAATTTTCTAGAAAATAATCTCTTAATTTTATTCATAACAAACTCTCCTATCTGATCTGAAAAATTGGCAATAGTGTGATCATAACAACTTAATAATATAATTGACTTTAATAGTCGCTAATACCAGATGTGTTATGGTAAGGAAAAATACCACTTGATAATGAGGATGTTTATATATCATTACCTACTTGAAATAATCTGCAAATTAGAGGTTCTTTCTCAACAGCAAAGTGCTTTATGTAAAGAGTCAGGATGTATTTATATTATTCAGCATGAATAGCTTAATATTTTTATAAACAAAAAGGATAATTTTATTTACAAGATAACAAGAACAAGAACATTGTTTGATGGTTGGTTTGCAAATCATACCCTTGGAGAAACACTTTTGAGGATGAGATCGTAATTCCAAAAAAAAAATTCGATAAAATCGTAGCTATTGGTTTTTATCAAAAACGCTCCAACACGTCGATTTTAGTTTTTAAATTGGCATTTTTTGATCTATGCGCCGACCCTATATCACTTCCGGTAAAATCGGAAATGGCAGCACCCTTGTTATTTTAAGGCCGTTGCTAGCTCCACGGCTAACGTGGATATAATTTTGACACTAAATCCACGGCATTAAGTCTTGTCAAGGGGTGACGTCATTAATTCGGCGACGCGAATACGAGCTGCACCTACTGCGCATGTCCAGCGACAAAATTATTCCATTATGAAAGTTTCAAACATTTTCATAATTGATTTTTAAATAATTTGCAAGTTGAATATGACCAATAAAAAATACTAGAGTAAAGTTTCTCTAAGTCCAAGCGATTGATTTTGTTTGTAGTTAATAATTATTATAATTAGATTTCTCAGAAACAGACTTTTACGCCTTGGAAATAGGCAACCAATCGTGCGCACCTCTGTACCTATAATCTAGGAAGCTGAAATAATTTTTCAAGTCCCCAGACATGCGCCGAACGTAATGCCGTGGATTTTGTATTAGAATTATATCCACGTTAGCCGTGGAGCTAGCAACGGCCTTTAAGGCCTATCGCAAAGGAAAAGGGCATATTGCCATTTAAACTTTTCAAGGTTAGATAGGTGGAGGCCGCCGGGTAAGTTTAGCGCGATGCAGATTGCGGCCTTATCAAGTGTCCCCCATCCTCTATAAAAACGTATTCTTAAGGTGCGTACAGACATGCAACAAAACCTCGTCGCGAACAACGCTGCGAACGTCGCTGCGAACCTCGTCGCGAACAAGACGAAGAAGTTTTTACCAAGAGGCGCGTACATCGTCGCGAACGTTGCGGCGAACAAACCGCCGTTCCGATTTTTAAAGTTCATTTAGTCACTGTGGTGAGCTGATATACAATGGAAATTTCAGCAGCAACCTATATATTCATGGATGCCTGAGCTGTAAAATGGTCTCCTGTTTCCACTCCATACCTCTACGTGCAAGAACCAACAACACTATACACTGATACACTCGGTACTGTGTTTTGCAAAGGTAACAGCCAGCTGTCACACGATGAGCGTCCACACATGCAACAAAGCAGCGAACGTAGTCGTGCAACATTTCTTTTGATGTGACGGCAGAAAACCGACAACTAGTGGAACGCGGTGATGTTGCAGTGTTCGCGGCGTTGTTCGCGACGCTGTTGCGTTGCGGAGTTGCATTTCCCGTCCACACATAGACGCAATAATGTACGCGACGGCGTTCTGTTCGTTGTTTTGTTGCATGTCTGTACGCACCTTTACATTTTTTTGATATTTGGTGTGGTTCGCGAGATATTAAGGGTGGATCGTTTTCAAATGATCACCCTGTGTATATTATGTTACGGCTAAAGTGTAAACTTGGATAGTTTATAAACTAACTGGCTAGTTTACAAACTAACCAAACACTTGGTTATTTTAGTGGAAAACAAAATTTCCAGTAAATTAGCTGCAAATTTGGCTAGTTTGCAAACTAGCCAGTTAGTTTATAAACTATCCAAAAACCTTGGCTAATTTACTGATCTCGATTGAAGTAAATAAAATAACCAATGTGCTTGGTTAGTTTATAAACTAGCTATATTACACTCAATTACACTGGCTAAAATAAACACTTTTCTTCTGGTAATTCAAAATAGCCAGTTTCTTGGCTAGTCTGCAAACTAACCAAACTATCTTGGTTAATTTGGCTGAACTAGTGAGGTTATATTTGCATCGTGCTGGACGTTGCAATTTGTGACATGTTTAGTTGCGTATTCTATTTTTTTTGATAATATGGATCATCGACAAAAATTTAATAATTTGATAAGCGACACTAAGTCGGTCCTTGATGAAGCTCTTTGCGTTGCTATAAGCGAAGCAGCAGGTGGGCTCTGGACCGATCATCGTCATTTCGGCTCGTCTTGTAGCTAGCGAGTCTGTCTTTTTCTTCTATTCTATGCCCTGGTGCACCGGAAGCCACTCTTAGCCAGTTCACCCAGAGCCTGTAGTCAATCAGGACCTTTAAACCTACCAACCATGTACTTACCCTGTACCAACCTGTACCCTCTTGAAATACCCCTGCTCCAGTTCTGTCCCACCATCTTGGAGCCGTCTGCGTACGAAACGATATGGTAGTGGTCTCTCTTTTCTACTTTGTAACCAGTTCTGCCCTTTTCAAAGAGATCCTGAAAGGTTTAGTGAAGTGGAACTTTTTGAGTAGTTTGTTTGACTGCATTTGCAGCATGCAGTTTTCCTTCATTAACCAGAAGATTTCTGTGTGACAGTCCTTTCCCAAGAGGATCTCTCCGGTTCTGTTTTGACCGATAGACTGCTGTTATAGCCTCATGCTTCATCACTAGCTGCGGCGGAGGTAGACGTAACAGCGTCTCTATGGCTGCAGAGGGAGTGATTATCATGGCCCCCATTGTTCCTAAGCAGCTAACCGCTGTAGTTTACCTAGTTTAGTTTTTATGGCCGTGTTATTGACTTTTAGATAATTCAGATACTTTTGGAATAACTGAATATGTAAGGTGTGTTGCCTACATAATTATTACATGACAAGATGTTTGTCCGTTTTATCATTATTCCAACTAGGTAGGCAATACACTTTACATGTTCAGATATTCCAAAATCATTATAACTTGTTATAATTTTAATTGCAAATATTGTAGCGAAAACACAAGTCGCTACAGTGTTGGTGCGTGTACGCGTGCCGTGCATTCAGCCTATGTAGTGTTCTGTGTATAGATAAGGTGGTTCTGTGGCATTCAGCTGCTCAATCATCCGAAAGGAAGGAAGGTTCCAAATTTACCACCGATCGCATTTCACAAGCGGATAGCCCTCACAGTTCGGCTACAAACAGCTGAGCGTATGTATATACACAAGTCCACTGGGTTTTTGTAAAAATTAATTCTCAAACTGCAACTAACCTAAAGCTCGAGGGGCGCCCACCACTAGTCTTTGCAAAGTCTTTGCTTTAAGGTGAGGATCCACGATGAGATATTTTCACGAGATATTTGTCTCGTGAGAGAAAACTCTCAGCACCAACAAAATTTTGAAGTGGAAACAGTCACGAGATACATGAGATATTCAAAAATATTTCATGAGAGTTGCTCTCTTGCAAATTTGCTATCGCCCACATGTTTCACCGTGTAGACATGAGATAAGACTTCTCTCGTCTGATATTTTTATCTCACCTGCAGCACGTGAGTGCTGAGAGTCACAGTGTCTGTTTGTTTCTCCTGCTGCAGTTATCTCGCGCATATTTTTATTAACAAGTGTTTGTTACATGATGTGTACTACTATTAAAAATATAATAGGTATATGAAATTAACAATGAGAATATTATTTTTTAATAGCTAAAAGAGCTGAATTATGGAAACCTGCAGAGCCAAACGTTCCAGAAAAAATATCAATTGGACTCGAGAATTAACGCTGAAGTTAATTGAATTGTATGAAACTCATACAAATTTATGGGATATGTTTCTTCGGAAAATTACAAAAACAGAAACATGAGAAAATCATCACTTGATGAAATTTTTGTAACATTTTTCATCTTCTTGTTTTAATTCTCCTAGTAAATTCTTTATTATACTGTTATTGTCTCTTTTTTTAATCCAATCGCGTGTCCAACATTTGTGAGTCCTTTTTATTTTTGGTGAAAGGATTGCGTACGCACAAATTGCAGCTTTTGGTCTTTGTTTCTTTGACACCATCACAATTCCTAATTTAATAAATAACAAATTACGAAGAAATCTTGAGAGCACTGTGGAAACACCAAAATATCTCAGCATTGAATGACGAGACAAAATTTGCATACGAAACTTGAGAGAACGAGTGATGGGATATATTTTCTTTGCTCGTGGAAACACATCATGCAACAATTATCTCATGAGATTTTTGTCTCATCCTGGATCCTTACCTTAAAGGTTAGTTGCAGTTTGAGAATTATTTTCACAAAAACCCAGTGGACTTGTGTATACAGTGAAGTCCATTTATTATGCAATATAGGCATGTTGCAAGTTAATTGGTGTACCCACTTTAGCATGGGAATATAGGCAACCCATTATACAGTTAGCTAGTTTTTTTTTATGTAACCATCTATGATGTAACCGAAATCAGCAACACATGAAAGTTTAACTGAGTTTAACCTCAAAATAAAACATTCCTGACAATTAAAAATTTAAATTCATCAGTAGGCAGCGGCAAGAGTGCTTAGCAGTGTATAATGGGTTGCCTATATTCCAATGCTAAAGTGGGTACACCAATTAACTTGCAACATGCCTATATTGCATAATAAATGGACTTCACTGTATACATACGCTCAGCTGTTTGTAGCCGAACTGTGAGGGCTATCCGCTTGTTCGCATTTCTATTTGCTTGGTAGTTCAAATGCCTATTGCCTAGTGAGGTAGTAGGTAGTTCGCGCAGGTTAGTGACAGTTCGTTGTTCATGACAGTTTTAGGTTAGATTTGTTGTTGCCACATAATAAATTTTGTCTAAAAATTTGATTAAAATGAGTGTGCCTGCAGATGAGATTGATACCTTACAAAAAGTAGAAAATGATGGTAAATTTAATTTTATCTTAAAATGAATAATCACAGATAAATGTTTCCATATTTTTTGCAGAATTTCTTAGCCTGTTTTTACATCCTGAAGTGAAAAGCTCACTGTTAAAGAACTTAACGATAGCAGAACAGGTAAAGAAATTGGGTGAAGGTATAGAAATCATTAGCCGGGAGCTGCAAAAACAAGTTTTAGATAAACACAATGATCTTATTCGGCAAGCTACTCACGCGAATAAACTTGAAAGTATCCTGAATACTATGAATACCCACATGCAAAATTTATTTGCAAATGCAGAAAGATTAAAAGCACAGGTATTTGCATATTATTGTATGATAAATTAGTATCTTTATTGTTTAAGTAAGATTTTGCATTTGTTTTTAATTTAACTACAGATTGTGGCTCCTTATCAAGCATTAGAGATGCACACTACAGTATTAGGTCGGTTGCATTTAGCAAGCCATATTTTAAGACAGGTAAACAGAATTCAACATCTAAGCAAGCGACTGTCTAATATTAACGATCCTGTACAAAAAGCCACAATTCTACAGGAATTAGGTAATCATTTCTTAATATTTACTAATAAGTAAAATAACACTTGCAATATATCTAGAACAATTGACAGCAGATCCAAACCTAACAGACATAGACGCAGTTACCACAGAACTGAGAAATATACGAACACAACAACAAAAGGTTGTAAAATTGGCCACAAGTTCAATAACACAGGGTATTGCCAGTGAAAATGTTGCTCAAACTACAACTGCACTGCAGGTATAAATATTTTCAGGTATTTTTCCTATTAATACAATTATTATTTAATATTTACAGATCTTTATTAACTTGGGTACTGTGAAAAGTGCAACTGACAATATAGTAGATGTTTGTTTGGGTGAATGTCGTGAAAGTTTAAGATCAGCATTTGATATCAGTGGAGGTATAACAAGTAGTATAAATAAGAAACAGGGGGGCCCCGGACGTGCCAACTTAACTTCATCACAAGGTTTTAGAACTAGAGTGTGGAGCGATTTAGAGAAAGCATTTTCAGAAGAACTGTATCGCCAGTCTAAACAGGTAAACGTACAATTTGAACAATTCTATTCTAAAATATTAAGTAATATCAAAATAATACTGAGTTGATAATATTTTTCCAGGTGAAATTTCTACAAGGCACATTGAATAATTTAAATTTGTATACTAATGGAAATAATATTGCTACATCTTTTTGGACACGATTGGGTGAAGGTATTATGGATGAAATAAACAATTCTGTCCCAGCAGTTCAACAAATGTTGGAAGCAGATTATCCAAAACTCCTGAAATTATACAGGGATATGACACAGAAATTAAATTTTGAACCTTTTGTATATAAGTGAGTAAAGAAACTTAATTAGCAATTTTTGATTTAGATGATTAATTAAAAAATATTTGCTATTAAATGTAGTCGAAATATTTTGGAAAAATGGGAAACTTTGTATCTGTCCAATTCATTAAATCAACTATTGGAGCCGACGCAGACTATGTTTAATCAAGAAAATGCTGCACCATCACATGATCAAATTGATTCTATAATAAGAAATATTACAAAGTTAGTATGGATATTTATTTTAAGAATTTGCTTAATAACTATGTAACAAGTTTAACTATTTATTTCATAGCGAGTTAAGTGTTGCTTTAGTAGAAGATCGTTTAAGTGAAAAAATTGCAAAGAATGTATCAAAGTGTATTCGTATGTTTGCTGTTAAAACTGAACAGCAATTAGCTACAGGGCCAGATGCTGCTCAAGTAATCGGTAAGTCATTTTTTTATGCTCTATAGTATGTCCATGTAGGTATGAGTGACCAAAAATTTTTAAATTTGAATTTCATATTTGGGGATTAACCCCTGCTTGGCTTGAAGCTAATTTTAAGTATATTTTCGATTTTTTCAAATGAAGGAGGCCTCTTGGTGGTTGATAAAGAAATATTTTCTGTAGTAACTACGGCAAAATTTCATTAAGAAAAATTGTTCACAATATAAAATTATCCCCCCATGTAAAATTTCAGAAAGTATATTTTTAATTTTTCAAATCAAGGAGGCCCCCTTCGTGGTTGATAAAGAAATGTTTTGTATTCCGGTAATAGTTATTTGTATTACAAGTAAAGAAAAGTATTGTTTTTCTTTACGAAACGCGATGAGTAAAGAAGAACTTACTTTTCTTTAAGAATAATACATAAAATTTTTTCGGACACTTAAATGGGAATGGATTACATTTATAAGAAATTATTTAAAAAATGTACATGACAAGTGCGATATTTAAATTGCCGTTTCCATCACTGCAGCAACTAAACAAAAGTAAATAAAACAAAAATAAATAAACAGAAATTTTCTCAAGTGTGGTAGCGTGAAATTTTGTGAAAATTGAAATAAATAATGAAATATCGGCATTAGCACTTGAAGCTGTTGCTAGTTTATTACCCTCGAAATCACGAGATAAATATGAGAAGACCTACAATATTTTCAATTCCTGGAGGACTTCAAAGAATGTAAGGGATATCAACGAAGAAGTTATGCTTGCTTTCTTTCATGAAAAGGTTAGTTTTTCTGAATACGTTTATAAAGTTTCAAGTTTTATCTATATATTTGAATATAGGCTGAAAGACTGAAATCTTCCACGCTGTGGTCAATATACTCCATGTTGAAAAGTATGCTGAGAGTGAAAGAAAACGTCGATATATTGAATTATGGGAAATTACAGTTATATTTAAAGCGCCAAAGTGAGGGATATCAACCAAAAAAATCAAAAATTCTATCGCAGGATAATGTGTCAAAATTTTTGACAGAAGCGCCTGACTATACCTTTCTACTGATTAAAGTTGCGTTAATTTTCGGTCTGTATGGTGCATGTCGTAGTGAGGAGCTAAGAAAGTTAAATGTTGAGGATATCGAGGATACCGGCTCTATTTTGGTTGTCACCCTCCATGACACTAAGACAAGGAAGAAGCGCATATTCACCGTTATGACGGAAATGGGGGGAATTAATGAGATTGAGTTGTACAGGAGATATGTAAGTTTGCTTCCAAAACATACCAATCACTCAAGATTCTTCATATTTTATATGAACAATAAATGTACAGTGCAACCTGTAGGGATCCACAGTTTCTACAAGATGCCCAACAAAATTGCCCATTATTTGAAACTACCCAACCCAAATGATTACACTGGACACTGTCTACGTCGAACGTCAACTACTTTTCTTGCTGAGGGTGGAGCGGACATTCGGAGGCTCAAAACTCATGGAGGATGGCGATCAAACACGACTGCAGAAGGATATATAGAAGAAAGCATTAACAATAAAATGACGACTTCGAAAATGATTTTTCATCAGCGATCATCGTCAGACAGTGAATGCCAGAATCCATTAGATTTTGTCCTAGAACCTACACCTACTGAATTACAGTTGGCTCCTGCATGTAGCGATTCATCATCTTCTACATCAAATGGAGGAGTTCATCAGGAGATTTTATCTAAATCGTCACTATCATTTAATGATTTTTTCGGACACTCAATGGAAATGGACTACATTTCCTTATTACAAATCGTAAAGAAACGTGTCCCTTTTCTTTATAGCAACAAAATTAACAATTATTAATTATTTATTGGAATAAATATTAAATGTACAACTATTAACGTTAGAGAAAGTTATACTTTTACACTGTTATGGAGTAGGGGCAGCACGTGACCCGAGTTTTGCTTGGAGAGTAAACAATTTATTGATAAACGTATAACTTCAGTTTACAGGATTTTTAAGTTTTAGAATTACCTCTATAGAGACATGGCTCATTCAATGTACTAGTAGCTACATCCTTGGTAGTAGCTAGGGTTTCAACAGTCTCACTTGGTTCCTGGCCAACACATGAACGTGATTGTTGAAGTTCTACCAGGTTTTTTAACATGGCAGCCCTTCCTCTTGGTTGAGGAGGTGGTCGACTTTGGGAAGTTGCCGCAACAGAATTATCTCTAGGGTTTTGACGTTCCCGTAAGGCTTGTTGAAGAATAACCCCACGTCCCTTTGGTATTGGTGGTGGTTTGTCCATTATTAACGATTTTTACAAACTCTGGAAATGTAAAAAATAGTTTCAATTAATACTTTGCATCTTATTATAATACAGTCATATAAGGTAAAAAAAACGGGTAAACCTAGGAATGGAAGATAATAAGCTATAAACTTGTATATACCTTTGTTTTGGCATTTTATAAGTTGGCTCAAAAGTCTCATATAATCTCGTGTCCGCGTCACAAGATATCAGAGGTCAAAGGTCAAGAAAATCGGTTTCTTGTAAATATCTTGTTTCCTTTGCTCAAAATGACATTTAAAGTTATTACGAAAGTTGTAGAGCATAAAATGATCTACAAATTTTGTCTGAGGCAATATTGCATACGATCAACCGTTCTTGAGATAGCGCGAAGAGTGGGAAATGCTGAGCCGTATGTATAGTAATGTTAGGTCAGCTGTGTAATTCAGTACATAATATGTTTTATGAAGTAAAATTGTATTGCCTTGTAATTCTGCCTAACTTTACTAATTTAACTGACTACATGAGTCTTATAATAATAAAGTTGCCCATATAACGCGGTAGATTGTTTTGTCACCCTGTATAATCTATGAGATTTTTTAATTAATTCGAATTGAATGTAAATTTTGCTTAGAATAAAATCTAGTCTTTCCATTTTTTAATTTAAACATTGTTACAGCTGGTACAGCAAATACAGGGCAGCAATTAAATGTTCAGTTAGCAAACGCTCTGTATTATTTAAATATACAGGTGCAACGAATGTTGGTCAACATGAAAGAAAGTTTATCTGAAACTTCAATTGAAATAATTACTGATGGTCTTCGTGGCTTAGATAATTTGACATTAGCCATAATTCAACCACTTATAGGTATATTTAAAAAAAAAAAAGAATAATTCGGACTTAATATTTAAATAATTTCTAGCTTCTATAAATGCGACTATCGAAACAATAATAATAACTATTCATCTAGAACAAGATTGGGCAAAGCTACAGCCACCAACTAACAGAAGTAATATTTCTTGTAGCCCCTACATGCGAGAGCTTACTCAGTTTATTATGAGAATAACCCATACTTATTTGGCTTCGTTTGAAAATAAAGAAGTATTGTCTTTAAAGTACGACGATTTTAACAATATTAAAGAGCATCCGGTTTTACATTTATTATTCTGTTGCTTAGGTGCAGTGAAATTGTTGTTCGATGCATAGAATTATTGATAAGGCATTCATCATTATTACGTCCTCTTTCTCAAGGAGGCCGATTAAGGCTACAAGTGGATTATGCGCAACTAGAAAATGCTTTAAAAGTATTGTACCCTTATTTATCCGATTTAGGAAGGCCTTACAGGTACTTTATTTATTTTTATTATGTTTTAATTTTATAAAATTATAATATGACTGATTTTAGATTACTGAAGTCGATGGCCACCCTCATTACGCTAACACCAAATGAAGTCGTGCAGAAACAAGTTTCTGGTAGTTCTGTTCCACATAGTACAGTATTGTTACTTTTATTTTCGTTTGCTGGTACAGAGTTAGCTAGTCCACACCAAAATGCAGCTTGGTCACTCACGAAGTTGTCATCTTGGCTCGATGAACATCCTTTAGAATCTGATAGGTTTTACATCCAATTGATACAAATATCGTAATGTCTAATATTTTATATTTTTTCTAGGCTGGACTTAATTGCTGGAGCTTTACAAAGATATGAAAATATAATTCGACAAAAGAATTTGATTAACTATGATCCAGTATACCCCATAATGTCAGAATTCCTCGAACATGCAATGAAAGCTGATTGAATATAAACAAAAACTTATGTACCATTTCTGTGAATGTAAATATAATTATACTAAGTTTATCTATTAAAGTTTTATGATGATATAATTTTATTCTACCGATTGATGAAACAGCGGGATTATTAAGGAAACGGAATGTGGAGACACTACAGTTTGTGACTAAATTTCAAGTATTTCACTACTAAGTACGGATTTTTTTAATACAATACCTAATGAATGGACATCCAGCCAACCCTGTTCCTCACTAGAGAGGGAAAACTAATTTATCTACTTTACGTTCGTACTAAGGATCTTACGATACGCGTTTGCGTGTCGTAAAGGACAAAACATAGATAATATCAAAAGCGGGTGCACAAAACACAACAAAACACCTGACTGTCAGCGTAATTAATAAAGAGGTTAAGTTATCTCTGAGCGGGTACCAAAACAGTGTAATTTATTTACTTTACGTTGGCAACCCCGCCCCCAAACGTCAAACTGTAAGTTTTGGATGGTAAACAAACGTTTTGAGGTTATGAATACAATGTTATCCTTATGTAACTTTTGATTTACTTGGCTGCAAATAATTGTGAAAAAGTGTTAAAAGTTATAAGAGTTATCATGGAGAGAAGGTTCTGTCATTGTCAATCTGTAATTAATTGAATCAAATACCTAGGACAATGTCACAAAAGACTTCCAGAATTTATTAAGATTCTAGGAATAATATAAATACAAGAACAGGATTATACATTATGACCATAAAAAGTACAATTGTTGTAAACATTATAAGCACATTAAGTTATCTCTGATTATAAGTTACGTGAGAAGAGTCTTTGGAATCGATGGCAACACTTGGAATATTCTCAGTAGTTACAATGTTTTGTTGAATTTTGCTGTTATCTATTCCAGTAATATTTGTTCGAGAATCGGCCTCTCTCGGAGCGTTTGAACAACTTGGCAAATTTAAGTCGGTATACGGCTCTGGAATTCTTGAACAAGTTGGTATGTTTAAGTCTGTATGTTGAGGCCTAAGCATTGGTGCCACTTCAATTTTCTTTTGTAGGGTGGCCTCAACATATCCTTCTGCCACCGTAGAAGACTTCCAACCCCCATGGCGCTTTAAGGTTAACAAGTCCCCCCCACGATTGGCCAATTGTGTTGCACTAGACCTCCTAAAGCAGTGGCCAGTGTAAAGTTCAGGATGAGGTAACTTAAGAAAGCTAGCAATTTATTTAGACACCTTGCCCATGGTGTTGATGCCAATTGGGCTGTTGATACAGCATCCATATCTGTATGTCAAAAAAAATCGCTTATGGGTGGTATTTTTAGGCCTAAGTTTTAGATAAACACAATGATCTTATTCGGCAAGCTACTCACGCGAATAAACTTGAAAGTATCCTGAATACTATGAATACCCACATGCAAAATTTATTTGCAAATGCAGAAAGATTAAAAGCACAGGTATTTGCATATTATTGTATGATAAATTAGTATCTTTATTGTTTAAGTAAGATTTTGCATTTGTTTTTAATTTAACTACAGATTGTGGCTCCTTATCAAGCATTAGAGATGCACACTACAGTATTAGGTCGGTTGCATTTAGCAAGCCATATTTTAAGACAGGTAAACAGAATTCAACATCTAAGCAAGCGACTGTCTAATATTAACGATCCTGTACAAAAAGCCACAATTCTACAGGAATTAGGTAATCATTTCTTAATATTTACTAATAAGTAAAATAACACTTGCAATATATCTAGAACAATTGACAGCAGATCCAAACCTAACAGACATAGACGCAGTTACCACAGAACTGAGAAATATACGAACACAACAACAAAAGGTTGTAAAATTGGCCACAAGTTCAATAACACAGGGTATTGCCAGTGAAAATGTTGCTCAAACTACAACTGCACTGCAGGTATAAATATTTTCAGGTATTTTTCCTATTAATACAATTATTATTTAATATTTACAGATCTTTATTAACTTGGGTACTGTGAAAAGTGCAACTGACAATATAGTAGATGTTTGTTTGGGTGAATGTCGTGAAAGTTTAAGATCAGCATTTGATATCAGTGGAGGTATAACAAGTAGTATAAATAAGAAACAGGGGGGCCCCGGACGTGCCAACTTAACTTCATCACAAGGTTTTAGAACTAGAGTGTGGAGCGATTTAGAGAAAGCATTTTCAGAAGAACTGTATCGCCAGTCTAAACAGGTAAACGTACAATTTGAACAATTCTATTCTAAAATATTAAGTAATATCAAAATAATACTGAGTTGATAATATTTTTCCAGGTGAAATTTCTACAAGGCACATTGAATAATTTAAATTTGTATACTAATGGAAATAATATTGCTACATCTTTTTGGACACGATTGGGTGAAGGTATTATGGATGAAATAAACAATTCTGTCCCAGCAGTTCAACAAATGTTGGAAGCAGATTATCCAAAACTCCTGAAATTATACAGGGATATGACACAGAAATTAAATTTTGAACCTTTTGTATATAAGTGAGTAAAGAAACTTAATTAGCAATTTTTGATTTAGATGATTAATTAAAAAATATTTGCTATTAAATGTAGTCGAAATATTTTGGAAAAATGGGAAACTTTGTATCTGTCCAATTCATTAAATCAACTATTGGAGCCGACGCAGACTATGTTTAATCAAGAAAATGCTGCACCATCACATGATCAAATTGATTCTATAATAAGAAATATTACAAAGTTAGTATGGATATTTATTTTAAGAATTTGCTTAATAACTATGTAACAAGTTTAACTATTTATTTCATAGCGAGTTAAGTGTTGCTTTAGTAGAAGATCGTTTAAGTGAAAAAATTGCAAAGAATGTATCAAAGTGTATTCGTATGTTTGCTGTTAAAACTGAACAGCAATTAGCTACAGGGCCAGATGCTGCTCAAGTAATCGGTAAGTCATTTTTTTATGCTCTATAGTATGTCCATGTAGGTATGAGTGACCAAAAATTTTTAAATTTGAATTTCATATTTGGGGATTAACCCCTGCTTGGCTTGAAGCTAATTTTAAGTATATTTTCGATTTTTTCAAATGAAGGAGGCCTCTTGGTGGTTGATAAAGAAATATTTTCTGTAGTAACTACGGCAAAATTTCATTAAGAAAAATTGTTCACAATATAAAATTATCCCCCCATGTAAAATTTCAGAAAGTATATTTTTAATTTTTCAAATCAAGGAGGCCCCCTTCGTGGTTGATAAAGAAATGTTTTGTATTCCGGTAATAGTTATTTGTATTACAAGTAAAGAAAAGTATTGTTTTTCTTTACGAAACGCGATGAGTAAAGAAGAACTTACTTTTCTTTAAGAATAATACATAAAATTTTTTCGGACACTTAAATGGGAATGGATTACATTTATAAGAAATTATTTAAAAAATGTACATGACAAGTGCGATATTTAAATTGCCGTTTCCATCACTGCAGCAACTAAACAAAAGTAAATAAAACAAAAATAAATAAACAGAAATTTTCTCAAGTGTGGTAGCGTGAAATTTTGTGAAAATTGAAATAAATAATGAAATATCGGCATTAGCACTTGAAGCTGTTGCTAGTTTATTACCCTCGAAATCACGAGATAAATATGAGAAGACCTACAATATTTTCAATTCCTGGAGGACTTCAAAGAATGTAAGGGATATCAACGAAGAAGTTATGCTTGCTTTCTTTCATGAAAAGGTTAGTTTTTCTGAATACGTTTATAAAGTTTCAAGTTTTATCTATATATTTGAATATAGGCTGAAAGACTGAAATCTTCCACGCTGTGGTCAATATACTCCATGTTGAAAAGTATGCTGAGAGTGAAAGAAAACGTCGATATATTGAATTATGGGAAATTACAGTTATATTTAAAGCGCCAAAGTGAGGGATATCAACCAAAAAAATCAAAAATTCTATCGCAGGATAATGTGTCAAAATTTTTGACAGAAGCGCCTGACTATACCTTTCTACTGATTAAAGTTGCGTTAATTTTCGGTCTGTATGGTGCATGTCGTAGTGAGGAGCTAAGAAAGTTAAATGTTGAGGATATCGAGGATACCGGCTCTATTTTGGTTGTCACCCTCCATGACACTAAGACAAGGAAGAAGCGCATATTCACCGTTATGACGGAAATGGGGGGAATTAATGAGATTGAGTTGTACAGGAGATATGTAAGTTTGCTTCCAAAACATACCAATCACTCAAGATTCTTCATATTTTATATGAACAATAAATGTACAGTGCAACCTGTAGGGATCCACAGTTTCTACAAGATGCCCAACAAAATTGCCCATTATTTGAAACTACCCAACCCAAATGATTACACTGGACACTGTCTACGTCGAACGTCAACTACTTTTCTTGCTGAGGGTGGAGCGGACATTCGGAGGCTCAAAACTCATGGAGGATGGCGATCAAACACGACTGCAGAAGGATATATAGAAGAAAGCATTAACAATAAAATGACGACTTCGAAAATGATTTTTCATCAGCGATCATCGTCAGACAGTGAATGCCAGAATCCATTAGATTTTGTCCTAGAACCTACACCTACTGAATTACAGTTGGCTCCTGCATGTAGCGATTCATCATCTTCTACATCAAATGGAGGAGTTCATCAGGAGATTTTATCTAAATCGTCACTATCATTTAATGATTTTTTCGGACACTCAATGGAAATGGACTACATTTCCTTATTACAAATCGTAAAGAAACGTGTCCCTTTTCTTTATAGCAACAAAATTAACAATTATTAATTATTTATTGGAATAAATATTAAATGTACAACTATTAACGTTAGAGAAAGTTATACTTTTACACTGTTATGGAGTAGGGGCAGCACGTGACCCGAGTTTTGCTTGGAGAGTAAACAATTTATTGATAAACGTATAACTTCAGTTTACAGGATTTTTAAGTTTTAGAATTACCTCTATAGAGACATGGCTCATTCAATGTACTAGTAGCTACATCCTTGGTAGTAGCTAGGGTTTCAACAGTCTCACTTGGTTCCTGGCCAACACATGAACGTGATTGTTGAAGTTCTACCAGGTTTTTTAACATGGCAGCCCTTCCTCTTGGTTGAGGAGGTGGTCGACTTTGGGAAGTTGCCGCAACAGAATTATCTCTAGGGTTTTGACGTTCCCGTAAGGCTTGTTGAAGAATAACCCCACGTCCCTTTGGTATTGGTGGTGGTTTGTCCATTATTAACGATTTTTACAAACTCTGGAAATGTAAAAAATAGTTTCAATTAATACTTTGCATCTTATTATAATACAGTCATATAAGGTAAAAAAAACGGGTAAACCTAGGAATGGAAGATAATAAGCTATAAACTTGTATATACCTTTGTTTTGGCATTTTATAAGTTGGCTCAAAAGTCTCATATAATCTCGTGTCCGCGTCACAAGATATCAGAGGTCAAAGGTCAAGAAAATCGGTTTCTTGTAAATATCTTGTTTCCTTTGCTCAAAATGACATTTAAAGTTATTACGAAAGTTGTAGAGCATAAAATGATCTACAAATTTTGTCTGAGGCAATATTGCATACGATCAACCGTTCTTGAGATAGCGCGAAGAGTGGGAAATGCTGAGCCGTATGTATAGTAATGTTAGGTCAGCTGTGTAATTCAGTACATAATATGTTTTATGAAGTAAAATTGTATTGCCTTGTAATTCTGCCTAACTTTACTAATTTAACTGACTACATGAGTCTTATAATAATAAAGTTGCCCATATAACGCGGTAGATTGTTTTGTCACCCTGTATAATCTATGAGATTTTTTAATTAATTCGAATTGAATGTAAATTTTGCTTAGAATAAAATCTAGTCTTTCCATTTTTTAATTTAAACATTGTTACAGCTGGTACAGCAAATACAGGGCAGCAATTAAATGTTCAGTTAGCAAACGCTCTGTATTATTTAAATATACAGGTGCAACGAATGTTGGTCAACATGAAAGAAAGTTTATCTGAAACTTCAATTGAAATAATTACTGATGGTCTTCGTGGCTTAGATAATTTGACATTAGCCATAATTCAACCACTTATAGGTATATTTAAAAAAAAAAAAGAATAATTCGGACTTAATATTTAAATAATTTCTAGCTTCTATAAATGCGACTATCGAAACAATAATAATAACTATTCATCTAGAACAAGATTGGGCAAAGCTACAGCCACCAACTAACAGAAGTAATATTTCTTGTAGCCCCTACATGCGAGAGCTTACTCAGTTTATTATGAGAATAACCCATACTTATTTGGCTTCGTTTGAAAATAAAGAAGTATTGTCTTTAAAGTACGACGATTTTAACAATATTAAAGAGCATCCGGTTTTACATTTATTATTCTGTTGCTTAGGTGCAGTGAAATTGTTGTTCGATGCATAGAATTATTGATAAGGCATTCATCATTATTACGTCCTCTTTCTCAAGGAGGCCGATTAAGGCTACAAGTGGATTATGCGCAACTAGAAAATGCTTTAAAAGTATTGTACCCTTATTTATCCGATTTAGGAAGGCCTTACAGGTACTTTATTTATTTTTATTATGTTTTAATTTTATAAAATTATAATATGACTGATTTTAGATTACTGAAGTCGATGGCCACCCTCATTACGCTAACACCAAATGAAGTCGTGCAGAAACAAGTTTCTGGTAGTTCTGTTCCACATAGTACAGTATTGTTACTTTTATTTTCGTTTGCTGGTACAGAGTTAGCTAGTCCACACCAAAATGCAGCTTGGTCACTCACGAAGTTGTCATCTTGGCTCGATGAACATCCTTTAGAATCTGATAGGTTTTACATCCAATTGATACAAATATCGTAATGTCTAATATTTTATATTTTTTCTAGGCTGGACTTAATTGCTGGAGCTTTACAAAGATATGAAAATATAATTCGACAAAAGAATTTGATTAACTATGATCCAGTATACCCCATAATGTCAGAATTCCTCGAACATGCAATGAAAGCTGATTGAATATAAACAAAAACTTATGTACCATTTCTGTGAATGTAAATATAATTATACTAAGTTTATCTATTAAAGTTTTATGATGATATAATTTTATTCTACCGATTGATGAAACAGCGGGATTATTAAGGAAACGGAATGTGGAGACACTACAGTTTGTGACTAAATTTCAAGTATTTCACTACTAAGTACGGATTTTTTTAATACAATACCTAATGAATGGACATCCAGCCAACCCTGTTCCTCACTAGAGAGGGAAAACTAATTTATCTACTTTACGTTCGTACTAAGGATCTTACGATACGCGTTTGCGTGTCGTAAAGGACAAAACATAGATAATATCAAAAGCGGGTGCACAAAACACAACAAAACACCTGACTGTCAGCGTAATTAATAAAGAGGTTAAGTTATCTCTGAGCGGGTACCAAAACAGTGTAATTTATTTACTTTACGTTGGCAACCCCGCCCCCAAACGTCAAACTGTAAGTTTTGGATGGTAAACAAACGTTTTGAGGTTATGAATACAATGTTATCCTTATGTAACTTTTGATTTACTTGGCTGCAAATAATTGTGAAAAAGTGTTAAAAGTTATAAGAGTTATCATGGAGAGAAGGTTCTGTCATTGTCAATCTGTAATTAATTGAATCAAATACCTAGGACAATGTCACAAAAGACTTCCAGAATTTATTAAGATTCTAGGAATAATATAAATACAAGAACAGGATTATACATTATGACCATAAAAAGTACAATTGTTGTAAACATTATAAGCACATTAAGTTATCTCTGATTATAAGTTACGTGAGAAGAGTCTTTGGAATCGATGGCAACACTTGGAATATTCTCAGTAGTTACAATGTTTTGTTGAATTTTGCTGTTATCTATTCCAGTAATATTTGTTCGAGAATCGGCCTCTCTCGGAGCGTTTGAACAACTTGGCAAATTTAAGTCGGTATACGGCTCTGGAATTCTTGAACAAGTTGGTATGTTTAAGTCTGTATGTTGAGGCCTAAGCATTGGTGCCACTTCAATTTTCTTTTGTAGGGTGGCCTCAACATATCCTTCTGCCACCGTAGAAGACTTCCAACCCCCATGGCGCTTTAAGGTTAACAAGTCCCCCCCACGATTGGCCAATTGTGTTGCACTAGACCTCCTAAAGCAGTGGCCAGTGTAAAGTTCAGGATGAGGTAACTTAAGAAAGCTAGCAATTTATTTAGACACCTTGCCCATGGTGTTGATGCCAATTGGGCTGTTGATACAGCATCCATATCTGTATGTCAAAAAAAATCGCTTATGGGTGGTATTTTTAGGCCTAAGAGCAGCATAGTTCTTGACTAAGGTAATCCATGTTCCTTCCGTTATCACAAATTGTCTTGGTAAATAATTTTTTGTTTTAGGAATGGACACAGTAATGGAATCTTCCTTATATTTAATGTCATCTGTCGACATGTATGTGAGCTCCTCACGCCTACAAGCCCCACTGTAACCCATGATCAAAATGACCTAAAATATGTGTATTATGTATAATTTTTGTTTAATTTAAATGCAATTTAGGATAAAAATACAATACACAGGATATGATGTAAAAATAAAATAAAATTGTTACATACCTTCATGGCCATATACAGGTTGATTGTAACTTTAGGGCGAGTGGATTTGCTCGTTTATTATTGATGATAGAAAAAAATGTTTCATATAAGAGTTATTCAAGTTTATGTGGCGAGTATTTTGGACGCACACACAAAAATGGCCGACTTCCGGTTTTAACGGAAGGGACGTGATTTTACTTTTTTTAAATACAACACCCTGTATATTTTATGCTAGTTCGATTACATGATAACATCTCTTTAATAAAACATAACACAACCATATACCTAGCGTTAATAATTACTGACATAATTTAAATTATATCAAGGTATCTGTTACCAGTATCAACTATTCAAAATCAATCGCGATTGATCTTAGCAGGCCGTTGTTAAAGTTATTGTAGTGAAGAAAGTCACAAACACGCGATACACAAACATTTAACATAATGTCATTTTAAATTTGCAGGAATTACAAGATAGCATTGTAAATGCTAGCTGTAAATACTATCACACCTGAAGAGATGATTCAAGATGTACAAAGAAGTTTTATTCGAAGATGCCGTTTTTGTATACGAGAAAATGGTGGTCTCTTTTGAACACCTTTTAAATTAAATTCTGTTATTACAGCCATAGTCAGTTAAGGTAGTTAAGGTGTAGGTACTTACAAATCTAGAAGTTACATGTTGATAGAAAAATATTATTAATTACAAAGTCGTGCGTATTATGTTATTTATTCATTTGAATTAGAAAAGTTTAAAATGACATTATATTAAATGTTTGTGTATTTCGTGTTTGTGATTTTCTTCACTACAATAACTTTAACAACGACCTGCTAAGATCAATCGCGATTGTTTTTGAATAGTTGATACTGGTAACAGATACCTTGATATAATTTAAATTATGTCAGTAATTATTAACGCTAGGTATATGGTTGTGTTATGTTTTATTAAAGAGATGTTATCATGTAATCGAACTAGCATAAAATATACAGGGTGTTGTATTTAAAAAAAGTAAAATCACGTCCCTTCCGTTAAAACCGGAAGTCGGCCATTTTTGTGAGTGCATCCAAAATACTCGCCACATAAACTTGAATAACTCTTATATGAAACATTATTTTCTATTATCAATCGTAAACAAGCAAATCCACTCGCCCTAAAGTTACAATCAACCTGTATACATTATTGTCAGCTTCGGTGATGAATTTATTAATATCACATTCTTCCAAAATTTTCGATTTTTTTGGCGCATATCCTTCAGAACACCGTTTTAAAAGAGCTTGGAGTTTATGATATTTTGAAATATCGACATTCATGTAAATGCTTATGCATGACCTCAACTGGGAGTAGAGGCACCACAAACTGGAAGATTTGTACTTCTGGCGTTGCAGTTCGAAGTATGCCAACATAATATTTTCCGAGATGGAAGTAATTTTACTCTCCTTGCGCCAATTTTCAAATTTTGTACAATTTTTTTCATACGTTGCGCGTGATTTTGATGGCAGTAACTTGCCCATCGTACTTTCTGCCAAAGCCCGAATTTCTGGGGGCGTACATTGCAAATCGTCCTGTTCATTTAAACTCATAATGGAAAATGCAGTAAAATTTGTGACAGATAAAAAACAATGACGTTTCAAATTTATAAAATTTTTCATAGCCGCCTTTAGTGCACCGCGCACAAATGTTCACAGCTGTCACGAAATTCCCTAGATTTTGAAAATTTACTCTTTTTGTTTAAAAGTGTGGAAAAGTAGATAAAATACTGTATGATACCTCGTTTATAACGCATTTTGTGGCACTTACTCTATTAGGGCACTCCTCGCTCCGCTCGTCGTGCACTAAACACGTGCGTGCTACAAAATGTGTCTTATAAAACTCGTATCATAATATACTATTTCGTCACTATTTTGCGAGGGTAAAGTTCGGCTACAAACAGCTGAGCGTATGTACCGAGTGGGTACTTTCAAAGCCGAACATAGGGGAATTGCATTGTAAATGATATTTATATAGATTCCTGCTCGCCATTTAAACTCACAATGATGGTAATGTCTTTATTATAAAAACCCTCTGCTCTACTGAATACTCGTTATTATTCATATTATTTGATATTAATAACAGAAACATCGACTGATTTCAAATAATTTAATTGACAGATAAAAAAAAGTTGACAATCGTAGCAACCTATATTATTTCAAAATAGCATTATTTTATAATTTTTTTTACAGAAAAAGATAACTAAGTACTAACATTTATTGGTACCATCAGATGCGCTGTATTTTTGTCGTTCTATTCATACCATTACCATCCTTGTGGGTTTAAATGGCGAGCAGGAATCTATATAAAGGTTAGTTACAATGCAATTCCCCTATGTTCGGTTTTGAAAGTACCCAGACGGTATACAGTGAAGTCCATTTATTATGCAATATAGGCATGTTGCAAGTTAATTGGTGTACCCACTTTAGCATTGGAATATAGGCAACCCATTATACACTGCTCAGCACTCTTGCCCCTGCCTACTGATGAATTTAAATTTTCAATTGTCAGGAATGTTTTATTTTGAGGTTAAACTCAGTTAAACTTTCAAGTGTTGCTGATTTCGGTTACATCATAGATGGTTACATAAAAAAAAAAACTAGCTAACTGTATAATGGGTTGCCTATATTCCAATGGTAAAGTGGGTACACCAATTAACTTGCAACATGCCTATATTGCATAATAAATGGACTTCACTGTATACACAAGTCCACTGGATTTTTGTGTATATGTTACGGCTGAAGTGTAAACTTGGATAGTTTATAAACTAACTGGCTAGTTTACAAACTAACCAAACACTTGGTTATTTTAGTGGAAAACAAAATTTCCAGTAAATTAGCTGCAAATTTGGCTAGTTTGCAAACTAGCCAGTTAGTTTATAAACTATCCAAAAACCTTGGCTAATTTACTAATCTCGATTGAAGTAAATAAAATAACCAATGTGCTTGGTTAGTTTATAAACTAGCTATATTACACTGGCTAAAATAAACACTTTTCTTCTGGTAATTCAAAATAGCCAGTTTCTTGGCTAGTCTGCAAACTAACCAAACTATCTTGGTTAATTTGGCTGAACTAGTGAGGTTATATTTGCATCGTGCTGGACGTTGCAATTTGTGACATGTTTAGTTGCGTATTCTATTTTTTTTGATAATATGGATCATCGACAAAAATTTAATAATTTGATAAACGGGTTGTGTAACGGTAAAGCTAAGAATTCAAAGTTATACACGGAAAGTGACTATAAAAGTTTAGTGGAGAGACTAAAGCAATTGCGGGAAAATGGACCCATTAGTGGCAATAAAAAAGATTTTTTGGGTACAATAAATAATGTAACATGAGACTACATGTGAATTAAAGTATACCAAAGTACTTTAAAATAATAATTTTGGATCATATACTAGCCAAAGAAAATTAACTGAACATAGTTTGCAGACTAGCCAAGAAACTGGCTATTTTGAATTACCAGAAGAAAAGTGTTTATTTTAGCCAGTGTAATATAGCTAGTTTATAAACTAACCAAGCACATTGGTTATTTTATTTACTTCAATCGAGATCAGTAAATTAGCCAAGGTTTTTGGATAGTTTATAAACTAACTGGCTAGTTTGCAAACTAGCCAAATTTGCAGCTAATTTACTGGAAATTTTGTTTTCCACTAAAATAACCAAGTGTTTGGTTAGTTTGTAAACTAGCCAGTTAGTTTATAAACTATCCAAGTTTACACTTTAGCCGTAACATATATACCACATACATATGTTTTTAATATAATTTTCTATTAATGCATCGACTGCTTTTACCGGCAAAACACCCGCGTTCCACGTACATTACTGCGTTCTACTCTTAACTTTCTACCATGCAATATTTACCTGCCAGGTCCCTCAGTGTGGATTGTATAAAATAAATTTCGGGGTTGTTCCTGGAGTTACTTTGGTCCTAAATTGAAAGGCAAGGGCGGTGGGAATGAATCCAGCACTGTCCAAATCAATCTACTATTTAATTCTAACACTGGTAGGGCTCAGGGATTCACACAAGACAGCAAGATTTATTAACACAGATGCAAATTAATAAAACTATTTTTTTATAGATAATATATTTGCTTGTCATATTAAGTAAAGTAAACAAAAAATAAAAAATTTACTAATAATACACAAAGAAATGAGGTTTTCAACCCTTTGTTAAATTTTTTTTAAACAAAGAAACAAATGTTTGCAGAATCTGCAAATTACATAAAATAAAACATTTGTGCATTTTGAAAATAATGCATTTGTTTTACTGAGCACCCCTACCATATGTCATTGTTTTATTGTTGGAGTTCCTATTAAATTTTTTATTTTTATTCTGAAAAAAAATTATTTTAATAACAAATGTTGAAACACAAAAAAAAACTTACTTTAGCCTTGAACTGTGTTCTAACTCCTTGGTTTTTATTACTACCACCAGCACCCCCTTGAAACTGTTGAAAGTTAACAGAAGAATAATCAAAGGGTGTAAATTCTTTTCTTTGGGATTGATTATTTGACTGAACCGGTGATTGTTGGGTTTGTTTTCCCTGTCCTTTCTTTTTTAACCATTCTTGTCGCTTCCTTTGTCTACTATTGAATGGTTTATCCATAGGATGTGTTGTTTGGGGTGGTTGAGGGTGGTTTTGATAACTTTGTTGTTGTTGATTATAATTACAAGGAGGTTGAATTGGTTTTTCTCGTAAATTATATTTGGAAGGACTTTCATAACTTGTCTCAGGCCATCCATGTGGAGATTGATTTAAATTTTTATTTCGACGCTGCTTTTTTTTAGGAAATTTAATTTTTTTCTTATTAGGAATAGGCGTGTGTAATTCGTTATCTGATGTTATATGATCTGGATGAAGTAGAATTTCATCTTCAAGATCAAATTTATTTCTTTTTCTCTTTTTAGAACCTCCCATAGACACTAAAGTTTCTGATGATGGTACACTCTCCGGTACAACATTCTTAAATGGTTCATCTTGTGGTACTTTAGTATCTGGTAATTTTTGTGGAGTCTCTTTAGTGATTTTCACAAAATGTGCATGTAGCTAAAAATATAATTAAGTAAAAAAAAAGATAGACCAATCCATATATGTGGTGTCTCAAAATTATCTACCAAGACTTAACGTTTATAAAATTTTATTTTGCATTTCTAATAGTTGGTGTTAGTGTAGGGAGGTGAAGTCATGAAGGACAAATCTATGAATTTTAAGACAACCTGTACATAATAAAAACTTACAGCAGCAATTCTGTCTTCATTCTCATCTTTTTCAGATTTATTTTGGGTTTCATCTGATTTCTCAGCAACAGCTTTATCTTCTTCTGCTTGAATGAACGGCTTTACCAGTTTATATCGTTCATAAGGTCCCAAAAATTTTAAACTTCTTACTTTTAAAACTGCATCATTTTCGTTCTAAATTTTTTTAAATTAATATTACAAGGCTTTATTTTTTTTTAATTCTTACCTCATTATTGAAACTCTGAAGTTTATTAAAAACAGAAAATATTGATTTAGTTTTTTCAAGTTTACTTGCAATATTATTTTCTTTCTTTAATGTATCACCTAATAAGGTAGGAAGATCATCTCGAAATTCCGTCAACTTTGATAAATCATGAGGGCAATGTAAAGGACTATCTACATTTACTTTAGTAAATTGTTTTTTGCTTCCGCGGCTTCTATTATCTTCTTTGAATATAGGCTAAGAAATAAGGGACTTAATAATTAACAAAAAAAGATTTTTCCGTTTGTTTACCTTCACAGTGGATTGTTCTCTAGCTCGTAATATTATTCGATGAATTTCTAATAAATTAGCCCTTACTAAAGGAGGTATTGGATTACAACAAGCTAAGATACCCTGCATTTCTCTAGGAAGTGCTTCAGATATTTGTAGTAGCATATGATTTGGCAGAACATAACTGTGTAGATATAAAAAACAGACACAATATTACTTTTATTCAATTCAATTCGGATTAAATGCAGACACATCAATATAAGTAACAAAAGAGAATGATATATCAGTTTTATAATCATTTACTTACCCAGTACTTTCATCTTCTGTGCGGGCAATATTATCTCGCCAGTGATATAATTCTTTTAAAGCATACATCTGCCTATTATCAAACATTCTTTTACATTTCCTATAGAAATCCAAATGACTGTCTTCACGTAACAAAGACTTTAAATAACGCTAAAAAAATTAATATTTGCTGTAATTTTAAATTATAATAATAATAATGTCTTACCTTTTTACATATCTGAGTGCTTTCTTGTATAACAGATTTTAAAATGTTATCAGTACCGTTGCCCTTCTTCAACAACTCATTCTTTAACAAATGATAAACATACAACAAATAATGTGTATCCATTCTTGCATAAGTTTTAAGTTCATCCGGTAAAGGTCTAAAAAAAATTACATGAGCAAAAATTAAAAAAAAAAAAATTAATAATACCTTATTCTCCAATCTGCTAACTGAAAGTGTTTATTCGGAACAACATTACAAAATCTATTTAATAAATATGCTAGGGATAATCCTGAATATTCCAACTGTTTTGCAGCCTGATGTGTATCAAACATATTTACAATATAGAGAGATAAATCACGCTGAAGCCATTCAACATCACAATCAGCTCCATGGAAAACCTAGAAATGATACAAGAATTAAAATTAGAGTTTAAAATAAAAAAAGAACCCTTATTACCTTTACTATGGTGGGTTTAGTAAACACCTCGTTGAGTATATAAAGCTTATCTCTTAAACTAAGTGTGTCTATAAGATAATCAGCATCTTTAGTGGAAATCTGCATTAAACAAGTAAATCCCATAAAAGTTCTATAAGAATGATGTTCTAAATCTACAGCAATCTCGGAATGTTTACGTAATTCCTCAAGTAATTCATTTAACTGCTCAGGTGTAGTTATTTCATGCAATGGAGTTGTTTCTAAAGGTTTTGGGTTAACTGGAGTAACCTTTTGTAGCTGCTGTATAGGAGGACTAAACTGTTCAAGCTCTAACTCGTAAGGATGAGAGTATCTGTAAGAGAAAAAAGGTACCATTCTATTTAACTGTATCATTTATTTTGTAGTTTTACTTACTGTTCGCCACGTTCAGTTTCCTCTAAGAATACTGCAAGAGGTTTTATAGAATTTGGCTTTTCTGTAATGCGTGGAACCCAAGGAGTGTTCCGGTTGTCTATTTTATCTTTGAAAAATGATTGGGGTCTTATAATGTTTTTAGCAGTTAATAGTCTTATAGATTTTAATGATTTGCTTTTCTGATTTACCTATAAATATAATTTTTTATTAATTAATATGATCCATTAATTGATCTATCAAATTATTTTGTTATGTCACTTCATAAAAATATATTAAATTTTTAGTGTTTTAAAATAAAAATTAACATACCACTGAATCAATTGATGAACTAACAGAATAGGTAGCTTTATTTAACTGGTTCCAAGATCCATTTACAGGTAACTGTGCGCTAACCGCTTGTATTTCTATAGCTTCCGGCATACTTTTTTTAATTCCATTCATTTCATCTACACCACCTGCAACTCTTTCCAGTATATCATCATTAGTTTCTATTACTATTTCTATTTTCTCCTCCAGATCCCGATTACGTATATTTGCAGTTACATGTTGTGTATGTAAAATGTTATTCATTAGACGCAAAATACTATCGCTTTCACAATTCATTATTTTAGTAAATGAATCATGGACCTTGTAAAAGTCCCAATCTCTTTCTGTAGGCAAGGTATTTGAAGCTTTTGTAGCTTCCACCAAGATTTTAAATCCATTCTAAAAAATTTTACAAAAATTGGTATTTATAAATAATTACTTGTAGATCTTGTACCTTAGTAAAGTCATCAATGCTGGAGTAACCCGGAATTAACTCTTCGTTTTTTTGTTCTTGTTCCATAATTGTTAGGATTTTTAAAAAATTAACACAAGGTATTTTCTACCATGCTTCAACATAACCCAAAATTATTTTTGACAAATATGACGAGTTTAAACGGATATGCACGAACTTATCAAATATACAAAATGATAAAATTATAGAATGCGGATTAAATAGATAAAATAATGTACAAAGGAATTATGATATTAATTCAATTATAATTTGTTATATTAAACGCTTATGGAATATAGAGTAAGAATTATGTTATAAATAACTCTTATCTATTTAATATTTAACATTAGATTAATAAACAAAGCCATCTATTTATTTTTAAATTCTGTGGTCCACTTTACTACCTGTTGCTAATTTAAAAAAAAATATAGAGTTACTAGAATTTTATTTATTGTGAAGAATACAAATAATAATAATCAAATTTGATTATAAATTATCAAAACTATTTGTCTGCTTATTTATTTTGTAATTAGTTCTATTGGTATTAAACTTGAACAAACTTTTACAACTTTTTAACAAGTTTTGCTTCAAAGCAAAACTAAACATGGCTTATTTGCAGTACAAGCTGTTTTAAAAATACCACAGAATGTATTAATTAAGGTAAGTTTAAAATTTGTAAAACAATAAAAGATATTAGTGGCAATTAATCAACAACTGTGTTCTGGGTTTATTTTGTAAAGTATCCAATTACTAATTTGTCAAGGATGTGAACCTCCTTTATTATTAATTTTGTATCATTAACAGAGCTATTGGAATTGTTTTTAGGCAGATGAAATGTCTCCAGAGTATACGGAAATGATAGCCGCTATTGCCATAGGAGTATTATCGGCAATATTCATTAGTGCTTTTCTAGTGCTTATCGTGATATGTAGAAGACAAAAGCTTTATTATAAGGCTACAATTTGTGACAATGAAGAACAGAGGTAAACCCAACCCATATAATATTAAACTTTATAACACTCTAATATTGTATTTGTAGTCGACCAGAAGTAATGCTAATTGAACCGGAAAAACACGAATTGGAGCTTGGAGAAGTAACACTAAATCCAAATTTAGAACAAATCCTTGCTGATGAACAATGGATTGATGATGCAACAGGACTTGTACCACATTGCCTTGCTGTTTTGAAAATTTGTAGATTTCTTACAGAACGCCTTACAGCCTTAGCAATTGGTCCAATGCGTGCAAGTGATAATGGATTAACACAAATCGTCGAAGTAATTTCAAACTTTGATTAAAGTAATAAGATTTTAATTTCTCTACTTTTTTAGAGTGCAAGAAAAATATCATCACGTGTTGATGATATGGTTCGTAGTATGTACCCACCATTAGATCCTCGTTTATTAGAAGCAAGAGCAGCAGCTTTAACTTTAGCGGTAACTCATTTAGCTCTTATTGCACGTTATGAATATGGAGAAAGAGGAAAATTTATGAGTTGGATTGATAAATCCCTTGCAGAAATGGATGGACATATGCTGGTATGATTCTTGTTCATATTAAAATTTTTGTCGATACTTATATATTGTATAAAATTGAATACAGGTTTTAAGAGAGGCAGCTTTAACTCAAGAGGCATCTAATAAAATACAAAATGTAATGTCGACTACAATTGGTGGCTATAATTATGAACATTAATAGGTACTCTTTAATTTTTACTAAACTGACTTTCTACTGGAACTTATTTTATCGTCAGATTATTATACCTATATTGATATAGATCTGCTTATTTAATGATTTGTTTAAATATAATGTTATAGAAACTTATTGTGCAAGGAGAAACTATTTTGTAATTAACTTAATGGAATTTTATGGATTTATTACTGAAAGATACTGTTAGTATTATACTGGAAATATTTATGAAAATAAATTTTTATGTAAAAAGGATGATTTTTAATTTGGATTATTAATTATAATTATTATATTACTATTACCAAATGATGTACTTATATTTCAACTGAAGATAGACAAATAGTCAGAATAAAAATTGTTTATAATCATTATTTAGCAAACAGAATGAAATACAGGATGTGATAGAATTGGATTACGCACCATAAAAATTTCAATTCAACTAGGACAAACCCATTTAAAAAAGACTGCCTCAAGACCTCTTTTAGAGTTCAACAGTGAGGAAAGTGACGATACTGGACAAAATCATTCACTCATTTATTTTGTTGGTCATGGAATTAAAATCCCAACTGTTATGTAATGTTCTTATTGTTCTCTCTTTATGACAAAAGAACCATGAATAACATTAAGTATAAGTTGAGCTGGTTTCAATTAAATAAAAAAAAAAGTGATTTCAATGCAAAAAGTATTTATGCGCATTTACAGCTAATCTGTTCTAAGGTTTTTTTTTGTAGAGAAAGAAATACTGAATACGGACGTTTTATTGAATTTGATTTAGTTCTACAGAAAGAAAAAAATTGAGCGTCTGAATTTGAAAATTCCGCGCTTTTATTTAAATGAATTTCTGCGAGAATTGATAAACCAGAGGATTTCTACATTTTGCAAATGTAATTTATGATATTAAAAGAATGGTCTCATGTATTTGTGTACATTATAATTTATTTACAGCCAAACACTTTTCTTTCCGTAAAATTAAAATACACAACCAATCAAACGTCCCAATTCAGTAATTATTTCTGTACAAATACTTACGAACAGTTTAGCTCCAATAATAAAGAAAAGAAAATAAATGAACAAAAATTTTTGCATTAAAATCGCTATGGTACGTAATCAAATTCTACACCCTGTATCCTTTTGTAAAAAGAAAACTCAAAAGATTAAACAATAGAGAAATAAAGAAGGAAAATGGAGTTTGCTGTAAAGGGAATGAGAGGGGTATAGGATATATTTGAAACCATAATTAGAATTGTGATAAAAAATAATGGCTTGTAAATCTTCCTGAAGTAGTAATCCAAAAAGCAATGAACAAAGTGATCAAATGAAATAATCTAGGGGATGCTCGCTTATACATGTTTCCCAAAGTGCAATTTACATACCCCAGTTGGTACCTGAATCCAGAATCAGTTTCAAGGGATGTTTCTTTTTTTGTAATTTAATATATTGGCTCATTCTTACATACCCCAGTTGGTACCTGAATCCAGAATCAGTTTTAAGGGGTGTAGTTGGATGTTTCTTTTTTTGTAATTTAATATATTGGCTCATTCAAAATACCCATCTCCTTTCCCCAATTATTTTGTTAATGCTTACCAATGACAGTTCCTCTAGATCAGGGGTGGCCAACTTGTTTCTATCTGAGATCGACGTTATTCCTGAAAAAGTGGCGCGATCTACCTCCTAAAATTCTTGATAATTAGCACATTAAAACTGGGACCAATAAATGACAATGTGAAAGGGGGGTATCAAACCAACATGAAATCATGAGTCGGAAGTCGCAACCTTTTATTTCGAGTTATGCCCTTGCATGTTGAAAACATCTCGTCGGTTGCGATCGACTGGTCGATCGCGAAGTCGACTTGTTGGCCATCCCTGCTCTAGATAACACATAGGTTCTGAGGTGTTAGTATTACATATTATTACTAATTTATTTTTTCTTCAAGCGTATCATAATATCCGTATTGTTGTACAGAACTGGCTATGTAGAAGGAAGTCATTTTGTTAATAGTCAAAAAATGAAAAATAATGTTACTAGTACAATAATGTGTTTACGTATCCATGGCAACGGCAGTATTTTGCCCATAGCTCCGCCCCCAAGGTTGGTAGAGGGGAGAGCGTTGTCCTGTGGAAATGACTTTTTAGGAAATATTTATTTACAGCAACAGAATATTTTTACACTTGAAGAAAAAATAGTATATATTATTCGGAGTAGAACGTCTTATTTGTGTTTCGCTCACTTGCACAGCCTCGGCGCGTGCGCCTCGGCCGCAATATGAGCTCAACACAAAAAGAACTCTTTCTACTCCTAATAATATAATATACTATTATTCAACAATGAAATAATCAAAGGACAGTTTTTGCACAATACAGCACAAATTAATGTTTCATTTATTAATTATTGTTTTACTACTGGGACCAAATTTATACATTATGAATTATAATTGTCATAATACAGTACTCTATTATAATTAAATGTGCAAATAAATTAATAACTGAATCAATCCAGAAATAATTTAAAATTTATATATTATAATCATAAATACTAAAAAGTGAAAATAATTTAACCAAATTTATTATCAGAAAGTAAACACCACTAAATAGAAATTGTAATAAAAATTGCCAAGCAAATAAGGAGCAAAAAGTAAGAATTATAATACCACCATTGCCGTTTTAACAATTTAGTAATTACTCCAAAGTTTTTATATTTAAAAATACTTAGCAGGAAAAAAAATTAACATCAATAATTAATTAAAAGCTTTACCAAAAAAGAAAAATCATAAAATAATTTAAATACAAAGACATAACACATCCTAAATCTGCCTCTACTAGATTAATAATCTTAATATTTTACAATTTCCAACTTTGATATGATAATAATGTTAAATAAAAAAGCGATTCAGATGCATTTTGTCTTGTTAATTAAAGAAAATTTTCCTAAAATATTCAAAATTTTCAAAACTAAAGCATTTTTTATTATTTTTTTTGGTTTTGAGCTTTACTAATTTCTTTGTTAATTTTATTTTTCAGATGTTCTTTGTATTTAAGGATATCTCCTTGCCATTTAGTCACAGTTCCATTTTCACAAACCCAGATTTCTTCAGCAACCTAACAGAAAACAAGCATTACAACATTTAAGACGATACACAATTTCCAATAAGAACACATTAACACATAAAATTTTGTTTTACCTGACTGATAAGTCTGAAGTCGTGACTGACTAACACCATTCCACCTTCAAAGTCATTAATAGCATCTGCTAAAGCGTCAATAGTTTCCATGTCCAAATGATTAGTAGGTTCATCAAGGAGAAGTAAATGTGGTGCTTGCCAAGCTAACCATGCAAATACCACTCGACATCTTTGGCCATCTGATAACTGTCTTATAGGACAAACCTTAGGAAAAGGACATTCATATTAAAATAACATCACTGATATTAAATCTAAAGTTTATAAAAAAATAGGAGGACTTATTACCTGCTGTCTACCAGTTAGGCCATACCGACCAATAATTTTCCTCATCTCTTCTTTCTCTTTAACAGCAGGGAAGGCTTTCAACATATACTCCAAAGGAGAAAGATCAAGGTCCAATAACTCATGTAAATGTTGGTGATAACGAGCAATTCGCAAATGTGAATTTTTTCTAATCATTCCTTCACTTGGTATTAACTTCAAGCATACAAAAAATTAACATAAATCTTTATAAAGTAACAAATACTTACATCACCGTAAAGTAACTTGAGTAAAGTTGATTTACCAGCGCCATTGGGTCCTACAAGGGCAAGTCTTGTATCAAGATCGATACCAAATTCCAAATTTTTATAAATATAAGGGCTTTTATCCGTATACTTGAAGCTGACATTTTGGACCATGATAACTGGGGGTGGGATTGTTCCACAACTTGGAAAATAAAAGGTAACGGATTTGTCACTTATTACTTTCTCAGTTAAACCAGATGCCATCATTTTTGCTAACGTTTTTTCTTTTGATTGGGCTTGTCTAGCTAATTTCGCTGAACCATGACCAAATCTGGCAATGTAATTCTAAAAATAAAATTTATTAATTACTGAAACTTACATTTATAAATTTTAATTGCGAGTTTTTACCTTCATGTGATTAATTTGATCCTGTTCCCAATTGTATTGCTTTGTTTGATTTTCTTGTAATTCTGATTTAGTACGCACAAAAGCATCATAATTACCGGTATAATACTTGAGCCTTTTCTTATTGACATGGATAATATTTGTACAGACTCCATTTAAGAAATCTTGAGAATGTGAAATTATAACCAAAATTCTTTTATAACTAGGGACAAAAAAACAGAAAAACGTTAGTCTTCATAAAAAACAATCATAATTGTAATGTTTCAGTAGTAAACTAGGAAATAACTTACTTTTTAAGGTACTCTTCTAACCATACACAAGCGTCTAAATCAAGATGATTAGTAGGTTCATCTAAGAGTAATAAATGTGGTTTAACATAAAGAGCCCGAGCTAACGCAATCCTCATTCTCCAACCCCCACTAAAATCTTTTGTTTGTTGTTCTTGCATTTCTTTTGTAAAACCTAAACCATGTAAAATACTAGCAGCTCGAGCCTCTGCAGTATCTGCTGATATATCATCTAACCTTTCGTATATGTCCATTAACTGTTCTTGAGCATCTATTGCAAGAATAAAATTTAGATGGATTTTTTAAAATTAAATTCAAACATAATACCTTCTTCAGTACAATCAACAAGTTGTTCAGCCATTCTTTCTAATCGCAAACGTTCTTCATCCACTTCCATAACACATTTCAATGCACTCTTTTCTGAGGCAGGCATTTCTCTTGTTAAATGAAAAATATCAATGTGTTCAGGAATTGGAACTTCTCTATTGCCCAGCACAGCTAAGATCGTTGATTTTCCTTAAACAAAATAGCTTTGTTTTGCAAATTCTTTTTAAAAAAATTCAAAACTTACCACATCCATTAGCCCCTAAAAGCCCATACCGTCGCCCACAATTCAATTCAAGTAAAGCATCCTGTAACATTTCACTACCATGGAACGTAATAGAGAAGGTGTCAATTTTTATATCTCGAGCTTTGGGGTGGATTGCAAGCGAGCCTGTACATGCTCTTGCTTCAGCATTCAATCTTGCATCAGCTTCCAGTTTTGCGCATAAGGCCTCTGTAAATATTCCCGTTACAGTAAATTTACTATACAACTTATCTTATATACCTTCTGTGCTTAATGAAGTGCCGTTTTGTTCGGAATCCCCATTAAGCTGTCCGTCAGAATTTTGCTGCTTGTCATCTGGTTTACCTTGAGTTTTCTTTCCAGCTTGACGGGCTTTTGCAGCATCCTTTTTACGTTGTTGTTCGCGTTTCTTGGCATCAGACGGCATGGTAAATTAAGTATGGAAAAGGCAAAGACTGGTGATGCAGACAACTGTCACAGAAATTTTAGGTTAGGTAAGAAATAAAAACGTCGTTATTTGATTAAACAGAGCGTAAAGACTTTTAAGTTTTTCTGGTTATTGATCAAATAGTAATTATTTCATTCAAGCAAAACGAAATTTTAAATTAAAATCGACCCGGAATTAAAAGTAAAGAGAAATTTCTAAATTTTCAACCCACATTGTAGTTATTAATTGATTATTAATAAATAATTCAAAAGCATTTATTATATTAGAAATAATTACAGCTTTAAATTAAAATTTACCAAATATAGAAGAGGTCCTTCAACACAATTTCACGTGCACCACACAAAAGGCTGTCAAATAGCCGACAACCAACCGTTCAAGTGGAAAATTTTGAATGTTCCTGTAAGTGTGACGTCATGAAGTACAGCACGACTACCACACATTCAATAATTATTATTGTTAGAAATTGGGTCAAGCTGACTTGAAAATATGCGAGAGTAACTCAGAGTAGTTCCCAAACTGCACTTGTGTGTTCCAATTTACTGGAGCTGACTGGAGCTTGCTGCACCTGAATTGATGTTTCTACCTATTTGCACACGGGAGTAACTCCGAGTAGCGCGGAGGTACCCAGTGCTGCTCAAAGTTACCCCCGTGTGCAAATGGAAAGCGCCCAAGCAAAGCACCTTTTTTTCTGGGGTAGCTAGCTAGCACTTGTTATAATACCATGATTTGTTACGTATTATGTTTGGTGTAGCGTTCCAATTTTAATTAACACTGAGGCAATTTAGAGTAGATCACTACAGGATCACATCAGATCAATCGGAGTTACTCCCACGTGCAAAGGGAAAGCGCCTTATGACTCATGTTAAACCAATCACAAACCTTCCAAGTTGCCATGGTATAAAACAAAGTTAATGTTACACAAATGCTTTCCCAGAGTTTTTTTTATAGGAAATTTCATTTCCTACAACTTTGGTCATATATTATTTTCACCTATCTTGCATGGGTTTCGCTATATTTCCATTTAAAGCTATTAACGCGGGTACTATTTTACACAAGCGGATAGCCCTCACATTTGTGCTACAAACAGCTGAATACACAAGTCCACTGGGTTTTTGTAAAAATTAATTCTCAAATTGCAACTAACCTAAAGCAAAGACTTTTTGCAAAGACTAGTTGGGCGCCCCTCGAGCTTTAGGTTAGTTGCAGTTTGAGAATTATTTTTCACAAAAACCCAGTGGACTTGTGTATTCAGCTGTTTGTAGCACAAATGTGAGGGCTATCCGCTTGTCTATTTTACGTATCTTGGTAGGATGGTTGATGACGTCATAGGGCATTAGTCTCACACAGGGTACCTTTTTAAAGTCTACTGGGTGATATCTGATGCTGATCTAAAATAATCAATTTATTATGCTGGGGTCTCATTAGGCAAGAGGGTTTCGGCTTTCTGTGGCCCTGGGTTCATATCTGAGCCAGGGCAGTTGTGGTCTCCTGGAAACCTCTTAAACATAAGAATTAGTTATAAATAGTTAGGATTAAGGTAGTGTGAACGCAAGAAAAGAAGTATACATTGTATCTTGTATCGCTTGCATTTCTCAATTAAGGAGTGGAATTTTTCATTAAAATCTTCCGCTTAAGACTTGGTCAAATTTTAGGAGATAATAATCTAGTGGATTATTTTATTGAAAAAATTGCATTTAATAATTAAAAAAGAATCATAACAAAACACTACATTCACATAATAAATCAAGCTATGAATAAAACGTAAAGGTTCATTAGAGCAAGAAAAGATTACTTGGTTTTTACTTATTTTTTATTACTTCCTTTCCTTAAATTCCGTTTACTAGCCTTTGGTACAGCATTAACCTGAAAAAATCTTTAGTTAACTAAACAAGAAAAAAATTTCTTACGATCATCTTACTGCTGATGGATTTTGTTCTTCAATAATTTGGGGTAACTCCAATTTCGCTAAGAAGGAACGTCTTTCACTTCTACGTAATGGAGATTGCCCTACAAAACAAGACCTTATTTTATTGTAATTTCATAATATTTTGATTTACATACCAGCTTCATCTAGATGTTGCACTGATGCAGAACGTGTTCTTTTAACAACAGTAGATTTTTTCGTTTCAACTAATGAACGAGTTTTACTAACACTGCTTATATCGCTACCACTATCTTGTTCCTGAAATTTAATTCAAATAAAAACCGTTTATATTTCTTAACTATAAAGTTAACCTTGGAACCTCGACGAGTTCTTCTAAGTTTTGGTGGTGAAGGCATATCTTGAGATTTCTCATCAACTGACTTACTTCGTTGTTTTGTTCGCGTAGAAGGACCTGATATAAAATGATTTTAGATAATGCAAGTAAAATAATTATGAAAAAACTTTAGCGTTACCGGCAATTGGATGTTTTACAAGCTTCCTTTTGATTGAAACAACGGCTTCAGAAAGAGAAGGGACAGTAGAAACTTCAGAACGTGGAGAGGTATTAGAAATGGAGCTTCTACTCCTCAGCCTTCGAGTACTTTGTGAACCAACGGGACTTTCTGGTATACTGGATGATGGAGACTCTTGTATATGCTTTTCTTCATCGGAATCATGTTTTCCTGAATATTTTCATTTATAAGTTCAAGTTAAAAATTTAAATACACGCTTACCTTCGAAACTGGGTTTATCCAATAAATGTATAGGATCAAGTTTACTTATATTCGGCCCCCTTTCATCATTTTCTGAATCTTCCGAGTCACTACAATGCTCCTGATGTAATTCAGAATCTTCAATGTTCATTTTAGTATCACCTAAAGCCTTTTCTAGTAATGTTGCTTGTCTCCGAGTTAACCTTCTGGTAGTTGAATATTCCTGCATCTTGGTTTTAGTAGTAGTAGGAGTTACAGTGGATTTAGGTTTTTTGGGTTGTTTGACGGTTTGTTTTCTTCCACTTTCTGATACGTTTGACTGAAATTATTTATTCTGTGTTAAAATATTCATTCCCAAAAAATGTTATAATTGTAATTTTAAGCATAATTAACAAAAGAAACTGAAATGGAGAGGCTTCTACCTAACAGTGAGTCAAATAAGGAAATGAAAAAAAATTATGAAATATTTTATATGCTTTTGAAAATGACACATCGATTTCAAAATACGTATAAAGCGAATAAAATCCAATTTGTAACGTGCACCGCCACCGATGGCTACTGTACGTACTAATATGACAGGGTGTAGCACATTCTTTGGTTGCTGAATTAATTGTGTGTCTATTTAGTTTATTATTTATTGAAATTAAGATTACCAATAGACATTTAAATCCAAATGGGTACCAAAACACCACCTAAAACACTTTAAGAAGCAATAAAATGGTACATTTGAAAGACACGCCACACACAGTGCCACCTAGTGTTCCTCTACCTCGCTAGTTAACGCATGCGCATTAATAAAGAAAATATCGTCTGGAAAATATGTCGACTCAATTTTAAAAGACAGACATTAGGTCTGTTCGTTTGCTTTACTCCAACCTGTTCCGAACACGTTTGTATGATGTCAACAGTACAACTTCGAGCAGCTGTTTTTCAACTTGCAAACGAACGCTTTTAGTGCACGGTTATGAGCTTTTACCGCCAAATTTAAAAAATATTGTTTTATGATTATTATTTCTATAAAGTTTTTTCTGGTTTTACTGTTTGTTAAGTGCTTTTTTACATAAAATTAAGACTTGGAAAACATCATGTTGTTTAAATAACTTCTACTTACTTCTTCACAATAATTTTTAATTGTGTTCCTTTTTTTTTTAATTGGAGGTTCCAGTTCTACAATGGAACAGACTAATTTACAAACATCTTCTTCAATTTCGTCCTCACTAGAGCTACTACATACAGCGAGCAATATATCGTCGTCCAATAATTCATTTAATAAAATGTTTTTAAGGGAACTTGGGTCCATTTTAATGTTTAGTTTTTAGAAGACACGGAAGTAAACAAAACGAACCAGAATTTTTAGGTTATGTTACGCGAACGAAAAACCCCCACCAACACTGTTCCTAAAGCCGGCGCTACACGATGCTACCAACACCCTCCAACGTTGGACGCATCGTGTGGCCGATTCTCGAACTACGAGTGTCCAGTGTCAAGCATCCAACGTTGGTGCTGGAAGGTGTTCGGCCTGTTGTCGGTCTTTTGACCCGCTTCAAAGGGTTTTTGTTTCATTGGACGGTACAATTGGAAGACATTTGACACACTGCTACACGATTCCGTCCAAACCCAGAATAGTTGACATTGTGACTACAGCTATGTTTTTAAACTTTTTTTATTTATTTATTTTAATTTTAATTAAAATTTAATAAATAGTAATAAAAAGTAATAGAAAAAGTAGGTAGGTACCTTTCTCTGTTACTATTAAGAGACATCATCCACCACCTCCTTTTTTTACGTCTTTTTTTATTTAAATAAATTTTTTTTATTCATTTCAAGTTGTAACGTGCAACAAGACAACAACATTACTGTTGCGGCAGCAGCCAGAATATCCTCATCATAGTCATCATCCCCCATTTTTTAAATAATTAATAAATAATTAAAATTTAAACAAATTTAAGGACTTCATACACAAACTATAGCCAACGTTGGGTAGTTGGAACAAATGTATATTGGATCAAACGTTCGTTCCACCGTGTAGCAGGGGACTCGCCATGCCAATTGTCCAACGTTTGACTCAAAGGTTGGAAGCCAACATTTGAGTCAAACGTTGGTAGCATCGTGTAGCGCCGGCTATGCTGCGCAGGTAGTGCAAGAAACAAGCGGATAGGTTTCACCATGGAGCACCCAACAGCTGAGCGTATGTACCACTGGGTTTTTGTGAAAAATAATTTTCAAACTGCCACTAACCTAAAGTCAGTGCTAGTCTTTGCTTGCTTGCTCAGCTGTTGGGTGCTCCATGGTGAAACCTATCCCCTTGTCATGTTCGGTACATGCTCGGAACAGCAAACGAACACAGTACAGTTTCTTCAGTTCATGGAAACGAACACGTTTAAAATAACAAACAATTGTACTCAAAAGTACACTCATTGAAAAAATTCAATTGACGTTTGAAATTTTAATAATTTCAGTGTTTGTCAGATCTTGTCTGTGGTCAGATCGTTCTGACGTTTAAAATCTGTTAAGTATGAATGTTAAATCAAGGAATATTTTATTTAAATTTGCCGCCTAAATGTTTTTATTTACTGTACTTTGGAAAATACGTCGCACCGGACACGCCCCTTTTCAACTTTGTAAGCTTGATAGAGCTGATATACAGGGCGTTTCAAATTCGAGGGCAACCTTAAGGGGCCACCCATAGGGATCTTTCTTATTATAACAGATGGATTTAATTTCGACAACTTTGTGCAGCAAAAAAATTTAATCTAACTGCATCCGGTTGCGTCTTATGGAGAAAAATCTAAAAAAAATGGATTTTCGTTCTTTATCTCTAACTTTGTTATTAGAAAAGATATTGGAAAACTGTAAGTACATTCTTAGGACAATTTTTTATTCTTTATCAGCTGAAGGTGTTAAATTTTTCGTAAAACGTTTTGATTTTTGGAACCATCAACTTTCTCATTTCCTATGGATGCCATGTTAAATTTTTACATGATTGGGTGAACTTTCTTTGAGGCATCTTATTATCCACAAAATTCCAAAATGGTGCCAAATTTAAACCTACCCTCTATCTCTTATAATAAGCGAGATCCCCACGATTGGCCTCAAAATTTGAAATGCCCTGTATTATGAAACATACCTTCTTATCTTCAATATCTTCTTTAACATCTCCCCCACTCTTCTTTGTTGCCTCTTCATTACTTTTCTTACCCTTCTTATCTTTTAAGTCTTCTTTGATAACTGGTAGATCATGAACAGAAGCTGCTTTACGATTTCGTGTCTTGAGAGGCGATTTAGTTTCATTTTCTTTAACTTCTACATCGGTACTAGAACTACGCAGTATTCTTTTCCTTAGTGGCATGTCTTTATTGTCAATATTTACAGTGGCACGTTTTGTTCTAGGTGACGATACTTGGGCTTGGATTACTTCAGTGCTATTGCTTCGGCCTCTGAGTTGCTTTGCAGGTGGAATTTCAGAAGCAAAGCTATCTTTTGAAGTTGAAGGTTGAGATATATCATCAGTTTTTTGGGGTAAATCGAAACTAGCACTTCTACGCGTACGTCTCTTTAAAATCTGATCAGAAGGAGTTGAAAGTTGTAATGAAGACAAACGCCTTGAACGTCTTGCTATAAATTTCAAAACATTATACATTTAAAAATTCAATTAAATAAACTGGCATTTACCTGGTGTACTGGTCTTTTCTAAATTTTCCTTAAAAACTTCATCACATAACTGACTAACATTAGCGATATTATTCTGTTCCGTTTTTTCTGCTGTTGTATGATCCAGAAGACAGGTTTGGCTTAATAAATTTTCCCTAGATTTTGTATATTCGGTTTTATCTAAAATATCTGTTGTTGCCATTGGATGGTTTGAAGAAGTTATATTTAAAGAAGATTGACTGAAACTACTGTCATCGTGTGTAGGTTTAAATTGGTGGATATCGGAAGAATATCTTGTAGCATCCAATATATCGGTCTGATTTAACCCAGCTCTGGTTTTGTGCAACTTAACATCACGAGCTTTTTCAGATAAGTCAGGGTCTTCAATGCTCTGAGTTTTATCGAGAATATCTGTTGTTGCCATTGGATGGTTTGAAGAAGTTATATTTAAAGAAGATTGACTGAAACTACTGTCATCCTCTGTAGGTTTAAATTGGTGGATATCGGAAGAATATCTTGTAGCATCCAATATATCGGTCTGGTTTAACCCAGCTCCGGTTTTGTGCAACTTAATATCAGAAGTTTTTTCAGATAAGTCAGGGTCTTCAATGCTCTGAGTTTTATCGAGAATATCTGTCTTATTTAAAGTATGTGCATGTTGGACTTCTATTACTGTCTGTTGTTCCGTTGATAAAGAGTCTTTGTTAGTAGAAGAAGTTTGATTATTATCGTCGTTAGGTAATCCTTCTGACTGACCTATTTTACTACTTTCCTTAATAGCATTTTCATCACACTCTGAAAGTTCTTCTGAAATAGTAGACAAATGAAGATAAATTTCAGATGTTTCTGATACCTCTTCTGGGATTATATTCAACTGATAGTCTTCAACTATTTCCGTATTATAAACGATGTCTGTTTCTTTTTCCGTGTCTATCGAAGTTAGATTTGTAAGGGTATTACTTGCAACCTCTTTTGATTCTGAATTTGTTTCTGATAAGACATCTGAAGTTTCTTCTGGAATTACATCCAACTGTCCAATGTTTAGTATCTCTTCGGAAACTTCTATAGCAGTTTCATTTTCTGCTACTTCATTATTACCATATTCTTCTGTTCTTGCTTGTTCTTCCTCACAAAACTCAACTTGATATGGTTGATTTGAATATGATTCCCTGCTATTATTATCTGAAATAATTTCACTGTTTCGTGAATAATCTGATTCTGATAAGGTTTCTTTAGGAAGAATCATATTCTGTTCATTTACTAAAACTTCTTCGGGTTGATCATAAGATGAATGTTCCGAGTTTTCTTCAGATTCTTCTTTATTAAATTCTTCTTCGATAATGCTACTTTCAGAAGAACCCTTAAATGAACTTTCTGAATTTCTGTCTGTGTCATCTTCCTCAGTATAATCATCTTCTTCCTCTTCAGAGCTTGTGACAAGCTCGATTACTTCATTTTCATCTTTAATTTCTTTTAAAACTTGTTGGCTATTGTTTAAATTTTCAATAGTTTTCTTGGATTCTATAAAAAAAAAACAGATTTTAAAGGATTTTTAATTTTAAAAAAGTAGAGAAAAAGAGAAAAACGAGACTATATGGGTTCGATATGTACAGAAGAAAGACACGCATCTATCTGTAGTAACCGGCTTGAAATTACAGCTGGCGAAGCCGGACGATCGCTACCGACCGACGACGTGCACAATCCGTTTATGTCAGAATCCAGCCTAAATCTTCAAAATTTACACAACGCGGTTAAAATTCACGAAATTCTCATCAACCGTACATTTTAGCTATATGAATACCTTATACTATGTGACAGACAATTAAATTTTGCATTCAATTATATAATAATATACAGGGTGTTTTATTAAAATAACAAACTTGCTTATTGTACTGTGAAAAGTTAACATCCTGTATATGTGATATACATTTAGGAAAATGCAGAATTATATACTGAATAACTTTTACATTTAAACTTCTTTCATATTTTGACCAATAAAGGCGCTATAGGAGCATCAATTTCCGATTTTCAAAACCTCGTAGAGGGCGCCACAGTGAAATTCTGGCATTCATCCACAAAACAAAAATGTAGCTAATACCAAGCTGCATAAGTATCGAAAATTTAAACAAAATCGTTTAGCCAGTTTTTTTGAAATAATTATTAAAAAATTTCCTAATTTTTGGGAGAGCGCCGTTGCGACCGTTTTTGGATTTACGAAATAAATTTCCTCGACCTTAAAAGTGTCACTTACAGTTCATGGTACGCAATATACTATTTTTCATGGTATAGTACCGTCAAAGGTCTTTCAAACAAGTTGTTACTGAACCTGATCAGATAAATAGTTTTTGAGTTGTGGGGCGTTAAAGTTAAATTTTGAAAATTTCATAGCGGCCGCCATTTTAAAGTTAGAGAGTCCGGTAAAAAAGTATTTCCCTTGAATTATTGTCTTCTTTCATATCCACTACTCAGATTTTCAAAATTCCGCTTCTGAAAAAAATGCTACCAGAAAAAAACATGTCTAACTTCCGCTTCCGTTTTTCGATTTTTTTGAAAAGCTTATTTTGTTAATGAATTTTCGATATACCCCTTCATTTCAAATTTCATCAAAATCGGTTCACTATTTTTTGCGTTAGAGGCGTCACATACATACATACATACATACATACGCACCCATCCACAGCAGACATTTTTTCTAAACCACTTTTTTGGGTTCCTGGAGGACTAAAACACGTATTTCCGCGAAAATCTCAATTTCGAAAATTTTCGTGAGATCAATACTTCCCATATAAAAGTAAAAAACTCACCAAACGGTTCAGAACTGTCAAACTGTCCGGAAGTGAATTCATTTACAGCAACAACATCAGTGAGGACTTCCGATTTATCGGCAAACACTTCTTCATCATTTGAAGAAGTCGTGTAATTCACATCTATTTCCGAAATATGTACATTTTTTCCAACACACATGTCTTCATTTAAATCTAAGTCATCAGATATTTCAAAAACATTCATTTGCGGATCTGTAGATCCATAATTATTATCACTGGATAAGTCATCGTATATATTTGCACTATCGGGAACTAAATCGGTTTCGATCTCTACTGTATCAGCATCACTATCACATTTAGGTTGGTTTTCTGTATTTTTTTTAGATATACTTTTGCTTTCTTCATCGTCTTCACCTTCTGAACTAAAATCTTCTTTGGGTACATCTACCATTTGTTGATCCTTACCAAAAGTTTTATCATTTTCCTTATCCTCTTCCTCTTGGTGTACATCGCCAGCAACTTGGGGGGAAACAGAATCATTTCTCTCGGATCTAATAGAAGTTTCTGCACTACTAGATGGCTCTAGTATTGAATCAGCAACATATGCCATATCAAGTTGATTACAACTTACGTTAGTAGAATCGAAAGCACTATTACTATCATTAAGTTTCAAATCTGAATTAATAATTTCCTGAAGTTTTTCTTCAAGTTTTGTGTCTGGATGTAAATCAGAGGTTCTTTTGTACTCTTCCGTTATCTCAATTGTTTTCTTATTTTGTGTTTCAGTTTTTAAATAAGAAACTTTAAGGGATGATAATAAAGATGATGCTTCTAGAGATGCAGGAGTTTCTATCATTTTTAAAAATGTATTATTTTCGAGTACCTGTCTGCTAAGTGGTCTGCGACCTCTTAATTTTGATTTTGAAGGTGTTCCTTTGGAAGGTGTATAAGGAGATTCTTGTGGAGGAATCTGTGTATTCGATGATTCTGAATTTAATTGTGGGGGTGGACTTTTTTCCTTTGGTTCTTCTTGTTCATTTGGAGTTTGAAGCAAAGACTTTCGTAATCTTGGACTTGAACGTATTCCCACATCCCCTAACAAAAAAATTATATTAAATTTAATCCATGAAAAATTAATTCTCTCTTAAAATATAATTTGAAAAAGAAATTAAAAATAAATACTAACCCCTGTAGCTTCTCCTGGATTTAGGGGTTTTTGGTGAAGAAGGCGTAATTTCGGTTCTAACAGAGACAGGTAGATTCAATGTTACATCAGTAGTTTCTTCAACATTTATACTTTCTTCCAGATGTCCTAAAACAATTCAATAAAGAATTCTTTCTAAACATTTTAACTCTACATACTTGCATAACTTCTTTTTCGTGGAGAAACCATTTTACTTTCCGCTGAAGAATTTGTGCCGATCAAATCCTTCGATACCTGTTGATTTAAAACTTTACTTTCATCAATTTGAAGGTTACTTTGTAATACACTTGTTGACTTGGATTCTGTATTACTAGAAGTGTCTGGTGAATAAAACAACTCATCCGTAGAAAGTGAACTATTTTTTGAATGCGCCTCGGATTGTTGAGAAGTATTTGGTTTTAATTCCGACATCTTTTTGTGAATACCTTCCAGAGATGAGTGAATCATAGCTTCATCATGAACAATTTCAAAAGATGGTTCGCTTGTTAAAGATGATTCTGATGAACCTCTGGAAATATCAAAACGTACCCCATACCTTGGAGTTCCAGGAAGTGGCTTCCGTGGTGTTAAACCCAAACTTATTTTCTATTTAAAAAAAAACGTATTTAACACTTTCATTAAATAATAATAAAATATTTTTAATATTTACCCTTGCACCTAATTTATTTTTACTTGAATCAACTTCATGTGCTACAGGAATATCAACCACATCAGTTGTGATATTTTTATCTTCCGATTTACCTTGATCGGGAGATCTTGAATTACGTACCAAGTTATAAACCTAAATCATTCAAAATATATATAAAATAGTAAAGAACATATTTAAAAGTTTATTTACTTTTAAAATACTTTGAGGAGTACCCACACTAAATTTCTCATCGGAGCATCTCATTGAAGGTGATTGTTTGGAGAATTTTCTTTTAACAATAGGAGTATCAAGTTGCGTGCAAATACTACTACAAGTGATATCCGTATTAATACTCCTTATATTCATTCTTTGCTTTTCTGTTGACATCGATAAGCGTGGTGAAGGTTTAAATCTTTTAGCAGGCGATACTCCATCTTCATCTTGACAATTTTCTTCCAATATTGTTACTTTTGGAAATATTAGAGGTGTTGCTATTCTAAATAAAAATATTATTATTTATTCTTTTATTGTAAATAAAAACTTACCTTGATTCTGATTGCATAGCTTTCGGAGTATTTAAAAACGGCATCTCCTCGGTAATAGGATGAGTTATATAATCTTTTTTTGGAGTAACATTCAAGATTGGATGAGTCCAAGTTTCTTTAGCTTTTGATAACACAGTATGAATAACAGTCGACTTGTATTTTGCTTGCCCATTTGGATTGTGTACGAAAACAGAGAAGGGTTCAGGTCTTGTTACTAAAATAATTAAAATTCAAGCCTAACCCTAACGTAACAATTTCATTACAAACCTTCTCTCCATTGTTTAGAGGTATCTTCCTTGCAAAGCTTCATTAAAGATTTACTAATTCCTGGTAAAGTATCTGTAAATTCCTTAACCATAACGTCTCGAAAACCTGTATTTTCTTGTCCTTTAAGACCTTTACTGCTATGTTTAATTAAACTCAGTTTATCATTCAATTCGAAAGCATCTACATATTGAGAACGCTGAATGTAATAAAATATTTGAAGATCTTGTAATTTCGGGTGTTGAACATCATGTAAATATTTCATGAAAGCTTTTTCTTCAGTTCCCAATAAAGGTAAATGAATGACTGCAGGTATTTCACCCTTTCTATCACATTCTGTAATTAAAAACAAATGAAATAAAAGGAAAAAGTTTAACGTCTTATAAATACCTCGATAAAAATGTTGGAGTAATTTCTCTTCATTTTTAGCACTTCTATTTTGTCTTTGAAAATGAAAAGCTTCGTCTAACATGTTATTAACAATAAATAGACTCAAGACTGTACATAAATCTTCTACTTCTGTAACAGCAGGTTGTCTCACCTAACAAATAAAGTTTTATTTTTTGGGTTCAAAAGAAAATTGAAATTATTACAGATAACACAGGAATCCCCTGGCCCCTATGTTATTTTTTAATTTTTTAACCGATTTGTTAATGTTAATAATCTTTCACTTCCAGTTTCGCCAGAAATGACCCCAACTTTTTTATTTCAAATGCAACACCCTGTACATTTTTGTATGTTTCAACTCAGGATTAAATTCTGTCACCCGGTTTTACAATACAATTGATATATTGTTGGTGTAATATCATAGCAATTAAATACAAAATAAATTATGGAATAGGCCTAAAGGGGAAACCATATTTAAAAAAACGCGCCCAGCATTCTACCGCAATAACGGTGGTGTGGAAATGAATGCCGTAGATATTTATTTATACTTGTATTGTAAAACCGACCCTGTGTACGTATAACAGTGTCAAGATATTACAGTTTTGAGAACTTACAAAAGTTTAATTTCAAAAATACATTTTAATTCTAGAGTGTCATGACTTACAGAGTTTAATCCAGAGTTGAAATATGCAAAAATATACAGGGTGTTGCAATTAAAATAAGAAAGTTGGGGTTGCCCCAGGGTTCTGTGTCACCCATTATAATTACCTGTAAGTACAACAAAGCAAACTTGTGTTGATTTTGTGCAAGAAGTGCTTTCAAAGCAATTCGATGATGCCAAATTTTTAAATCTTCAGCACAAACTAATGGGTCAAGCAATTGTTCCATTGCAGTCTAAAAAAATAATTTTTAGTAAATAATAATACGCATTTAAAAAGTTTTCTTACAGAAAAATCTCCATGATCTAATTGCCAAAATGCTTGTGTAATTTTAATAATACTAGGGCTTAGTTGGAAAACGGCAGGAAATTTTATAAGATGGGTGATGATAGGTTTATACCTAAAAAATATTTTTCTTTATATAAAATTAAAATAATATTATGAATACGTTACCTGCTCTGATCTAATGTCATTGCTAAGTCTAGAAAAACATAAACCACAATGCAGTGTTTAAAGGATATTTCAACCCCCTCAATTAAATAAGTTCGTAATAATGCTTGTAATGAAGGTGGTGGATAAAGACCATTACCATTATCTTCTTCCCATTGCCTAAAAATTTCAATAATCACATTTAAAAATTAAGATCACAACGGACTCAAGAATAAACATTTGGACAGTAGCAATAGAAAAAATATTAAAAATTACTTACTTTTGCACTTTTTGTCCGCCACATTCCAATTCTATAAGATTATCTATGAACAAAAGACTACCGCTTGTAGAAAAATGCTCCTTATTAATACTCTGTAAGTGAGTTCTCCTAAAATGAAATATTTAATTTATAATAAGAATCAATTTCCCAAGAACCAATACCATATTTTTTAAAAACATTTTTAAAGGAGTAAATCATATTAAAAATTTTCATCCATGCAATACTATAAAACTGTGATTCACTCATCTTGAAACACACAAACCAAGAATATTTTTTAACTCTAAAAAAAATATTTTTTTTCTATAGCAGATGTTAAAGTGTGCTTTGTTCGACTAAAAATAGTTGATCAAGTATTACTTTAACCGCAAGGGTAGATAAAGTAACACTTTAACCGCAAGGATAGATAAAGTACTTTAATTTTCTGGAAACTCCATGGAAACCGAATGGAAACCTTTGCTACTGAGATTTTCGGGTTTAATATAATCTAATTTTAAATTGTTTTTTTTACAAATTTTTCTTATTTTTTTAACATCTGCTATAGAAAAAAATAGAATTTTATACACGACGCTAAAATTTAATTATCGACTCGCGAAAATTAATTCACTCGCGATTTCATCGCTCGTGAATTAACACTTTCCGCTTGTCGATAAAATATAATTTTATCGTCTTGTATAAAAAATAACTATTACCTTTCATCATAATATTTCATCAAACTATGGACCGGATATGGTGCACTAATACGATTAAATTCATCTGCTCGTGGATAACTTGATATGGGGCATTCAGGTAGTAATCCCACATTTAACAACCACTGTAATACTTCCAAATGAACTGAAACCATTTGTAAAGATTCCCACTGCTCTTGAACAACATCTAAAAAAGAATTCTTAAACATTTAAATTGAATTACGGTATTAACATACCTGGATGTAATAAAAAACGTGCAAATCTTTTCACAATATACCCAAAAAATGTAGAAAGATTTTTTAATTGCCTTGCACAATTACTTAATAATTTGTGATTATTTGCATCTAATTTTAATCCAGAGTAATCAAAAAGGGAAGTAGCTAAAATATTAAAATTTTCATTAGTAATTTATTATTAAATTAATAATAATAACTTACATAATTTGTCTGCATTTTGCTTTAAAACAAGTGCCCTTTGCCAACCCCACGTTATTAAAAAATGTAAAGTACATCCTGCTGTGGAATAACTACCGTTGCTCCAAACTGATGCACACCTACATAACCAACCAAGTAATTGTTGTTCTAGAGCTATACTTAGAATTAATTCTCTTTGGTCATCCTACAATATTAAAATATTACAAGTTATAAAAAAAACAATTACACAAAAATTATTTCTATCCAGTTCTTAACTTCATAATAATTATTCCTTCCCATTTCTACTATTAAATAATTTAATACTTACAATTGAGAGACTGTGTGTCAAGTCAACAAATAACGGGTACAATCCCAAATCAATCGATTGCTGAAACAATTCTGCAGGTTTAAGTAAAACTAATGGCCCAGTAGATTCCAAATGGGACAAAAAAGCCCTTTGCTTGCCTGGATTATTAAAGAAAACCACATCGTTCTTTTTCAACCCACAAAGATCTAAAATATATTTATATAAAATAATTTAAAATATTAAAAATATTTTTTGAACTTACTAAAAGCTAAAGAAGTGGGATAGTAATGTTCTTCTAATTTATGTGATCCAAAAAACTGACTAAGGGTATTTAAATCCAATCGCAAATCTAGAAATGGTGATGGTTCTGCATTCGATGTGGGTAGCAATTTGCTTAAGCAAATATGGGTCATGTAGGTCCCACATTGTTTTAGCCTCGGAGAATCTAAAATAAACACTATTTAGAAATTAAATCAAAATGAGTTTAGTCAATAGATCAATCTCTTTAAAATGTTTAAACAAAAATTTGTCCCAGTTGCCCTTTTAAAATTGAAAGTTAGGACTACCATTATGTATTCATCCTGTATCAATCAATAATCCGTTTGGCCCCTTCAGAGGCATTGGGCGCGATTTTTGGCAATTGTTTGGCTGTATCAGAATTGTCAGCTCTGTACATGTATACATAACATATAAAGATTGAATCTGTGCAATAAATTAAGTGTCTCAGGTGTAGGGTTCAAACCAACCTTCCTACAACAAAATTAAAGCAGAAATATTTTAATTCAAAAATTGTTTTAATTTTTCCTTCACTAAAATATTCCTTGAATTAAGATAAAAAATTTCCTTTTAATAATTTTGTATTTTCCGAATTTTTGGAAATTTCTATTGTGATCTAGTAAAAGTAGATGTTCTTGTGAAAATGTATAAAGAGTAATAATTTTATTTAGAAAATCTTTAATAGGTAGGTACTGAACCAGTACGATTACTGAAAGTTTAAAAAAAGTTTTGTCAGGTGTGGGGTTCGAACCCACGCTCTCTTACGAGAACCAGAGCTTAAATCTGGCGCCTTAGACCGCTCGGCCAACCTGACATGAGCTAAAAGGGCTTATTTGAGGAGTATAAGAAAATTTATTTCATAATATTGCACAATATTATGCAGTCAACATTCATACAGTGTATGCAACCCGCACAACACAACCACTATGGAGTAATAACAGATTGTCGTTACAAGTTTTTAAAGAAAATCTATAAAAATTATTTTCAAATTCTTGTAAAGAGTATAGAAATTTATAATTTTATTTAGAAAATCTTAAATAGGTAGATACTGAAAAAGTACAATTACTGAAAATAAAAATAAAATTGTCAGGTATGGAGTACAAACCCAGGCTTTCCTACAACAACATCAAAGCAGAAATGTCTTAATTCAAAAATTGTTTTAATTTTTCCTTCAATAAAATATGCTTTAAGATAAAAATTTGCCTTTTAATAATTTGAATTTTCTAAAATTTTGGAAATTTCTTTGGTGACTCAGTAAAAGCAAAGAGTGTAAAAGTAGACATTCTTGTAAAAATGTATAGAAATCAATGATTTTGTTCATAAAATCTTAAATAGGTACTACTGAACTAGTACGATTACTGAACGTTTAAAAAAAGTTTTGTCAGGTGTGGGGTTCGAACCCACGCTCTCTTACGAGAACCAGAGCTTAAATCTGGCGCCTTAGACCGCTCGGCCAACCTGACATAAGCTAAAAGGGCTTATTTGAAGACTATAAGAAAAAATCTTTCATAACATTGCACAATATTATGCAGTCAACATTCATACAGTGTATGCAATCCGCACAACACAACCACTATAGAGTATACAACAGATTGTCCTTGCATGTTTTTAAAGAAAATCTATAAAAAATATCTTCAAATTCTTGTAGAGTATAGAAATTTATAATTTTATTTAGAAAATCTTAAATAGGTAGGTACTGAAACAGTACAATTATTACTGAAAATAAAAATAAAATTGTCAGGTATGGGTTCAAACCCAGCCTTTCCTACAACAAAATCAAAGCAAAAATGTTTTAATTCAAAAATTGTTTTAATTTTTCCTTCAATAAAATATGCTTTAAGATAAAAATTTGCCTTTTAATAATTTGAATTTTCTAAAATTTTGGAAATTTCTTTGGTGACCTAGTAAAAGTAGAAATTCTTGTTAAAATGTATAGAAATCAATGATTTTGTTCATAAAATCTTAAATAGGTACTAGGGTACTAGCTACGATTACTGAAAGTTTAAAAAAAGTTTTGTCAGGTGTGGGGTTCGAACCCACGCTCTCTTACGAGAACCAGAGCTTAAATCTGGCGCCTTAGACCGCTCGGCCAACCTGACATGAGTTAAAAGGGCTTATTTGAAGAGTATAAGAAAAAATCTTTCATAATATTGCACAATATTATGCAGTCAAAATTCATGCAGTGTATGCAACCCGCACAACACAACCACTATGGAGTATAATAATAACAGATTGTCGTTACAAGTTTTTAAAGAAAATCTATAAAAATTATTTTCAAATTCTTGTAAAGAGTATAGAAATTTAGAATTTTATTTATTATAGAAAATCTCAAATAGGTAGCTACTGAAACAGTACAATTATTACTGAAAATAAAAATAAAATTGTCAGGTATGGGGTTCAAACCCAGCCTTTCCTACAACAAAATCAAAGGAAAAATGTTTTAATTCAAAAATTGTTTTAATTTTTCCTTTAAAAAAATTTGCCTTTTCATAATTTGAATTTTCTAAAATTTTGGAAATTTCTTTGGTGACTCAGTAAAAGTAGACATTCTTGTAAAAATGTAAAGAAATCAATGATTTTGTTCATAAAATCTTAAATAGGTACTACCTACGATTACTGAAACTTTAAAAAAAGTTTTGTCAGGTGTGGGGTTCGAACCCACGCTCTCTTACGAGAACCAGAGCTTAAATCTGGCGCCTTAGACCGCTCGGCCAACCTGACATAAGCTAAAAGGGCTTATTTGAAGACTATAAGAAAAAATCTTTCATAACATTGCACAATATTATGCAGTCAACATTCAAACAGTGTATGCAACCCGCACAACCAATCACTATAGAGTATACAACAGATTGTCCTTACATGTTTTTAAAGAAAATCTATAAAAATTATTTTCAAATTCTTGTAAAGAGTATAGAAATTTATAATTTTATTTAGAAAATCTTAAATAGGTAGATACTGAAAAAGTACAATTACTGAAAATAAAAATAAAATTGTCAGGTATGGGGTTTAAACCCAGCCTTTCCTACAACAAAATCAAAGCAGAAATGTTTTAATTCAAAAATTGTTTTAATTTTTCCTTCAATAAAATATGCTTTAAGATAAAAATTTGCCTTTTAATAATTTGAATTTTCTAAAATTTTAGAAATTTCTTTGGTGACCTAGTAAAAGTAGAAATTCTTGTTAAAATGTATAGAAATCAATGGGCGCGTTTAGCGAACGCAACCGCTGAGAGTCAGCACTCAACGTGGTTTAGTTTTGATTACAGTCAACTGTTGCAAATTCGCTGAACGGTCGGCAACGTATTATTAATTAACACATAATCATTCAAAATAACAAGTTGCTTCTTATTATTACCATCGCCTCCACAACTCATACTTGGATATTTTTTCTTTAAACACATTGAAAATACGACCACGAATCAGTAATACGACAGCAAAACAAACAGCAGGAAAAGTTTGAGGTTAGAAATTCAGTACGTTGACCACCGGCAGCAAATAAAACCACGCTTACTAATTTACCAAGCAGCTGACAGTTAGCGCAAATGCAGCAGCAGCGTTCAGCGAACCGCTGTCAGTCAGCGGTCTCAACGGTTGCGTTCGCTAAACGCGCCCAATGATTTTGTTTATAAAATCTTAAATAGATAGGTACTACTTAACTAGTAGGATTACTGAAAGTTTAAAAAAAGTTTTGTCAGGTGTGGGGTTCGAACCCACGCTCTCTTACGAGAACCAGAGCTTAAATCTGGCGCCTTAGACCGCTCGGCCAACCTGACATAAGTTAAAAGGGCTTATTTAAAGACTATAAGAAAAAATCTTTCATAACATTGCACAATATTATGCAGTCAACATTCAAGAGTGTATGCAACCCGCATAACACAACCACTATGGACAATCATGTGTCGGGGTTATCCATACAAGTGTTTGAAGAAAATCTATCAATCTTTATTTTTAAATTAACCCCCGACCTCACCCTTAACCCTATATCTCTAATAACCCCAACTTAAAATTTCAAATAGAAAAATGACATTTTAACAAATAATTTTAATAATTTATAATGTAGTACTTTATACTTCGTAATTAAAGTTATAATTTATAAGAATCTACAGGAATGATGCTGTGAAGCCATTAAATCATTAGATTTATACCAAGTTTATACTGTGATAGTGCCCAACATAAATTCTAGAGATCTCTCGACTATTTATTGATTAAAACCGAATTGATCCATACAAAGGGTTTAAGTTCTTTTAATTTACTTCTTTTACTTACTTGGCATTTGTTCTTTGTACCACTGATTAAGATCAAAAAGACTCATGTAGGTGTGTATAATATTAGATTTAGAGCTCCACCCATTCCAAACGATAGAACATAACGCAATAGTCTCTTCCTGCAGCTCTTGTAAGGTACCTCCTTTCGACATACTCTTGTTTATAGATTGTAATCGTAAGCAGTATGCACCTTGTTGAATATTATCTGCATTTATTTCATCGAAGAGAGTTAATTCTGTTTGAAAACGGACCGAACAAGACGTTAAATCCTAAAATAAATTACACTTTATATAATCTATTTAATTAATGACGGAAAGAAAATTAGGATCACACAAACCTGATAGAGAATACCATATCCTTCATGCCATTCTTTAGCATCGTAATTTAAAGAATATAAGACCGCTAGTGGAAAATTTGCATGATATGGCTCAGTATTACTATAAATAACCCAAACATAACAAAATGCTCTTGGATCATCACAAGGTTCCTGGAATAAATATTTGTTTACAATTTCTATATCAAACACAATCAATTCTAACGTACCTGTACAGAAAACTGAGAAACAGGAACATTTTCTTCATAAATCGGTGAAGTATATACAAGTTGTAAATCAATTAAATTCCATAATTGCCAGGCACCAAAATTATAGCCAACAAGTAAAGAGCCTAATTGTGGACAATAATGAAGAGCGCTAATTATTACTTCTACTTTATTTACATGTACACGATCTTCACCCTTAGGGCCTTTTAATATAAAATGTGGGGTGGCATTATTCTCTGTAGCTTAAATTAAAATTAATTATGGGTCAAAATAATAAATAGTAGGACTTACCATTCAAGTGTATTGCTAAATGTTCTCCGTTTTTTATAGCAACTTGTTTATATAATTCTAATGAATAAATATCATCCAAAAAAATAGTTTTAACCGAGCATGAATTTATTTCATCCCTGATATCACCAAGGCTTGATCCACTCGATACTGTATACAAATTTGTTATTATTAAATGATAACAAAATAATATGTTATTTACCTTCATCACAAGTATGTCGACATATATCTAATAATAATACATTTCCACCTGCTGTTCCAATTGATAAAATACCATCGAAAGCACGTAAAGGTCCTGGTAACGGACATTTATCGTAACTTGCATCAATTACATGTAAACTTGTAACTTTTTCATCAATTTGTATAGCTCGTAAAACCCTAGATCCCGTAATATCAAAGATACATATCATTCCTCCAGTAACTGCAGATGCAAGCCCTATTACCAATAACGGTAACTTTCCAACAGGTCTACTTAATTCGTCAACGCATACAACTTTTGTTGAATAATCTCTTACAACCGAACCAAAATTCCATGCTGCAACTTTGGAACCTGTTTTGGAGTTTATTACAGTAAATTGTGAACCATTAGCCGTCCAAATATATTTTGTATCCAAAAGTACACCCCCAATGGTCTCATAACCTAGAAATTCATATGTTAATAACTAATTTCTGTACAATATGCGCTAATATACTTACGAGAGATAGGTTGATTTTCTTTTTCAACTTCATTGAAATAATGTACAGGAGAAACCGGTAAAGGTACAATTTTTGTAACTGAGTAGGATTGAGACATTGTGCTGTAAACGTATAGGTTATGTTAAATATCTTTAAAAACGGTGTTTTAAAATTTACTAGTATCTTACCAAGAGGTAATAAATCCTTATATATTTAAAAACTGCTTAATTTTGGTTCATTTAACATTTTTAAGGCTTAATTTAAATTTATACAAACCGCAAACTTTGACAAGTTAAAACGTCAAATCACAAATCTAGATTCTAGATGTCAAATAATTTAACGTTTACAGGGTTGTCGGTATTCCAATAGAGAGAGAGAGTAATAGAAATCGGCGGGAAAAATAAAACTATTCTTAATTTAAATGTTTATAGCCGTGATCAGACTATCCTTTAGATCTTTTGCTGTGATTTAAAGCTAATTTAACATTAAACGTGATTTTAAATTAAAAATTATTAATATCCGTCATACAGGGTGTACTCATAAATGTTCCCGGAATATAAGACTTGACTGGCTGCAGCAGAAGAGCTTCCGGGACCTATTTTTGCCTACTGCCTGTGCATTTTGTGATGGAGGGAAATACTCAAAATAAGACACATAGGAAGATCAATGAAAATGTCGCACTGTCGTCAGAATACGTTCAAATCACTGTCTATGGCCTATACCTACCTTTTTCAAACATGCACTCCGACTACACAACTACACACGGTGTCCAAGATACGGAGCAAATGCATAGGGATCTCATAAACGATAAGAAATAGAGATTCGGTTAAATGGGAAGAAATGCTCAGCGTATTGAGGACTATATTATGATCACCATTTAAATTAGAAATTTTGCGGAAGGCTGAAAAATCTTAAATTTTCAGTTTTCTATTTCTCTGTGTAATTTGATTATTATAAGCAATAGCGTAAATGTAGATGTAGAAATGCAGATGTAGATGTTGAAATGTAGATTTCAAATCTCTAATTAAATTGTTTATAAAAACTTTTTCAAGATATTGACATATTAACTTTGTTTTTCAAAAATGCGTCGCAGGTGATCATATCTCCACTGTAATGAGTTCTTTTTTTCCTTTCCACTGATATAGTTTGATGGATTTATGTTAATGAATCGTAGAGGTATAATACAAAAACTGTTTTTTCATAGTAGGTCATGAAAAATATGTTTTTCAGTGGCCTGGAAGATTTTTGCGTATGTTGTTAACTGAGACAGACCAACCACTGAAAAGACAGAAAAAAACAGCTCTTTAGAGACCGTGTGACCTCCTGGTCTGGATAGTCACAAGGAACTACCACTTACGGATGTGGAAATTGTTCCAAGCCAGAAACTATCCAAAAACTATGTCTAAAATAGTTTTGGGTTTCTACATAGAACATAAATCCTTATCTGCTCTGTTTGACTGCATAATAGGCACTTTAGAGTCCGCGACAGTTCTTCCCATTCCCATATGAATATAACTATGGAAACGGATTAAGTTTGATCCATTTGAGTTCTGACATTTTAGGGTAGATTATATAAAATGCATACTTCATAGTCTTTTTTGTAGGTAGTATATCCGAATTTTACAACAGCTTTACCATGTCAGGTTTACCTAAACTACCGGGGTATAATTTTGTAGACCCAACCGTAAGTTGAATGTTGCTTTATTAAATATTTCTATAACACAGTGAATTTTTGGTTTAAGGAATCGAGATTCCACTTATCACATACTTTTGATTACTGTAATGGATACAGAATACCAAAAAATGGAACGCCAGGTATTGGAGGACAAGAGCTGGACGTTAATTCAGTGGCATACATTCAAAACCAAGATCCTGTTCGTTATGATCCTTCTCTCACTTATGGACGTACGCGATCAGTTACTCTTCCACAATTTTTACCTCATTATGCACTATATGATCAAAAATGTCTTACTTATAAGGCATTTTTCAAACAATCTGTTTGTGAATCTCCTTTAGAATTCTATAGAGTCCGGAAAGTAAACATAATATATTTTTTGGAAGATGATACTATCACTGTAATGGAACCAAGAATTAGAGTAAGAATTTAAAAATACAGATGGGATTTAAAAGGTATTACCTAAGATATTTTAGAACAGTGGATTAGATCAAGGCAGAATGATTCGTAGAGCTAGAATACCGAAAACAGAAATTGGTGATTATTGGCATTGGAAAGATTTAGCTATTGGCAAAGACATTGCGTTGAATGGTATTGTATTTCATACTGTGGACTGTGATGTTTTTACTAGAGTAAGTCTAACTATCTATTTTTTCCTTTGCATTTGTGTTGGGTAATATCGTTGGTAGTACCAACTACCCAGGGTCATATCCATATGGTTGCTCTCATCTAACATCCATAGCTGTAACTTATTCAGAAAAATACCCCCGTGTTGGATTTGAACCAACTGTCACTTTGTGATGCTTGGCAATGAATGCGCTTAGCGATTGTAGGCATCACGACCGCTTGGCTACGGCGACCCCTAATTTATTTAACATTGTTTGGGGTTGACTAAATAATTTTTTTTTTCTATAGCAGATGTTAAAGTGTGCTTTGTTCGACTAAAAATAGTTGATCAAGTATTACTTTAACCGCAAGGGTAGATAAAGTAACACTTTAACCGCAAGGATAGATAAAGTAGTTTAATTTTCTGGAAACTCCATGGAAACCGAATGGAAACCTTTGCTACTGAGATTTTCGGGTTTAATATAATCTAATTTTAAATTGTTTTTTTTACAAATTTTTCTTATTTTTTTAACATCTGCTATAGAAAAAAATAGAATTTTATACACGACGATAAAATGTAATTATCGACTCGGGAAAATTAATTCACTCGCGATTTCATCGCTCGTGAATTAACACTTTCCGCTTGTCGATAAAATATAATTTTATCGTCTTGTATAAAAAATAACTATTATTTATTAGGAGTTTATGCGAAGTCAAGGATTATTTATGGGAGAACCAGAAGAAATGCCACCAGATTTGTACACACAACAACGAGAAATGGAAGTTCAAGTCAACCAAACAAAAACACCATCAGCAGATGATAAATTACGACGATATCTTGAATACGATGGAAAAGTTCTTAAGTATTTAATTCACTTTGTTTTTTCTTCTCGTTTATAACATACTTTTTTAGATTTGATGCAATATGGGATACACGAGACGAAGAATTTGGAGAAATGAGGCTTTACTTCATACTTTATTTTTTAGCAGACGATACAATTTCAGTAAAAGAAGTTCATGAAAAAAATAGTGGTAGAGACCCATTTCCTTTGCTATTAAAGAAAACTAAACTTCCAAAGGTAACATTCTAATTTTAACGCCAACTTCTATGGTCATATGTCTCCCTAGATACTAAATACCGTGGATGAAACGGTTCTACCCGTTTCGTGTCCGGATTTAAACCACCCGCGTTTGTAGCCTTAACTTAAGTCTCTCGACTCTGTAGCTGCGCAACGCTAGCCCCAATAAATATATTATTTTTCAGATTTGGACGGATCGTCCAGTTACATATCCTGCTTGTTATTTAGAATTATCAGATGCGGAAGTAACTGAATATTACCAGCCGAGAGATATGATGGTTGGAGAAACGATTTTTGTATTAGGGAGAAGGATGCTCTTGGTAGATTGTGATAGGTTCACTCGTGATTATTACAGAAAAGCTCTATGTATTGAACAGAAACCTCCTATTGATTATAAACCAAAACCAAAGCCGACTCTTCCACCAAAAATGCCTCCACACGATGGACTTGGAACTTTGGAAGACTCCTTGCAAAATACTTTAACATTTACACCAAAAGCTCCAAGAAAAGATGTATTAAGACAGTTACTCAATGCAAATAAATATTTACGTTATATAATGAAATTCGATGTTGTACATCCAGAAGATGCCATTCGAAGATTTACACTTAGATATTCCTTATCAGACGGATATTGTTATATATACGAACCCCCAATTAGAAATTCTGGAATTTGGGGTAATAAAAACATTTTCCTTAGTATCAGGACATAATTATTAATCTATTTATAGGCGGAAAATATTTACGAGATTCGTTGGTAATAAAACCTGGATCGGATCCATTAAATCCTGATTATTATACACCAGCAGATTTTTATATAGGAGCAACAGTAATTGTACATGAACAACGTTTTATAATAACCGATGCTGATTTGTACGTGTATCGATACATGCAAGCAAATCCGGAAAAGTTTCCTTGTGAAGTCATGGAAAATATGCGAAATTACATGTTCAACAAAGGATTTCTCACTGATGATATTAAAGAGGAACAGGAGAAAGAAGGTCAAGAACAAAAGAAAGCTCATCGGGATGCAATTGGTATAACGCGAGTGTTAGCGTCAGACATGATGTACAGTCAGTGACAAATATTTTCACCAGTATTATTGGGAATAAACATTATCGATGGTGGCGCTGCGGTCAACAATTTGTGACGTCAGAAACGGGATAAGATTTTGACATCGCATTGACATTTCCCTTGCTTTATTCGCCGATTAACGTTCTTGATCCTGTTTACAACAAGCGAACGTCCCGCTTCCGACGTCACACGGTTAATTACTATTCTAGCCACCAGAGGGCGTATCGTTAATATTTATTCCCTATTATACCACTGAACCCGATTTTCTGAGAAATATACGAGGTAACATAACGCCGTTTAAATTGTTTTACATAGGTATGTTGGTAACATTGTTAACAAGATGAAATCAAATAGAAAAACGTGTTATACTTCTCAGTAAAGCGGGTTACAGTGGTACAAGACTGGTGAAAACATTTATCACTGACTGTACCTATAACACTGAAATTTGTTTTAGGCAAGGAATTGGAGGTAACTGCAGCGGAGATGGACAAATGTATGGAAGAGTTACATGCAGGTGGAGGAGATCCAGAGTACGAAAAAGCAAAGAGACAAGAATTACTTCAAAAATACGAAGATTCCTTGAAACCCACTTTTATAGTACCAGGTCATGGTATCTTGCCTGTTAATTTCGAGTGCCAATATCCTGTTAGAATTGGAAAATTACCGGATCTTACATGCAAAGAAGATGAGAGTAAGTAAAGAGTTTTAATTAAAAAATCCGGTTTGGTGTTTTCATAGATGCCGACATCTCCTTGGAGACTCAGTCCCCACCACAATTCTATCCGGGTGCACAAACCCTAAAATAAGAACGGTCTTATTTTATATTTTCCTACTAACATTTACATTTAATTTTTTTATAGTTGGTCCTGGAGGTTTCACACCAAAACATATCGATACTCCAGAAGAAATAAAACAGAAATATTATGCTAAAGTTTTAAGAGAACATCACGAAGTGTGTGAACATGGCAAACCAGTAGTATGCGATAAACCGGAGTTATTGACAAGAATAGCACCAGATGAAAAAATTTCAGAAGGTTTTGACCCAATAATGGTTAGTGGTGTGGAACATCCTAAAAGTGCTTGCCGTGTTAAAGCTGTAAGATTTGCTGAAGGCGATGAAAAATGTTTAAGAGATAGATATGATTTATGCGACCTTAAACGTGACAAAATTCCTTGTGATTGTACTCAGTATCAACAACAGCAACGATAATAATTTTTTTGTAATTTAATTACTCTGCAAATTAATACAAATGTAATTTATTGTAAAAACTATAATATACTATTGCAACTATCGTCTAGAGAAATGTTTGTTCATGTCACTTCCAGACCGTTGTATATTATTAATGTTAGCCTTAATTCTACTTTCAACAGTACCTGTATTTGCAGATTTCAGAAGTTGCTTGTGTACAAATTCAGGATCAAAATCCTTTTGTGCTTGTTCTTCTTTTAATTCTTTTTCACGATGCTGCTTAACATATTTAATTCTTTCTGAATCTCTCCAAGAAGCATTTGCCATCATCTCCCTTCTTTTTTGTTCTTTTTCCTCCTCAGTAAGTGGTTTACGTTTACGAATGTCTGGAACTGCCACTTCTGATGCTTTCGGTTTCCGACTACTAGAATTACTTTTGCTTTTAGATTTTCTTGAAAGGGGTATTTTAGTTCCATCTGCTTTCACAAGTCCCCAATGTTTTATCTTAGTATTAGAATCAGAATCTTCAGAAGAGTTGAAAGATTTTTTTTGTTTGGTGTCACTTTCACTGCTGCTACTACTGGTCGAGTCCCTTTTTGATTTCTTGCTACTCTTCAATTGTTTCTTTTTTTCCGGTGTATGTGCACTGCTACTGCTTGAATCTGTTGAATCTTTTCTAGATTTTTTCCCAGATTCTTTTGAATATTTATTGGAACTATGTCCTTGTTCTTTTTTATTTTTTTCCTTTTTCTGGGATTCTTCACTGCTGCTTCCATCACGATTTCTTCGATTTGATCCGCTTTTATGCATTACTCTTTGATTTTTAGACTTATCTTCTTCGTCTCTTCTATCCTTACTGGAGGTTGTAACTTCCCTTTTAAAATTCCTTGATTTTTCAGAAGACCTTCCTCGTTTATACCTCTGATTAGTAGATGTTTGCGATCGACTTTTATACCGTCTTTCACTGCTAACACTTCTTGATCGTCGTGATTTTTCTGAATATTCTTTTCTTTTATAGTCCTTGTACTTTTGTTTTTCCTGACTTATACTTCTTGATCTTTTAGATTTTTCTGTATATTCTTTTCTCTTATAGTATTTTTCTTTTTCATTAATTATACTTCTCGATCTTGACCTTCTTGGTTTACTCATCTGCCCTTCGAGCTTTTTGTTTTTTACTCTTTCATTACTAGCACTTCTTGATCTTTCTTTTTTATATTTATTACGACTTCTACTTTCATCTCTATTGCTACTTAAACTTCGTGATCGTTTATTTTTGTATTTATTTTTCACGTTCCTTTTGTTTGTATTAATACTAGGACTTTTTGATCGCCCTCTTCTATGTTTTTGATAATTAATCCTTTTTTCATCTTCAGTACGGTCTGAACTATTGGATCTTGCCCTTTTATTTTTCTTCTTAGTTCTTTCATCTTCACTGCTACTAGGACTTCGTTGCTTCTTACTTTTTAATTTCTTTTTGTCTTGTTTTGCATTACCACTTTCCTCTTCATCACTGCTATTACTATTATCAGAATTTGTGTTAGAATCAGACTCTTTTCCTTTTAAGATATCTCGAAGATCATCATCAGACAATTTGTTTTTTAACTGGTTGTACTTATGCATCAAAATTGTATCTAAATCATTATCATTTTTAGATTTTTTGTTTAATTTTTTATTCTGATTTACTGTTGTATTACTTTTCAATAGTTTTAATTTTTTCGCAAGTTTTATATTCAAGTCTTCTTCAGAATCGTCATCAGAATTTGATTTTTGCATTTTGTTCTTCTTTTTCTTTTTCTGTGCTTTCAGTGCCTTTTGCAACTTTTTTATTTGAATTGGATTATTCAAAAATTGTCTTCTATTCTCTTCTTCACGTTTCTTTATTGCTATTAAAGGATCCTCTTGAAGCTTTGCAGGTAAGTCGACCTATAATAAGTAGAAATGATAATCTTAAACTTCCATAACTATAACTAGCTATTTTAAATTACAAATCCAGATTTACCTGTTCGCCAATTTGTTCTTTATAATCTCGTATTGAAGGAGGAATACATTCATGTTCGACATGATTTTTGGGCGGTTGTACAGCACCTACCTGCTGTTGTTTTTCTTCTTCATTTAATTGCTCCAATGTTTTATCCACTGATCTTCCTAACAGGTATTCTTCCCGTTCTACTGTTGAATGGGGGCCCTTGAAAATAATCGGTGATCAGAAAAAATTTACAGTAGGATGGAACTAGTACCTTATACATCCACTCAAGCTTTACTTCTTCTTGACTTTGGGAAAACATTCTGAAAAGGCTTACAATTTATTCCAAAAACTGCTTAAATCCAAACTGATTGACAAGTAGCACAATTATCATACAATTAGGTTAGAATCACGTGTTTATAATAAATTTCCTAAAAGATGGCACTGACAAACGTCACTATCGGTTTTTTAAACTAAATGCAGTGGCGTAACATGAATTTGGTGAATCAGTGGCGTAGTTTGTTTGTAAAACGAGGGAAAACGAAATTTAAAACATTCAAGTAGAAATGTATCGTCATAAATTTTTTAAAAATTTATAAGAAAGATATAATTTATATTTGTAAACTGAATGGGACTTAATAACTTCATTTTGTGACTTTTATTATTACAACAAATGGTTTGCCAATGATAAAGCCCCAATAATGTCTTTAATTTTACTTCTGGTTCACAATTTTTGTTATTATTTATATTTTTAAGGGAAATTTATATAATATTCTGTTTTTAATGCTGTGGAAAGTAAAAGAACAACAGTTGATTAAAATAAGATGTTGGATTGGGGATCTTTAGGACGAAGGGAGGGTTGGCAGCCCAATGATGAGATGGGCAGATGGAATACGAAAGGAGTGGAAGGGAATCCATATTTGGTTTGAATTGAGAGAGGCTAGAAGAAGAATTTTACTTATATTTTCTTTTTAAGAAAATTAAACTATAAATCTTATTTAGTAATATTTGTAAATTTGTAGTAAAAGCAGAAAAATAATAATTATTTTAATAGAAGATTTCATAATTATTGTTTTAACAAATTCACTGAATCTTTAATTGTGTTGCGTTCTAATACTAAATATGCATTTTTTACCACCTACTAGACCAACTGGAAACTTCTGCGACTTGGTCCGTGTATAATTTATGCAAAAATATAACATTTTGCATATTTTAAAATTTGTTTACTCCAAATCTCAAGTAAAAAATGAAGGGAACCCATCTCTGTAACATATTATTTTATTTATCCCATAAAATAGAAAAGAATTTTAACCTTTCCCAATTCTCATGGTTATTAAAAACGCGTATAATTGTGTAATCACACGCAAAATGAATCCCACTTTCAGTCTGAACTACTACTTTTCAACTTCTGAATGCAACAAACACGACAAAAGGGGACTGCAAAGCAAGGCTAACGAGTGATGGAGGCGTTGGGGCAACATCAGGAGCAGTATTGCTCATACTAACTAAGAAGCAGTCGTCTTCAGACACATCCGATATTATTTTCTTAATTTTTAAACAAATACTTTAATTTTAAAATAAATTAAAAGTTTTAAGTGATACAAACATAAATAAAATTAAGTGTGCCAAGGAAATTCTCTGTAGAAAGTAATTTTAAAAGAGAGATTTCAAGTGCACTAATAAGGAGGTGAAATTTAAAATAATAATTTGGTGAACTGTAACAATTTCAAACCGAAGTTATTTTTTTTTTAATTTAAAGTATGTGTCTGGTTTTGTAGAAATTTAATTTTTAAAAAATGATAAAAATGTGGTGGACTTTATTAATTTTTTCGGGAATTTTCTCATCAACATTTGCACAAGGGTAAGTTCTACCGTATTTTGATTACAAATTTATTTGGATGTTACTTTCGTATTTGAAGGCGTTTAGACAAAAATTTTAGTATTTGTCCGATGATGACATCACCTTTCCTGTTTTAGATTTGATTAGCAACAACTTCTACAAAATCGAAAAGTTGTTTTTGATTATGCAATATTTGAAAAGTAAGACAGTTTTCCGGTTAAAAAGAGTGCGGAAATGAAAACGAAAGTTTTTCTGTAGTAGGTACTCGTTTTTGTAAGACGCATTGTTCTGATCTGTTCAGCATGATTACATTGAATTACAATAACAATACAAATAAGGAAATATTTATATTCATTCGTGTGACGTCGAGAAATGCAAATACTTAGGAAAAAAATGACATCAGACGGTTGTGAATCAGATTTCGAATAGAAACAATAATAATTGTTCTAAGTAAAAATTTTCGCCTATAGTCTTTTTTAAGGAGGCGTAAACTTTCAACAACTTGTGTGATATTTAGTTATTATTTAGAATAATGTAGTAGTTACATAAATAACAATTTTTAATCCCACAAGAATAAAATAACAAAAGTATTAACAGTACAATCACCTTTTAAAGTTTCTCGTTTGATCTAGCATTCAAATCTCCGCCAGTTACTTTCATTTCGTTCATAAATTTAGGCTATTATTAAAAGTACTCTTACACTACGAGATTAAAAAGTACAACAAATTAAATTACCTAGCACTAATGATTTTTATTTTCCTAATTACACGCTAAAATTCTTCAATGTTAAATAATTTAGAAATTTGAAAAATTTCAGAATAAATACAAGTGCTTTTATTTATTTAAAACAAAATAAGTTTTTAAAGTTTTGTGAATGCCGAAAGTAGGAATTAACTAAATATCCAGGTGCGGTAAACCTATTTCCGGATGTTGGTGTTAAACTATAGCAGCAGCAATTGAAACACATTAAATTAATAAAAAAAAGTTCTCTACAGTTTTGTGAAGGCTAAAAGTAGGAATTAACTAAATTTCCAGGTGCGCAGGGCCGTAGCCAGACACCAATCGTAGGAAGGGCGAAAACTTTTATAGAAAGGGCAAATATTATGGTTAATTTTTTTTAATTTAAAAAAAAAACATTAAAAACATACAAAGTATCCCTATAAATCTACCCAACAAAACAAACTAATAAAGTTGCAGTTTTCTGTTACGTCTCCTGTTGAATTTAGTTAAAAATAAATTCATTTCAATAGTTTCCGTCCTTTTTTTTCAAACGCTAAAAACACCAAATCGGCCATTCGCTGATGTATGGTTGACATTCTCTGAGGGCGATTAATTGCAGTCAATGTTGAAAATGTTGTTCAGGAAGGGCGAAAACTTTTCCAGGCAGGGCTCAGCCCTGCCTGGCCCCCCCCTGGCTACGGCCCTGCAGGTGCGGTAAACCTATTTCCGGATGTTGGTGTTAAGCCATAGCAGCAGTAATTGAAAAACATTAAATTAATATTTAAAAAAAAATCTTTGGATGTACCTCCGTCCTACACCTGACTCCATTGAAAATGAACAGGGCCAGGTTTTCTTTTGGTTGATATGGAAATACAAAATAAGAAAACCCTTATATCCCAAAAAGTTTAGGAAAGTTTTTTTTAGGAAGACTTATTACACTTTTTGTGGTATACAGTTTTTCTTTTTTGTTATTTCCAGCTCAACCAAAAAAAAAAACTGGTTCTGTTCATTTTCAATGGAGTCGGGTGTAGATACCCTGGCCCTGTTGCTGGTACTAGGTTCAATAAGTATCTGCATACTACAATACATAAATCGGTTACAGCTCCTTGCTGTTGGTAATAGGGCGAGTTGGATGTACGCGGGCGAGTTGGTTGTGCGCAGAGCACTATTTAATCTCTCCTTACGTCTAAATTTACTACAGTTCTTTGTTATTGTTGATAGCCGATTATACAGTGTTCAACATAAGAAGAGCATACATGGACATCTCGAAAACGGTGAGATCAGTTAAATCAGAAGAAATGTTCAGCGCATTAAGGACTAGTTAGTCTGCCTCCAACGCAAAAAACTGTTCTAACCCACTGAAAAAATATATTTTTAGGCGACTGTGATAAAAACAGCTGTTTTACGTATCTTTTGACAACCGTAAAGTGTCAATTTGTAGTAGGTATTTGTCAATTATTACTTCACGGCCGCCTTTACTTCACGGCCGCTTTTACTTAACGGGCGTTGTAGCCACTAGTTTGTTTAAATTGCAAACTCATTATTTTTTAATTTATGATTTTTTTAGGTGACTATGATAAAAACAGCTGACGGCTATGACATTTCAGGATGGTCACTTGACCAAATGTCATTGGAATATTCAAATAAAAATTTAAATTTGTTAATAAAATTTGTGATATCCGCCTAAAAAATGTTGTTTGCACCTCTGCCAAAAAGTGCTTTTTCGTCCTTGCCTGTTTGCTAGTCTCGGCGTTGCCTCGACCGGAAAACTCAGACTCAGACGAAAAAGATTCACTTTTTGGTCATGATACAAAAATAACTATTTCATGGTCTACCGTTTACGAGATTCCCATGCATGCGCTCCTTATCATGGATGCCCTGTTGTAGCTGTAATAGGTACATAGGTATTGGTGGCACAGGACATCGGGACACCCCTGCTATTTGTTTTAGTTCTTAATCGATTTTAATGAATTTTGATAGGTTAGTGTTTTTCACACGAAAGAACTCATATTTTAAACTAATAGTTAACAATCTTCTACTTCCGGGTTTGCCGGAAATGTCCATAACTTTTTTATTTTAAATAGAACACTCGGTATATTTTTGGCATATTTTGACGTGGGCAGCAATTGTCGATACCTTCATGCAAAAACTGAAGCAGTTACAGTTATAAACAAAGACTCCACCCATAAGAAAAGAAAACAGCAAATTTCAATTTTTTGATGGCATCTAGGAAGCTCTGAAACTGAATATGTTTAAACTTTTGAAATGGCCCGAATTAAAGTTTACACCCTGTATATTATTGAATCTAGAGTCCCATGACTTTTTTCCATTTGTTCAATTTTGATTGGTAAATGGAAGAAGGCCATGAAAACAACGGCGCACATACCTACAAAAATTCATTCATCGGATAAAAAAAAATAGCAGGAGTGCAGTCCCAATGTTCTGTCTTACTCGTATATCCAGAGAAATTCCAACCGTTATCGCCACAATGGATCTTTCTTTTCTGCATTAAGTATTTAATATTCCGAAATTATCTCACGATTTGTTTGTATTTTTAACTTCCTTGTTAATTGAAAACTTTTATTCACACATCGAAGATTTTGAAGGACCTCACAAAGAAATACCATGCTCTATGTCTATAGTCTATACTTACTATTCAATTATTTCCTGTGTACCTATTACCATTTAGGTACAATGTCATAAATCCTACATTATTGTAAACCTTTTTTTTAAGTTACTTAGCTTTAATAACATTGAAAATAATTCTCATAATCATAACAGTCACAAATAAAAACCGGGAAGAAGTACTAGTAATACTAACACACTTATTGTTTTCTTTTTTTTTATTAGGTAGGTACCTACCTAATTTTAATATAATGCAAGGACGTTTTAAAGCAATAAACCTTGAATTTAATAGGAATGTCATAGCAGTCTATATCAAGTAGAAAAAAAAATGAAATAAGTAGTTATATGAATGCAAATTTTCACTAATTAGGAAAAGGATGATATTTGGGCACACCTGTAACATTTTAATATTTTGCAATAATACTAGATTATTAAACGCATCTTCCTAGAGTAGTAAATGAAAGTATTTTTTAATATGTAAACATTATGTAAATCAAAAATAGTAATCTAATAAAAATGTCTTCTGAAGAATTTGTATAGGCCTACAAATCTGTTCCTTATGTTACATGGTCAAAATTCCCACACATCCGAATGTGAAAGTAATTATTATTAATCAATAAATTAGGAAATAGTAAAAATAAAGATTGTGTAATAGAATAACAACTATAGGTACTACTACAATAAACTATTAAAAAAAATATTTTTTATGTAAAAGTATAGGATAATCAAAAGAAGCCCGCTTGGAATTAAAACTTTATATTCTTTGGTAAAATGTAAATTTGAACTGAAAATATTTTTGTGTAGGTTTTACAAGGTAATCGCTCCCAGAGTGGTCCGCCCAAACAGTGAATATCATGCTTCTATCAGCATCCAGGGGACACCTGTACCCACTACAGTTAATGTTACCCTTCTAGGGGTAGCAACCAGCGGAAAACCTTACAGCGTTCAAGATAGCGTTACTGTTCAGCCTTATACCACAAGAATAACAAGGCTAGAGGTAAAATTAATAGGGATATCCTTTATCATATTCTATCAGAATCTTGTAATCTAAAAATAATTGAAGATCAAAAAAAATTAGTATAGGTACTACTTGGCATAACTTAATTCTTAAACATACAATTAAGGTGGTGACTTGAGCAACGCAGCATAGGGATTTCAATGGTAAATTCTTAATGTTCAATTATTGGCTTCCCTAATTATTTTAGAGCAAAAGTGTGTTGAGGTTTTTTTGTAGAGAAAAAAATTCTGAATCTGTTCATACTATTTTTTATAATCTTCTATTTTCCGGAAGCGTAGAAATAGAAGAAATTAAAAATGGTCTTTTTAAAGAAATCAGTGATGCCTTGGAATTATCTAAACAAACAACATTCGTATTTAGATCTGTCATTACGGTTTGAAGTTTATAACCGATTATTAAATTCTATTATTTTTAAAATGTATTCAACGAAAGAAAAAGTAGAAATGATAAAGTGCCTTGTTTAGCGTAAAATATCCGAATAGGTAAATTCCAAATAATATCTACAACGATTCACAGACTAATACATAAGTTTGAAGTTTGTTTTGTAAAATAAATATAATCTTGTTTCCTATTACCTACTCGTTTTTTGCTTCAAAAAGAAAAAAAATGTAATGAGACAGAAATGTCAGTGCGTTTGTGTGATTTTATAATTCCATGGCATCACTGATTTTTTTAAAAAGACTATTTTTAATTTCTTCTATTTCTACGCTTCCGAAAAATGGAAAATTATAAATAATAGTATGAACAGATGCTGAATTTTTTTCTCTACAAAAAACCTAAACACACTTTTGTTCTAAAATAATTAGGGGAGCCAATATTTGAACATTAAAAATTTACCATTGAAATCCCTATGATGCGTCGCTCAAGTCACCACCCGGTATAAGACCCTATTTTTTAAATGTTTCCGATAGATATTTAGATATACACCCCTATTTTATATAAAGTCGTTCATGAACACCTCGTTAGTAGCTAACGATAATTGCAGTTGCGACTTTGCCTATGGGATAACTCATAAATAACTTTAGAACAAAGAATCGTTCAAACACCGACAATCATTGGTTAACGAGTCGTTCATCAACGATATTGTCCGGGTTTAAACGACTTTGCACTCTCTGAGAGTTATACGAGAATCACCAACGATTGTCGTTAGGTAACGAGTTTTTCCTGAACGACTTGTTCCAGAATAGGTGTGCTAGACCCATACACATTATGTTTAATTAAGAAAGCAATAAAAATTACTTTACAGATACGTGACATTGAACCTGGGGACTATAGACTCTCAGTGCGTGGATTTGGTGGCATCCAGTTCCAAAAATCAACACCTCTGAAGTATGTTCAGAAAAGTTATACAGTTTTCATACAGACTGATAAAGCTGTATACAAACCAGGCCACAAAATATTATTTAGGGCAATTGTATTAAATTCTCAACTTAAACCTGCTGCGGAAGTTAGAAATGAACCTCTTAATATACATATTTCGGTAAGTAGACCTTGATGCCAATGAAATATATCATCATACAGGAAGGATTAGTATGTAGAGGTCTTGTACTATCTCATGGACCCAGAATTGCGCAGAGTTCGTGGAAGGTCGGAATATAACGGCCTAGGCATGACGGCTAGCGACGATTCTAGGTTCTCTGTACCGGAACCGTGAGATAATGCAAAACTTCTACCACGAGCAATAAAATCCCTTGGACCTTAATGGGTCCTCAGGATAGTACCAACTTCCCTCGTTAATTATTAACATCATTATAAAATTCCCTTGGTACATAATTGATCATAAAATTCCTATAGGATGGTGAAGGAAATAAAGTAAAACAGTGGAAGAATGTTATTGCAGTAAAAGGAGTCTTCACAAGTGAACTTCAACTCAGCAAAAGCCTAGTGCTTGGAAATTGGAACATATCCGTTACAATACATGGTCAAACATTTAATAAAACAATTCAAGTTGCTGAATATGTTTTACCTAAATTTTTAATCAATATTCAAGCACCAAAACATATGACTTTTAAAGAAAATATTTTAATCGCACATATACAATCATTGTAAGTACTAGTATATACTCTTTGGTACTAGTCTACACATAGGTACCAGGACAAGCGGATAGCTCTCACGAATCCGCTCCCAACAGCTGAGCGTATGTATATACACAAGTCCACTGGGTTTGTGAAAAATAATTCTCAAACTGCAACTAACCTAAAGTCAGTGGGGCGCCCCACTAGTCTTTGCAAGGTCTTTGCTTTAGGTTAGTTGCAGTTTGTGCATTATTTTTATCCAATCACTTGTGTATATACATACGCTCAGCTGTTGGGAGCGGATTCGTGAGGGCTATCCGCTTCTGGTACCAGGACAAGCGGATAGGTTTCACCATGGAGCACCCAACAGCTGAGCGTATTTACGTTCGGCGCATGTCTGGGGACTTATTTCCAAGGACTTATTTCAGCTTCCTGAGATTATACGAACAGAGGTGCGCACGATTGGTTGCCTATTCCCAAGGCGTAAAAGTCTGTTTCTGAGAAATCTAATATTAATTATTTTACACCGGCATGCATTACGTTCGGCGCATGTCTGGGGAAATTATTTCAGCTTCCTGAGATTATAGGGACATGCGCCGAACGTAATGCCGGTGTTTAATAATTAATAATAGATTTCTCAGAAACAGACTTTTACGCCTTGAATAGGCAACCAATCGTGCGCACCTCTGTCCCTATAATCCAGGAAGCTGAAATAATTTCCCCAGACATGCGCCGAACGTAAAATACGCTCAGCTGTTGGGTGCTCCATGGTGAAACCTATCCGCTTGTGGTACCAGGTACTGTCCCTATAAGTATTATTTTTCTTACAAATCCCATTTTAGATATAATTATGGTAAGAAAGTTAAAGGAAATGCAACAGTTACAGTATATCCAACAATAAATTCTGGAGTAATACAACCAATTTTTGAAAACCCTATTCGAAAGGTAGTTCCTATTGATGGATCAGCTACAGTTGAATTTGATATTGCAAATGAACTTAAATTAGTTAAAGAATATGAACGAACAGTAATTATTGATGTAACTATAGAAGAAGCCTTAACAGGTAGACGACAAAACAACAGTATGGAGGTACACCTACATAAGTACGACTACAAAATGGAAATCGTCAAGACTGCTGATTACTATAAACCTGGATTAGAATACACTGCCTATGTAAGTTATATACTCTTTATAATTTTTATTTCCTACTATAGTTATACTTTTCGATTTTTAGATTAAAGTATCTAATCATGACAGTACACCTATAAGAAACGATAGAAATACAGTAACCGTTCGACATGGATATTCAAGAAAAAACGAAGTATACAAAGAAGAAAAATACATTCTAGATAAAAATGGAGTAATCAAATTAAAATTATATCCACCACAAATTTTCAGCAATGAAACAGCCCTTAGAATAGAGGTATTTTTTACAATCAAATTTGCACTCTTTGACTTGTTATTTTATAGTAATTTTTTTATAATAGGCCGAGTATATGGATTTAAAAGAAAGAATGTCTCCAGTACCAGCAGCTATTGCAGCTACCAATACATTCTTACAAGTAAGCCTAGAAGTTGATAAAAATCCTATAGTTGGTCAAGTTGTTGATGTGGTTGTTAATTGTACTGAACCCATGAAATATATAAATTATCAAGTGTTTGGACGAGGGGACGTGATACTTGGGCATACTTTCCAAGTGGATAATGTAAAGGTAATTATAGGCTTCATTAATTAATTCTCTATTCCAATGTGTAGGTATCAACAAGGTCAGTATATAAAGATTTTGCTTTGATCTTTAATTCATGATACACGAAGTGGCCTCGGGAAGACGGAAAAACATAAAACGCCTCCTAGCGGATCGGATGGAATTAGCAATAATTAGTGGATACTTATGCGGTCGGGTAGAGTCCGACGTGCTTGTTCGATTGGCACAAACTGCGCCCCACTAGCTCCTTTACTTTCCGAGATATTAATTTTTTTCGAGTAACTTTGGGAAAAAGTTAAAATAATTAATATCTCGGAAAGTAAAGGAACTAGTGGAACGCGGTTTGCATCAATCGAAAGAGCACGTCGGAGTGCGTAAATATCCACCACAGGAATTCCAAGCGAGCCGCTAGGGGGCGTTTCGTCTTTTTCCTTTCTAACGCCTATGTTCCATCTTCGCAAGAACACCCGGTATGTAGGTACATTTCTGGACAAAATTAATACACTACCGATTTTTTTGGAATTTATCTTCGAATTTGGCAAAAAAAAATTTAAAGCTTCTTTTGTTTTGTGTCTATTGCATGAAACACCACGATACGCGCAGCGCCGAGTGGTGTTTTAAGAGAGAATACATCGAAATTCAAACCTTTTTAATCGTCTAGTTTTATTATAGTATAGGTACTACCATTCCATCCATAAGTTTATAAACCAAAAAAAATGATTGTCCACTCGCAACGAGTGATTGGTATTTGGTAACAAAAAGCGCGCGCCGGTCGCTCCGCTTGTCCTTCGCAGACGTCGTCGTCAATGATTTGCGTTTTTTCAAACGCTTACCAATTTACCATTGCACGAAACCCCTTCAATGGAAAATTCTTAATGTTCAATTATTGGCTCCCCTAATTATTTTAGAGCAAAAGTGCGTTTAGGTTTTTTGTAGAGAAATAAATTCTGCATCTTTTCATACTATTATTTACAATTTTCCATTTTCCGGAAGCGTAGAAATAGAAGAAATTAAAAATGGTCTTTTTTAAAAAATCAGTGATGCCATGGAATTATAAAATCAAACAAACGCACTGACATTTCTGTCTCATTACATTTTTTTTTTTAAAGCAATAAAACGAGTAAGTAGGTAATATGAACATATTTTACGCTAAACAAGGCACTTTATCATTTCTACTTTTTCTTTCGTTGAATACATTTTAAAAATAATAGATTTTAATAATCGGTTATAAACTTCAAACCGTAATGACGGATGTAAATGCGAATGTTGATTGTTTAGGTAATTCCAAGGCATCACCGATTTCTTTAAAAAGACCATTTTTAATTTCTTCTATTTCTACGCTTCCGGAAAATGGAAAATTATAAATAATAGTATGAACAGATGCAGAATTATTTTCTCTACAAAAAACCTCAACACACTTTTGCTCTAAAATAATTAGGGGAGCCAATAATTGAACATTAAGAATTTACCATTGAAATTCCTATGTTGCGTTGCTCAAGTCACCACCCTGTATAATATGTTGGGCACTCTTGGGCAGTTGTTTTTTTTTTTTTTGTTTTGGTTGGGCAGTGGAGTTGGGGGACGGGGCTGCAATAGGCCAAGAGGCTATTGCATTGTTTTGGGATGTTAAATATAGGGGAGTCGGCGGTTTGTCATTTAGATGGCTTGGGGGGGGTGTAATAATCTGTGGATAATAATTGTTTGGGATTTGGTCAATTGTGGAGAGAAGGGCTTGTTATCAATCACTCGCGTTGTGAGTGGACAGTCGTTTTTTTTAAACCAATAACGTTATAATATTATAAATATTGATTTTGTTTTGTAATTTACTGGAGTTCTTTTACAGGAATTCAAATTTCATTTTACTGTCCCTTATGCTATGGTTCCAGTAGGACATTTACTTGTAAATTACATACGTCCTGATGGTCAAGTGGTAGCAGATTCGCTCGATATCGAAATTGACGGTTTGGTCCAAAATTTTGTAAGTAGTATATCATAATAAAAATAACACTCCAACCTTTCAATGATTTTTTTACAGATCGATATACAATTAAACACGGTGGAAAGTCAACCGGAATCTCAAATAGACCTTACTATTAGTTCTCAACCTAATTCATATGTAGGTCTACTTGCCGTTGATCAAAATGTGGGTCAATTACGTTCAGGTTACGATTTAACACAGAAATTGGTTTCTGAAGAATTAAAACGTTATGATGTTGCTGATATTTCACCATATTCTGCTGTGATGAGAGATGTTAACTCACATTTCTTCTGGAAACCTGGTAGTAGTAACACTCACGATATGTTCTATGTAAGTGAATTATTATTTTAAACATTTCAATAGGAATTTAATGTTTTTTTTTTTAGGATTCAGGTGCGATTGTACTAACTAATGCTATAGTATCTGAATATAGACCAAGCTGTAAGTTTTTAAAATATTCCAAAGTTTAGGGTACCTACCTATAATTTAATATTCAATTACAGTGGAAGATATTTACTTGAGACCTGTATCATATGGAAGTAGTACTGTAAAGCCTGATAGAGGTGCTGGATTAGCCTTCCATAGTGTTACTAGACCACCATTAGCAGGTCCTTATGCCTTCACAAGAATTCCTAGACCAGTTTGGGATAAACCCAAAGTATATTTAACTCAAGAAATAGCCGACACTTGGCTTTTTACTAATTTTTCACTCAAGTAAGTTTGTACAACATTTTTGAAAAATCCTCTCTAATAAAATCAATTCTAGTATTGAAGGAAAAACATCGGTTGGTAGAAAAATTCCAAATTCGCTTACTACATGGGTTATTACAGGATTTTCCTTAGATCCATTATATGGTTTAGGATTACTAAAGACTTCACCCAGAAAAGTAAAGGTTTCAAAACCATTTGTGGTTACAATGGATTTACCTTATACCGTACAACGTGGAGAAACTTTAGCTGTACCAATTGTAGTTTATAATAATGAAGATAAGGATATTACAGCGGATGTTACTATACATAATTCACAACAAATGTTTAAGTTTGCTGATGTTTCTAATGATGCAAATTCAACTAAGAGTAAGTGCCTAAATTTAGATACTATTTGTCCGGGGAGTAGAGTTTAAGACACCTTGTAAGCATACAGTGCTTCCCGAAAGTAACGGATAAATTCAATAAAATCGTTGAGAAAATTATTTTAAATAAATCCTCGGACACGTCGATTTTTATTTTTAAATTATCATCTAGAGATATAATTTTCAACCCCCCACCCCCAATCCCTAAGCGCTGCCAACTCCAACTTTAAAAATTCAAATAGCAAAGAACCCTTTCTGATACCTCATCTGATAGCTTTTTTTATGCTGAATACAATAAAAAAAAGTTTTTCAAAATCGGTTGATAAATAACGGAGATATTTACCAAAATGTATTCAAATGAAAGTGCCAATATTCGAGGAGGCGTTGGTACGGCTCTAGCAATGGGTGGTAAAAAACAATTGCAACTTGTTTGCAATTGAATGTAAACAAAATGTATTGACATTACTTAGTGGACTGTGTGTTACTTATTATTAATGATTGAAAAATAAGATAACAAAAATGATTTACTGAAGCCAAAAGAATCGAAGTTTTAATGATGATTAGGGTTGGAGATAGATAGATACATTTTGTTTACATTCAATTACAAACAAGTTGCAATTGTTTTTTACCACCCATTGCTAGAGCCGTACCAACGCCTGCTCGAATATTGGCACTTTCATTTGAATACATTTTGGTAAATATCTCCGTTATTTATCAACCGATTTTGAAAAACCTTTTTTTATTGTATTCAGCATTAAAAAAGCTTTCAGATGAGGTATCAGAAAGGGTTCGTTGCTATTTGAATTTTTAAAGTTGGAGTTGGCAGCGCTTAGGGGTTGCGGGGTGGGGGGTTGAAAATTACATCTCTAAATGACAATTTAAAAATAAAAATTGACGTGTGCGAGCATTTATTTGAAATATTTTTCTCAACGATTTTATTGAATTTATCCGTTACTGTATATGACACATAGTTATTTATGATTCGGCTATTTCCGGTAATGTATTCGTCAGAATTCGCACATGACACATTACAGCACTTTTTTTCACGCTCCCTGGTTCCGTCTAGATAATTGTTCCAAAGACACTGCAGCCTAAATAGCTTGTTGTGCACACCCTAATTCCCTGCAACAGGGTGCACAATTCTATCCCTGTTGCCATAAAATAATGTTTTATGCTGTAAAAATAGTGAAATAAAGTACCTACAATTTTTTTAACAGTTGTATTTTTTGTTACAGAAATAGAACTTTACCGCAAGAAGAGAATTCTAGTAAACCGAAACAGTGGAGCTTCTGTGTCTTTTATGATAACACCCTTTAAGTTAGGCCATACTGAATTGAAAGTTACTGCAGGCACTTTGGGGATAGTACAAGATACTGTTATCAAAAATTTAATGGTTTCTGTAAGTTCTTAAATATTATCTGCTATTTAAAATAGAAAATAAATAAAGTCTTTCGTTATAGGCCGAAGGAGAGACGCAATACTACACTAAATCAGTTTTAATTGATTTACGTAGAACTCAATCTTATAATGGAAATGTAACATTTGATTTACCAAAAAATCTTGTTGTGGGATCAGAAAGTATTTCAGTCTCAGTATTGGGAGATCTATTATGGCCTGCTATAGCAAATTTGGATAATTTGATCCGATTACCAACAGGTTGCGGAGAACAAAATCTTGTTCATTTTGTTCCAAACCTAGTAATTTTAAATTATTTATTAAATACTCGCCAATTATCTCCAGTTATTCGTCGAGATGCAATAAGTAACCTTGAAACGGCTTATCAACAACAATTGATGTACAAACGACCTGATGGATCATTTAGTGCTTTTGGAAAAAGAGATGCTAACAGCAGTGTTTGGTAATTTAAACCCTAATTAATTATTTAGCAATGAAACACTACAGGTTTGTTCATACAGGATAACAGCATATGTTGCTCTGGCATTTAACCAAGCCAAACCGTTTATTTATGTGGATGATAATGTTATTTCGACAGCGTTAAAATGGTTAGATAGTATTCAAGCGGCTAATGGAAGTTTTAATGAAGTTGGTACGATTATTCATCATGAGATGCAGAATAAGGACAAAAGTTTAGCTCTTACAGCTTTTACATTGATTGCTTTCATTGAAAATCAGGTAAAATAAATGATGAAGCTGATTTGGAATAATACCGGGTGACACAGGACCCCGGTTATGTTTTTTATGTTTATACAAAAATTTATTTAAATTGGTTAAAAAATAATCAGGAGCCCCGGAGTCCTGTGTCACCCGATATAAATTGTTATTCAATTATGATATGCTTTTGAAAATGACACATTGATGTCGAAACATGTATAAAGCAAATAATCCAACATCTATAGTTGATATTATTATTTTAATTAATATTTATATATTTTTTTACTTTTAAAATCCAAATAAATTTTTGTTTATTTAGAAAACCACATCTGGGTATGCAAACACAATCAACAAAGGATTAGATTACATTGCAAAATCAATAAATGAATCTGATAGCATATACACAATTGCAATTTGCACATACGTTTTGCATCTTACAAATCATCCTTCCAAACAAAATACATTAAACCTCTTGGATTCAAAAGCAAAAACTGGAAATAACACTAAATGGTGGGCTGAACCTATTCCTAAAAACGAAGAAAAGAATCCTTGGAATCAATTACCTAAGTCTTTGGATGTTGAAGCAACATCCTATGCTTTACTTGCATTTTTAGAAGAAAATTTATTAGACGATGCTTTACCAATAGTGAATTGGTTGATTCAACAACAAAATAATTTAGGAGGTTTTACTTCTTCTCAAGATACAGTAGTAGGAATGTTTGCTTTATATAAACTCGTATCAAAATTAAGTTTCAGTTCAAATGTTGAAATAGATTATGCGTATAGTAACGAGGGACGTGGTCGATTCACTATTAATAAGGATAATTCTATGATAGATCAAAGAATGCAGGTACATATTAAAATTTCCGATATAAAACTAAATTACAGGAGGTTGTAATATTTATTATTTTAGATAAGTAATGATGCTAGACAAGTCAACATAACTGCTAAAGGACAAGGATTAGCATTATTTAGAGTAATTTACCGATACAACACAAATGTTACTGGTCCTTGGCCTATGTTCATTTTGGATCCACAAGTTGATAAAAATTCTAATCAACATCATTTACAATTGTCTATATGTACTTCGTAAGTAATTTCTAACAAGGGGTCAACCACAGAAAAAATTGTGTACACTAAACTACCCAATGTGAAAGACTACACCCAGACTTCCCAAAGACCACTCAGACACTTCCCCAGACTTCCCAGACACTACCTCAGACTTCCCAGTGACCACTCAGACTTTCCACAGACTACCCAGACACTTCTGCAGACTTCCCAGAAACCACCCAGACTTCCCAGAGACCACTCCGACTTTCCAGACACTTCTTCAGATTTCCCAAAGACTACCTGGACACTTCCCCAGACTTCCCAGACACTTCCTCAGACTACCCAGACACTTCCTCAGACTACCCAGACACTTCCTCAGACTTCACAGAGACTACCCAGACACTTCCTCAGACTTCCCAGAAACCACTCAGACTTCGTAGAGACCATCCAGACTTCCCAGAGACCACTCCGACTTTCCAGACACTTTCTCAGATTTCCCAAAGACTACCTAGACACTTCCCCAGACTTCCCAGACACTTCCTTAGACTACCCAGACACTTCTTCAGACTTCCCAGAAACCACCCAGACTTCCCAGAGACCACTCCGACTTTCCAGACACTTCCTCAGATTTCCCAAAGACTACCTGGACACTTCCCCAGACTTCCCAGACACTTCCTCAGACTACCCAGACACTTCCTCAGACTTCCCAGAGACTACCCAGACACTTCCTCAGACTTCCCAGAAACCACTCAGACTTCGTAGAGACCATCCAGACTTCCCAGAGACCACTCCGACTTTCCAGACACTTTCTCAGATTTCCCAAAGACTACCTAGACACTTCCCCAGACTTCCCAGACACTTCCTTAGACTACCCAGACACTTCTTCAGACTTCCCAGAAACCACCCAGACTTCCCAGAGACCACTCCGACTTTCCAGACACTTCCTCAGATTTCTCAAAGACTACCTAGACACTTCCCCAGACTTCCCAGACACTTCCTTAGACTACCCAGACACTTCTTCAGACTTCCCAGAAACCACCCAGAGACCACTCCGACTTTCCAGACACTTCCTCAGATTTCCCAAAGACTACCTGGACACTTCCCCAGACTTCCCAGACACTTCCTCAGACTACCCAGACACTTCCTCAGACTACCCAGACACTTCCTCAGACTTCCCAAAGACTACCTGGACACTTCCCCAGACTTCCCAGACACTTCCTCAGACTACCCAGACACTTCCTCAGACTACCCAGACACTTCCTCAGACTTCCCAAAGACTACCTGGACACTTCCCCAGACTTCCCAGACACTTCCTCAGACTACCCAGACACTTCCTCAGACTTCCCAAAGACTACCTGGACACTTCCCCAGACTTCCCAGACACTTCCTCAGACTACCCAGACACTTCCTCAGACTACCCAGACACTTCCTCAGACTTCCCAAAGACTACCTGGACACTTCCCCAGACTTCCCAGACACTTCCTCAGACTACCCAGACACTTCCTCAGACTACCCAGACACTTCCTCAGACTTCCCAAAGACTACCTGGACACTTCCCCAGACTTCCCAGACACTTCCTCAGACTACCCAGACACTTCCTCAGACTACCCAGACACTTCCTCAGACTTCCCAGACACTTCCTCAGACTTCCCAGAAACCACTCAGACTTCGTAGAGACCATCCAGACTTCCCAGAGACCACTCCGACTTTCCAGACACTTTCTCAGATTTCCCAAAGACTACCTAGACACTTCCCCAGACTTCCCAGACACTTCCTTAGACTACCCAGACACTTCTTCAGACTTCCCAGAAACCACCCAGACTTCCCAGAGACCACTCCGACTTTCCAGACACTTCCTCAGATTTCCCAAAGACTACCTAGACACTTCCCCAGACTTCCCAGACACTTCCTCAGACTACCCAGACACTTCCTCAGACTTCCCAGAGACCGCTCCGACTTTCCAGACACTTTCTCAGATTTCCCAAAGACTACCTAGACACTTCCCCAGACACTTCCTCAGACTTCCCACAGACTTCCTCAGAGTTCCTAGAGACCACCCAGACACTTCTTCAGATTTCCCAGACACTTCAGCAGAGCACTTCCCAAAGACTACTCAGACTTCCCATGGACTATGTACACCACACTTCCCACGTTTACCCCTTGAATGATTTTTTAATCAGACTTATTTGATTTAATTTCTAGGTTTGTAAGCAAAAATCTCACAGCAACTGCTGAAAGTAATATGGCAGTAATGGAAGTGAATTTACCATCCGGTTTTACAGCGGATATTGATGCGCTACCTAGTTTGGAAGTTTCACAAAATGTTCAAAAAGTAGAAACAAAGAATGAAGATACAACTGTTGTTTTATATTTCAATAATCTTACCATAAATGAATATTGCCCTACCGTTTCCGCTTTTAGAACCCACAAAGTTGCAAAACAAATGCCTGTTCCTGTTATCGTTTATGATTATTACGATACTTGTAAGTATTATCAGAGCAGGGTGTCCAGTAAAACTTACTCAAGGGGATGTACAGTCAGTGACAAATGTTTTCACCAGTCTTATACCACTGTTACCCGCTTTACTGTGAAGTATAACCCGTTTCTCTATTTGATTTCATCTTGTTAACAGCGTTGCCAACATAACTATGCAAAACAATAAACACGGCGTTATGTTACCTCTTATATTTCTCAGAAAATCGGGTTCAGTGGTATAATACTGGTGAAAACATTTGTCACTAACTGTACCTACTTCCATTATTAATTTACAGAAAATCATAGTCAACTTGATGACGTAACTTTATTAAGTTGGTTCTGTTCTACCGTTAACTTGCATGAAACTAGAACCAACTTGGCTCACTTGAAAAATTGTGTTGGGCAAGTTGGCTGTGCATTTATTTTACACAGAATCATAGTCAATTTGAAAGACTGTCTCGTTCAAGTTTGCTCACTTACTTGCAACTGGACCCATTTGAAAATGGTCTTGTTCAAGTTTGCTCTTTGTATAAAACTATTTGACTTCCAGTTCAGCTGAACCACGGTCGGTTGTCATGGATACGATTGTTTTTAAGAATCATATCCATGACAATTGAGCGTGGTTCAGCTGAACTGGAGTCAAATCTTTTATATGACTCGACTTTACCTGCAACTTGACCCATTTCAAAATTGTTTTATTCAAATGGCCGTGATTTCTATAAAATTAACTTCATTGATTTGACCAACTTGGCAGCTTAACTTGTTCAAGTTGGCTGTGTTTTTAATTTACATAAAAACACAGAGCCAACATCAATGGTTTTTTTTTTAATACCCAAAACTACATTCTTACTTATTATTATTTTATATTAATCAATGATTTACTTTTATCTTACAGCACGTAGAGCCAGAATATTTTATAAAATGCGAACAACAACACTTTGTGATATTTGTGAAGATGATGATTGTGGAAATAAGTGTACATCCGCATATCGCCAAGAGGGTAGTGCTGAAGCAAGTACAAATGGCGGTATAGCAAAGATTATGCATAATTCAATAGGTTTGATAGTTTTAATGTTAGGTTTTATATACCGTAGTTAATTATAAACATAATTTTTCAATCAATCATTATTTACTTACCATCATACAACTAACGTAATAATTTTTTTTTGTAACCGTTAGATGTGAGGAATAAAATTATTAGAGTACTCATACTTTATACAATGATAGTGAGAATAAATTTTGAGTTACCTCTCATTTTAAAATTATTGTTTAAGATTACTCGTAGTCAAACACATCAGGGAAAAACTCTTTTAAGAGATCAGCATTTATTACAAATTACAAAATTAATATAAACTAGGTGTAAGGTTAATGACTGACCATAAAATTAACTAATTTTCTGACTAACAAATAATTATCCTATGATCTGCACATCATATTAAATTTATTTGTAAATTGACAGTCTTATCGATACAAGGAAATGGGTTTATAAAATAATAGGTATTCAGAAAAAATGGGATCAAGTTGACTGCGACTCAGTAGAAACAATCAACCCACTTTTTTTGAACAACCAATGCTATTATTTAATGTAAAGTACTTACGTAAGTCTACGATTAGCTTTAGGTATTTTTTTTAAATAAATTTTATGAATGAAAGATGTGCCACAATAACAAATACTAAAAATGTGATATTAATTATTGTATTTGTAACAAAATATTTTATTTAATAAAAAATAAAAAATTAAAGACAATGAGGGTGGTCAAAAAAACTTGATCACGCTGACTGTGCTTTCATGTAAGCACCGGTAACTTGATTCAGGTTTTTAAATTCCATATGTTTTATTTTACCAAACCTCCCCTCCCTACTCAGTTTTGGTTTTTTCTGCTTCATTACTGGCCTCATTTTGAGCATTGGAAAGTTTTAAAAACTTAAGTAATTTATTTTTAATTCTCACAATTAACTTTTCATTACTTTGTGCTTTAAGTATTAACCGTTTCGTAGTAATGTTATGTAATGGACCAAAAGCAAGAGCAACAACCGTGCAAGCTAAACATATTACATTATATGGCATACTAAAATCAGGAGTGGGTAAAGTAATGACCATAACTTCCGTCCGTACTTGAACTAGATAACCACTTCGAGAAGCATTAAAACTATCTGCAATAGTTAACCCATCCTGTGGTAACCCCGTAAAATTACGTGCTAAAGGTAACATTGAAGAAATAACAGCGGATCCAATATAAAACCCATGACTAGCATCCGGTGGATATTCGGTCCACTTAAGAAAAACATGTTCGAAATCAATTGAAATTGATGTGGTTGAACGAGGAGGCAATCGAAGTACTAATTCTAAATAATATGGACGTTTACGTAACTTTCCAGGAATGTACTTTTGAGTAATCGGTTTAAGATCTTTCCCGTTTGATTTTATTTTTAATGTATGCAAATAAATCGGGACATACCAAGGTAAATTTTGTAAAACTACAACATCCAAAGTATTCCAATAATTATTATACAATTTTATTACAATCCCTCCTCGTTCTTGACCGTAGCCCGTTAAATATTGATTAGCGTGTAGGGGCGGTAAAGGATTTAACAACACGCTTTGTTTACCTATAAAGTGGGAACCTATGAGGAGTGGTTCTGATCTTAATGTATATTTAGCAAAGGTACTTTCATATCCACCACGGAGTGAAGTTACATATTCATCAGGTTGCGGTGTAAGCGTAAAAGGTGTGCTTGAATTAATTGAGGTGTCTACATACACTGTACTACTCTTTGCTAAAGGACAAGGTCCAAACACGCCATGACCAAAGAGACGCCACATTGACCAATCACGTGTGTTTAAAATACCGTAATCATAAACGAGAGCTACCGATTGTTGTACTTCTAAAGACGTAAATTCACAATTAACATCTCTACATATAGGACGTAAATGTATTGCAAGGGAATGGTACCGAGTGTTATAAACAGAACCCGAATTTAATAAAGACGCTAGTCCTTTTTTGGATTCACATGGTAATAGTTTTGACCAAGGAGTTAAATTTTCTGTACAAACTATTTCTCTAGGTAAAGATGAATATCTTAAATAAGATGAATTAACGAATTGTTCTTTAACAACGCCGCTTGGTCGGAATGAATATTCCGGACTAATACTATTTGGGGTATCAATAAAATTTAACGAAGCACATATTAAACCTGATAGGGAACTTGCAAATTCTTTCCAGTTTTTATCAACATCCTCAGTGTCTGGTTTAAACCAAGCCCACAGTTCTGCACCTGGAGCTGCATTGGTAACAGGGTAACCCCACGATTCGTAACGCCATAAACCGGCTGTTAAACTGAGATGAAGTTCTTGAACATTGTGACGTTCGATTATTTCTCCTAGGGCTCGTGGAAATAAATGGGTGTGTCGAACTGTATAATAAAGATAAGGATATTAATCAGAAATGTTTACGCTAAGGAAAAAAAACTTACAAGTTTCTGTGGTTATATCTACATCCCATTTTGTGGAAAAATGAAAATGGGCATAAACTTGTTCGCTGTATAATGGTTTTATAAGTAATTCTTCAGTAAAACTGTCCGGAGCTGAATGTACAACTGTAAGGGAACTAACAATCAACACTGAGAGTAATATATTCATAGTTTCTGGTATTTCTGAGCTGCTTATTTTGTAAATGCTGTTACTGTTCTATTTCTTAACATTTCGGAATATATTTTATAATTTTATTTATTTTATGAGAAATATTTTCAAGTAGGTATGACATAACCCCAACTTTTTGTCAGGATACGTTCCAACATTCGTTATCATATAATTCTGGGTACGTTCCACTATTGGCAACATACAGGATGATTCTAAATTCCAATAACACCGTATGATTAAAGATTTGCATGCAAGTCACGAAACTGATATTTATAGGAGACGTTACCGATTTTAAGGCTGGAGTTTACACCTTGAAATATACCCCATTTTATGCATATTTTGTTCCAATTTTTCAGAGCCAATTTTAAAGGAATAGGAAGGGCGGGCGAAATTTTTTTCTTATTATTGGTGTTTTATCTGTCTACACATAGAACGTAGTATTTACAAAAATATGGATATCGAAAAATTCTCTCTATCAATTAATAGATAGATATAACCACGCTCTTTCAAATGCCACAAGAATTTTTTTTCTAAAATGCAAATTAATTCGGAAATAATGGAAATAAAATTTTAGAAATATCAATGTAGGCAACACAACTAACAGGACCATTAACTGACAATAGAGCCAATACACAAAAGACGGATTATAACGGATTACAACTTTCTACTATACCTTATTTTTTTTAACTACGGCCTGGATGTAAACAAAACCACGTGATCATTTCTAGCCTACGTTTACAGTGGTAGGTATTTTACGTAAACTACATAGGCGAAACTACGGGTGGTGCCGGGTGTGCCCGGGCACCACCTAAAGAAAGTAAAACTGAAAATGCAAGCGGCCTAAAAAACGGAAAGAGTATTTATTATGTCTTCGATACTTGATCTCAACAATATTTAAGGGGTCACCGGAAACTTACGTAATAGGTATATTAAATATTATAAAGACGACCGCTATCACTTTCGAGAATTTGCTCTAGTACGGTAATACGTCGCCGTAAGTATTAATTTCAGCATTTCGCCACCGCGTCGAAAATTACACCAATGCTTATGAATAGTAAATCGTTATTAGACTATTCAATATTGATTGCTGTAAGTATTTTGCCTTCTCAGTCTTCTTTTACACATTCGAAAACCCGCTTTGGATGTTGCAGTTTAAACTTTTAAGTCGAAAATTGATCGGTTTTTACTTTCCCATACCACCACTGGTATAGGGAAGTATTGATATCATGAAAATTTTTGAAATCGAGATTTTCGCGGAAATACGTATTTTGGGCCCCTAGGAACCCAAAAAGGTGGTCTAGAAAAATGTCTGTCTGTTGGTGGGTGTGGGTGTGTGTGTGTGTATGTGTGGGTGTGTGTGTGGGTGTATGTGTATGTGTATGTAACGCCTCTAACGCAAAAACTAGTTAACCGATTTTGATGAAATTTTAAATGAAGGGGTATATCGAAAATTCATCGACAAAATAAGCTTTTCAAAAAAATCCGAAACCGGAAGCGGAAGTTAGACATGTTTTTTTGGTATCATTTTTTTCAGAAGCGGGATGTTGAAATTCTGAGTAGGGAATATGAAAGAAGGGCATAATTCAAGGGAAACAGTTTTTTACCGGACTCTCTAACTTCAAAATGGCAGTCGCTATGAATTTTTCAAAATTTCGACTTTAACGCCCCATAACTCAAAAACCTGTTATCTGTTCAGGTTCCGCAACAACTTGTTTGAAAGCCCTTTGGCTCTACTACACCAAGAAAAATTATTTACTAAATCCAAGAACTGTCGCAACGGCGCTCTTCCAAAAATTTTGAAATTTTTGAAAAATTATTACAAAAAAACTGGTCTAAAGATTTTGTTTAAATTTTCCATACTTATGCAGCTTGGTATTAGCTACATTTTTGCTTTTAGATGAACGCCAGAATTCCACTGTGGCGCCCTCTACGAGATTTTGAAAATCGGAAATTGATGTTCCTATAGCGCCTTTCCGCCTTTATTAGTAGTCAAAATATGAAAGAAGTTTAAATATAAAAGTTATTTAGTATATAATTCTGCATTCTCTTCAATGTATATCACGTATACAGGGCGTTTGCTTTCCACAGTACAATAAACAACTTTGTTATTTTAAATGAAACACCCTATATATTATTATATACATAGTTGAATGCAGAATTTAATTGTCTATCACATAGTATAAGGTGTTCATATGGCTAAAATGTACGGTTAATGAAAAATTCGTGAATTTTGAATATTTAGGTTGAACTGTTGATGGAAACGGATCGAGCGTCGTAGCTCAAATTGCTTGGCGTCGTTGGAAAGGGCGTGGCTTGGCGAGTAAGAAAAACTTTGTTGCCGCCTTGCCGGTTAGGTTAGGTTCGGACATGAAAATGTTTTCTTGCACGGGCTTAGAAAAATTTTCGAAAAGCTTCCCCCATTTTTAGAATTGTCTGAAACGTCTTGAAAAGAAGTGTTGGAAAACAGTCGTAGCTTAAATTGCTCGACGGCGTTGGAAAGACGGATACCTCAATAGTCTACCTATCGAGTTTCAGCATCGTAGCTCAAAGGAAAAGGGAGTTATGAGCGAAACCCGACGTTAGCCGATCTGATCCGAACGAGAACGGCACGTCGTAGCTTTAATTGCTCGACGGCGTTTGAAAGACGGAGACGTCAATCGTCTACCTACCGAGTTTCAGCATCGTAGCTCCAAGGATAAGGGAGTTATGAGCGAAACCCGATGTTAGCCGATCTGATCCGAACGAGAACGGCACGTCGTAGCTTAAATTGGTCGACGGCGTTGAAAAGACGGAGACGTCAATAGTCTACCTACCGAGGTTCAGCATCGTAGCTCCAAGGATAAGGGAGTTATGAGCGAAACCCGATGTTAGCCGATCTGATCCGAACGAGAACGGCACGTCGTAGCTTAAATTGGTCGACGGCGTTGAAAAGACGGAGACGTCAATAGTCTACCTACCGAGTTTCAGCATCGTAGCTCCAAGGATAAGGGAGTTATGAGCGAAACCCGATGTTAGCCGATCTGATCCGAACGAGAACGGCACGTCGTAGCTTAAATTGCTCGACGGCGTTGAAAAGGCGGAGACGTCAATAGTCTACCTACCGAGTTTCAGCATCGTAGCTCCAAGGATAAGGGAGTTATGAGCGAAACCCGATGTTAGCCGATCTGGTCCGAACGAGAACGGCACGTCGTAGCTTTAATTGCTCGACGGCGTTTGAAAGACGGAGACGTCAATAGTCTACCTACCGAGTTTCAGCATCGTAGCTCCAAGGATAAGGGAGTTATGAGCGAAACCCGATGTTAGCCGATCTGATCCGAACGAGAACGGCACGTCGTAGCTTAAATTGGTCGACGGCGTTGAAAAGACGGAGACGTCAATAGTCTACCTACCGAGTTTCAGCATCGTAGCTCCAAGGATAAGGGAGTTATGAGCGAAACCCGATGTTAGCCGATCTGATCCGAACGAGAACGGCACGTCGTAGCTTAAATTGGTCGACGGCGTTGAAAAGACGGAGACGTCAATAGTCTACCTACCGAGTTTCAGCATCGTAGCTCCAAGGATAAGGGAGTTATGAGCGAAACCCGATGTTAGCCGATCTGATCCGAACGAGAACGGCACGTCGTAGCTTAAATTGCTCGACGGCGTTGAAAAGGCGGAGACGTCAATAGTCTACCTACCGAGTTTCAGCATCGTAGCTCCAAGGATAAGGGAGTTATGAGCGAAACCCGACGTTAGCCGATCTGATCCAAACGAGAACGGCACGTCGTAGCTTTAATTGCTCGACGGCGTTTGAAAGACGGAGACGTCAATAGTCTACCTACCGAGTTTCAGCATCGTAGCTCCAAGGATAAGGGAGTTATGAGCGAAACCCGATGTTAGCCGATCTGATCCGAACGAGAACGGCACGTCGTAGCTTAAATTGCTCGACGGCGTTGAAAAGGCGGAGACGTCAATAGTCTACCTACCGAGTTTCAGCATCGTAGCTCCAAGGATAAGGGAGTTATGAGCGAAACCCGATGTTAGCCGATCTGATACGAACGAGAACGGCACGTCGTAGCTTAAATTGCTCGACGGCGTTGAAAAGGCGGAGACGTCAATAGTCTACCTACCGAGTTTCAGCATCGTAGCTTCAAGGATAAGGGAGTTATGAGCGAAACCCGATGTTAGCCGATCTGATCCGAACGAGAACGGCACGTCGTAGCTTAAATTGCTCGACGGCGTTGAAAAGGCGGAGACGTCAATAGTCTACCTACCGAGTTTCAGCATCGTAGCTCCAAGGATAAGGGAGTTATGAGCGAAACCCGATGTTAGCCGATCTGATACGAACGAGAACGGCACGTCGTAGCTTAAATTGCTCGACGGCGTTGAAAAGGCGGAGACGTCAATAGTCTACCTACCGAGTTTCAGCATCGTAGCTCCAAGGATAAGGGAGTTATGAGCGAAACCCGATGTTAGCCGATCTTATCCGAACGAGAACGGCACGTCGTAGCTTAAATTGGTCGACGGCGTTGAAAAGACGGAGACGTCAATAGTCTACCTACCGAGGTTCAGCATCGTAGCTCCAAGGATAAGGGAGTTATGAGCGAAACCCGATGTTAGCCGATCTGATCCGAACGAGAACGGCACGTCGTAGCTTAAATTGGTCGACGGCGTTGAAAAGACGGAGACGTCAATAGTCTACCTACCGAGTTTCAGCATCGTAGCTCCAAGGATAAGGGAGTTATGAGCGAAACCCGATGTTAGCCGATCTGATCCGAACGAGAACGGCACGTCGTAGCTTAAATTGCTCGACGGCGTTGAAAAGGCGGAGACGTCAATAGTCTACCTACCGAGTTTCAGCATCGTAGCTCCAAGGATAAGGGAGTTATGAGCGAAACCCGATGTTAGCCGATCTGATCCGAACGAGAACGGCACGTCGTAGCTTTAATTGCTCGACGGCGTTTGAAAGACGGAGACGTCAATAGTCTACCTACCGAGTTTCAGCATCGTAGCTCCAAGGATAAGGGAGTTATGAGCGAAACCCGATGTTAGCCGATCTGATCCGAACGAGAACGGCACGTCGTAGCTTAAATTGGTCGACGGCGTTGAAAAGACGGAGACGTCAATAGTCTACCTACCGAGTTTCAGCATCGTAGCTCCAAGGATAAGGGAGTTATGAGCGAAACCCGATGTTAGCCGATCTGATCCGAACGAGAACGGCACGTCGTAGCTTAAATTGGTCGACGGCGTTGAAAAGACGGAGACGTCAATAGTCTACCTACCGAGTTTCAGCATCGTAGCTCCAAGGATAAGGGAGTTATGAGCGAAACCCGATGTTAGCCGATCTGATCCGAACGAGAACGGCACGTCGTAGCTTAAATTGCTCGACGGCGTTGAAAAGGCGGAGACGTCAATAGTCTACCTACCGAGTTTCAGCATCGTAGCTCCAAGGATAAGGGAGTTATGAGCGAAACCCGACGTTAGCCGATCTGATCCAAACGAGAACGGCACGTCGTAGCTTTAATTGCTCGACGGCGTTTGAAAGACGGAGACGTCAATAGTCTACCTACCGAGTTTCAGCATCGTAGCTCCAAGGATAAGGGAGTTATGAGCGAAACCCGATGTTAGCCGATCTGATCCGAACGAGAACGGCACGTCGTAGCTTAAATTGCTCGACGGCGTTGAAAAGGCGGAGACGTCAATAGTCTACCTACCGAGTTTCAGCATCGTAGCTCCAAGGATAAGGGAGTTATGAGCGAAACCCGATGTTAGCCGATCTGATACGAACGAGAACGGCACGTCGTAGCTTAAATTGCTCGACGGCGTTGAAAAGGCGGAGACGTCAATAGTCTACCTACCGAGTTTCAGCATCGTAGCTTCAAGGATAAGGGAGTTATGAGCGAAACCCGATGTTAGCCGATCTGATCCGAACGAGAACGGCACGTTGTAGCTTAAATTGCTCGACGGCGTTGAAAAGGCGGAGACGTCAATAGTCTACCTACCGAGTTTCAGCATCGTAGCTCCAAGGATAAGGGAGTTATGAGCGAAACCCGATGTTAGCCGATCTTATCCGAACGAGAACGGCACGTCGTAGCTTAAATTGCTCGACGGCGTTGAAAAGGCGGAGACGTCAATAGTCTACCTACCGAGTTTCAGCATCGTAGCTCAAAGGAAAAGGGAGTTATGAGCGAAACCCGACGTTAGCCGATCTGATCCGAACGAGAACGGCACGTCGTAGCTTTAATTGCTCGACGGCGTTTGAAAGACGGAGACGTCAATAGTCTACCTACCGAGTTTCAGCATCGTAGCTCCAAGGATAAGGGAGTTATGAGCGAAACCCGATGTTAGCCCATCTGATCCGAACGAGAACGGCACGTCGTAGCTTAAATTGGTCGACGGCGTTGAAAAGACGGAGACGTCAATAGTCTACCTACCGAGTTTCAGCATCGTAGCTCCAAGGATAAGGGAGTAGTGAGCGAAACCCGATGTTAGCCGATCTGATCCGAACGAGAACGGCACGTCGTAGCTTAAATTGCTCGACGGCGTTGAAAAGGCGGAGACGTCTATAGTCTACCTACCGAGTTTCAGCATCGTAGCTCCAAGGATAAGGGAGTTATGAGCGAAACCCGATGGTAGCCGATCTGATCCGAACGAGAACGGCACGTCGTAGCTTAAATTGGTCGACGGCGTTGAAAAGACGGAGACGTCAATAGTCTACCTACCGAGTTTCAGCATCGTAGCTCCAAGGATAAGGGAGTTATGAGCGAAACCCGATGTTAGCCGATCTGATCCGAACGAGAACGGCACGTCGTAGCTTAAATTGCTCGACGGCGTTGAAAAGGCGGAGACGTCAATAGTCTACCTACCGAGTTTCAGCATCGTAGCTCCAAGGATAAGGGAGTTATGAGCGAAACCCGATGTTAGCCGATCTGATCCGAACGAGAACGGCACGTCGTAGCTTTAATTGCTCGACGGCGTTTGAAAGACGGAGACGTCAATAGTCTACCTACCGAGTTTCAGCATCGTAGCTCCAAGGATAAGGGAGTTATGAGCGAAACCCGATGTTAGCCGATCTGATCCGAACGAGAACGGCACGTCGTAGCTTAAATTGGTCGACGGCGTTGAAAAGACGGAGACGTCAATAGTCTACCTACCGAGTTTCAGCATCGTAGCTCCAAGGATAAGGGAGTTATGAGCGAAACCCGATGTTAGCCGATCTGATCCGAACGAGAACGGCACGTCGTAGCTTAAATTGGTCGACGGCGTTGAAAAGACGGAGACGTCAATAGTCTACCTACCGAGGTTCAGCATCGTAGCTCCAAGGATAAGGGAGTTATGAGCGAAACCCGATGTTAGCCGATCTGATCCGAACGAGAACGGCACGTCGTAGCTTTAATTGCTCGACGGCGTTTGAAAGACGGAGACGTCAATCGTCTACCTACCGAGTTTCAGCATCGTAGCTCCAAGGATAAGGGAGTTATGAGCGAAACCCGATGTTAGCCGATCTGATCCGAACGAGAACGGCACGTCGTAGCTTAAATTGGTCGACGGCGTTGAAAAGACGGAGACGTCAATAGTCTACCTACCGAGGTTCAGCATCGTAGCTCCAAGGATAAGGGAGTTATGAGCGAAACCCGATGTTAGCCGATCTGATCCGAACGAGAACGGCACGTCGTAGCTTAAATTGGTCGACGGCGTTGAAAAGACGGAGACGTCAATAGTCTACCTACCGAGTTTCAGCATCGTAGCTCCAAGGATAAGGGAGTTATGAGCGAAACCCGATGTTAGCCGATCTGATCCGAACGAGAACGGCACGTCGTAGCTTAAATTGCTCGACGGCGTTGAAAAGGCGGAGACGTCAATAGTCTACCTACCGAGTTTCAGCATCGTAGCTCCAAGGATAAGGGAGTTATGAGCGAAACCCGATGTTAGCCGATCTGATCCGAACGAGAACGGCACGTCGTAGCTTTAATTGCTCGACGGCGTTTGAAAGACGGAGACGTCAATAGTCTACCTACCGAGTTTCAGCATCGTAGCTCCAAGGATAAGGGAGTTATGAGCGAAACCCGATGTTAGCCGATCTGATCCGAACGAGAACGGCACGTCGTAGCTTAAATTGGTCGACGGCGTTGAAAAGACGGAGACGTCAATAGTCTACCTACCGAGTTTCAGCATCGTAGCTCCAAGGATAAGGGAGTTATGAGCGAAACCCGATGTTAGCCGATCTGATCCGAACGAGAACGGCACGTCGTAGCTTAAATTGGTCGACGGCGTTGAAAAGACGGAGACGTCAATAGTCTACCTACCGAGTTTCAGCATCGTAGCTCCAAGGATAAGGGAGTTATGAGCGAAACCCGATGTTAGCCGATCTGATCCGAACGAGAACGGCACGTCGTAGCTTAAATTGCTCGACGGCGTTGAAAAGGCGGAGACGTCAATAGTCTACCTACCGAGTTTCAGCATCGTAGCTCCAAGGATAAGGGAGTTATGAGCGAAACCCGACGTTAGCCGATCTGATCCCAACGAGAACGGCACGTCGTAGCTTTAATTGCTCGACGGCGTTTGAAAGACGGAGACGTCAATAGTCTACCTACCGAGTTTCAGCATCGTAGCTCCAAGGATAAGGGAGTTATGAGCGAAACCCGATGTTAGCCGATCTGATCCGAACGAGAACGGCACGTCGTAGCTTAAATTGCTCGACGGCGTTGAAAAGGCGGAGACGTCAATAGTCTACCTACCGAGTTTCAGCATCGTAGCTCCAAGGATAAGGGAGTTATGAGCGAAACCCGATGTTAGCCGATCTGATACGAACGAGAACGGCACGTCGTAGCTTAAATTGCTCGGCGGCGTTGAAAAGGCGGAGACGTCAATAGTCTACCTACCGAGTTTCAGCATCGTAGCTTCAAGGATAAGGGAGTTATGAGCGAAACCCGATGTTAGCCGATCTGATCCGAACGAGAACGGCACGTCGTAGCTTAAATTGCTCGACGGCGTTGAAAAGGCGGAGACGTCAATAGTCTACCTACCGAGTTTCAGCATCGTAGCTCCAAGGATAAGGGAGTTATGAGCGAAACCCGATGTTAGCCGATCTGATACGAACGAGAACGGCACGTCGTAGCTTAAATTGCTCGACGGCGTTGAAAAGGCGGAGACGTCAATAGTCTACCTACCGAGTTTCAGCATCGTAGCTCCAAGGATAAGGGAGTAGTGAGCGAAACCCGATGTTAGCCGATCTGATCCGAACGAGAACGGCACGTCGTAGCTTAAATTGCTCGACGGCGTTTGAAAGACGGAGACGTCAATAGTCTACCTACCGAGTTTCAGCATCGTAGCTCCAAGGATAAGGGAGTAGTGAGCGAAACCCGATGTTAGCCGATCTGATCCGAACGAGAACGGCACGTCGTAGCTTAAATTGCTCGACGGCGTTGAAAAGGCGGAGACGTCAATAGTCTACCTACCGAGTTTCAGCATCGTAGTCCAAGGATAAGGGAGTTATGAGCGCAACCCGATGTTAGCCGATCTGATCCGAACGAGAACGGCACGTCGTAGCTTAAATTGCTCGACGGCGTTGAAAAGGCGGAGACGTCAATAGTCTACCTACCGAGTTTCAGCATCGTAGCTCCAAGGATAAGGGAGTTATGAGCGAAACCCGATGTTAGCCGATCTGATCCGAACGAGAACGGCACGTCGTAGCTTAAATTGCTAGACGGCGTTGAAAAGGCGGAGACGTCAATAGTCTACCTACCGAGTTTCAGCATCGTAGCTCCAAGGATAAGGGAGTTATGAGCGAAACCCGATGTTAGCCGATCTGATCCGAACGAGAACGGCACGTCGTAGCTTAAATTGCTCGACGGCGTTGAAAAGGCGGAGACGTCAATAGTCTACTTACCGAGTTTCAGCATCGTAGCTCCAAGGATAAGGGAGTTATGAGCGAAACCCGATGTTAGCCGATCTGATCCGAACGAGAACGGCACGTCGTAGCTTAAATTGCTCGACGGCGTTGAAAAGGCGGAGACGTCAATAGTCTACCTACCGAGTTTCAGCATCGTAGCTCAAAGGAAAAGTGAGTTATGAGCGAAACCCGACGTTAGCCGATCTGATCCGAACGAGAACGGCACGTCGTAGCTTTAATTGCTCGACGGCGTTTGAAAGACGGAGACGTCAACAGTCTACCTACCGAGTTTCAGCATCGTAGCTCCAAGGATAAGGGAGTTATGAGCGAAACCCGATGTTAGCCGATCTGATCCGAACGAGAACGGCACGTCGTAGCTTAAATTGGTCGACGGCGTTGAAAAGACGGAGACGTCAATAGTCTACCTACCGAGTTTCAGCATCGTAGCTCCAAGGATAAGGGAGTTATGATCGAAACCCGATGTTAGCCGATCTTATCCGAACGAGAACGGCACGTCGTAGCTTAAATTGCTCGACGGCGTTGAAAAGGCGGAGACGTCAATAGTCTACCTACCGAGTTTCAGCATCGTAGCTCCAAGGATAAGGGAGTTATGAGCGAAACCCGATGTTAGCCGATCTGATCCGAACGAGAACGGCACGTCGTAGCTTAAATTGCTCGACGGCGTTGAAAAGGCGGAGACGTCAATAGTCTACCTACCGAGTTTCAGCATCGTAGCTCCAAGGATAAGGGAGTTATGAGCGAAACCCGATGTTAGCCGATCTGATCCGAACGAGAACGGCACGTCGTAGCTTAAATTGCTCGACGGCGTTGAAAAGGCGGAGACGTCAATAGTCTACCTACCGAGTTTCAGCATCGTAGCTCCAAGGATAAGGGAGTTATGAGCGAAACCCGATGTTAGCCGATCTGATCCGAACGAGAACGGCACGTCGTAGCTTAAATTGCTAGACGGCGTTGAAAAGGCGGAGACGTCAATAGTCTACCTACCGAGTTTCAGCATCGTAGCTCCAAGGATAAGGGAGTTATGAGCGAAACCCGATGTTAGCCGATCTGATCCGAACGAGAACGGCACGTCGTAGCTTAAATTGCTCGACGGCGTTGAAAAGGCGGAGACGTCAATAGTCTACTTACCGAGTTTCAGCATCGTAGCTCCAAGGATAAGGGAGTTATGAGCGAAACCCGATGTTAGCCGATCTGATCCGAACGAGAACGGCACGTCGTAGCTTAAATTGCTCGACGGCGTTGAAAAGGCGGAGACGTCAATAGTCTACCTACCGAGTTTCAGCATCGTAGCTCAAAGGAAAAGTGAGTTATGAGCGAAACCCGACGTTAGCCGATCTGATCCGAACGAGAACGGCACGTCGTAGCTTTAATTGCTCGACGGCGTTTGAAAGACGGAGACGTCAACAGTCTACCTACCGAGTTTCAGCATCGTAGCTCCAAGGATAAGGGAGTTATGAGCGAAACCCGATGTTAGCCGATCTGATCCGAACGAGAACGGCACGTCGTAGCTTAAATTGGTCGACGGCGTTGAAAAGACGGAGACGTCAATAGTCTACCTACCGAGTTTCAGCATCGTAGCTCCAAGGATAAGGGAGTTATGATCGAAACCCGATGTTAGCCGATCTTATCCGAACGAGAACGGCACGTCGTAGCTTAAATTGCTCGACGGCGTTGAAAAGGCGGAGACGTCAATAGTCTACCTACCGAGTTTCAGCATCGTAGCTCCAAGGATAAGGGAGTTATGAGCGAAACCCGATGTTAGCCGATCTGATCCGAACGAGAACGGCACGTCGTAGCTTAAATTGCTCGACGGCGTTGAAAAGGCGGAGACGTCAATAGTCTACCTACCGAGTTTCAGCATCGTAGCTCCAAGGATAAGGGAGTTATGAGCGAAACCCGATGTTAGCCGATCTGATCCGAACGAGAACGGCACGTCGTAGCTTAAATTGCTCGACGGCGTTGAAAAGGCGGAGACGTCAATAGTCTACCTACCGAGTTTCAGCATCGTAGCTCCAAGGATAAGGGAGTTATGAGCGAAACCCGATGTTAGCCGATCTGATCCGAAAGAGAACGGCACGTCGTAGCTTAAATTGCTCGACGGCGTTTGAAAGACGGAGACGTCAATAGTCTACCTACCGAGTTTCAGCATCGTAGCTCCAAGGATAAGGGAGTAGTGAGCGAAACCCGATGTTAGCCGATCTGATCCGAACGAGAACGGCACGTCGTAGCTTAAATTGCTCGACGGCGTTGAAAAGGCGGAGACGTCTATAGTCTACCTACCGAGTTTCAGCATCGTAGCTCCAAGGATAAGGGAGTTATGAGCGAAACCCGATGGTAGCCGATCTGATCCGAACGAGAACGGCACGTCGTAGCTTAAATTGCTCGACGGCGTTTGAAAGACGGAGACGTCAATAGTCTACCTACCGAGTTTCAGCATCGTAGCTCCAAGGATAAGGGAGTTATGAGCGAAACCCGATGGTAGCCGATCTGATCCAAACGAGAACGGCACGTCGTAGCTTTAATTGCTCGACGGCGTTTGAAAGACGGAGACGTCAATAGTCTACCTACCGAGTTTCAGCATCGTAGCTCCAAGGATAAGGGAGTTATGAGCGAAACCCGATGTTAGCCGATCTGATCCGAACGAGAACGGCACGTCGTAGCTTAAATTGCTCGACGGCGTTGAAAAGGCGGAGACGTCAATAGTCTACCTACCGAGTTTCAGCATCGTAGCTCCAAGGATAAGGGAGTTATGAGCGAAACCCGATGTTAGCCGATCTGATCCGAACGAGAACGGCACGTCGTAGCTTAAATTGCTCGACGGCGTTGAAAAGGCGGAGACGTCAATAGTCTACCTACCGAGTTTCAGCATCGTAGCTCCAAGGATAAGGGAGTTATGAGCGAAACCCGATGTTAGCCGATCTGATCCGAACGAGAACGGCACGTCGTAGCTTAAATTGCTCGACGGCGTTGAAAAGGCGGAGACGTCAATAGTCTACCTACCGAGTTTCAGCATCGTAGCTCCAAGGATAAGGGAGTTATGAGCGAAACCCGATGTTAGCCGATCTGATCCGAACGAGAACGGCACGTCGTAGCTTAAATTGGTCGACGGCGTTGAAAAGACGGAGACGTCAATAGTCTACCTACCGAGTTTCAGCATCGTAGCTCCAAGGATAAGGGAGTTATGAGCGAAACCCGATGTTAGCCGATCTGATCCGAACGAGAACGGCACGTCGTAGCTTAAATTGCTCGACGGCGTTGAAAAGGCGGAGACGTCAATAGTCTACCTACCGAGTTTCAGCATCGTAGCTCCAAGGATAAGGGAGTTATGAGCGAAACCCGATGTTAGCCGATCTGATCCGAACGAGAACGGCACGTCGTAGCTTAAATTGCTCGACGGCGTTGAAAAGGCGGAGACGTCAATAGTCTACCTACCGAGTTTCAGCATCGTAGCTCCAAGGATAAGGGAGTTATGAGCGAAACCCGATGTTAGCCGATCTGATCCGAACGAGAACGGCACGTCGTAGCTTAAATTGCTCGACGGCGTTGAAAAGGCGGAGACGTCAATAGTCTACCTACCGAGTTTCAGCATCGTAGCTCAAAGGAAAAGGGAGTTATGAGCGAAACCCGACGTTAGCCGATCTGATCCGAACGAGAACGGCACGTCGTAGCTTTAATTGCTCGACGGCGTTTGAAAGACGGAGACGTCAACAGTCTACCTACCGAGTTTCAGCATCGTAGCTCCAAGGATAAGGGAGTTATGAGCGAAACCCGATGTTAGCCGATTTGATCCGAACGAGAACGGCACGTCGTAGCTTAAATTGGTCGACGGCGTTGAAAAGACGGAGACGTCAATAGTCTACCTACCGAGTTTCAGCATCGTAGCTCCAAGGATAAGGGAGTTATGAGCGAAACCCGATGTTAGCCGATCTGATCCGAACGAGAACGGCACGTCGTAGCTTAAATTGCTCGACGGCGTTGAAAAGGCGGAGACGTCAATAGTCTACCTACCGAGTTTCAGCATCGTAGCTCCAAGGATAAGGGAGTTATGAGCGAAACCCGATGTTAGCCGATCTGATCCGAACGAGAACGGCACGTCGTAGCTTAAATTGCTCGACGGCGTTGAAAAGGCGGAGACGTCAATAGTCTACCTACCGAGTTTCAGCATCGTAGCTCAAAGGAAAAGGGAGTTATGAGCGAAACCCGACGTTAGCCGATCTGATCCGAACCAGAACGGCACGTCGTAGCTTTAATTGCTCGACGGCGTTTGAAAGACGGAGACGTCAATAGTCTACCTACCGAGTTTCAGCATCGTAGCTCCAAGGATAAGGGAGTAGTGAGCGAAACCCGATGTTAGCCGATCTGATCCGAACGAGAACGGCACGTCGGTCGGTCGATAGCGATCGTCCAGCTTCGCCAGTTGTAATTTCTAGCCGGTACCTACTACAGAGTACAGGTAGATGCGTATCTTGGTGTCTTTCTTTCGTTCATATCGAACCTGTATAGTCTCGTTTTTCTCGCGAGGCATTCAAATGATTTCCAATGCTGCCTCGCGAACTACTGTTGAATAGCAAAAACAAAATGTTTATTTTTAGTATGGGAAAGTCCAGGGGAGGTTTGCACCTCCACTTTTTAATAAAGCTACCATATCAACCCACTTTGACGATATTTCCGCGTAGAAAAATAGGCTCAAAATTCAGAAACTTTCAGAAAAATTGGTATGATTCTTTCAAATGGCTAGAATACAGCCAGCAGTTGGATTCAGCATTCTGTTTCCATTGTCGTTTTTTTGGGTCAAACGACGCCTCATATAAGGGTCATACTGCATTTACAAAGAAAGGTTTTAATAATTGGCATAGGGCCATTGAAGCGTTTAAGAATCATGAAAGAACGAACTACTGTGCATATGCATAGTATTTAGTATTTCTTCATGGAACCATTATGAAAACGGGATCTCGATTGATATTTTGTTAGATCAAACTAAACGCGATTTTATTTCGAAAGAAGAGCAAAAGCGAATCGAAAACCACCAACTATTCGAAAGACTTATAAATATTGTTCTGTGTTTGGCTATAGGAGGGCGTCCTCTAAGAGGCCACAATGAAAAAAAGACCGATTCTGAAATATATGTTCGTTTTTGTTTATAAGATTATTATTTAATAAAAATTCATTTTATTTACTTTTGAATAGTCGGTGCCTTTTTGTAAAGAGATTCTGGAAAAACGATGCTACATTGATACAAGTCAACGCTTGGTTTCTAATTCTAGCTGGCACTACCAAATAAAATACTCTAGTTTCGCCTATGGTAAACTAGTGCGCAGGGTTCAAGTTTAAATTTAAACCATAGGTGCAAAGAATAATTTCACTGGGCGACGATTCCATTTTAAATAAATCTAAATACTAAAGCACCAGATATCATACACAGATGACGACAAATGCAACTGCAATTAACGCACGAATCGAACGTAACTACTCCTACAGTAAAGGGGTGAAATCCTCTCGCTACAACTACCAATCACAAAATTGCATTGAGATGACGTTTTAGAAATTGTCACGTGGTTTTGTTTACATCCAGGCCGTGGTTAGCAAAAATAAAGTTTTATAGGCTCGATTGTACGAAAGTATTTGACTGCCAGTTCAGCTGAACCACAATCAATTGGCATGAATACAATTGTTCGCACAATCGTATCGTGGTTCAACTGAACCGGCAGTCGAATACTTTCGTACAACGGGACCTAATTGTTTTTAAAATAAATTATTCATGTAAATTCTTACTATGAAATATTATTAAGTGAATTTAGCATTTTACAATTGAAACATATACCTAATAGCATGTTGTTCTTTTTAATTTCTTGCTAATTACAACTGCTGGCATGGTTAGTAATCAATATTGTTGTATAGGTACTGTTCTTGTAAATGTTCTTAATAAAGTTTACAAAACAATCGTTATCGATATTAAGTGCTGCGCAATTTCCACTAGCCCGTGATATTTTGAATTGAAATAAAATCATTATAAAGGAAAGTTTTTAAATTTCCCTCCAAAAAATTTTTTTTTCTCCCATACCACCAGGTGGCGCATGTCTATGACTCTGTCGCTATCAGTCGCTATGTGTCGCTATCCGCTTGTGTACAAAGTTGCTATTTGTTTGCATTTGATGATCTTTCTTTGCTTTAAATGTAAATAATTAGATCAATAAATATCTGATCTAACCTATGGATCAATACAATTGAATACAACAAGAACCCAGCACAAGTTCCTTGATTTAAAATGGAGTGTGTGCTCTACATAAATGACGTTGCAGTAAAAACTGAAGTTGTAAACTTAGGCCATTGCTTAGGCTTAGTGATGAATACAGACGATCCTACATTGAACGTTCAGAATGGGACAAAGAACAACAAAAACGGTTCCAAAGCTGAGCTGCAAACAAACGGTAAGTATTGAAGTGCTTAGACACTATTTGTGTTATCAATTTTTGTTTCAAACTAACCAATATAAAGAAACATATTAGTAGTCCCGGGGACGTCTGGGTAGTACCAAATACGTGCAAATATTGTATTTGGTAGTACTTGGGAAGTCAGGAAGTCCCTGGGCAGGTTGGGTACTCGTTGGGAAATCCCTGGAAGTCTTTCACGTTGGGTAGTTTAGTTTATCCCCTGATGTATGGCTTAATTGTTGTGAATAATAGCCATCATTGTTGAGAAATATACTTTGGTAAAGTGTTAATGATTTCAGTAAAACAAGAAAATCCCAGCACACTCTTGGATACCCAAATAAAATCTGAAACTCCTGACGTGAAATTTAATATTAATAATGATGATGATGATATTTATATTAAGACTGAGCCTTTGCTGACTGAGGAGCTGAATATAAAAAACGAAACTGATGACAGAAAAACAGAAATCAAGCAAGATATGCAAGGCGAACGTTTAGATTGTCAATCTCCAGTATACAGCAAAAAATGCCCAATGGAAGACAACTTGAGCAATCATTCAGATGGTAGTTTAAAACAGCAGGGTGAGAAACCATTTAAATGTGATCTATGTGAATATAGAAGTGTACAGAAGAGTACCTTAAAAAATCATCTGAAAACCCATACGGGGGAGAAACCATTTAAATGCAGTATATGTGAATATAGAAGTGTACAGAAGGGTGCCTTACAATATCATATGAAAACCCATACAGGTGAAAAACCATTTAAATGCAATATCTGTGAATATAGAAGTTCATGGAAGCATGCCTTACAAAATCATCTGAAAACCCATACAGGTGAGAAACCATTTAAATGCAATATCTGTGAATATAGAAGTTCACGGAAGGATACCTTACAAAAGCATCTGAATACCCATACGGGTGAGAAACCATTTAAATGCAATATCTGTGAATATAGAAGTGTACAGAAGATTCACTTAAAAAGTCATCTGCAAACCCATACGGGTGAGAAACCATTTAAATGCAATATCTGTGAATATAGAAGTGTACAGAAGATTCACTTAAAAAGTCATCTGCAAACCCATACGGGTGAGAAACCATTTAAATGCAATATCTGTGAATATACAAGTGTACAGAAGAATACCTTAAAAAATCATCTGAAAACCCATACGGGTGAGAAACCATTTAAATGCAATATCTGTGAATATAGAAGTTCAAGGAAGTCTTCCTTAAAAAATCATCTGAAAACCCATACGGGTGAGAAACCATTTAAATGCAATATCTGTGAATATACAAGTGTAGAGAAGAGTAACTTAAAAAGTCATCTGAAAACCCACACGGGTGAGAAACCATTTAAATGCAATATCTGTGAATATACAAGTGTAGAGAAGAGTAACTTAAAAAGTCATCTGAAAACCCACACGGGTGAGAAACCATTTAAATGCAATATCTGTGAATATAGAAGTTCATGGAAGCATACCTTACAAAAACATATGAAAACCCATAAGGATCAGAAACCATTTAAATCCATTTAAATTTAAATCTGTGAATATAGATGTTCATGGAATACCTTACAAGATCATATAAAGGTCCATACGTGTTAAAAACCATATAAATAGCAAATTGTCTACATCGATTCTGAACAGTTGTTTACAGTAACATAATATGAAGACACCTATTGGTGACAAACCTTCTAAATATTGAATGAGTGAATATAAATGTAATTCCACAAGCATTTACAATATCTATTTAAATGTTAACCTTTGATTGTTATAGGAATAGATTTTAGATTAAGTTGTAGTAAATGTTATACTGTAAAAAAACATTCAAGTGGTACAGGATTTTAAATAAACAAGCAGAAAGAAAATTTAAGTGTAGTACCTATAGCTACAGGGCGACAATAATCTACCCACCTTGTAAGGGTATGTTTCTTATGGTAAGTCTTACAATATCAACGTTACCCGTACAAGCATTCCCTGTGCTATAGGGAAACGTTTTGGAAATCAGAAAAAAAATCCTATTTGATTGTCTCAAATCAGACTGGGTTCCATTTAAAAAAAATGGAAGTTTATGACATAAACTTTCCATTTTCTCAAAAAAAGAAACAAAACAATGCAAACATATTTTTTTCTAACACTACGTAAGAATATCTATCAGTTATCTCTCTTATACTTTTCTTGTATCTGCGATGGTTAGAACATATTGTGGGTTGAAAATTTAAGCGGTTTTCATTTTTTCAGATTATTTCAGAAAATTGGCAACTTTGATCAAAAACGAGAGGGGCATTAGATTTGCCTTGTAATTTTTCACTATTATTTATTTATTATTTATGTGATAGTGTGTTTGATTTAACCCAACCAGAATACAACATGGCGCAGTCCGGAAACGAACGTACAAAATAAAATAAAATCGGTAAATTAAATAAAATAAAGTAAATAAAACGGTACAACACTAAAAAGTGAAATAAATAAAATAAATTATCAAGGGAGGAAATTAAGAAGGAAAATAAATAAAAAATTAAAAACGTGGTAAACAAAATGGCAACCACAATGGAAGGGCACGCACAAAGACCGCGAGCTTTGAATTTGATGGTCCGATGTCGGAGTGTTGGGAATTCTTCAAACAAAAATTTGAAATTTACTTAAAAGCGTCTGGTGCAGACACAGATGATGAAACAAAGAAGGGATTCAAATTATTAAATTTAATTGGAGATAGAGCTTTGAAAATTTACAACACCTTTGTGTTTGCGCCAGGAGAAGATAAAACAAAATATAATATAATCATAGCGAAGTTTGATGCGAAATTTTTACCTACTAAAAACGTAACATATGAGCGACATCAGTTTTTCACTCGAAATAAGAAGCCCACAGAAACCATGGACGAGTACTGCACAGAATTAAGAAAATTAGCAGCCTCATGCGAGTTTGATGTGTTAACCGACAGTTTAATTAAAGACAGAATTGTGTTAGGGATTGGGGAAATAAATATAAAAGATAGGTTATTACGGGAGCCAAAATTGGATTTAGACAAGGCAATGGAAATCTGTCGAATAGCAGAAACAACCAAAAAACAAATAGAAATAATAAGCGGAACAGAAAATGGAGAAGTAAATTGGACAAGATTTAACAAGAAACCAACAACTGGGACATATCAACAACATAAACGGTACCCAGCACAAGGACAATCAAGCGAAACTCTTCAGCATCCGAGGAGGCCGATACAGTATAGGTACACCAGCAGCAGCTTCGAGACAGGAAGTTAGAAGTTACAACAGAGGATCGCCACAGGAAGTTAGAAGTTACAACAGAGGATCGCCAGGTTTCAGTAAAGTAAAAATGATCAACAATTGCAGTAGGTGTTTATCAACACATAAAATAAATAAATGTCCAGCGTATGGGAAAATTTGTATTGCATGTAATAAATTTGGTCATTTTAGAGCTGCATGTAGAAATAAAATTAATTTAGTTGATGTTGATAATAGCAGCCACAGTTATTATGGAAATGAAAATGAAACTGAGGAACCAGGTATGTTTTTTGGTCATATTAGTGAAATAAATGCATTAGAAAGATGGGTAGAAAAATGTACAGTAAATAGGAAAACTCAGATTACGTTTAGGTTAGATACGGGAGCAGACTGTTCAATAATTCCATTGAGTGAATTTGATAAATTAAATGATAATAATGAAATAAAATTAGATAAATCAGTAGGTATAATAACTACTGTTACAAATGAAGTTTTACGTCCTGTTGGTACTTGTAGTTTAGAAATTAGTGCAGAAAGTAGCAGTATGTCTGAATTAGTAAAATTCCAAGTTTTAGATGTAAATAAGGCAATTTTGGGACTTGAGGCTTGCATAAAATTAAACTTGATAGAAAGAAATAAGCAAATTAACAATGTAAATAAAGAAAAAACAGTAGCGGAGTTGTTAAATGAGTATGATGATATTTTTAAGGGAATTGGGTGTTTCAAAGGTGGAAAATATAATATAGAATTAAAGGAAAATGCATTTCCTAAAATTCATCCGCCTCGAAAGGTTCCTTTCGCTTTATATAATAAACTTAAAAATAAACTGTGCGAAATGGAACAAAATAATATTATTACAAAAGTCGATGAACCAACGGAATGGGTTAATTCGTTAGTGATAGTACCTAAAAAAGAGTTTGAAATTAGAATATGTATGGATCCCAAAGATCTAAATGAAGCGATTAAACGAGAACATTTTTACATACCATCCCTAGAAGATATTACAAGTAAATTAAATGGAGCTACAGTATTTAGTGTAGTAGATTGTTCAAATGGGTTCTGGCAAATACAGTTGACAGAAGAGAGTAGTAAATTATGTACTTTTAATACACCATTTGGTCGTTATCGTTTTTTAAGGTTACCATATGGTATTGCTTCAGCACCTGAAGTATTTCAGAAAAGGATAGGTCAGGTTTTTGAGGGTCAAGTAGGTATTGACACCTATATTGATGATAAGTATTTTAATTTATGGGAAAAATTTAAAAGAACATAATGAACGTTTGGAAAAAGTTTTTAAATTGGCTAGGGAAAACGGCATTAAATACAATAGAAATAAGTGTAAATTAGCTGTAAATAAAGTAAAATATATGGGTCATGTAATAAGTGGAAAGGGATTAGAAATTGATGAAGAGAAAGTAAAAGCTATAAATAAAATGACTAGTCCCACCGACAAGAAAGGTGTAGAAAGGTTCCTAGGGGTAGTTAACTATCTAAATAAATATATTCCAAATTTTTCGGATTTGACAGCACCCCTGAGAGAATTACTGAAAAATGAAGTTATCTTTCATTGGGAAAATCAGCACATAACGGCATTTAATAAATTAAAAGAAACACTAACTCAAGCACCAGTCTTAAGTTTTTTTTCTATAAATACCCCAATAACAATTTCTTGTGATTCCTCAAGTGAAGGTTGTGGGGCAGTGTTATTGCAGAACGACAAACCGGTAGCGTATGCCTCAAAAGCATTTACGGAGACTCAGAAACGTTACGCGCAGATTGAAAAAGAAATGTTATCAATTGTATTTGCATGCAAGAAATTTCATCAATTTATATATGGGCGCACTGATATAGTTATAGAAAATGATCATAAACCATTAATGGCAATATACAGGGTGATCAAAAATGATTGAACGGGCCGCTTCATACTGATTTTTTGTTGTCCGCTTACTGCTGCTGTCGGTATTTAAATAACCTTGGTAATTTCAGTGGTGTAGAGGTTGTAATTTAAATGACAGATGGAAATGACAAATGGAAAATAATGCGCAAGACACTGAACGGATGTAAGTATTGATAAACAACAGACTGTTTGACAAAACGGAATGCATTTTTGATAGTAATCGGAGCGACTAGCGGTCATGTGACCTTCAATCATTTTTGATCACCCTGTATAAAAAAACACTTTTATCAGCGCCAGCTAGACTTCAAAGAATGTTAATGTTACTTCAACCATATTCGTTTGAATTAAAGTATAAAAAAGGTATTGAATTGTTGCTAGCAGATACTTTATCTAGAGCATTTATACCAGATATTGATAGGGAATTTGAAGAAAAATTTAATCAATTAGAATATCAATTATGTTTGGTAGTCGAAACACTTCCAATAGCAGATACAAAATTAAACGAGATAAGAAATCAAACTATGAAAGAAACGGGGTTAGTAAGTTTGATAAATTTAATTAAAATGGGTTTTCCAGAAAATAAAAAGAAACTCGGTGAAAAATTAACACCGTATTGGTCATTTCGAGATGAACTAACTGTAGTTAATGGTGTAATCTTTAAAGGGGAAAGAATTGTGATTCCACAATCCATGAGACGGGAAATACTTAATTTGTTGCATAAAACGCATTTAGGAAGGGAAAAAACCAAATTAAGGGCCAGGAAAATTTTTTATTGGCCCAACATGAACAATGAGATCAATAATTTAATCGATTCATGTGAAATTTGTCTGTCTTTTAGAAATTATAACCAAAAAGAACCCCTAATACCACACAAAATTCCAGGCAGGGTATGGGAAAAAATTGGAGTAGATATTTTCGATACAAATGATACCAAATATGTGTTGGCAATAGATTACTTTTCAAAATTTGTAGAGGTGAAAGAAATTTCAACCAACAACTTCAGTAAGATAAGCTCATTTTTGAGAGAAATTTTTTGTAGACATGGCATACCAGAAATTATAATATCTGATAATGGACCACCATTCAACTCTCATGAATTTAGTACATTTGCAGAAAAATGGGTTTTCACTCATCGTACTTCTAGTTCCCATTTCGCACAGTCGAACGGTCAAGTAGAAAATGCAATAGGTACAGTGAAAAGAACAATTTTGAAGGCAGAGATGGATGGTAGTGATATAAATAGGGTATTATTAGATTTAATGAACACACCAATTTCTGGTAATGTTCCTAGTCCTGCACAACTCTTATATAACCGACAATTAAGAACTCATTTACCAATTAGTAAAAAGTTGTTAGAACCAAAAATTACAAACTATCAACAAGTGAGAGCAGAGTTCAAAGAAAGACAAAATAGGGCAGTCAAACATTATAACAGAAATGCAAAACATCTAGCAAAGTTAAAAGTTGGAGATATTGTTATGGTCCAAACATTTGGATATAGGAAGGAAAAGTGGCTAAAAGGTAAAATATTTGGGGAGAGGAAAGGTTATAGGAGATCTTATATTGTCAAAATATTTAGGACAGGAAATAGAGTAATTAGAAATAGAAAACATCTAATTAAGGTTAAACATAGCAGTAACAATAGAACAATAAACAAGAATGTGGTTACCAATTATGATCTACCAGGTGATTATGTAAATAACCAGTATAACAATGTATTACCAATACCTGATACTCAAAATCTCGTTGGACCAAATTGTACGAGAAGTGGTAGGAACATAAGAGCACCATGTAAACTGAACTTATAAAATGTAATTATATATGTATTATATTTGTAAGAAGTTATTGTTTAGTTTTAAGATTTTGTATTAGATGTAAGGTTAATTTAAAAAAAAAAAAAAGGAAGATGTGATATTAAATAAAAGTTAGTATGTACAATGACCACAGGATGGCTCTATGAACGTTACAGAATAAAGACCTTACTCACTTGGCGTGCAACACTCAACCAAGAATATAGTGTGTTTGATTTAACCCAACCAGAATACAACATCTACAACAATAGTGTTAATTGTGCCCACCCTAACATATTCATGTTCGTCGATTTTGTGAAATGTTATCAAAGTGAAATATACATTAAATTGCAGAGCACTAATAAATCTGATAAACCTAACTCGGATACCCAAAAACGGGAACGCTATTTAACTTAATAAAGTTTACAAAACAATCATTATCGATATTAAGTGCTGCACAAATTCCACTAGCCCGTGATATTTTGAATTGAAATAAAATCATTATATTTTTTCTCCCATACCACCAGGTGGCGCATGTCTATGGCTCTGTCCAAAGCCAGTTGATTGTTTTTTTAAATAATCAACTGGCTTTGGCTCTGTCGCACGCACAAAACACCTGACTGTCAGCGTATATATTTAATGTCGCACGTCTGTCATAGATAAGATAATGTCTGTCGGTGGTCTGTCGCTATCCGCTTGTGTACAAAGTTGCTATTTGTTTGCATTTGATGATCTTTCTTTGCTAAAATGTAAATAATTAGATCAATACAATTGAATAAGTACAACAAGAACCCATCCTTGATTTAAAATGGAGTATGTGCTCTACATAAATGACGTTGCAGTAAAAACTGAAGTTGTAAACTTAGGCTTAGTGATGAATACAGACGATCCTACATTGGACGTTCAGAATGGGACAAAGAACAACGAAAACGGTTCCAAAGCTGAACTGCAAACAAATGGTAAGTATTGAAGTGCTTAGAGACTATTTTTGTTATGAATTTTTGTTTCAAACTAACCGTGTAATGAAAGAAACATATTATAGTGAGTGGTGTACATCGTCCGGGTAGTCTCTGGGAAGTCTAGGTAGTAGGTACTTGGGAAGTTGGGTATTCCCTGGAAAGTTTGGGTTGTCCCTGGGAAACCTGGGTGGTACTTGGGAAGTCCGGGTAGTTCCAGAGAAATCTTTGGGTGGTCTGTAGGAGGTCCCTGGGTAGTCATTGGGAAGTCTCAGCAAGTCCCTAGAACGTCTGGGTAGGGGAGGTTCGGGTAGTCCATGGGACGTCTCAGGAAGTCCCTGGGCAGTTTGGGTACTCTTTGGGAAATCCCTGGAAAGTCTTTCACGTTGGGTAGTTTAGTTTATCCCCTGATGTATGGCTTAATCGTTGTGAATAATAGCCATCATTGTTGAGAAATATACTTTTTTAATGATTTCAGTAAAACAAGAAAATCCCAGCACACTCTTGGATACCCAAATAAAATCTGAAACTCCTGACGTGAAATTTAATATTAATAATGATGATGATGATATTTATATTAAGACTGAGCCTTTGCTGACCGAGGAGCTGGACATAAAAAACGAAATTGACGACAGTAAAACCGAAATCAAGCAAGATATGCAAGGCGAACGTTTAGATTGTCAATCTCCAGTATACAGCAAAAAATGCCCAATGGAAGACAACTTGAGCAATCATTCAGATGGTAGTTTAAAACAGCAGGGTGAGAAACCATTTAAATGTGATCTATGTGAATATACACGTGTACAGAAGAGTACCTTAAAAAATCATCTGAAAACCCATACGGGTGAGAAACCATTTAAATGTGATCTATGTGAATATAGAAGTGTACAGAAGGGTGCCTTACAATATCATATGAAAACCCATACGGGTGAGAAACCATTTAAATGTGATCTATGTGAATATAGAAGTGTACAGAAGGGTGCCTTACAATATCATATGAAAACCCATACGGGTGAGAAACCATTTAAATGTAATATCTGTGAATATACAAGTGTACTGAAGAGTACCTTAAAAAATCATCTGAAAACCCATACGGGTGAGAAACCATTTAAATGTGATCTATGTGAATATAGAAGTGTACTGAAGAATACCTTAAAAAATCATTTGAAAACGCACACGGGTGAGAAACCATTTAAATGCCAGATATGTGAATATACAAGTGCACAGAAGAGTACCTTAAAAAATCATCTGAAAACCCATACGGGTGAGAAACCATTTAAATGTGATCTATGTGAATATAGAAGTGTACTGAAGAATACCTTAAAAAATCATTTGAAAACGCACACGGGTGAGAAACCATTTAAATGGAATATCTGTGAATATAGATGTTAATAGATGTTCATGGAATACCTTACAAGATCATATAAAGGCCCATACGTGTTAAAAACCATATACCTAAATAGCAAACTGTCTACATCGATTCTGAACAGTTGTTTACAGTAACATAATATGAAGACACCTATTGGTGACAAACCTTCTAAATATTGAATGAGTGAATATAAATGTAATTCCACAAGCATTTACAATATTTATTTAAATGTTACTTTGATTATTATAAGATTAGATTTTAGATTAAGTTGTAGTAAATGTTATACTGTAGAAAAACATTCAAGTGGTACAGGATTTTAAATAAACAAGCAAAAAGAAAATTTAAGTGTAGTACCTATACAGGGCGACAATAATCTACCCACCTTGTAAGGGTATGTTTGTTATGGTAAGTCTTACAATATCAAAGTTACCCAAACAAGCATTCCCTGTGCTATAGGGAAACGTTTTTAAATCAGAAAAAAAATCCTATTTGATTGTCTCAAATCAGACTATGGGTTCCATTTAAAAAAATGGAAGTTTATGGCATAAATCTTTCCATTTTCTTAAAAAAGAAACAAAACAATGCAAAAATATTTTTTTCTAATACTAGGTACGTAAGAATATATACTTACCAGTTATCTCTCGTGTACTTTTCTTGTATCTGCGATGGTTAAGAACATATGGGTTGAAATTTATTTTTTTCAGATTATTTCAGAGAATTGGCAACATTGATAAAAAATGAGAGGGGCATTAGATTTTCATTAATTTTGCACTAATGATTCTAGGCTTAAAATCTAAAACTTCAGACGCAAATGCCATAGAGGGAGGGGGGACATTTTTCAGTAATGATTATAAGCTGAAAAACAAAAGAAACCCGTTTCTGGAATATTTTTTTCAGTAACGATTTTAGACTTAAAAATAAAAGAAACGCTTCCTGCAAAATATAATATATTATCATAAATATTTGGTCAATTTTAATTACAAGTGGTAGAGGTAACGGTTTGACGAGAATTTCAAATGTCTTTATTCTTTGATTAGTTCGCTCTACCTGCACCCTCGCTTTTGCAATTTTAGCATTTAATAGAGCTTCTTCTTTTGAAAATTGCAAAAAGGAGTTACCGGTTAAAATAGTATCGAAATCTCACACCAGATGGCGTATTGCTACATTTACATTTTTACTTGACAAAAAAAAAAAAAATAATATAACGACAAAATCTATATTCAATACAGTAAATTCATTATTCTTTATTGCATTTACCAATTTTGGTAACGTCAGAAGAATCTGAAATATTTTTTTTTTTTTTTTTTTTTTTTTTTTTTTTTAATTCTCATTGCTAATTTACAATCTACTCAACTACAGAGTAATAAGTAAATGAGATGGCGAGGTTGTTATATGACATGAGTTGGGCACCATCCACTGATGTGTCTCCAGGATTCACTCAGTGAGGTCTTCCGGCCAACGCCTTGTCAGTCTTCTATTCGCTGGCTGGTGGGGGTAGAGGTCAGCGATGAGTTGATTAGTATGATGTAAGGTGCGATCTCGGCTTTTCCTAGCAGAATTTTTGATGACATCAGCAATGAAAGGAATTTTGAGGTCGTTGTGGAGGGTCTGATTACTGACGAACCACGGAGCGTCGGCTAGGATGCGCAGCGTTTTTGATTGAAAGGATTGCAATATTTTGGTATTTGAGGGCTTACTGCATCCCCATAGTTCAATCCCGTAGGACCATACTGGTGTTAGGATGACTTTATATAGTAACAGTTTGTTTTCTAACGTCAATTGAGATTTGCGCCCAATTAGCCAGTACATACTTTTTGACTTCAGGTTGAGCTGCTGCCGTTTGGCCTTTATGTGGGCTTTCCATGTTAGTTTTTGGTCCAGATGAAGTCCTAGGTATTTCACCTCAGTTTTTACTGGGATAGGGCTGTTGTATATGGTAACTTGAGGACAAATAGATCGCTTAGTGGTAAAAGTAATTTGACTGGATTTACTACTATTTACTTTGACTCTCCAGCGGTCTAGCCAAATTTGTAGGAGGTTTAGATGTTGTTGTAGTTTTTCAGATGCATTATCAGGTATGGCATCGGATGCCATTATTGCAGTGTCATCTGCGAAGGTAGCGATTAAGGTACTATTTGTAGTTGGGATATCTTCAGTAAAGAGGAGGTATAGAAAAGGACCGAGGACACTTCCTTGCGGGACACCAGAATTAATGGAGTGGTAGTTTGATAATGTGTTCTCAAATTGGACTTGGAAGTATCTTTCACTTAGGTAGGATTTTAAGAGGAGGTAGATTTGGTGGGGTAGTTTTCTTTTTATTTTATATAAAATCCCGCGGTGCCAAACCTTGTCGAAGGCTTGCTGGATATCTAGAAATACAGCTGCGCACATTTTCTTTCCCTCGAGATTTTCCTTGACATGGTTAACTATTCTATGGCATTGCTGGATGGTTGAGTGACCTTCACGAAAGCCAAATTGATGCAAGGGAATCAGCTCGTCTATGAAATATTTAAAAATATGAAACAAAATTCCAAGGCAAGCATTATTCTTGTTATTGTAGGTATGCAACTTTCCATATATCAAATTGGATTTTGCTTTACCATTTTATGCACATTTTGTTCCAATTTTTCAGAGCCAATTTTAAAGTAGGAAGGGCGGGCGAAATTTTTTTCTTATTATTGGTGTTTTATCTGTCTACCCATAGAACGTTTTTGATTAATTTCTAAAAAATAACTTTTCAGCATTAAAAAATGTACAACTCTATTTTACTTTAAAATTGTCAAGTAGTATTTACAAAAATATGGATATCGAAAAATTCTCTCTATCAATAGATAGATATAACCACGCTCTTTCAAATGCCACAAGAATTTTTCTTCTAAAATGCAAATTAATTCGGAAAAAATGGAAATAAAATTTTAGAAATATCAATATAGTTCACCTTTTGTAATTTAGCATATAGGCAACACAACTAACAGGACCATTAACTCACAATGGAGCCAATACACAAAAGACGGATTATAACGGATTACAACTTTCTACTAGGTATTGTTGTTTGACAAAAAAAAATTAAAATAATATAACGACAAAATCTATATTCAATACAGTAAATTCATTGTTCTTTATTGCATTTATCAATTTTGGTAACGTCAGATGAATCTGAAATATTTAAAAATATGAAACAAAATTCCAAAAGGCAAGCATTATTCTTGTTAGTGTAGGTATGCAACTTTCCATACATCAAATTGGATTTTGCTTTAAGTAAATGCCAGCCTTTAAACATGAATGTTGAATATGTATTGGCCAATAAACTCATTTAGGAAATAAAAGACTTTTCCCAAACGGGGGGAAGGCTGAGTCGTGGCTGAGTCATTTGGTTTTATATATGATTAAGTGCATAGTCTTAATTCTACATGAAAGTTAGGTAGGTAAGGTAATACCCAAGGGGTACTTAAAAATGGTTCTAACCCTTTCCATCGACAACCAACAGATCACCCTCTCTAACCAAGTCAAATACCATCCATACCTACTCCTTAATTCTAGTGACTACGCAATACTCTCCAAAAGAGTCCGTAACCGCTTCATAAGTGCTTTCAAATTGTTGTAGTTCGGGAGCTACTTGAAAGCGCCTCATCTAGCGCTTCACTAGAAGATCGATTAACACTCAAAGGTGTCATTAGGCAAAGGCTGCTATAGCATCACCTTCTCCGAGGACAGTCACGGAAGAACCTGCGACAAGTGGTGGGAATCTTAACGGGGCGCTGCACTCTCAAGAAGAATATGCACAGGATAGGGCTGCTGAATACCCCCAACTATCGCGCGGATGCAGCACTGATGATGAGAGAGCAGAGCATGTGATGTGTCACTACCCTGCTCTCGCAAGAACAAGGAAATCCATCTTGCGGAACTTTTGGCCCAATATGGTCAGCATCAGCAACACGTCAATTGCGGATGTTCTGAAGTTCGTCGTTCGGATTGGATGTTTTGACGGATACCTTTACTGGGAAGCTGCCGCCTGGGAGTAATACAATGGGCCCGTATCTGTTGCGGCCTGGGATATTTCTGATCTTCCTTTCCCAACTTTATATTCGTGTTTTATTTGTGAAACTGCATTCGTAAAGTGCTATGGGACTGACCTGTGGGACATTTTTCACCTCCTTTCTAAAATCCAGAAAGGGGAAGGAATTTGTAGCTGAAATGGGAAGTGATGCTGTTTACATTGGGGGGGCGGCAAGAGATTGACGACAAGAAAGTGATCGACTTTGCAGTAACTTGCGGGAGTACCCGAAGTAGGGAAGTGGTTCAGTGTTGGCGAGGGTTCTGCCAGGTTCGTTGGAAAATACATTTCTGAAGCCGCGTATCTCAGGACAATAGATACGGAGTAGTTTAATTTGAAGGCACAAAGCACAATCTAGGAAGTCGATTGATAGCTGAGAGTTTAGGAGTTTACAGTAGCACCGAGGATTTGTAGATGACTTTTACAGCGCCCATCAAGGTGGAATAAAGAAGAAGGGGGTGAACTTTTCTCTTGATTTTTTGTAAACGTATAATATGATTTATATTTTATGGTCTACCTACGTAGATGTAAAACGTATTTTTGGTACATGTATTCGTAGTACCTACCACTTACCTATGCTAATGGTGTATAGTACCTACCTACCCTAATTTTATTGCATTGCCGACTGTCACATGTAAAATGTCAGTTTTACTTGTCAAAGATAAAAATATATTTCATAAGCATGTTAAGGTAGAAATATGTTCTAGAAGCACTCATCACATACACAATAATGAGTAAAAAGAAGGAACCAAATACAGATAAGGGAAAAAAGAACTTCATGTGTTGTGGATGTTTTGGTAGGAGAAGATCTTCAAGTGACTTCTCCGTTATTGGTTTATCAGAACAAAACGGACCATATGAATACGTTGTTGAGAAATTAGCGATAAGGAAAGTACCATTAAGTTTATTTGCAACAGCTGAAGATTTACAAAAGCAAAGTAAGATCATATCTGACACGTCTACTCCATCCTACGTGAGCCAAAAGGCAGCAAAACCCATAACAGTGTTTCCATTAGAAGAAGAAAAACCACCTGTTACTTTTTCCTCATATTATAAAATAACCCCCAAACCTGATATAGAGCAGGCTTCTCATAGTATAATTTCCCAGCACAACATACCATCAATCACATCATTACATTATGAAGAAGAACCTGAACCAATAATTTGCCAATCTTTGTTTTCCCGAAAAAAATCTAAAAAAATATTAACTGAAGATGAGGAAAAAGAAATGGTATCACAAATTTTAAACAAACATTCTTCATTATTCACCCTTGATGAGAAAGAAGCAATACCAAAAGATCCAGACCATCTTCCTCCAAACAGAACCGTAGTTCCTGCATGCGTTCAAGCTGCTCTTAAGAACCCTAAACAAGAAATGTTTCCACCAATCAATAGCAGAAGACAGGTCTTTAGTAAATTATATTTTGTAAATGATTTAATTGGATTCTTTTAGATACATGTAGATGTCCACAGATGTGCTGAACCACCACAACCAAAATTACCACTTTTTTTGCCACCAATGAAATATCCAACTGCAATTCCATCATCCAAGAAAGAATTAACACCTGAATTGAAACAAACAATTAATGCTCTTGGATTTGCACAAAGACCTCATATACCAGGTTTACCCCCAAAAAATCAAAGAAGCATCCTAGAAGGAACTGTATGTGAAGGAGGAATGGAAAAAGAATTGTGTTGCAACGAATTAGGTATAGTTGGACAAAGTATAAAATGGGGGGGTGGGATAAAAGGGACTCATCTAATCGAATTACGGCTCATAAACACTTCTGAAGAAGCTTTTCTTTCGTTACGCGTACACTTTACTTGTATAGGATCATGTAAACATTGATAAAAAAAATTATTGTAGCTGGAGACCATATTACAGAAAAAACACCATCAGAAGAAATGGTTAGTCACGACTTAAAAGGAAATTATCATTTCTGTAAACCAGGAAAGAAAAAGTTGATTACAGTTTCAAATAGAGGAGTCGTATGTGAGGGATCAGATTATGATGACCGTAGTGAAAGTGCAAATTCAAAAACACAAGGCAATGTATGCCCGCCCTTCAAATTATTTTTATGCTAACAAAATTACAAAAATGTTTTGCAGATATCTCGTTTTGGAAAAAATATAGTCATAGAACAATTTAATACCCTTAAAAAAAATAAATCTATATCTACTGCACCAGACAGTTCTAATCCCATTCAAATTTTGCCCCCGCTTGAATCTGTTGGAACATCCGAACCCAAATTACAAGAATCTGAACAAATAACAGAAATTAGTCAATTAAAAGGACAAAGTTTAAAATGGAAAATTATTATTAAGCATCATTCAGGTAATTTTGAATCTGCTTTAGTTAACGGAAATATTGGTGGGGCGGTCCAAACATTAAAAGTCCGCGCGCACTTGTTCGATTCCGTTCCGTTCGGTTCGGAACCGTCCGATCGGCAAAAATCAAAATAAAGCTCCACCAAGCTTACAAATGCCGCGGAAATACATGGAAATTAATGGCATTACCACAGTATATCGCTTAACGAATAGTAGTTTCACTCCAAGGTTTCACTCTCCTTATTTTGTGATTGGGGTCTGCGCAGGTTACGTAGTCACGTGATCATACGCGGTTGTTTTTAAATTCAAATCACGATAGTCTTGATTTGGCAAACTGTCAGAATTGTCATGGTAAAATACAATATCATACAGGACGATTAGTATATTTATAACAATGTTCCCGTGTATAGAAAATATCCGATGCGCGTGGCTGCAAATCGGGGTCTGCGCATATGAAAAATTTTTGCCAGCAACTTCAAAGGCGCCGCCTGAGAGTGAAACCAGTGAAACTACTGATTCGTGATATACTTGTGGCATTACGTTGATTCGGTACGACACGAACCGAACTGAACCGAACGGGACGAAACTGGACCGACCGACCCGACGTAATGCGCTGCCATTCATTTCCATGTACCTATTTGGATTTTTGCCGATCGGACGGTTCCGAACCGAACGGAACCGATATTTCGGATGCGAAAACGTGAGTTGAAACCAGGCTGGGGGGTTTCATACAGGCGCGAATGTTTAAATTTTTAAATTTGAATTTACCGCCAAAAAATCGCAGATAAAATTCGCGCCTTGGGACTTTACTTCGACAAATTTCTTTTAATGCATAATTAATCTTAATTCAGTATAGAAAGACCTGATATATAAAAATAGCACCATCAATGCACAAACATGGCTGTATTTTTTAATTATTTTATTGTAGATAAAAAGGATACAGATGATAAAGAAGATAAAGAAATTTCTGAAAGAAGTGATTATTCAGACTCGGATTCGGAAAGTAAGCCTTATTTACTTAGCAACAGAAGTTTATCTCCTAATCGGTAGCATTTTATAAATAAAAATTTTAAAGTTTAGACTTTTTTTATAGTTGATTAATTTCATATAATATTTCTTAATTAAAAATGTTGGATGAATAGTCCTTAATTCTTAAACTCGTTCACATTATAGTACAAGGCACAGGTAAGGCACAGGCAAGGCAAGGCACAGACAAGGCACAGGCAAGACAAAGCACAGGCAAGACAAGGCACTGGCTAGGCACGGTCTCGGCAAATTATTTTTCACGAAATCTATGCGGGGCATGGTCACCTGATAGGCAAGCGACGATGAGTGCACGTGAGGACACTTTCAAACAATATTACCGACACGGTGACCATGCCCTGCATAGATTTCGTGAAAAATAATTTGCCGAGCGCGTGCTGTGCCCGTGCATTGTCTGTGCCTAGCCAGTGCCTTTCCTGTGCCCGCTCTATCCCATACCTATGCCTTGCACTAGAATGTGAATCGAGCCTTTATTTTTCTTGTCGAGAAAAAGTAGGCGAACGATCTTTTTTTCCTTTTTGCTGATGTTCTGTATCCAATGTTTGATGCATAGCCTTTTTATGTTTTGAATGTATTGGCAAATCACGAGAATGCTTCGATTTATTTATTTGATGATGTTTTGGTAAGGCAGTTGGTAAATCAATCTTATCCATGATATTAACAAAGTTTGCTTCTTCAAATCGTTGCTTTTTCAGATTTTGTTTCGGAATATTTTCATCAGACTTTATTGGCAGATTATCTACCACCTCATCCATATGCTTTTTTATATCTGATTTATAGTTAAGCGATTCAATTTCAATTTCCGCATCGCTACTGCTTGACAAACTAATTTTTTCTTTATCCTCTTGTTTTTCAATTATTGTACTATATGGTACCAACGGTTTTGACGAAAAGCCCGTTTTCTCATGTATTATTGGTACGTTTTTAAATTTAAATGATGAACTAGTATCCATTGGTAAGTTTCTTCTTGGTAATGTTTGTCTTAATGATTCAGGTGCGGCAATATACTTTGTTGATAAAATTAGTTTATTATCTTCATCTTCATTGAATATAAAGAAACTATCTGGTACAGATGGTAGGCAAGTTCTTAGGAGGTGAATTAAGAACAAAACGATTATTAAAATCATTATAGCACCACATAGTACTACAAGCCATAATCTATTATATCTTGTTTCTAAAATAAAAAAATAAATGATCAAGGATTTACTCAGAGAAAAAGATTGGATTAATATAAAGGGACTATAAAAGTCGACATCGCTTGATTGCTTAGTGATCACTCGACTCATTAAGATATCTTTGATATTCAAGTGTTGATTAGGATGTACAAAGGACCAGAACAAACCTAACTTCAGCCGTGACTTCAGCCGGGTATTAAAGACCCTATACTAAGATGCTGAATCCGCGCACGCGATTGGTCAAATCGGCGAAAAGTATTAGCTGCATTCGGTTTGACTAATCGCGTACATGGATTCAGCATGTCAAGGCGGGACTGGGTGAAACTCCTATGACCCGCATTATAGTGAACAAAAACATCCTCTACACGTTCCTTATGAACATCCTCTGGTAGTCCATAATTGTGCCAGTGAGACAACGTAAGGACGTCCATAAGATGTTCGGCTAACCAAAAATAATAATAATAATAATCTACTCTACCCATGTCCTGTTGCCAGGCCCCGAAAGCAGTGCTTGTGTGGGGTGGGAGGAAGGGGCTATTATTATTAAGCGGGCCCGCTTGCGTCTGCAGCCGACTTAGAGATGGAATAGCACAACTCTCATATTCATGTTACAGCCAAGGAAAACTGCAGAAAACCTTGGCCAGAAGTTGCCGGCACCGGGAATTGAAACCCGGCCCGCTGAGTAGGAGCCTAGCATGCTAGACGCTACACTACCGGGGCTAAAAATGGATATCCTATGAACGACCCACAATGTCCGGAAAGGATTCCCATAGTTCGTCCTATAAAAGACGTTTTATGTAGGTAGTTCCATCCTCTAGACGTCCCATATGGACATCCCCTGGTAGTCCATAGTTATGCCAAAAAGACGATGTCTGGACGTTCATAAATGATCCAGCGAACCTTAAATGAATATCCTATAGACGACCAAGAATGTCCGGAAAGGATGTCCATAGTACGTTCTATATAGGACGTTCTATGTATACGTCCGTACAGGATATCCTCTGGACGTACGTTACGAACTGATAATCTATGCTTAGGTATTCCAAAAAACGGCGTATGGACGTCTATAAGATGTTCAACGAACTAAATGGACATGGGATGGTGTATTTACCATTCAAAGAGGACATTTTGTGGCTTGGTGGTCACTTAACTCATTGTCATCGATTTATACGTATTTGGGCCATAGCGGAGCAGCAAGTGCAGTGAGAAGTCGGGAATTCGTACACCGAATCCTCGACCCAGAATAATAAACACCCAGAGTGGGTTGAGCACTTTAGACATTACTTGGTTGTTTGGTAGGCACTCAGCTCTTTCAGCCACCACACCTTCCATTTACACGCTTTTAAAACAATTGTTACCTCTTTATACGAAAATAATAAAAGAACAAACCATCACAAATTCGTACATCTTCATCATTGAGTGTCGGGGATCCACAGTTAATATTTCCATCACATTGAAGCTCTCTGCTTATACATACTGTAGCATTTTCTACCAAACATGGGACTTCACTATCAGAATCACACTTTTCATATTGATTTAGTTCTTAAAAGTAAACAGTTTATATTCTTTTAACATAATTTTTTATACTTACTCCTAGCTGATGTTACGGTTATTTTCACAGTTTCAAATAAACTTTTGCTTGTTATTATTACAGATACGTTTGGGGAGCTACTAAGGGTACTGTATATAGCAGTGCTGTAATAACCGAATTCCATTGAGTTAACTTCATTGCAAACATCGATACTAGTTTTATTCATTTCTTGTATCTAAAATTGATTGGTTATTTTGGAAATATATTACAATTACGGTTACAATACCATCACCGTGCTACCATCATCCTGGCAAGCATTTCGGGACCCTTCAGTATGATCAGGAAATTCAACCACAACCATTAAATAAACTCCTTCTTTAACCCCAACTGAATGATATGTTATAATGCAATTTGGATATAAATCATTATCGGATACTATTATAACATCAGCATCAGCTACCCCCATTTCGAAAGGTAAATATATATCGGTTTCCAAGTTTTCTATACACGTTTCACTCATATCTGAAAGTATCTATTTGGAAAATAATTTAAAAGAAACATATTTATCGATATACCTGTTAGTAATGCTACTTGGTCATTAACACCCCAATCATTGAGATTTCCAGGAAAAATATGATTAATAAGACAAATAATAAATATTATGTAATGTTTCATTTCATTATTAAAAAAAATAAATGACAGATGTCGTCTGCGTTGATCTAAAGTGCCTGGATATTGTGTGTCAGATTGACAGACATTATCAAGGCACTCTACATTGATCTATCAGATCAACCTTAAGATCAACGCAGACGAAGGAAAAAAGGAAGTTGGAAACCCTCGAAAGGAAAATACTCTGAAAAATCAATGCCCCAATTTAAGAAGGAGGATATAATGGAGGAAGAAATATAATTTCGAAATTAAAACCCTGTATGATGAACCAGATATAATATAATCAAACATATAAGTGCAATAGATCGAGATAATTGAGACATGTTCACAGAATGGAAGGAAAAGCCAAACCAATGCATGAATGGTAAACCAGAAGAACTACGGAAGGTGGAAAGATCAAGGAACGGGTGGATAGATACGGTGGAAAAAGATCTCAAACAAATGAACCTAAATAACTGGAAGACGAGGGCAGAAAATAGGGGAAGTTAGGGCAAGATGTTGGAAGAAGCCAAGATCCACCCAGGATTGTAGGGCTTCAAAGTCTGAAGAAGAAAAATTCCTCTGAAGGATCTTCTTCTAGGAGTCTCCGTTGTTTGCTTTGGTCCGCTATTGCGCATTCCAAGCTACCCCGCACGGTCAATTGTCATGGAAACAATTCTTGTAACAATGGTATCCATGACAATTAAGCGTTAGTTAGCTTAATTGGGAACATAGGATTGGGAATTAAATCCGTAATTAACTCTTTCTTAAGATAATGAATGGTCCACCTTTCGTTACACATATCTTTTTATTACACTTGTTCAAAACGAAGTCAAATGCGTGTGACACCAAGGTTCTGGACCGAAACTCGGTCCCATATACGTCACTAGTTCCTCTTCCCAATTCAGGTACTACAATATTTGTGAAAGACCCTGTACATACAAGAAGTTAAAATATTTAAAATAAAGATAAAAATGATATTGTATAAAATGAATGTAGATTTTTAAGGAAATTTCAATCGTATGCAATGAAAGATTTCAGATTTTATTTTTTAATTTTGTAATAATTTTGAATTATTTTTGCTACACCAGCACCTCCTTTTGGCAATCCCCTTTACTAAAAATTCGCCAACAGCGACAACCGATGCCAGTGTGATTTCGCCTGCCCTTTGGTGTGTGTTGTAATGGCTTCTGACAATGGTGTTAATTGTGATTAATTTAAAATTGTGGTATATTTTCGAAAAGCCGTGTTGCAGAAAAAATATTGGCGTTTAATTCCTTAACGTATGAGAATCTTCGAATAGGTGAGAACCTTTTGTAAAGTCTATTGAGGTTAATTAAATAAATTTTTATTTTAAGAACTTCCTCCATAAAAGATCTTTTAAGATTAGGTGGTTAGGACAATCTGACGTTTTCAATGCCAAACTCGATGAAATTTGTGTGTTTTTGTGATGAATTTGGTTTTCTCCTGCCTAATTCTTTGTTGTATTCTTTCTAGGACCACCCTCCCACAACCAAGTTGGCCTTTCTGAGTTTTGATGATTTCATGTGTTTTCCAGAATTGATTGACAAGTGCTGAGACTGATTATTAATTATATTATTGTATTATGGCTACTGCTGTTCAAAAGAATGGCATGAAGCCTCTTTCAAACGGTAACAGTTTAATTGTACACCACGATGTCCAGGACATACAAAATATCACGAACTTATCACCTTATTCAATAGTAGAACAATGCAAAGAAGGTTACACCGAAGTCAAACAGTGCTTGGATAATTATTCTACGGTAGAAAATTATGAACAAAAATATAATCAAGTGGAAGGAGACATACAACAAACCGAAGCAGAACCTGAACCTGAAATCGATATAGTCATCAACAATGTAGTGTGTAGTTTTAGTGTACGATGCCATTTAAATCTACGTGAAATCGCATTAAGTGGTATGAATGTTGAATATCGGCGTGAGAATGGTATGATTACGATGAAGATAAGAAGACCCTATACAACTGCCAGTATTTGGTCATCGGGAAAAGTGACTTGTACAGGTGCTACTAGCGAAGATCAGGCAAAAATTGCAGCCCGTAGATTTGCACGCTGCCTTCAGAAATTAGGGTTTAATGTGCGTTTCAATAATTATAGAGTTGTTAATGTTCTTGGAACATGTTCGATGCCTTTTGCTATTAAAATTAATTCATTCTCTGAAAGACACAAAGAAGCCGAGTAAGTATACAATATTATTAATTTTATTTATTAAAAGTAAAAGATAATAAAATAAGAAAGGAAGGTCAATAAACTTTTAAAGGGTGTTTGTTAATCACTTATTTGAAAGTAAATAGTAATTCCATCTTTCTTTTTATAGTTACGAGCCGGAATTACATCCAGGTGTCACTTATAAATTAAAAATTCCCAAAGCTACTTTAAAAATATTTTCTACAGGCAGTGTCACCGTAACTGGTAAGTTACGTTATTTAATTACAGTGCATGTGAAATATTTATTAAACTCTAGGACATCATTTTAATTCTTATTGTTAGTTTAATTCAGCAGTTGGTAAAGTGGATCCCTATGGGGCTAATTGTCAAGGGTCCAAAATGTTGGGCCAAGAGGTAAACCATGTAGGAAGTTTGATGTACATAGCCCTGGTAGTCTCTGGGAAGTCTGGGTAGTTTAGTGTACACAGTTTTTTTACCGTGGTTTATCCCTTGCGTTAGCCTCGGTTTATATTACTGACCATGTAATTTTTTATGTATACCGTCTATCTATAAAACACCCCCTTAATTATTAATTTTAGAGCCAACTATCTGTATTGCAGATTTACAGTAGTGCAAAAGAAACTTCAACGATAGTTCCATATGTGATTTACTCGAAAAGTTATTCAATTTAAAATGTACCTCTAAAATCTAAATAGTTACAACTCTTCAAAATTAAAAATAAAAGTTCCACCTAATTTTAGGATTGTATTAGGGGGGGGGGCTCCCTAACTGAAGCTTCATGGTTCCATCAAGGCGCCTCCTGAAGAGTGTTGCTATAGGTACAAAATTTGGTTGAATGTGAAAAACATTCTAGCAGTAGTGTACCCCTATAGCAAAAGAAACATTTATTTTCCTTATAAAAAGATTCTTACTTTGTTCATTAACAATGTGTTTTTTCTTTGTTTGATATGGTATGGTCCCTTAGGATGTCATTCAAGAATATTAATAATAAAGTTGCTATAAGCTCTGGCCTTTTTGGTAGATCGGACAGTATAAGTACCAATCAAATAATATATATTAGTTGAATGGGATTCCCCAAAAAATTATTGATGAAATTGGGGTCTTTGGGTTACCCACTGACGTTTAACAAGTAAAATATTATTTTGTTTTACTGGACTATGATTTCAAAAATATTTATTGGTGTCAATGAAGTTTTATTAGGTTCTGATTCAGTTTATTATGATCATACTCGATTGTTTAGATTTTTACATTAGGTACTAGGTTCTAAAGTTAAAGAAAATAATGTTAAAGTCTAATTGATTCATGATTAATATTTTTGCAGCTGTTGTTTAGGAGATTCGTGAGATATTTACAACAATTTCTACAATATGGCCTAAATAATCAGTTTCTTGAATATACAGTGTGTCCACGGATTGAGTGCATATAAGGTGTAAATGACAAATTTTTTTAGAGTTGAATCTTCATGTTCTGAGGATCGCTCCTGCTTAGTCTTAAACTAACATATTGAAAAAATGAGCCAAATCAATTAATATGCAGGGTGTTTTCTTGGTCGAAATCTAAAAATTAGTCAAGAGTAAACTGTCTTTATTTTAGCAGATATAACAAAAATGTATTAGAAAAAGTTATTTAGAATTAAAAGTTATTGAAGATTTTCAATTTTTATACAAATCAGCCTACTTTGATTTTTTTTCATCAAAATCCAATACTTTTGAACTCATGTTTGTAACAAATAAGGTTTAGTATTTTTTTAATAAATAATTATTTGTTTTTCAAGTACTTTGTTTAATCACTCTTCATGCATGGGTCATTAAAACCATAAAAACCATAAAAAATCTCATGTTGATGAAAAAAATCAAAGTAGGCTGATTTGTATAAAAATTGAAAATCTTCAATAACTTTTAATTCTAAACAACTTTTTCTAATACATTTTTGTTATATCTGCTAAAATAAAGACAGTTTACTCTTGACTAATGTTTAGATTTCGGCCAAAACAACACCCTGTATATTAATTGATTTGGCTCATTTTTTCAATATCTTAGTTTGAGACTAAGCAGGAGCAATCCTCAGAACATGAAGATCCAACTCTAAAAAAAATTGTCATTTACACCTTATATGCACTCAATTCGTGGACACACTGTATGTTATTGTAAATATAAGATTATGTAACTTGGTGGATACAGCAGCTTATTGATGATTATTATTATATATTATTATTGATTACAACATGAGGAATCCCAGGTTTGATTTTTCAGGGAATTTTTGGTCTTTAGGTTTACTCAGCCTCAAATAAATATCTGGAGATAATCCACTTATCCACCATAATATCTTTTTTATAATTCCATCAGACTCAAATAATAATAACAGCTGTAATTGTATTTTCCAAAGGTTTTATAAAGCTAGAAAAAAAAATTAAAGGAATATTTAAACTTGGTCTTGTGGTTGTGTACGATTCACTAAACAAATCAAAACACTATTTAGATTATAAGCTCTGCTTCCTTGTCTGATATACAGTTCAGTAAATTATGCATACCATAGAATGCTTACTAAACCATATCTCTATGCAAATGACTGCACATTATCTTAAGTGACTTCACTTAAAAAATAATTCTTGTGTCATTGTAAAATAAATGATGATTTAAAATAAAATGAAGCAGTAGAAGTGAAATCTGATTATACAGTGAGCACCAAAAGTATGGAACATACCAAATAAAACCGAAATGAATGTTTTTTTCTAAAAATCCCGAAACACGTCAATTTTCTTTTTTAAAAATACACATTGGAATGTCAAAATAATTTTCCGGCCTTCATTTGTTTGTAAGTGATGACGTCATCAGTATTTTTTTAAAATGTCAACCCCCATTTTTTTTTCGCGTTTTTGATACATCTTTTAATTGCTTAAATGACAGTATAAAAATATTGATACCTTACATAAGAAAATTTTCGAGAAATAAATTATTTAATGTTTAATAAACACATTCTTAACAAATGTTGAACATGGTTTAATGGTATTAGTATTGATAAAAGAGAATCAGAGGTACCAAGAAACAAACGCCCGTAATCTAAACAAATGCCCAATTGTCAAATATTCAGAAATGTTAATTGTCATTTACTTGTAATAATTAACATCAGCTTCATAAATCGGATATGGCTCATTTAACAATTACAAGTAAACGACAATTAACATTTCTGAATATTTGACAACTTGTGGGCACTTGTTTAGATTACGGGCATTTGTTTCCTGGTACCTTTGATTCTCTTTTATCAATACTAATACCATTAAACCATGTTTAACATTTGTTAAGAATGTGTTTATTAAACATTAAATAATTTATTTCTCGAAAATTTTCTTATGTAAGGTATCAATATTTTTATACTGTCATTTAAGCAATTAAAAGATGTATCAAAAACGCGAAAAAAAAATGGGGGTTGACATTTAAAAAAAATACTGATGTCGTCATCACTTACAAACAAATGAAGGCCGGAAAATTATTTTGATATTCCAATGTGTATTTTTAAAAAAGGAAATTGACGTGTTTCGGGATTTTTAGAAAAAAACATTTATTTCGGTTTTATTTGGTATGTTCCATACTTTTGGTGCTCACTGTATAAATAAATGAGTAATAAATAATTAGTTATTCTAGGAGAAATAATGTTTGCAACATAATTTTATTTGAAACAATTCCAATTTTTAATTAATTAACCTGTTTCTAATATTGTTGGAAGTTCTTTCACCTGAAGTCATCCAAACATAATCAGCAACTTGAGATTTTAGATTGTTACTTTGAGTAATAAATAATTTAGTGATTGATTGTTGAAGTATTTTGTGCCAAGAATTAATGATAGGTTAAATGAACTTTGAAATATCAAGCGAATTAGTTAAATTACACATGCAGACATGTGTCTTATCTAAAAAAAATTATGATTCATAATAGAAAATGTTATAAATTTTCAAGATCTTTCGTTTGCAACTATTGCTCGCAATATGCATGTTTTGAGAATAAAAAAATCAGAAAATTTCTTGAAATTTAATTTTCTTGTTTATGTCAATGCATATGAAAGTGGTGGGTAGGACTATATTCTTTGTCAACACCCAAAAGGTACAGAAGAACACACAACGCCTAATTATTCTAAATTTTTCCCACAAAATCTAATGTGTGTAAACCACCAAATATCTGTAAAGATAGATGCCTAAAACGCGAGATTGATAATGAATAAATTGTGCTTTGGCTAAACTTTTCATAGTTTATTTACTTTAGTGTCTGTTGCTGTAATTTTAGCATTTTTATGCATTTGTGAGCACATTGGGTGGGTGTTCTGAAGACATTCAGAATTGGGCAATGTGATCATGTTGGGCATTGTGTCCCTCTGCACCATAAAATGTTATGACTATCTCGGTGTCCAAAGAGTGCATGCATAGGGATCTTGTAAACCATAGGAGATAGAGATTCGGTTAAATGAGAAGAAATGTTCAGCGTATTTAGGACTACTACGATCACGATTTAAATTCTATAAATTTTGCGCAGTTTTCAGTACAAGCTGAAAAATATTAAATTTTTAGTTTTCTATTTCCCTGTGTAATTTGATTATTGTAGCCAATAGCGTAAAATTGGTTGGTTTGGCTCCATTAACAACAGAGCTATACACAAAAAACTATTCTAGACCACTGAAAAAAATATTTTTCATGGCCCACTATGAAAAAATCTTTTTCCAGTATTGGGAATAAATATTATTTATCAATGGTGGCGCTGCGGTCAACAATTTGTGACGTCAGAAATGGGTAAGATTTTGACATTGACATTTCCCTTGCTTTATTCGCCACTTAACGTTCTCGATCCTGTTTATAACAAGCGAACGTCCCGCTTTAATCCCGCTTCTGACGTCACACGGTTAGTTACTATTGTAGCCACCAGAGGGCGTATCGTTAATATTTATTCCCTATAACTCCTCTATTTTTCAAGACAAATCAACTGCGCAAAATGTATAGAATTTAACAAAATCTCTATGTTTACAAGATCCCCATGCTTGTGTTCCTTATCTTGGACAATCTATCCTGTATACAGGGTGTCCCAAAAACAAACGGCCGTGTCGGTATCCGCTTGTCACTGATAGCCGAGGAATTCTTTGGCCGTGCGGACTGTACATACATACATACAGTATTGCTTACTTTTTAAAATTTAATTCCTAGTCATTTCCAAATAAATGAAAAAAAGATCGATATTGTTTACAACTTTCAACACCTTGTATTTCGGTAACGAAGCATTTGCGGACCCATGTTAATAGGAACCTTTCCTCTTATTTTCATGAAACGAACATGCCCTGAACTGGAGGCTGTTTCTTTTTGTGACACCCTGTATAGTATTCAGGTTCTAATAATATCTTTGAATTAAAAATTTTCATTGAAAGATTAACAAGTTGGCTAAATTACTTGTTGATTTCTTAGCTCCAAGTGTGGCAGATGTGCAAGCAGCAATTGAACATATCTTCCCGCTTGTATACGAATTTCGCAAAGAACGTACACCGGAAGACTTGTCTGCACTGCAGGCTGCCAAAAAGAGACGTCTAGGAGCAACAGCTGAAAAAGAAGTTTTCGAGATTCCTAGCAAAGTTGAAAGAGAAGAAGACGAATCAGAATGTGAGACTGAGGAAACGTGGTAAAGTTTGTTTGGTGTTGCTGCCACTGCCATGAAACTTAGTGCGCAAGCAGACTTAATTTTCGTGAAAGCAATTATTGACATTTATTGATGTTTTCATTGTTTTTTTTTAATGTTGAGTTTATGGTTTTGTGATTATTATGATGTACCTAATTGTTTAGACCGGTTTATAGGTACGTGGACGAATACTTTCGATCTGATTAACGTAATACTTTTATTCGTTTAGTATGTAACGGATGCTTGGATTTACATGTAATAAGGCAAATGTTATGCTTCTAATGCCTATGCTACCTGCCCAATGATATAGCGTTTTATTTTTTGTTTTGTTATTTTTATAAATTTTGTATTTTATTTTAATAATTGAACTTTTGTTAACGGTAGTAAATTTTAAACAATTAAAAGTGCTCTTTTCTAAATAATGTAAGCCTGTGGCAAAGTAGCGAGTATGAATTGTAAATGTGCCTAATAAGCATTGAGATATTTGTCCTATATGCATTTCTGATCATCCCATTATTTGATTTGTTTTTATGGAAAAAATTTCCACTCTGTTTTCGGTTTTACTTCTAAGTTTATTTTATTTTCAAAACCATGAACTCGATGAACATTATTTATGCACTGTTACTAGTTGATAGTATCATTTTCATGATTATTTAACACAATTCATTATTTATTGTTACATTGTATCTAACGTACACACATAGAGCTGTTAGACTGAGCATATTAAACTACTCGATATTATTTGTGATTATATTATGAATTCTTAAGAGTGTTTTTGTTCATCATAAAGTTGTAAGGTTTTGCAACTATGTACAAAGAATGGAAAGCCTTACACAGGGTTATATTAAAACACTGTGCTATATCATAGTTCTTATGAGAATGATATCTAGAATATTTCAATTTTTTTTTCTCAAAGTAATGTTTTTTTTAATGTCTTAAGGACTATGTTATACCATGGTTCTTATTAGAATGTAGTATGTTACTGATTCTATTTATTTCTGGTTATTTTTTGAAACAATCCCTGAAGCAGTTTAAGATTGTTAATTTTTATTGTAAATATTTTTATTTCAGACTATGAGTCACCTTGATTTAAAAAAAAAATTAGTAACCGTCCTGCTGTTACAATCCAAGTTTCTTTTAGACACATATGGAAATAAATTTCCAAAATTAAAAAAATATCTAAACAATCGCCCTTTTTAACTCCAGTAATGAAAGTTTTAATTAATTTCAATCATATGTTATGTTGTTTTTTTTTTTGGCAATTTTTATTGAATAATTTAGACAATTAATGAGGGATTTTAGTCTAAATCATTGTTATTTTTTTATTTATTTTTTTTGTGGTGTATGATTAGAGTTAAAACAAAACTTTCAAATATGTGGGTCTTAAAACTATTAGGGCAATAATAAAAGGGTTATACCGGGTGACACAGAAACCTGGGACAACCTTGTTTTTTTTATCCGATTTAAATAAATGTTTGTATACGTTATATACACATAAGAACTTATAATTTGAACTGAATGTTCATAATCTTTCATTTACGGTTTTGCCGGAAATGACCCTAACTTTCTTATTTGAAATGGAACACCCTGTATATTTTTTATATTTCAATTCAGGATTAAATTCTACGTATAATAGAGTCAAAATATTGCAGTTTTGAGAACTTCCAAATTTTTAATTTCAAAAATACGTTTTAATTCTAGAGTGCCATGACTTACTGAATTTTGTTCATATCATTGCCGCTTACTTTTCTAAAACTGTTTTACATTATAAAAGGTGGATAACTAGATGACTAGAGCCTTTCAAAGTTGGAAAAACCATTTTTCCCTGAATAACTTCTTTTTTTCAAATGGAGAGGTTGAAGGACACTGATGTATTAACGCATTTTTTTTGCTGATAACGATGTGCATCACTTGATGTTTCTTTTAACAATTATTCAAGTAAATCAAAGTTATGTAAAATATTCTGTATTTTTTTCAACTGTTTGGGAGAAAAAGAAGGCCATGAAAATGATTTTTCCAACTTTGAGAGATTCTAGCCACCCAGTTATTCACTTTTTATTATGTCAAACAGTTTTAGAAAAAAAAAACAGCAAGGATATGAACAAAATTTAGTAAGTCAAGGCACTCTAGAATTAAAGCGTATTTTTGAAATTAAAAATTTGTAAGTTCTCAAAACTTAATATTTTTATTAATATAATATAATATTTTTTATTAATATGATAACACTATTATACGCAGAATTTAATCCCGAGTTGAAATATACAAAAATATACAGGGTGTTGCATTTGAAATAAGGAAGTTGGGAGTCATTTCTGGCATATTTGTTCGTTTGCCTATTCTAAACTGCTTCCAACAGGAAACAAACAACATGCTATCTCTTTTTAATGCATCAATGCTGTATCTAGCCATCCTTTTCTGTTTCCTGTTTGGAGCAGACAACGAACAAACCTATTCAGTTCAAATTATGAGCTCGTACATGTATGTGATGCATATAAAAATTTATTTCAATGGATTAGAAAATAAAATATAACAGGGGTGTCCTGTGTGACCGGGTATAATAATAGTTTAGATAGCAGCCTGGAAAAACCGAGGTTTATTAAAAATGTTGCTTATGGGATTCCCGTAATTCTGTCAATGTATACCTTAGTATGTAGCTTGGAATCTCCTAATGTTGAAAAATCCATTGCATGTTTACTAGCGGTATACAAGATATTGCTTCATAGGAATCTCAGAACGTTGAAAATATTTAGATTGTATGTCTATACTTGACTTTGGAAATTTTCATTCGATTGTAAAGAGTCTGTCTTGTATGATACTCCTGAAAAAAGATTGAAATATTGATTTTATTCAGTTTTAAGGTTGATTGGTTTGTAATGGCAAAAGTATGGTTGCTAATGCAGGGTGAAAAGTTGAGTACTATTTCTAACTATATCTACAGTAAACGAACTACTGCCTGTAAGCTTTTTGCTAGCATAATTATAGAATTGTATAGATGGAAAAAAAGTTTTTTTTCAGATTGTGAGTTTTAAAAATATGTCCTTTAAGGTTTTTATTTTGTGCAAAATTTAAAATAAATTTTATATTAAAAAAGTTTTAATTTTTTTGTTGCCAAAAGCACATTTATTAAAATTTGTACAGTCTTTAGTATAAAAATATAATAATAAATATCCTTAAATCACTGCAGTTTTCTTATAATAATAATAATAATAATTATTATAAAAAGAGAAACAAAAAATTGGCCAGTTTAGTACATGTCAATAAAATGACTGTGACGATATTCACAGCTCTATGATAAAATTAGTGTAAATGGTAGTAATCGTTCATTGTGGCAATACTGTGCTAAAGTTTATTATTCATTAGGTTTCTTCAATGTCTAAGTGGATATATATTTACACTTATTGCCTATATTTTTAAGTTTAGGTATGAAAAAAAAGTAAAATCGAAATAGTGCGTTGTAAGTATTCTTTAGTAGCAAAAATTTAAAGATTTCATAAACCATTAAATAAATTCCATCAATTTAAGCACTTTAGTAGTGAAATTTAAGTCTTTGAATGTAAATTTAAGTAAAGACTCAAATGTGGGCCTAGTATGATGTCAATTCCATGTTTTAAAGTGCAGGCCTGATGCAACTATTTGTATTCTACTTTGTATTATATATTATTTACGCAAACTTATTGTTTTAGCTTCATGCTTTTTAACCATTTCTTTACTTAACGAAAGCTTTTTTTATAAGCATCTTAAATTATATCTATGCCAAATTGTAAAAATATTAGATCAATTTTTGTCGATTGTAACTTCCACCAAGAAAACTAGCTTGTACCTAGGATTAATAAAAAAAACAATGTTGTTCATACCTTATTATTTAAATTTTTTTGTTAATACTTTTTATATACTACTAAAAAAAATATGGACATTGTGTAACATTTGTGTGTAATAGTTGTAGTCACTTTAAGTAATACCGTAATACCTAGAAAAAGCAATTTTCAATCCCTCTGCGCCTTATCTTTCAGATAAATAAGTGTATAATAATGAATGAGTAATAAGATAGATCTGTGTTATTGTAAATATTATTTTTTATTGTAAAAATGCAGAAATAAAAAATCAAAAGCCTTTTTATTATTGGATCAAAAGAATACTTGAACTTTCTGCATTTTTGCAAACATTTCCTGTGGAATACTAACAGCACTGGTATGTTTTGATTCGATTGTATTGTTCCCTGGAAACACTGAGGAACGAGTTATTTTTTGTTTGAACATGTTTATTCTCAGGTTGACTACATTAGCATATCCTTTCAGTCAAAAATTTCTTTGACTCGCTTGGAATTAAATTTTTTTTCTGGGAATTTAATTCAGTTTACCTCGGTGTTCTTACAATAAATCGTCCAATTGTATCTTTGTTCCTTATGGATGTTACATGTGTAATTAATGTGTACCAAAAATTTGAATTAGTTACTAGTTTGAATGAGTATTTTATTTCTTTCTTATATTTAAGAGAATGCTTGTTTTTGATTTATTTTCATTTGTCAAGTGTAATTCACATATATTTAATAAAGTTTTGTCTTTTGTTCATTTTTATTGTTTTATTTGGTAATACAAAGTGCATATATTGAACAACTGAAGAAAGTACTTGATGTGGGCTAGTTGCGCGTTAATATCTTTAAATAGAAACGCAGTGAAAACCATGGAAGGTAGGTGAAATAAACATAAGATCAAAGTTAAATTCCCTGAAGGTTTATTTAAGATTAATAGTTTGGACCTGGGAACTGTCAAGATTTTATGTCGCAATACATTTAACGGTTCCTAAGACCAAACTAGTATCGTTAGACATATGCTTTCAAGAAGTTTCTTATAGGAAATTGTATTTTCTACAACTTTGGTCTTATATTATTTTCATGTATCTTGCACGGTTTTTGCTGCGTTGCAATTTTAAACCAGCATCGCTTGTTTATGGTAACTTCAAACGGTGCTCAGGCCCAAATTATTAAAGTTAGACGTACGCTTCCCTGGAGGTTCTTGTAGGAAATTTTATTTTCTAGAACTTTGGTCTTATGTTATTTTCATGTATCTTGCGCGGTTTTTGCTGCGTTGCAATTTTAAACCAGGGTCGCTGGGTTATGCTAACTTCAAACGGTACTCAGGCCCAAATTATTAAAGACATAACCTTTCCTGAAGGCTCTTGTAGGAAATTTTATTTTCTAAAACTTTGGTCTTATGTTATTTTCAGCTATCTTGTGCCGTTTTTGCTGCATTTAAATTTTAAACCAGCATCGCTGGTTTATGCTGACTTCATACAGTTCTCAGGCCCAAATTATTAAAGTTAGACATATGCTGTCGGAGTTTTTTGTAGGAAATTTTATTTTCTACAACTTTGTTATTTTCATGTATTTTGCGCGGTTTCTGCTGCGTTGCAATTTTAAACCAGCATCGCTGACTTATGCTAACTTCAAAAGGTTCTCGGGCCCAAATTACTGAAGTTAGACATACGCTTTACCGAGTTACATATAGGTAATTTTATTTTCTACCACGTTGGTCCTATAGTATTTTATCCCATCTTGCGCGGTTTTCGTTGCATTTCAATTTAAAGCATTTCGGAAAAAACATGAAAAAATATTTATAATACTTATTTTATTAAATATATTAAAGGGAAATATAAATTGTATAATTATATCCATATATTAAATAACAATGTTACACCACGTTACACAGTCAAACTTCCAAATAGTGAACTTTTTATTGCTAGTACGGATATGTATATTTGGCATGGCAATTTTCAGCCAATATTCTACCGCTACACAGGGTTGAATGTCATATTTTCTATGTTGGATAAGACAATTTGAGGTAAATAGATCAGTAGAAATATTAGGTATATAGGAAACATATAAAACAATCACCCCGAATAGTCCCCATTTGATAGGCAGGGGATTCCCACTAAATTGTTAAAAATTACAATCCCGATGGAAGTGTTATCAAGAATAAATATGGGCCAGAATAATACTTTAGAATGGATGTTCAAAAATATACAGAAGAACGAGATAAACAAATATGTATGTCGTTCAAAGGTTCAACTTTTTTTGTTACAATTATGAAAGTTTAACTGTGTATGCTTAGAAAAGTTTAAAGAAGAAATAATGTTATATTTTCTAATTACTTTGAAAAAGATATACTATAAAATGTATAATACTACATGAATAAAACAATTTAGCGACTTCTAAAAGATTAGAATACGAAAATAATTATGACACAAATAAGAAGCCTTGATATAAATATTACAACTACCATCATATATTAATTTTTAAATTGACATTAACATGGATTATACTATAGATTTCTCACAAGAATATTTTATAAAAATTAGACAAGTACTAAATATGTTAATCAAAAAGTATATGGACGTCCTTGGTTTGAACATAGTCAGCAGGTACTTTCTTTTTGTTATCTACTTCGTACTTCAGTTCTGGGTAAGCAGACAACACAGCTTGGCATATTTCTTTATTTTGACTTTCAGCTGCTCTGTGTAACACAGTCTTACCATCGCTGTCTTTTAATTTACCATTAGCTTTGTTTTCTAGCAGGAACTTAACAATATGTGCTTTATCTGAAAGTATAAAATATTTTGAATGTAACCGTTTTAAAAATATATTTATTAAAATGGACTTTGTGATTTCGCTCTTAAGATTGATAATCACAAAACTAAAGTGATTGCTTTGCTTTAGACAGGTACAGGCTTTATAGATACAGCCGCCAGATTAAAGTGACTATAAGTACATATAATATTTATCTAATGTACAAATTAAATAAAAATGTAATACCTTCCTATTGTTGCTGGATGCTATAAATATCTGGTTATTTTTAAAATCTACTATTTAATAAAAATATATTATAATATCACCTGCTGAACACGCACGATGTAGGGCAGTAGCATGACCAGATTTGGTAATAGAATCAATATTAGCTCCACGTTGCAGTAATAATTTGCATATCCCTAAATGACCATTCCTTGCAGCATAATGTAATGCTGTATAGCCAGCTGAATCCCTTTGATCAGCCTCAATCCTTTGATTTAATAATTTTTCCACCTTTTCTATATCTCCGGATTGTGCAGCATACCAGATTCCACGTTCAAAATCTAATTCGTCCAATGATTGGTACACATTTGATTTAGTAGAGTGTCCTCCACATATGTGATCCTGTTGACCATGAACATGCTGACAACTGGACATGATTGATCACTATGTAGTAAACAATACTGTTGCTTCAATAAAATCAAATACTGCTACACAGAGAACTTATTTTTCTAAATATCACGTTGCATTGTCCAAACAACTTCAGCTTCTCCAGTGGTTCCGACTACTCGATATCCCAACTGACCCAATGCATTAATAACATCAACCGGAGCAGCCTTTACTAAAATTCCATTAATTATTTCTTTTCTGTAATTATGAAATCGTTTTGTTAATGCAGATTCTTCCTCTTTGGTTAAACCAAACACAGCACTGTCAGCAGCATGCAGTGACGCTTTCACAGCAACATATGCATGCATACCAGACGACATTAATAAACTTGCAGGTATTTCCATGCTCGACTTAAAAAACAATCACTGTGTTAAGTTAAGCTTCCTCGCTTGCCTTAATTTGAGGATCAGCAACAACAACCGGTTCAGGTTCTGCGAATTCTCTTCGCATCGTCCACATATACTCGTTGTAATCTTGTTTAACACTCGTTGAAGACGATGCGACTACTTTATAACCCAAAACTTCCAAAGCCGTTAGTATAACACAAGGGTGTTGCATGTATACAATAGTGGAGTCGTCACAATAACCTCCACTTGCAAATCTTTTTAACTGGTCAATATCGGTAGCTTTCAAACCAGAGACAAGTACCCGCCACGGGGATTTTGCGCCATAAGAAGCGAGATTACCTCGGACCAGAATGTAAGGCATTTATCTAAGATAAACGACTTTTACGTCTTACCTATTATTTTTACACCTGTTGGTTACTCAAGCTCGATAACATAACATGTTGATTAGATAAGGTTGAGGTTGAACGTCAAAAACGACATCTGTCACACTTTTATGGATTTTGATGATGGTAGGTTATGGATTTTTAGATAAAAAATTTAAAATGCGGAAAGCTCTTTACAGGAATTGGGGTCAAGTATTTACTGGAAATCATGAAGAAACTAGAATGGAATAAAAGAGAGATAAGAACATTGAACAAGCTCTAGGCCCCAAAATATTAAAATATTTCTGATTTAAATGAAGGTAACTTATAATATTTTTTTCTAAATTCTGAATTTATTTCAAAGTGTTCAATATCCCTAATAGTGTGCATGGTTCACAAGCTTTACTTTGCTGTATTACGTAATGTTTATGAAAATCAGCTGTCTTCTGTGGTTGTCTGTGGTATGCACTTTGTAACATCCGTAACATCACAGTCAAGGGCAAGGGCCAATAATAAGCTACCCCACAGGTTTACCAAGTCTGGGGCTTGTTAATTTATTACTTTTCAAGACATATTTTATCGATTAGGAGTGTTCTAGGTCGGGAGTGAAGGAAAGCTATTGATACCTCCACAAGCATGGTTTACTGAGGAATACAAAAACAACCTTGAGAACTTCCAGAATCTGTTGTTATCATCAATAATTAATATTCATCATGCAGAACGTAATAAACAGTGTTAAAGGCACTGCATTAGGAGTTGCAGAATATTTAACACCAGTATTGAAGGTAAATAAATTATCTGCATAAGCATAAAAGTAAATCAATTATCTTTAGGAATCAAAATTTCGTGAAACTGGTGTACTTACCCCGGAAGAATTTGTAGCTGCAGGGGAGCACTTGGTACATCATTGTCCCACCTGGCAATGGGCATCAGGGGATGAATCCAAATCAAAAGCATATTTACCAAAAAATAAGCAATTTCTCATAACTCGTAATGTGCCATGTCCGCGAAGATGTGAACAAATGGAATACTCAGAGGAACTCCAATGCATTATTGAATCTGATGATGCTGATAATGGTTGGGTTGATACTCATCACTACGATACCTCATCCACTGGCTTAGAAGATAAAGTAACCGAAATGTCTTTGGATAATACAAAAGTTTGAAAAATTGAGATTGGATATGTTTCAAGTTTTATATTTGTAATATTACAGGCAGAAAGTATGGAAGATGCAGTATTAAATGATGATAAAAGTGATGAAGATAATGAGGATGATGAAGAAGCAGCAGATATGGAAGAATTTGAAGAAAGTGGAATGCTTGAAAATGAGGAAGTATGTAATTAAATGTTTGAAGAAGTCCACTTATTTAAATGAATTTTTCAGGCAACAGTTGTACAGGCACCACCAGAAAAGGATATTAAAGGTGCTGCAGATGAGGGTGAAATTATACATACCCGTACATACGACTTACACATTACTTATGATAAATATTATCAAACGCCCAGATTATGGTTAACAGGATATGATGAGGTAATGGTTTTTACAGTTTTAGAATACTGATTAGATTGTTTTAAAACTTTTAACCAGTTTTGTTAAAATTATTAAGTTAAAAAATTGCATGCACAATTTGGCAGATTAGGGCCTCCATTCATCGAAGTCCATAATACAAATTAATATGTAGGGGTAAACCATATGGGAAGTTTGGTGTACTCACGTGGGTAGTCCTGGGAAGTGCAAGTAGTCGTTCACAATGTTTTACCCTTTGAATAATCTTTATAATGTAATTCGTTGTATTTTTTCTGTTTAGAACCATAAGCCGTTAACTGTGGCTCAGGTATACGAGGATGTAAGTAAAGATTATGCTATGAAGACTGTTACAATGGAAGTCCATCCACACTTAAGTGTTCCACGAATGGCATCAGTACATCCATGCCGGTAAATTATAAAAAAAATTTCTTGATGCGTTTTATGTAACGGTGTTCATTTTTAGTCATGCAGAGGTAATGAAAAGTATCATCGAAACTGTGACTGAAGGAGGAGGTGAATTAGGGGTCCATATGTATTTAATAATATTTTTGAAATTTATGCAGTCCGTTATTCCTACAATAGAATATGATTATACTCAAAACTTTACAATGTAAGTTAAAATTCCAATAATGTGGAAGTTCACTCATGTTTCTCTTTCAATGAATGGCTTTTACTATAATTTATATTATTTTCAAATTTATTTTCTTACAAGGCTTATATAAGTGATAAAATCATAATGTTATATGAACAAGTACCTATCTATAATAGGTGAATAAATTATGTATACATTTGTCCTAATTTTTTAAAAAATCTACTAAAAGTTTACATTAAAATTATGGCTCATTATATGCTAATAATATATTTTAAAAGTTAAATATTTAAAAAAACGTCAATAAATTAAATATTTAAGTTTTAAGCCATAGCTAAATATTGAGGATTAATACTTTCATCGTTGTACGTAGCAACAAGACAAATATTTTGCCCATCTTCCGTTAAAAATTGTATACCATTATCCAGTTTATGATTATTTTCATTTAAAAGCTGTATATTATTGTCTAACAATTCTGCATTTGATGCAGTTTCAACTTGAGTCTTCGATTTCTAAAATGCATAAGTAAATATTTTTTCCACACACAATTTTTATATTAATACGAACATTATTTATGATTTTTTCATTTTTTGTTTTATTCTCCTCGGTTGTTGTCGCACCTGCTTCAGAAACTACAGTTTTTCCTTCTTGTATACTAAGTCCTAATGGTACTATTGCTCCATCAGGCATTAAACCTTGTATAGTTTGATTACCTTCCTCCATAGTCGTTACAACTTTAATTTGTTGTCCATCTAAAGTTGTTAAACTTAAAACGCTACCATCTTCATCCATAACTTGTTGCATAGACTGCAAGGAAGCAGGGCAAATAAATCCATGCATATTATTTCATTAGAAAAAAATACCTGATACTGTGCAAGGGAATCTGGTAAAGTTGAAGAGCTTAAAAATGCATCATCAGTTAAAGCATCCGCTTCATTTTCATTTGTAACTGAATCCATTGGGTCCATAATATGTACCAATGTTTGCAACTGACTATCATTTGAATTTGTATCTTGATAAGTAAGATACAATACTTGATTTTCCCCTACTCAATAAAAAGTTTAATTCAAGTTAATTTTATTTGCAAAACCTTACCTTCACCTGAAGACGAAATAACTTTAATGTTTCTAGGTTTGGTAGGTGTTTTATTGAATTTTAAATTACCGTGTATTCTTTTATGTTTCGTTAAATTGGAACAGTCTGCAAAACCTTTACTGCATATATCGCAAACATATGGTTTTTCGCCTGTATGCAGCCGTTCGTGTTTTTTTAAAGCCCATTGTTCAGTAAAGCCTCTAAAGCACTAAAACAAAATATGTAATTATTGGGTAAATTTGTAAAAACAAGGGATTTACTTGTTGGCATTGGTATGGTCTTTCATTTCGATGCCTTCTTGTATGGCACTTCCACGTATCTTTATGTAAGAATGTTTTGGAACAATATTCACATCTCCATGGTCTTTCACCTGTATGTCTTTTTATATGCAATTTAAATTGAGATGAGGTGGTAAATTTACGACCACAATGGTCACAACAGTACGGTTTTTCTCCTAAAATGGATTAATATTGGATACCAATAATAAACATTTATTTTACACAATATAGAGCAATGATAAAATAGTTAATTTCCCTGAAAAGTGGGAAGGCATGCTTAAGATTCATAAAAAATTTACTACCATGACCAGGATTTGAACCCAAGATTATTGGATCCAAAAGTAATTGTGTTAATCTTTGTGTCACCCTAGCCTTTACCTAATTCAGGATTTATTAACTGACATTCTCAAGACTAAATGTACTCCTAACGATTTTTATACTAAAATACAATCTTGGTATTTGAAATTGAAACAAAAATGATTTTTGTAATCATTCCGAAATAATTAATTTTCACAACCAACTGTTTTAGTCCAGGAGCTAGCGGTATATTTTAAGACTAATTTCTATCAAGCTGAAATTTTTTTTATGAGCTGGTATGGTTATGTCTGCCAAATGTAGGTGGTCGGCAAAATTGGACCGCGGGACATAAAGCGCCCAGAATTTTTTTGTTTTAAATTATTTTTTGATGAAATTTACAAACTTCAATCAAGCTAATTCCTATTTTGCTCGTTATTTAAGACATTCCGACAACAAAAAATTAACTGTCCGACATAAGAGTCGGAACTGAATCCGTCTCTGCCGTTTGGGGTTCCTATTGTTTTTAAGACATTTAACTTATTACCATCAACCTGATTTTTTTTTTAATAACTATATACTAATTTAACAAACACAAAAATCACCTTGTCCGACAATTTGAGCGGGACAGAAGCACTCTCTGACGTCCTGGATTGGTTAGTTGGCCAATTTTTTTTCTTAGCGCTCTATGTCCCGCGGTCCTATTTTGCCGACCACCTACATTTGGCAGACATAACCATATCAGCTCATAAAAAAAATTTCAGCTTGATAGAAATTAGTCTTAAAATATACCGCTAGCTCCTGGACTATTTCTATTAATCCTAATATTTACCTGTATGGATCCTTTTGTGTTCTGCTAAATTACCCTTTTGAGAAAATGTTTTCATACAAACATCACATTCATATGGTTTCTGACCACTGTGCCAACGAACATGGAGTGTAAGTGAAGTTTTATGGGCAAAAGATTGTCCACATTGCATACAATAATATTTCTTCTCCCCAGTATGAATAGGCATGTGATTTAATAAATTTGCCCTAGTTTTAAAACATGCATTACACATTTTACAAGTATGCGGTCTCTCATCTGAATGGACTAACTGATGGCGTTGTAATAACTGTTTGTGTTTGAAACTCTTATTACATTTATTACAAACAAAACGTCTTCCATTATTATGTTCAGCTTCTCGATGATATACTAAGCTGCTAGGATGATTAAAGACTTTTTTACAAATGTCGCAAGCATATAATTTGTCATTTTTCTCACTGTGTTGTAGCATATGACATTTAAGACTATTTACATAAGGAAATGATTTATCGCATTTATCACATTGGTAGGGACGCTGATTTTCATGTACAGCCTTACAATGAACTTCGAAATTCTGTTTGCAAGAAAAGGTTTTAGTACATAATTCACAAGACAATTTTTCAGGCTCTGATAATCGTGTAAGTTTTGCATGATCATTTTCTTCTTTTTCTTCATTATTTTCGTTTGTAGAATTTATCAAATGTGGTGGTAACTGGACTTGACCCTTAAAAAAATATATAAGTTTTTATCAAGAAATATAAATAATAATAAGATTCGCCTTCTAAGGAGAATAGCAGATAGCAGGTACAGCTGATATTAAATTTAAAACTTTTTTAGTTATTAGGAAGGTCAGAAATATTCCCCAGAGAATAGCCCCCCAGATACTCTTTTAGTAAAGGTAAAGGAACTGAAAAACCACCTTAATACCATGGTGGTACCTGGCAGGCCTGGGAATGGGGCTAATACCCAGGGTACGGTTTTGCAAAGGGGGTCCTACATGCAAACTAATAAAATAAGTTTTATCTTCGAAAGAGTTTTAATTTATATCTTTCTCAGAAGAAGGACTATTGTCAAGGGGTAAATCACATGGGAAGGGTAGTGTTTGGGAAGTGTAGGAAATCTTTCACATTGAGTAGTTTAGTATACACAATTTTTTAACCCTGGTTTACCCTTTGGATATTCTTTTGCCTGCGGCCTGAATTTTCTGTGACCGGACCTACTTTTTGACATTGAACCAAAAGGATTTCTAGCGATTTCTAGCAAACAACACTGTACCCACTATAATAAAAGCCTTGACTTACATAATTATCTAATTTTTCAAAAATTGTGATTCCATTATGTCCAGTTTTCTTCTGGTGTTCTTCTAGAATTGGTTTAGCTTCAGCTTGAACATTACATTCATTTTCACTGCATGTATATTTCATATTTTTATGGAATGATTTATGGACTTCATAACGGCCAAAATGTAAAAATTCTCTTCCACATATTTCACATTCGTACTTTTTCTTTTTTTTTGAAATGGGAAAGTCTAGACATAACATTTTAAAACTAAATAGCATTGGATCAACCTGACTGAACCCCCCTTGTATTGAATATCCATTGTAATGTTACTAAACTAAAAAATTTACTACTTACGTGAACCTTCTCTAGTTTTAATTCGTAATCGTTTAGTATTTTTGTTAATGATAACAAGTTCTCCTAAATCTTCCCCTTCTTTATTTTGTAAATGTCCTATAATTTCGTCACTACCTTTAGAGGAAATTAGCGTTTCTAGTGCAACTTCACCATCAGATAAAGAATCTTCATCAATTACGCCTTCTTCTTTAAATATTCTATCCAATTCTTTTCCCTAAAAATACCAGAACTGTAGCTTCATACTTAAAAATATTCTGAATACTAACCTGTACAACCCCTTGAAATCTTGAAGGAACCTTAATTTTCCTTCTCCTCCGTCCATCAGCATCAATATCGACATCATCATCTTCTTGCTCAGGTTTATTTTTCAATTCTTCCTCTTCTTGAATTACTTTTAATTCTTCTTCTGTAGGTGGTGGTGGTTTTGGGGGTCTTCCACGTTTCCTTCTTGGTCTTTCCAGACCTTCTGTCTTTAAGGATAGTTCATGTTCCGCAGGAAATAATGGGCCATCAGAAAATACTGAAATAAATTAATGTAGTTGGTTAGTGACATATATCGACGAGTTCTACTTTGTATGATAAATTTCTCTCCGGTTTCGTCTGCTTGAATAGCGTAAGTTTCAACGCTTGTGTTAGGGTTGACATTTTTTAAAGCGCTATCCAGTTGCTGTCGTTGCTTTTCTTGTCTTCGTAAGGTTTCTTGCTGTAACCTAAAGAGGTCTCGAAGCTTGTTTTGCCCTTCTATGATAAGGTCTAAGAACTGTTTTGTTGCTTCTAATTGAATATTACAACCCGGACATATGAGAATTGGGAATTTACCATCCCTTTCCACCTGTAATAAAATGTTTTGATTAAATCAAAATAAACGTCACATACCTAGTCAAGATTTTAGTTTGAATTTCCCACAATTTACAGGTATTGGTGTAGAAACAAATAGGAAATCCACTTGTACTCAATGCGAGTACCAAAAATTTTTAATAATCACCTTCAAAGGGAGATATTTATTCACAAGTTGGCTTAAATCTTGTTCGTTTTCATCAACTGGAAATAAACTTGTACTGTTTTTGTTTTCTTCTGCACATAATCGACAAAGATTCGAGTCACACAACAACCTTGGAGCATCCATTTTGTCCCTACCACTGATTAATATTTTTTATCGTTGATCGGCAACAAATCCACAGCCAATCAAAACGACGCTTTGCATTACGTTAACCAATCAGATGTGTCGTCTATTTTACCGCGCTTATTTCAAATTCAACAATCTAGATTGATATCTAAAATTTATATTTTATTTTTTCTTTTAGTATTAAATAAATATTTTAGAAAATAATTGGACAATAATTTAAAAAAATGTTAATTTTTTCGGTGCATGTGAGTAATTATTTAAATATTCCGGGTATAATAAAATTTTAAATTTCTTATAAAAAACCATGTTTCTATTAAGAGAAATAAAATAAATTAGGAGGAGGTTTTTAATTCTGTTTGGAATACCTTCAGAGTTGACATAATTTATTGCAATCAAAAAAATGCATTCAAAATTGTTTTCAAAGATGCGAACGTTTCGTAAAGTTTCGCGTTGGTTATCGCAAAGCATTTCGCGCCGACGAAAACGTTATCGGAGTTAGTTTCATTGCGACCGGCAATGTGGTTAATTCGAAAGTAAATCGGTTTAATAAATGTGTTCGTAGCATAACAATTAATATCACTTTGTGAAGTTATTGTGGCAAGTAGTTATAAGTGAAATTAATTAAACATTTTTTTTATGGGTTAAACTATGCTTTTCATTGAATGTAAGTATTATTTTTAAAACTCGGTGATAACATTTAGATTTAAAATAATTCGTTATTAGTTATAATTAATTAACCTTGAACCTTGAAAAATTGTTGCAAAAAAAAAGGAAACTTAAATAATAATCAACCCGGGTATTAACACTAATAACGTAAACTGGTTTTAAAAACAGACACAACCAAATTATTAAGTAAAAGATACAAGGTTTAATACTAAACTGGATAATATTTAATTATTACTCTTATGATAATATATTAAATCTTGTACGATAGAATAAACACGTGCGCTTTTAATATTATACCAGAATATAAAAGTTTGATTAAAGTAGTATAAATTAAACACACTGAACTATAATTCTGACTTTTATGGAACATTAATGTTTAATTACACTTATTAAAGATGTTTACTGAATATTTAATATATTTCTATCACAGATTTAATTGCAATCATATAATTACATAAAAACTTATTTTGTATTTGATTTGCTATACGAACCAAACAGCCTTCAGGACCTTCAGGATTACTATACGAGGTATTTATTTCTTTTTACAGAATATCGTATAGTTTTCCAGTTAAAAGCAAAGGATATGTTAAAGTAGGTTACACGTTACATTATATAATTTCTGATCGTCCTGTATACAGGGTGTCCAAAATAAGGACCGCATTCATATTAGAGGGATCTCGTAAACGGTCAGAGATAGAGATTCGGTTAAATGAGAAGAAATGTTCAGCGTATTTAGGACTACTATGATCACCATTCAAATTCTATAAATTTTTCACAGCTTTCAGTACTACAGACTGAAAATTCTAAAGTTAACTGTTTTTCTCATAGTAGAATTTGAATGGAGATCGTAGTAGTTCTCAAAACGCTGAACATTTCTCATTTAACCGAATCTTTATCTCTTCCGTTTACGAAATCTCCATGCAGCGCTCTTTACCTTAGACACCCTGTATATAACTCGTAATAAAAATTCAACAAACAAAACATTAGCGGTATGTAGATAATTAAAACCTACAATTATTACTTACACTATGTAATATCTCGTCATAAAAATAAATATTTATATTATGTACTACTATAGGTATATCCTATATACCTATGTATATAATATTTTATTATTGAACAGTCCATAATTAGAGAGGTATTCCGACAATTATTTCATTACAAAGAATAATATTTTCTTCTCAAAATTAAACTCCAATTAAGCAAGTTTTCTTAAAAATTAAAGCAAAAATTATTAGATGCGCAAAAAACCAGTAATTTCTTGCACGCACTCTTAATTTCCTGGGCTATTTTTAGTCTAATTCAAAATTTAACGCTCTGTGAACCCAACTGGCTTAGAAAATAATTGTAGTTGATGATTTTATAATAAGTTGTAGTTCGCATTATGTATTTTTTTTAGAAATATTTTTTTTATTACACATGCACTAGATGGGACGTCAACTAACTAAAGAGTCATATATCAACCCCTTCCCGCCCTTAATTTAATACATAGATAATGTAAGATGAAGTTATAAACATCCATGGACTAGACCGATTTACCTTTTTAAGAACAATCTTCCCCAGTAGTGGTTCGAGATCTTGAACACCAGATTTTAGAATCAGATACTCTAATCACTGACCTACACCGGCCCCTTTTATACCGTAAAGTATTTTATGGATAAAATATTTAATAGAAAAACAATTTCAAATGTTAGAAAAAGGTTGACTGGTTAAATTTTCCAATTGAGTTATTTTTTTATTTAAATCCATGGTTTCCTGTTAGCGTTCAACCCCCCAGATCTGGACAATACGAACACTCGAGTATTTATTCAATTTAAGCCACTACAATAAATTATTATTTTATTATCAGCAAAACCTAAACGTAAATTTATATGAGACAGGTTGTTTTTTTTTTGTTTAAATGCCTATGGTCCGCTGCAAAGCTTCGAACCGTACGATTTTTCAAAATATTATTTTTTATGACCTAATTAGGTTTTGGTCGTTCCTTGAGAAATTTTCTTATTAATGCTATTTTTGGATTGGATTAGCCCCATTTAATCTTTTTTTTTATTTTCAGCTTCATTTGGATCATCCTTTGTTTTATTTTAATCCATTTTTAGAACTCGAACCCAAAATTTATATGAGACAGTCTTTTTAAATCTAAAAAAAAACCAGAATGATTTCCACCCCACTTTAAATATAAGTGACACAGATGTGGTACCAACATTTTTGCTTATCTTTCTACTTTGTTGCTGAGTGGGTGGATAATTTTTTATGCCTACTATATAAGCAAATTATCAGCCTACATTTTCATGTTTTCATGTTTCCTCTCATCTCTGAAATCTGACTGCGGATAAAATGAGGGTAAATATTCCGTAAATAAGTGGTCGGCGATATACAAGCTGGAGTTTTGCTTGGAACTGAAGAAGTAGTTGTATTTATAGCAATCAAAAATTATAATAAGGGAATAATTTATTATAATATTTGTTAGGATCTTTAAACAGTATCTACTTATATAAAAAATAAAATATTGGTTTATAATAGCGTGCGCTCAAAAGGAATAGGGGTGTAGAATTGAATTACGCACCATAGGGATTTCAATAAAAAAAGAATTTGTTTTTTCATTTAGTTTCTTCCCTAATTACTGTACTAAAGTTTTTTGTAGAGAAGAAAACAGTGAACCAAAAAGAAAAAATTGTAAAAATGGAGCGTCTGAATTTGAAAGGCGCGCGCTTTTTAATTGCAGAACTGTCAGTTATGCTAACCTAACTTTTATGTTTGGGTATAAACTGTAAATAAAAGTATAATTTACACAGATACATGAGATCATTTTTTTAATATGAGTTGCATTTGAAAAGTATGTGAGAAATCCTTTAATCCATCAATCATGCAGAATTTTTTTTAAAAAGCGCGCGAAATTCAATTTCAGGCGCTCAATTTTTTTCTTTCTGTAGAACTGAAATACAAAACCAATAGAATGTCTATACGATTCAGTATTTCTTTCGCTATAAAAAGCTTCAAAACAGTTTAGCTCTAAAATAATATTATTAGGGGTAAAAAGAAATTAATGTTTGAGATTTTTGCATTGAAATTCTTATGGTTTGAAATCCTGTATGTAGGGTAGGCTATGAATAGCAAATCATACGATCTAGTGCTTGTAATACAATACTTTATCAACCCTGCAAATTTCATTTTAATTTCATAGGATTTGGTTTCGGAATAAAATACAAAATAGTAGAATTCACCATAAAATTAATCAACTGCACCTACTGTTTGTGTAGCATCACAATGATCTTTCCTTGAGTAATATAAGTTCCTTTAAAAGGCTTCATTAGTTTGGGGTGGACAACAAATTAGGTTTGCATGTTTTGGGTACAAATACGAAGTAGGTAGGTACTTGACTTAATTTGTTCCGGAATCAATAGCCACCACTCGAAACTTATAAGAAGTTCCTAAACTCAATATAGTAAGGGGTAAGTGAAAAGTAATGGTAATTATCCACCATAAATCAACATTTAGACAAGGAAGAATATTTTTAACAAATTAGCGTTGTTTAGAAGGAATCATATTTTTTTAAAATTTTTATTAACGATCTTGTGTTTGGGAGAGGAACCGATTATTTTTGACTTTTTGAGGGATTGTTATACATCGTTACGTAGCTACACTCTAATTGGAATCAATATTGATTACGTCATGAGAAAACACTTGCATTGAATGAAAATAATTGAAAGCGCTCTAATAACAAGAGTGTTACTTTATGGGACGAGGGGGTAGCCTCCGAGTACCGTAAGGGGCGTAAGGACTTGCACTATTTTTTTTTGTAATTAATTAATAAAACAAAAACCATTTAAGTTATTAATATTCATAATGTTGCCTGACAGGGAAGGAAGTATGATGAGATAAATAAATAAATTGAGTATGATTACAGGGCCGTAACCAGGATTTTATTTCGGGGGGGGGGGGGGTTAATTTCCTTACCGGGATATGAAAAGGGAATAAAAGGAGGCCGAGTAGAAAGCAAAAAAAACATTGCTCAAAGTACACGTTGGTTTCATTTCGCGGGGGAGTTCAACCCCCTAACCCCCCTCTTGGGTACGGCCCTGAGTATGAACATTTTCTAATTTAATTGAAATTAGTTACAATACTATGCTTAAGTCTTGTCTACATGGTAACATCTAAACAATTTGTACTAGGATACTTTCATGGTGCAAACGGGGACGAAAGTATCGTTTTCGTGCTGCCTGTAGAAAAATAATTTTGCTTTCATTGTAAGTTTCATTTCGATTACGTGTAGGTAGATTTGGGATGGCATTTCTGAGAAGTGAGTGAATAATAAATGATTTCTAAAACGCAAACGTTTATATACTGTAACTGTTGATTTTGCCTTAATTACTTAGTAATGAGGTTACGCAATGCTATTATAAAGGGACAAAAGAGGGAAGCTTGTTTTAATTGGTACACTCAAAAAGCCATTTTGAATACACCCTCTGCGTGTACTAATCTTCAAATCTGAAGCTTCCCTAAAAATAAACCTCCTACATGTAATTATTTGCAATTTTGTTACTTTTAGGAAAACATATAAATATATTTTTTCATCGGTGTGGTCTAATCCTGTCCAAATATTGCTTTTAAGAAATGTAATTAATTAAATGTATTTTTTGAAAGTTAGCCCTCAGGGTATTGCAAATGAAACTAAAGACTAACAAGCATCGCGAAGCTATTAATGTTATGTATTGAGTTCGATGTGAAGTAATCACAAATGGCACTTTTTAATTGAATTTATATATGTATCTAACCTACACCTACGACTTAAAACGAAGTAATGCAATTATTTATCTCATGTAACAAAATCTGTTAACCTTGATAGGTTATTATTATTAATTACAACATTATTTACATCGTAAATGAGCGTGAAACTGTTCTCCATTCGAGTTTATCTTCAACAAATAAACCCTCGAGATAATGTTAGCTAGCAAACTGGTCTATTTACAAAAGCATTTTCGTATGTACCGTACATTAATTTATCCTTCAATCAATATATGAAACGTGAAAGGGGGGTTAATTAAATTTTTCCAAAGTTTAGTGTGTCGGGGATAAATAATTAACCTCTATGGAATCATTAAAAGGAAAATTAATTACGACTAAACTTTAGTGAAGAAGTGAAATTAAGAGCTCTTGATGATAGATTCTCTGTTTTTGTCATTATTATTAATAAATGGAAAATTAACCCGCAGTTTAAATGAATTTCGTGAAAGCTTGTTCGTGTCTACCCTGAAAGTTTCATAAAAAAACCTTTTTATGAAGCACCGAACTAATTGGATCAACCTAGTATGTGCTCTTCATGTGAGTTTAATTAAATGTAGGTACTTTTTTTATTGTTTGTATGAAATGATTAATAAATATAAAATAAACGGAATTTTAGGTTTATAAAAGAAAATATTCTTATCCTGGACCGGTACCGTCTGGAGACAAATATCCGAACTCCAAAACTTCGATCTCTAAACTCTAATAACATTTTTTGCTTTTTCACGGCTCCTCAAAATAGTATATTATGCAACGAGCAGTCAAGGATATTAAGCTATTAAGACATGAGTATGAAAATTACGACACGAGCCTTAAGGCGAGTGTAGTAATAGAAATGAGTGTCGTAATAACCATTAAATGTGAGTTGCATACGACTAGTCATAATAAAGAAAGCACTTTATTTTCAAAATTATTCAGTTTTAATCAGAATGTTACCTATACCAATTTTTGATATTGCGCAATCGAGCAGTGTCACGTGATTCGAGACCGGTTCTAGAATTGGTCGAGTCACGAGACCTTCGCCTATCTGGGCGTGGCAATATTTGATACTACCCGAGTATTGGCTATAAACTTATATCGTAATGAAAAATTTGTTTCATAATGATTGTCATTAAGGTACAAGTAGTAAATAGAATAAATTAATTAAAGTATGGAGTAGAAAAAATATCTTAAAACTTTCTTCTCTTATGACTCCTAATTGAGGGTAAACTTTAACTGAAATAAATTCTATAACTTAAATATAATACAGTACTAAGTATTTCTCGCTTCTGGTTGCTCGATTATTTAGAGAACAGCATCCAGATTTACCGGGGTACAGTTATTAGTAAAATTCAGGAACGATACCGGGAGTTGGGTCATGCCAGGAAAGAGTTTTTTATTTTTTTAATAATTAACCGCTTGGAATAATTCGTAAATAAACATATGCAGTTTATTCCTCTTGAAATGAGCTTTTAAACGATGGGTCACTATAGACATACCCTTATAGATAAAACAAAATTGGTGGTTTATATACATTCTGCACAGTTTTCAGTACAGGCTGAAAAATCTTAAATTTTCAGTTTTCTATTACCCTGTGTAATTCGATTACTCGTTTGGATATTGTAGGTAATACCGCAAAAAAATTCTGGAGGTATCGACAGGGCCGTAACCAGGATTTTATTTCGGGGGGGGGGGGTTAATTTCCTTACCGGTTCATGAAAAGGGAATAAAAGGAGGCCGAGTAGCAAGTAAAAAAAACATTGCTCAAAGTACCTACACGTCTTTATATATTTCGGGGGGGGGGGGTTCAACCCCCTAAACCCCCCCTTGGGTACGGCCCTGGGTATCGAGTTGGGTCCCAATCTCCTGCGGATGAGGGAAACGGTGGCTGAATTGGGTCACAGGAATACCAGGTAGTAGGTGCACCTTTTTTTGAAGTCCGTCAAATAATGCTCAAACAATAGATGTTAGTTTGTACTCTTTAAGGGTCTTCGAATAAATTAATGATTTGTACTAACACTGTAAATTTCCATTTATTACAGATAACGTATTAAACAAAAAAATTATTAGGTAGTATGTCGGAGTCCTCAAGTTATAAATAATTGAGACCCAACTCATGGGATTAGGTACGGGCTTATAGACTAATCTCGGGACCCAACTCGATGCCAGCCCAAATTTCAAGTCTCGTAATTTTAAGTCACCAACTCCATGGTGGAACCATGACACCATTGCAAAGAGCCCTTTATATATAAAAAAGGATATTTCCATCACTCTGTGTATTCGCAGTTCTATCATAAAATTGCATGTGATTTGTTGCTTCCACAAACAAGTTAAATTATTCATATACAATATAACAAGTGCAAGGCATATTACCGAAAATTTTTTTGCGCTGTCGCACAAGTGTTTGTTGTTTCCATGAAAACTGCCCGATCGCGAAGCGAGAGGGCAGTTTTCAAGGGGCAACAAACACGCGTGCGACAGCAAAGGAAAAATTTTAAGTAATATGCCTTGCTCGAGTTATATTTGTTCAGACTATCGCATAAACCATATAAATTTAATATACTAATTGTACGCTTCATTATAATTTATAATTCATTTGTTGTATAACTGTCATTAATTGAATTGTGTTTCATCTAGTCGCCATCGCGGGTGATTACCGAATATCAGCACTAGTGCAATATTCGCGTGTCAAAATTTTCAAGTAATTGTGATTTGATAGGCTGTGACGAGACAAATGCGTAACTTTCATTGGTCTACGTCTGTCACGTGACAGGTGAATGCGATAGTCAAATTTATTGCAAACTTGCTTTAAAAAAACAGAGATTTCAGGAGCAAAACTACTTTGACACAAAAGTATTTGATTTTCTCTTTCTAGAACCTTTTAAACTAAATTGAATGGCTATTCTACTTGAAGTCATAAATTTATAGTTTTTTTGTATACCTAGTGGACTATCAAGATCAAACCTTTGGTTTGAATAATTTATCTGTCCCCTTCATAAAAATCATTATCTAATCGACCGGACAGACAGTTTACGTAATTTTCTAGTCCAATCACCTGTAAAACATACTAATAAATAAAATAAACTATAGGTACAGTTTGTTTTCATGGCTTGGTATGAACATTTTTATAATGAATGATGAAGTGTGTGGCCTACTTTTATTTACTTTCATATTCTTAATAAGATGACCGGAAGTTTTTAATGTTTACTTTTTAAAAGATGTTTACCCAATACAAGTGGGATCTATAAATTTTAAAGCTCATAAAATCACCTTTTCAAATGTTTCCAGTTGTGAAATTGAAGGCAGCAAAAAAGCAGTAACGATAAATTTGAAATATAAATGGCATTTGTTTGTCATCCTTAACATTTTTTAATATTAGAATAAAATTGGAAAAAAATTATTTATAATAATACATAAGAACATGGTTTTCAAAATAAAACACTCTGTATATTTTTACATACTTCGACTTCCACTTGTTAATTTAGTATTTCCAAAATATTTCTCTTTTTGGAAAGTCTTTGCCAAGTTGTCCAGATATTTTAAATTTCAATTTCAATATACAGAGTGTTTCTTACAACGGTACAAACTTTTCTAATTCAAATTTCCTAGTTCGACCATTTTAAATGTAACATCTTGTATATTGTCACTTAACTTTATGTGAACTGGTGTCTACTAAAAAGGTATAAGGAAAATAAAAACATTGAACTTGGATTGTTCAATATTTGAAACCATTTTATAGAGATACCAATTATATTTATTTATACACCGGAAATAGTTACACGTTTTATGGAATTTATTCAGCAGCACCGGAAAATTTGCATAAGATTGAATTAGAGATCGATATCGAAACAAGCGTTCGATGTTTTTCAGTCAAGCATGAAATTGGAAAAGGAAACATTGAATGAGTGCTTTTAGTATACCGGGTGGGTCAACAATATTTCAGTGAACGATATTTATTTCGTTTATTACCTGTTTCATCATCAACAAAATATGTTTTTCCTTGCCAAATTTACCTAGTGTATCAAATTTTGCCATCTACTTTTAGCGGTGATTAAATAATCAGTAAAAGAACACATTTTGGGGGTCCCCTTCAAAGGGCCATAGTTTCCTTAGAAAACATTTCCGTACCCCTGTTTATAGGATCTTTTATTCATATTTTTTGATGTAGAATCACCTCCTGAAGTAGCGTAACGGCGGACACTCTGTATAGCAAAGGACTGAGGTACTACTTACATCATTTCATCCCTGAGGATGGATTTATTTCACGAGCGAGCGGAACGAACGAGGGAAATAAATAATCACCCGAAGAATTAAAGATACCTCTCAGTCCCATTTTTGTACTTTCGGAAAATTTATTTGAATATTAAAGTTTGTTCTTGTCAAACTGATAATCGACAACTACAAAAAATATCCATAAATCTTATTATCTAAAATGACAAAGAACAACGTGCCAATTTGTAATTTTTTTCAAATTTAATCCCTATAGGTATTAAAAATTTACATATATTCCCTAAGGATCAATTACTCCCTAATGGAGATGGATTAAACAAGTTACCTCAGTCCTGGAAGGGCAAAAAATGCTTTGTAACCCACCCCTTTTTTTGTGGGCCCAGTTGGTTTTCACGATTCTATATTTCAGGAATTTTTCAGAACATTCTTCGTGATGATAGTAATTATTGGTTTCCATTATCTTTCTGCATATACCTATGTTTTGGTTTTGAAATTCTGTTGCGGTACTGCCAATTTATTTACTCTGACTGAATATTTAGTATTCAGCCATCATAAAGACAATTATTTATGTTTAGAGGTGGATCCTATTTGTTTACATTTTTATTACTAAACTACAATTCCTTTTAATTCTGCGGATACAAAATGTCATCTGTTGTCGTTTCTTAGGCAACCCCCTAGGCGCTCCCTCTAATCTATGAAGCTACAAAAACAGAAGTATAATTAACAATACGCGCTCGCGCAGTGGTTCGAACAAGCCGCAAAATTACACCGCACTTGAGTGTATATTGTTAGCAATTAAACAATAAAACGTCAATGAATAATAGTATATTATATTATTAGGAGTAGAAAGAGTTCTTTTTGTGTTGAGCTCATATTGCGGCCGAGGCGCACGCGCCGAGGCTGTGCAAGTGAGCGAAACACAAATAAGACGTTCTACTCCGAATAATATATACTATTTTTTCTTCAAGTGTAAAAATATTCTGTTGCTGTAAATAAATATTTCCTAAAAAGTCATTTCGACAGGACAACGCTCTCCCCTCTACCAACCTTGGGGGCGGAGCTATGGGCAAAATACTGCCGTTGCCATGGATACGTAAACACATTATTGTACTAGTAACATTATTTTCATTTTTTGACTACTAACAAAATGACTTCCTTCTACATAGCCAGTTCTGTACAACAATACGGATATTATGATACGCTTGAAGAAAAAATTTATTATTAATAACTAGAATTAATAAATGTCACTGAACACTTTTCCCATCAAGCAGTTAATAAAATACCTACACATGTACCAACTACTTTGATAGTTAAACTTTGAGAAGTAACGATACTGCCTAAGCGCAATACACAATTAAGTAATTGTTAATTAATTAGAATCAACGGAATATAAGAGCAAACGCAGAACGAAGCTGCCCAGGCTGGTGGGACATTCGATACTAAAAATGTCTCCAGACAGGACGTCTATGTCTCATTTCCATCGATGTCAAAGTTCATTCACGCCCCCAACATGGCTTAAGCACCCTGCTCTGTGGAAACGCCTTCTGTTGCTAACAATATACAGATTATACAGGGTGGCTGGTTTTTCATTGCCCAGGTTATATCTACTGAAGTATTAAAGAAAAACTTGAAGGAGAGACTTAGCTAAGACAATCTGGAGTATAAAAGAGCGCAAACAAGATTTTACCACGGCACACGCATTTTCCGGAAAAATATGTAACTTTGGTTTTTTAAATAGAACACTCTGTATATTTTTTGGGAATAAGATTCAAAAATAATTTCTCTTTATAAGCATGTACCACTAATAGCGTTTTCCTTTTAAATTACGCCTAATAATTCAATTCAATTCAATGGACTATGAAAAACCAACCCACCCTGTATATGTAAATTTATAATTTCTAAATAAAGAGCTTGTATAGAAAAAAATTCTAATACAATTTATTATTAGTGACTTCTATACGAATGCAATTGGCGGGTAAGATTTGTTGAATGACCATTTCGTTGTTAGGGATTAAATCCTTAGCACGGTGCAATCGATGGCTGCCCTAGTCAGTTGCAGACCTCGCAAAGAAAATTCGTTAGAAAGCGAAGAAATTTACTGATTCGACCAAAGTTTTCTATTAATATTAGTAACTGTCATTGTTGAACTATTATAAAATTAAATTTGAGTTGTTGACGCAACAGTGTAATTTTAATGTGCCATAACTCGATTTTTGTAAACCGAACACCTTGTATATTCTTATATAATTAGACAAAGCATTCTGTGCTCTACACATTCGTCAAAATATATTATGCAGTGTGTCTATAAGGAAAATTAACATTAGAAAATTATATAATAAAGATCAACTATTGCTGTGTGCGTACTGGGAATGTCACTGTTGACAGATCAACGCTGCCGGTGACGACGATGTTTAGTTTTTTCAAATTTTTTGTTTTGTGCAGTTTATAGCTCAAAGCCTTAGTTGATCTCTACGTAATTTAATTTTAACTTTATTTTTTTCATGTTTGATCGTCTGAAAGACACCCTGCATATACAGCTCGACCAAGCTTACAAAGTTGAAAGGGGGCGTGTCCGGCGCTGTTATAGTTTTTCAAAGTACAGTCAAAATAAAAACATTTAGGCGAAAAATTTATATAATTGTAAATATTTTCCGGCTTCAGAATGAATTATTTTCCTCGATTTAGCATTTATACTTAACAGATTTTAAACGTCAAAACAATCTGACAAACACTAAAATTATTAAAATTTCAAACGTCAATTGAATTTTTTCAGTGAATGTATTTTTGAGTATGATTGATTGCTATTGGTTGACGTATTGTCGCGCCTTGTCTTTTCAAAATTTAGTTGACATATTTTCCCGGGCATTTGTTGGTTTGGTGGAGCTTTAGTGTATTTGGAGTGAAAATTGAATTGCTTCTAATTTTTTTTTCGATTTACAAAAAAATTCTAGTATCAATAAAATTTATTGTCGATCCAATACCACAATGATTGTAACTTTTAATTATTATTTGTCTAACTCGATCCGCAATAACAGACTCGTTGTCATAATAAATAAAAGAAAATCCAGAAAGCACATTCGGCAAAAGCTGTAGCAATCAATTAACTTTTTGTGTTTTTGCAGCTTGCTACGTCAGATAAAAACACCATGGAAATCAATTTAAAAACAAAATTCAAACGGCTGCTACAGTTTTCGACGCCGGATGCTTTTGCAGTTTACAAACATATTATTTATGCCTTTTTAGTAGTATAGAATTTTCCAAGCGTTTATTTTTATGTCATGCGAAATTGTTTTATCTCGTTTCCACACACCCAATGCTATTTCCAATAAAATATAAACACCCCTGTGGCAGTCACATAAATTTAAGTTTTATACAATATTATGTAGGGTGTCCAGGATGACCTTGAAACACATTTCACTTATTACAGTTGAATAAAGTAATGAAAATTGCATAACATATTGATAATTAAAATTCGTGTCGACCAGTTTTCCAGACAGGTTCAAGTTTGTCAATTACGCGTACGTGATTCACCTACATATAGGATTGCAAGACAGCATGCAAACTTGGTCTATATTTGCACATTCACGTACACAAGTTAAATAATAAAACAAAAGACTTTGTGTCCTGAATCTAAAATACAGCTCAAGTTTGAATCCTTTCAAAGAGACCAGGTGCCACTGCCAAGAACTTACCAACTCTGCGCCCTGTTACTACCTACTTTGGATATTTTAATATTTTTCTTTAGTGATATTGGCAATATCTTTACAATCCGGCGCTTTCAAGGAAGAGAATTTATTATAGGGATATTCAAAAATAAGCTTCAATTTTTCTGAATAAAAATACCTTCCATATTAAAAATAAAAACATATTTGTAAATTCGTAAATTTGTTGGGGGTATTAGAATAAGTGAGTTTGGGCGACCTTGCTGGCCAAAAATAAGGAAAATAATTTCGATTTTGAAATTTTGGATTCCACAAACCAATATTACAGGGGTTTTCAACGAAAAGTAGCCTTAGTACCTACCTTTCAAAATTATTGCTTGTTTGAAAATCACCAAGACATGTCAACAAGGACAGGAAGAGGGACATCTTTTTATGTAAAATCCGGCCGTCTGTCATCACCCCTTAACCGTCACAGCCATTTCAAAATATCACATCAATGCATTAAAAAATCTTTAGCAGCCATGAATTTGTAGTAGACAACCAAAAAAGAAAATTTAGTGTAACATGTGCTGTGGGTAGTCCTAGGGATGTCCGAGGTAGTCCTCGAGAAATCCGAGCAGATAGAAAATGAAAAATGATATCAGATTTCAACTAATTTTTTTTAAATATCTAAAAGGGTGGGACACCCACACGCCTTTTCTGATAGATCAAACAAATATAGTTTTTAATTTTTTATGTGTCAATTTGAAGCGAATAAAAGAATACACAGTAGTAGAATTCCTGATGAAATTAACTTTCCAACGATGTGCCACACATGAAATTTTAGAGGAGTTAGTACAGGTACCCTTGGCTGTCTTTTAAAAAAACCCGGACCCTCAAGCTCCCCTCGTTCTCCCTCCAGCGCCATTCGACCGGTCGCTTCTGTTTTACCAGTGGCGTTCGTGGGGGGGCGACCGTCCCCCGCCTTTTCATGGATGCTCCAAACAGGCCCTGCTACACGTTCACCTAGTTTAAACCCGATCCGGTTCGAAAAAAAAGTTGCCTTTTTGGAAATTTTTGTCTTTTTCCAAAAACGTTTTTGCGCCGGAGGCCATCGTAACAATTTTGGTATGCGATCGCACACATACTGTGTTCTGCGCGGACGCGCTAAAAATCTGTTGCCGCCGGCCACACGTCCCTAACCCCCCTGTGAGCCTAGCAATAGGGGCGGAAAGTTTGGCGCCCTCTAGCGGACGACCAGCGTATCGAATCGATCTTTGCTTAGAACGGTCGGGTACCGCTTGCCGAGCTTTATACAATGCTCCAGTTCAATTTTCCATAGTTTTGAAATAGCACCCTTGCCCCCCTCCCCTGTCCCCTAATTCCGAAACGCGTTCCCGTCCGGTCCACTGGAAGCGCCGATTTCTTTTACGATTTGACGTTGCAACCGACTACTACTCCCGCACGTTCTCTTCGAAACCGCGGAAATTCCTCTTGCTCCTCCCCGTTCCAGGACCGAACTTCGGTCTGCCCTAAAACATGCGGGCTCTCGGTACGCTCCTGGGCCCTGAATCCCGTTTTGATTCCTGTCTAATCGGCCGAGCTGCGCCCATTTCCCCTCGAAAAAAAAACTGTAAAGACCCGGGTGCGAGTCCCGGCGGCGCGGCGGGTTTGATTGAACACGTCCATCCCCTCGCCTAACGGCTCGGGAATGGTGTTTTGTCAAACTTCCTTTCGCCTACGGCGAAAATACGTTATACTGGACCATAGACTGTTTCCTTTTTATTTATAGCTGTCTTTGTTGACATGTCTTGGCGATTTTCAAGCAATAGTTTTGAAAGATACTGAGGGTGGCTACTTTTCCTTGAAAACCCCTGTATATAATTTATTTTAAAAGGTAAGAAAATCTATCTTTTGATACCACCCTTTCGTAAATATCTATCAACTGTTTTAAACTACAGCTGCACCCTCAAAATAATAGCGAAAGCTTCATAACTCAAGCAAGACTCTAAAACTCAGTAGATGTACAGATTTACATTTTTAGATTTTAAGGGTTAAATTTTTATTTCAGGTTTTCTCCAAGATAACAAAAATATCTTCATGACAGGAATACACTAATTTGAAAGTGATTGCGCTATAGGTACGTATTTCATTCAGTTTCATATTTGAAGACTGTTAGCAGGGTAAGATCGCCAGCAAAATTCAGTCAGGAATATCTATTTCATGTCTCGTGTCTGAAAATCGAATTTCATGGACCGCCCAACTATTAAAGTTCATCTAACATCTAACATACACAATTATCTACGAATGGGGTGGATTTATCTTGTTCACAAAATTTCCGCCTTATCGGAGACTCGAACCCACTACCATTATAGTCTGATTTCGAAGTAAATCGTGCGGTGTGGGCTTCTTATAAGAAATTTAATTTTCTTGACATCATTATTACCTACAACTACTTCATAATAAACTTGTAGATGTATTTCTTAGAATATTTAACCACAACAGAAATTAAATTAATTTGCGCAATTTTACAAAAAAATATGTAAGTGCTGCATGATATAATAATAGTTATATAATCAATCATAAATTTCTCTTATTATTTCACTCAACTGGTTAACCCTCGGAATATTAAGATTTCCTTGACTTCTGAACTTTTTTGTTTTTATTCAAGTTTCACAGTGCATATAGATTATAAATTAAATTATTATCGAAGGTTTGTACGAGAATTAGCAAGATATATATGATGTTTATTTATTGTTATTAGCCTCAAAAACATAATTACGCGTAGCAGCATTGAAAGTAACGAGTATACAAGGCCGAAACTAATAAATAAAATGAAAATATTCCTACACAGAGTGTCTTATATTCAAGGAGGATCTGTTTAAGAACAAGTTCAAGGGTAGTAACAAAGCCAATACTTTTCCAAATTTTTGTATTTACAGGCTGTTTCCTAAACAGCACCTCTAGGTAAAGATGATAGTAGAATGGTAAGGGGAAATTTTCTAACACCACCCTTTCGTAAAAATATGCAGCAGGGTGTTCTATTTAAATAAAATGTTGAACATCGTATATACAGAGAGTATATAAACGAAATCGGCAAACTTTGGGAGGTCATCCCTTAGCTCATCTTAAGAAAAATATAGTTTCCATAAGCAGGTGTCCTAAAATGCTTCGCCCCCTAAAGGGGGCGAATAAAATTTTAGTTTTAATTAATATTTCAATCACCCTTGAATATAAAGTAACGAAATACGGTTTAGTACTAGTATGCGTTACTATCTGACAGTATCCAAACAAAATTATTTTGTCCACGACTACTAAATTATACATCGATTATTTATGTGTTTTTTTAAACATAAGACTACCCATAATAAATTGCCGTGAATTATGGGATGGGAGTGAATTATGGTACATAATTCACTCTTAGGTACGTCAAAATCACAAATGTCAAAATACAATACAATACCAGCAAACTTAAAGAAGTCATTTTCGCAGCTTCTGCTATATGCGTTGGTGTACAAGACATCTTGTCACTGTCGCTGTCCATTTTTAACTTTTTTAATACAAAATACTTGCAAAATCAAAATCTCGCGGACAGTATTAATTTTTTGACGTTTCTCGAATAACATCAAAAACAATTGCTGCCTTTGATATAGTAGGTACAATGTCATGGCTGATCAGATGAAGTTTTTAAAAAAAATCTTTCTGGTAATTATAAATTTTTACAAAAATTGTTGTTATTTATAGCGTTTTCCACTGGCAGAACTAGTGCGCACTAAAACTGCACTTACTCGGTTTTGCGTATTCGGTTCAAAAAAACCTGCACTGAGAGAGACCTAGTGCGACACGATTTTACAGTGAAACGTGTTGCTCTCTTAACTGTGCGCACTGAAAACAGCTGTAGAATACGCAAAATCGAGTAAGTGCAGTTTTAGTGCGCACTAGTTGATAGTTCTGCCAGTGGAAAACGCTATTAGTAATAGTCGTGGACAAAGTATAGTATTTAACTCGCATGTTATTGGCTATTATTCACTCCGGTTATTTACGAAACTCACCTGCGGCTCGTTTCGTAAATGTAACCGTCGTGAATAATAGCCATCCTAACATGCTCGTTGAATAATATACTATTATCCACAACCAGTATATTATAAGGTCATAATTCCACTATTAAGAGACGTCTTATGATGATATTAATAAAACAAATAGGTCTTATAATTAAAACAATGGTAAATCTATAGCAACATGTATGACAATAGTCAGTTCAAAATGTCAAAATAAAATTTTTCCAAAATATGAATTTAAAAACGCCACTCTCTGATCTGGTTGTGGATAAAACGTTGTATTGCATACGTGTCTTAGTTGTATTTTATCCACTTAAGAAAATTAAATGCTCGAACTTCGTTCTCGCGTTTAAACATTCTTGCGTGGATAAAATACTTCCTAAGACACTTATACAATAAATAACTATTAACCAGGGGCGTTCCAAACCGAGGGGGGTCATTTTTAATTATTATTTATGTAATGTTGAATTTTATTACCAATTTGTCCAGTGATTTGACTTTACGTTGAAAAGGGCATAAAAATGGTGCTCTTGATATTTTTTGTACGTCTAGTCATTTTTCATAAAAAATCGATTTAACCATTTTCAGGTCGGGTTTTTTTATTCAATACTTATTTATTAATTTTAGATTCAAAAAACTTATAAATAATGAATAAGAACTAACTACTAACTAATAACAAAACGTAATTATTACAGTTTTTAGACAACAATGGTTATCCAAATAAAAATTAAAGACAAATTGCTAACAAAAAACTTTAATTTTATTCGTCCCCTTCAGAAGCATTTTACGACACCTGTTCATGGGAACTTTTTTTCTTAAGATGACCTAAGGAATCACCTTCCAAAATTTGTCGGTTTCGTTTATGTACACCCTGTATAATAAAATCGAGAACTGTAAATCTGTACAGTTACCTTAGCCAAGACTGTTCTGTCTTATTAATTTTGTTTGATATCTTCAGGTCGTCTCTAGGAGAAATTGTAAATAATAGTCTACGTACCCAACAGATATAGTTAAGCCCCTCCCCTGGAATTTTTGTTTTACATGCTACAAATTACAAATTATAATGTAGAATAACAAACAGGAAATCGAGCCAAGAATTAAATCGACCAATAGATAATTTTTAATACAAATATTGCGCATTTTGTGGGGAGGGGCTTGACTATATCTGTTGGACACGTAGGGTATAGAAAAATAGCAGATCTTTACAATTTCCTCAGTTTTAGAAGCTTCATGTAAGATTCCCCAATTCGTGACGTATCTGAATCTTCTCAAATATCTTGAGGTCATCTATACTGCATTATAAAACTATCCCATTCTGGAGTTATAGGTCTGTGCAATTATTTCAGTTTAGAGCCTTCTGTGTCGTGAAGTCTATATTCCGATATCTTGGTGACACCCATAGTGACACCTAAAGCTCTACCAAGCTTGCAAATGCCCCGGAAAATATGTCAACTAAATTTTGAAAGACAAGGCGCGACAATACGTCAACCAACAGCAAACAATTATACTCAAAAGTATATTCACTGAAAAAATTCAATTGACGTTTTAAATTTTAATAATTTCAGTGTTTGCCAGAATATTTTTACGTTTAAAATCTGTTAAGTATGAATGCTAAATCGAGGAAGATAATTCATTCTGAAACCAGAAATATCATTCGGAAGGTCATGGAATTCTTCGAATGAAAAGTATTTACAATTATTTAAATTTGCCGGCTAAATGTTTTTATTTTGACTGTACTTTGAAAAACTATTACAGCGCCGGACACGCCCCCTTTCATCTTGTAAGCTTGGTCGAGCTGTACCTATATTAAAGATCAAGACTTTTCAGTATCTTTTCTGATATCTGTAGGTTATCCGTAGCTGTAGTAGACGTTCAGGTATAGTTCTTTAGAATGTGAAGGTGGAGATTTTTGTAGTTGTTGACGATTTCGAAGTGTTGTATGTGTTATCTTTAGAGGCATTCGCAAAAAATCAAGTAAAATCTTAAACTCTACAGCCACTTTAGATTGGACTCCTCTTTACCATTTCGGATGTCTCTGAAGCAAAAACTTAAGCCAATCTGTACAATTGCTATCTAACCTAAGCCTGAGACACGTATTTGTATGATAAACTCTTCTTTGGTGTCTTTCGGCTACATTCTGTTTACTATTTATACAGTTTGATTCATTTTGGGGACTAAATTTTGTAGTTTGGTTTTACAGAATTTTTTTATTTATGTTAAAAATATTTTATTCTTGAAACGGAAATAAAAATTGCGTGGAAATCTTGTTAAAAAAATATTCTCAACCCATATTTTAAATTTCAGTGTTCGGAGGTAATAGCAGATCTGTCCTCGATAATCTTTTTAAATTTTTTGTTACATTACAGAAACAAATAGTCCAGAGTTCACAAGTCGAGGAGATCTGGTTAGGATTCGAACAGGTCTCCTTTTTATTCTTTATTATTTTTAAATTGCGACAACGCTGCAGTTGTACGCTTTCAAAAATGCAAATTGTTAAACTTCTTAATTTACTGCATCAAGGTATACTTGAGCAACGCAGCATAGGGTTTTCAATGGTAAATTCTTAATGTTCAATTATTGGCCCCCCTAATTATTTTAGAGCAAAAGTGTTTTGAGGTTTTTTGTAGAGAAAAAAATTCTGAATCTGTTCATACTATTATTTATAATTTTCTATTTTCCGGAAGCGTAGAACTAGAAGAAATTAAAAATGGTATTTTTAAAAAAATCAGTGATGCCTTGGAATTATCTAAACAAACAACATTCGCATTTATGTACATCTGTCATTACGGTTTGAAGTTTATAACCGATTATTAAATTCTATTATTTTTAAAATGTATTCAACGAAAGAAAAAGTAGAAATGATAAAGTGCCTTGTTTAGCGTAAAATATCCGAATAGGCAAATTCCAAATAATACAACGATTCACAGACTAATACATAAGTTTGAAGTTTGTTTTGTAAAATAAATATAATCTTGTTTCCTATTAGGTTTTACCTACTCGTTTTATTGCTTCAAAAAGAAAAAAAATGTAATGATACAGAAATCGAAATGTCAGTGCGTTTATGTGATTTTATAATTCCATGGCATCACTGATTTTTTTAAAAAGACCATTTTTAATTTCTTCTATTTCTACGCTTCCGGAAAATGGAAAATTATACATAATAGTATGAACATATGCAGAATTTTTTTCTCTACAAACAAACCTCCACACAGTTTTGTTCTAAAATAATTAGGGGAGTCAATAATTGAAATCCCTATGCTGCGTCGCTCAAGTATAAGAACATTTAACAACTTAGAACTTTGATTTAACAAACTTTTCATTACTGCTTACTTCAATAGTTTATAATTCATTTAATATTTAACAAAACGTAACAAAAGGTGTAAGTACAAAAATAAAATAATATTGGAAAACTAAATCCTTGTGTTCTTATTTTCTCCTAAGAATCGTTATAATCAAGCACAAGGTAAGAAGAATTAACATCGTTAATCCCCCAAACAAAAGTACTGGATTGGTGGTGTTGTTATCAGGACTCCGTGGCTGCATCTTTCCGGGTCTTGAGAATTCCGGGAGAACCACTTTAAATTCGAGATACGATTGCCAATCCGTCGTGCTCTCGTTTCTTATGCTCTCCCTTTTAGACCGAGCTCTGCTTTGCACTTTCTCTTCACACGATCTTGCCTGAAACAAGTAATATCTAAGTCAGCTAAAATAATCCCTTGGAGAGAAATCTAAATACTCTAAGGAACAAGAATGCTGCCCACTTATTCGGTTTGTGACGGGCGCACATAATTTTCCGGATTGTTATGAATGTTTCCGGGGCCGGAGTTTAAATCGATTCGCTTTTGCTCGCCTAATGGGTGCTAGATGGATATTAAGTTTAATGATATTGGGAGAAATATAGATTAATGGATTTATTGTGTTCTTTGATTACTAGAAATTTTAATGGATAATTTATAACACCTTTAAATTGCTTCTTTTATTTTAATGGGAAAGTGATAAGTTAGTAGGTGAAGGATTTTAACTGAAGTATCAAGAATGCTGTTTTTTTGAATTGAATATTATGTAGAATTACAGTTTTATAACTGTCCAAGTTTAAAGAATGGGAAATTTTATTTAGCTCACAATAATTTCTGATATCCAAATTTTTTCACGTTTGTTTCATGAAAAGTTGCGTTATGGTAAGAAAAGAAACGAAGTGATTATTACTCGGGTACGGGTTCACATTTAGCATCATTAATTATTCAAATATACATTAGCATGACAGTAGCACAGCTACAACGATTTAAAAAGTGGACAAAGCGTTTTTCTTGAAACCTCTCTTTAAAGAGGAATGATGACCTCACATTTTACATAGAGATGTAAGTGACAAAAATATTTTGATTTTGATATTAGCAAGGTGGATATATTCGTTTTTACTTCTTTTTGAATTTTGTTGAAGGCTACTTTAGGAAATCTAGGTACTTTACGTAATTAAAATTTCAAAGGAAGCTACAAAGTTTTCAAAGACGTGATACCAAAAATAACTTTTATTAAATATTAAATATTAAATATTAAATATTAAATATTAAATATTAAATATTAAATATTAAATATTAAATATTAAATATTAAATTTGTTACTTATCTACTTTTATATTCAGAACCTGTGAGTTCCTTGGTACGTTGCAAGTCAATTTCAATTGTCGTCATATAATTGGCATATTTTTTAATCAAACCGTAGATGCATTTATTGACGCTGTTGTTGTTAGTACATTGTTACCAATTATACCAAATTAACTGTGAAAATATTTCTTATAGATTATTAATATTTAATTGCCTCGCATTAGACATTAGACTCTATTACAATTACACACAAAAAATGATGTTTGATATACATCAGAGTGGAACTCCATGTTTGTTGGGTTTACTTCCAATTATTGAGATAGAACCCAGATAGGTGCATTAGAAGAAGAGTTCCAATTGAATGGTTGGTAAGATTTCCGGACTTTACTCCACTCGAGTATTTTTCTTATGGAGATATCTCAAGAGTAATGTTTATGTAAGAAAACCGGAAAACATCCAGAACTTACGCAAGGTTTGAAATGATGCGAATCTCCCAGGAAATTGTACAAAATATTAGGAATGGGTTTAATAATCTATGAAATTTCTTCCAAGGAATGGTCCACATTTTCTACGTTTTTTACATCAAGTTGTGTTTAACCAAAGAGGAGAAAGTTTTTTTTTAACATGTTTGACGCTCGATAGAGTCTTAACGAAGCATTTTTGAATGTAGGTAGATTTGGTTAGATCGTTCTGTTTTGATTTCAGGAATCTGTGGTACCGAGGCCCTATTTAAAAATTTAAGTTTTACTCAATAACTCTGTACTAGTGCATCATACGAAAAAACGTGTTCTATCCTTTTTTGTAGAGCATAAAATTTTCTATAATTAATTTTTATAACAGTTTTTTCTAAACCTTATGCTTATCGAAATATGGAGCTTCAAAGTACAATTTTTTCAAGAAAACTAAAAAAAAAAAGTATAGCTGTCCATCAAATTTCGGCACTTGATCCCTCTCTGTTGATTGAATTAAAAAAATTCCCCTTGTCGCTCACAGGCTGAAGAATCCCTTCCCAAAGGTATTTTCCCTCCCATTTCGCAACACTGAGACTGAGAGTGGGGGTTCCACAGTGGCGTCCGTGGTGTCCGACAGCTGTCACTCCCTCTACCTATCCAACCCCCTTCATTTCACAATTCGCGAACAATAGAAGGTTGTCCTCCACATTTCTTCAACAAAGGACGCGCTCTGTTCATCCCCCCCCTCCTATATGGTTAACATTAAAAGTTGAGTTTTTTGCAATTTATGAAAATAGAATTATAATTTGAGGCTCTATATTTCGGTAAGTATAAGGTTTGGAAAAAAATGTTATAAAAGTAAATTGTAAAAAATTTGGTGCTCTACAAAAAAGTATTGAAAAGTTTTTTTCGTATGATGTACTAGTAAAGAGTTATTGAGGAGAAACCAACAAAGGTGGAATAAAAATGGTCGTACCGACATGCGCACAAGTAAACACCCTGTGAAAAAAAAACAGTAGGCGGTTCGGTAGTTGCATAGACAAACTAAGACGATGACTGTAGAAATGTAATCATCAGTGACAAACTAAAATTGATGTATTTCAGAAATTTTTACAGAAATACTGTCTGATATCCAAGTTACGCAATTCATTTCAGTTAAAATATCCACCCTGTATTTCCTGGACAGTGAACACCCCTATGTTTAAGTACCTTGGAACACCCTGTTTAGAACAGTAATAAGTCTTCATGAACGGGCATGCTCAATCATATTATTGGTGTCTCGGTTGTTGATTAAAAGATAAAGGGCATCACAAACCGCAACGATTGAAATGTTCCAACTGTTCCAAATTTACTACAAATCAAATACGAAACGTAAAATTTTTTGAGACACTTCCCAATGTAGTGTTTTTTTTATAAAATTCTGAGGGTCATCCAGGGGAACTGATTTTCCCTGACCCTCTTCGCAAGCTGTTACCAACAGATCCATCTAAATATTCTCAGACATTTATTGTTAGTAAAAGGTGCTCCATCTTGTTAGAATCGTACAGTGCAGCGTTTAGATCTCTCGAGAGTTGAACATTTTGCAAGCACGGAAGTTCAAGTTTTGCTACAGCTATGATTTTTTTAAAAACCTGTACGTTTCCTTGTTTGTTTATTCTCTTGGTTAGAGCAAAATAAATATTTAAGTAATTATGATATTAATTACCCTAGAGCTTGTTTCCTGAAAAATTTTAATTAAAAATTTTCTGACAAGAATATTATTCAGTTCTTGTTCCGCTTTAATTTTAAGCGATTGATAAAATTCCTGCAATCTTAAATGAGTTTCTACTTTAATATCAAGAAGGCTTTATTAGTAAATTTTCTCCAATCTAAGTTTGAATATTTCACATTTAGACAGATTTGGGAACAATATACAGGGTGTAATTAAAATACTTGACCAAACTTTAAGAGTGTGTTCTCCACACCAAGAGAAGAAAAAAAGTTCATATGAACATGGGTTTGGGGAACGCTTTGTTAGTGTGCTACAGCCCCCCGAAGGGGGGGACATGAAATTTAAATTTCGTACTTTATGGATTAAATTAGCAGCATAGATTCAGGACATCAAGGTATAGTTCATATGAAATTTTTTTATTGCCTTGAAGTTTCCGAATTTTCATGGCAACTAGATTTTTCGTAAAAATTGAGATATCTCGAAAACGATTCGGTTTATCGACTTTTAATAAGGCCCAGTTGTATAAACGATTTGACTTCCAGTTCAGCTGATCCACGATCAATTGTCATGGATATGATTGTTATAACAATTGGTATCCATGACAATTGATCGTGGATCAGCTGAACTGGGAGTCAAATCTTTTATACAACTGGGCCTAAGAGTCTACTTTTTATGTGATTTTGAACGTACAATCGTACCATGTATTCAAATTTCTAAAAACAATTGAAGATCACAAGAATAATGAAAAATAAGTACCCAGCCCCCCCAGTTTGGGACGCTCCTGGTTCAAATAATTTTACTTGAATACTGTCAGATAATGGCACTTACTAGTACTAACTTATATGCCAAATTTTATTAATTTATATTAATAAAGGGTGTCAGAGATATTAATTAAAATATAAATTTCATGCGACCCCTTCGGGGGGCTGTAGCACCCTAACAAAGCGTTTCCCAACCAATGTTTATATGAACTTTCTTTCTTCTCTTGGTGTGGAGAACACGCTCTTAAAGTTTGGTCAAGTATTTTAATTACACCCTGTATATCCCAAAGATACACGCACAATGGAAATTAAAAAAAAAAATAAGAACAATGATGTAAAATTAACTCACGTCAAGACGGATAAAAAGCAGATTGCTTTACACCTAAACACGAAAATTCTTTCATAATTGGACAGTTTTATTTCTGGATTATATTCAACACAGCTGAAAAGAAATCTCATTGTGTAAATTATGATTACAAATTTACGCTTGTTTCTGGCAACGAAAGAATGCATTAATCAGAAGAATATTTGAAAAGGTTTATTTTCCAAGCCGTATATTAATACTACATTATACAAAGTGTTATATTTTAAGGTGTCCAGGTGTTTGTGTTTTAAATTCTTTATAAGCAAGCCTGCAAGGTTGTTCAAATTTCAAAATGGGTTTTACTAGTCGTGAATTTTTTTTATTTACTTGACCGATTGTTAGGAATTGAATTTCAGGATAATTTTCTTTTTGAAATGCCACAATGTGTCTGGGTTAACGAACTGAAAACACAATCTCAGGGTTGCTCCCTGAAATTTGGCAAAGTACCAACCTTTTCTTCTTTTTATTTCCCTCCTACCTCCCCAATACTTTTCGCCTTGAATACGTTAGAAATTCAGTGAAATCCTACCAAGCAGAAAAGTTTTTTCTACACATTTAATAGCTATTTTCCTAACAAGTGCAGAAAAATAGGTTTCTGCACGTGTTAGGAACAATAGTTTTTCTACTAGCGTGCGGAAAATGCGTTTTTCCGCACGCTAGTAGAAAAACTAGTGCGGAAAAATCCTTTGCCGCACGGTGCGGAAAAGTGGATTTTCCGCACTAAAAAATGTGCGGAAAATGCGTTTTTCCGCACGCTAGTAGAAAAAATAATTTTTGTATATAAGTACGGGGTGAATAAACAAGACTAAGGTAATCCTTCACTTTTTAAAATACACAAACATAAATATTTTTAGCTATACAGAAGGTTCTTTTTCAGACGTTTTCCCCTCTCTATTATACAGAGTGATGATAAAGTATCGCACAAAAATCATATTCTGGTTATTTAATGGTTTTACGGAAAATCCTGAGACCCGTCGATTTTTGTTTTTAAATTTCCATTCAGACATATAATTTTCAACCCCCCACCCCTTAACCAACCCCTAAGTGCTAGCAACCCCAACTTTAAAAATTTAAATAGAAAGATACCCTTTGTGATACCTCTTTTTATAGGTCTTTTTATTCTTAATATAACTAAAAAAAGTTTTTCAAAATCGATTGATAAATAACGGAGATATTTAACAAAATGTAATCAATGTAAAAAATGGGGTTGACATTCAACAAAAAATTATGACGTCACAGCGTAGAAATAATGGCACAAATCCTGAGACCCGTCAATTTTTGTTTTTAAATTGGCATTTAGGCAGGTAATTTTAATCCCCCCACCCCTCAGCCCCTAAGTGATAGCAACCCCAACTTTAAAAATTTTAATGGAAAGATACCCTTTGTGATACCTCTTTTGATAGGTCTTTTTATTCTTAATATAACAAAAAAAAGTTTTTCAAAATCGGTTGAAAAATATCAGAGATATTTAACAAAATGTAATCAATGTAAATAATGGGGTTGACATTTAAAAAAAAATTATGACGTCACAGCGTAGAAATAATGGGCGATCAAAACCACACTTTTAGGTCAGGAAGTGCCCATTTTAATGTTACCATTTACGGCGTGTTTGAGCCGTTTCTTGTCGAATATTGAAATTTTCATTTGATTACATTTTGTTAAATATCTCCGTTATTTATCAACCGATTTTGAAAAACTTTTTTTGATTATATTAAGAATAAAAAGACCTATCAAAAGAGGTATCACAAAGGGTATCTTTCTATTTAAAATTTTAAAGTTGGGGTTGCTAGCACTTAGGGGTTGAGGGGTGGGGGGTTGAAAATTATATGTCTAAATGGAGATTTAAAAACAAAAATCGACGGGTCTCAGGATTTTCCGCAAAAACATTAAATAACCAGAATATGATTTTTGTGCGATACTTTATCATCACTCTGTAGTATAAAATTAATTAATCCTGAAGATAGGGTTAGGGATAAGATAATCTGAAAATCGTGTATCCCATTTGATTTGTAAATTATTTAGTAGTTCTGTTGGGAATTCAACTTCTCTTTGATACACGTTCCAGTATTTGTGGAGAATACAGAGGAATAATAGAGATCGTGTATCATTATTCATTATTAAACACCCAGCTTAATGGAAACGTATCAAAGAGCTAAATATACCATACGATATATTAGACATTAAACTTGAATTCTAAAGATTAAATATAAAAGTGACTTGAATGTAATTTTTAAGATAAATTGAAGTTAAACATCCCTTGTTCTGCTCTCAAGAACACAAAATGTAATAAGGATTTTTAGAACCTGGGAAACAATCTAAATAATTAAATTAGAAAGCTTAAAAGCTCTTAAAGCTTTCATATTTATTTTATATAAATGTTTAAAGACTCTGTAATCTACTTAAGATACTTTAAAAAACACTTTTTGAATAGAGATTTAATACAAACCATTCTTTTGTAACTTTTCAGGGAATTTAATTATTTTCCTGAAGGTTTTCCAATTGTTCTATTAATAGTCGTCCCCGTGACTTGTTTGCTTAAACGTTCAATCAAAATTAATATTCTATAACTGATTGCAATACTGTTTACAAGATCGATCATTCGATTATTACTTTGGTAATTTAGTGGGAAAACAGCAGCTGAATAATTAGTAATTTAAAAAATAAACATGTCCAAATATGAGAATTGATGCAGAAAAGTTAAAGTGGAGAATCTGGGGAGAAGAGTGATAACAGGAAACATTAGTGTTCGAGTTTCTGTCCTCGGGGAAAGTACAGCTTTAAGGACAACTGGGATAGCTTCTATTTGTTCAGAGAAAAACCTCTACAAGTTTCAGAAAAAGTTAGGTAGAACTGGAAAATGAAACAAACACTGCTAAACGTGGAGTTAGAATTTATTTGTTTGATTATTGATGATGATGATACCAAAATAATATTAGGCAGTGTGGTGTTAGAATGTGAAAGTTTAATTTATAAACAGTGTATCGTATTAAATATGCTCTTTAAAATATTATGAAACCTGAAAACAATTTACAGCGAAAACTACTTATAATCAATGAATCACGTTTCTTTAATAAAATTAGAAACACGAGTCTACGATGAGACTTGATTTTATGTCTAATAATTAATTAATAATCCAGTAGCCAGGTCATGAAAAAGAAAGGTTACCTAATAAAAGGTCAAGTAGTTTTAGATTTTGGATATGTTGTATGTACCGAGGCCCCACTTAAAAATTCAAGCGAAGGTACAACCACTTTTGTATCACCTTTGTTGGTTTATGCCCGAATAGCTCTTTACTAGTGCACCGTACGAAAAAACGTGCTCTATCCTTTTTTGTAGAGCATACAATTTGCTACAATTAATTTTAACAACATTTTTTTCTAAACCTTACACTTACTGAAATATGGAGCTTCAAAGTATATTTTTTTTTTCAAAAAAACTAAAAAACCACAGTTGTCCGTCAAGTTTTGATACTTGATCCCTCCCTGTTCATTGAATTAAAAAAAATCACCTTATCTCTTAAAGGCTGAAAAATCCCTCCCCAAAGGGGTTTTCCCTACCATTTCGCAACACTGAGACTGAGAGTACAAGGAGGGTGGGTGGGTGGTCCACCTCCACAGTGGCGTCCGGTAGCTGTCACCCTCTCTACCTATTCACCCCCTTTGTTTCACAACTCCCGAACAATAGAAGGTGGTTGTCCTCCACATTTCTTCAACAAAGAACGCCCTCTGTTCATCCCCTCCCCCTATACGGTTTACATTAAAAGTTGAGTTTATTGCAACTTCTGAAAAAATAATTATATTTTGAAGCTCTATATTTCGGTAAGTATAAGGTTGGGAAAAAAATGTTATAAAAGTAAATTGTAAAAAATTTGGTGCTCTACAAAAAAGTGTAGAACAGTTCTTTTGATATGAAGCACTAGTAAAGAGTTATTGAGGAAAAACCAATTAAGGTGACATAAAAGTGGTCGTATCGACACGCGAACAAGTGTACCAATTCCGAAAATTTTAATTTTTTTTAAGTAGGGTTTCGGTACATACCAATAGAGAACTGTACTTTTGGTCAGGTAAAATGTAGCTGGCCACTCGCCACTTGACTATAGGAAAAGGTAATGGTTCAGAAATTAAAGAAAAGAATCAAGTATTGTATTAAAATAAAAAAATAAGCCTTCATGGATAGATCAGCTGAAACCGTAACTGGAGAAAAATTCCTTGAATACACGCGCCTTCAATGGTTTGAAATATTATTGTAACACCCTGTACATTTCTTAAAATTGACTAAATCTGGATAATATAAATTTTTTATCATAATTTTGTATTTGTTCAAAACTCCATCCAACTCCAGTTTGGAGGAAACGGTTGTATCGAGTTGGGTCCCAATTATTCCTCACAGATCGGGGGAGTGATACCAGAATTGGATCTCAGGAATGGTAAGTAGGTGATTAGGGGATATTTTTCCATACCAAAGAGAACCGCATTGGAAAATAATTAGGATATCAATTTTTTAGGTATGGTAATCAACAATTTGAAATATGTCTCAACATAGACAATAGGGATTCCTTCAATCCTTAGCACCCGACTAAATACCCCTGCAAGGATCTGCTTATGATACACGATTGCGACCTAATTTAACTATGGAATTAATTACGACCCGGCTTACTATATCGTAGATAGACTAATCTTAGGACCCAACTCGATATCAACCTTTGGAAATACAACAGAACTTTTACTTTTATTTGAATATTTTTTATTGCAGGTTCAGGTGATATCTTTACACACAGGTGTTTACTAAAGCTCGGTTAAACTTGAACTAGTTTATGTATTGAACATTAGTGGGAAACTAGGTACATATTATTTTATTTACGTAAATCGTAAAGGTGTACTTGTTGCCATGTGCGTGTATTCTCCCAATCCTAAAATTACAAATAATGCTAATAGTTTATTCGGACATATAAAAAGTTCATTAGAAATCAATAATCATTCATAATGGTAACGATTTAATACTAAAAGGCCAAAATCCGACTAACAATAGTTCGCTTGTGCTTTGGTTTTGTTACACCCATCGATAATAAAAGATGACGTCCACCTAAATTGGGCTTAATAGCTTCCATAGTTGTTAAGAAATTGACTAATCAGTTTTCGTTATAAAATTATTAACTTAATACGTATGGGCAAAACCTGTAAGAAGATGGTAAAATTTCTATACCTTTAATACAAAAAATTCTAACAGCCTTGAATAGTAATAACCATTAAAAGAATGAAAATTAATTCAGCAAACAAACCTTTCTAATTATGACTTGAAAAACTTACTCAACTTGATCTTAATTTTTTTTATCATTTTAGATAAGCAATAAAGTAACTTTTTAGCTTGCGGATGGTGACAAATAAAGATCACAAATTAAAACATTAATTCTAAAAAATTTACATAACAACATAATTAAGTTGTCTTGTATTTATAACTTAAAATAATTACAAGTAAATTTTCAAGATCGACATGATTAATGATTGATAAAATGAATATAAATTGAGTTTTTCTTTAGTGATATCTGTGTTCCGATCAATGGATTGTCAATGTTTATACAAGCTGTATAGGTACAACGCTGTTACCTGAAAAAAGTCTCAAGTCATAACTTTGTTATTTTAAATTTTGGACCCCACAAACTACTGTTCATTCCCTGAAACCGCGACTACCATATAAACAAAATCACGTGACACATGACCGTAGTAGCATCTGTGATTGGTTGCTACAGATGTTCCCGTAAGCAACCAATCACAGATCCTATTACGGCCATGTGTCACTGGATTTGTTTACATGCTCGTCGCGGTCTCAGGGAATGAAGTTTATATATAATTTTCAAAGTAGAGGTAAATTTTGACATCACTCTTTATAAATACCTATCTATTATATTGTTTCAAGTTACGATGTTCAACTTTTTTATTTTAAATGGAACACCCTGTATATTTTTACATATTTGGATTCAGGGTGAAATTCTGTTTCATTTCTTTTTGTGATACTCATTTTTTACTTTCCCATACCACTACTGGTATAGGGAAGTATTGATATCATGAAAATTTTCGAAGTCGAGATTTTCGCGGAAATACGTGTTTTGGGTCCCCCAGGAACCCAAAAAAGTGGTCTAGAAAAAATGTCTGTCTGTGGGTGGGTGCGTGGGTGGGTGGGTGGGTATGTATGTAACGCCTCTAACGCAAAAACTACTGGACCGATTTTCATGAAATTTTAAATGAAGGGGTATATCGAAAATTCATCGACAAAATAAGCTTTTCAAAAAAATCCGAAACCGGAAGCGGAAGTTAGACATGTTTTTTTGGTATCATTTTTTTCAGAAGCGGAATTTTGAAAATCTGAGTAGGGGATATGAAAGAAGGGCATAATTCAAGGGAAACAGTTTTTTACCGGACTCTCTAACTTCAAAATGGCGGTCCCTATGAATTTTTCAAAATTTCGACTTTAACGCCCCGTAACTCAAAAACCAGTTATCTGATCAGGTTCCGCAACAACTTGTTTGAAAGCCCTTTGGCTGTACTACACCAAGAAAAAAAATTATTTACTAAATCCAAAAACGGTCGCAACGGCGCTCTTCCAAAAATATTGAAATGTTTGAAAAATTATTACAAAAAAACTGGTCTAAGGAATTTGTTTAAATTTTCTATACTTATGCAGCTTGGTATTAGCTACATTTTTGGTTTTTGATGAACTACAGAATTCCACTGTGGCGCCCTCTACGAGACTTTGAAAATCGGAAATTGATGCTCCTATAGCGCCTTTATTAGTCAAAATATGAAAGAAGTTTAAATACAAAAGTTGTTCAGTATATAGATTTGCATTTTCCTAAATTCATATCACGTATACAGGGTGTTTGGTTTTCACAGTACAATAAGCAACTTTGTTATTTTAAATGAAACACCCTATATATTATTATATAATTGAATGCAAAATTGAATTGTCTATCACATAGTATAAGGTGTTCATATGGCTAAAATGTACGGTTAATGAGAAATTCGTGAATATTGAACTTTAAAACAGTGTAGGGTGAAATTTGTAAGTGCCGATATGTTCAAGTGACCATGCGCGGGACGGGAATTCCTTGTCGCCGGCTAATCCTAGCAGCCTATGAATATAAATAATCACACATGCGCAGATGAACACAATCGGCACTTGTGTTAATTTTCCATATACTAATTTTCAAGTTTAGTTTATCGGTTGTGGCGAACAATACTGTTGAATACCAAAAACGAATGTTTATTTTTAGTATGGGAAAGTCCAGGGGAGGTTTGCACCTCCACTTTTTAAATTTGTTGCATGCAGGTAGTCGAGGCTACCACAAAACTTTCAAGTGTGCCGTGGAAACAACCAGACTGTAAAAACTTTGTGGAAAAAATATTTAAATATAAATAAAACGTATTTATAAGGTATTGCTGAAATTTACCGCCACGTTTTTGATAAGACAATGGATGTCGTTTATGGTAGTGCACGGCTGACTAGATGCAAAATAAAACAATTACTTAAAAAAAATCTGCGCATCAACAATAAACAAATGAAACACATTACTGTATTCAGAATTTCATCCTGAATTCAAATATGTAAAAATATACAGGGCGTTCTATTTAAAATAAAAAAGTTGAACACCGTAGCTTAAAACAGTTGATAGATATTTACGTAAGGGTGATGTCAAAAGATAGTTTTTGCCCTACCATTTAAAATTATATATAGTTTGTGGGGTGCAAAATTTAAAATAACGAAGTTATGACTTAATGCGTTTTTTAGGTGTGACAGCCCTGTATGCCTGTATGAGTTACGTATTAATGATTGGCAAGTAGGTAGTACCTACATATTTTTCAGAAAACAAAAAACTTCTTTTTGGAATATGTTGCGAATTATGTCTGCAAAGATGTAAACATTTCTTAATGCCCTAGCCCTTTAATAAAACGTACAGCAGTTCATAATTTTTCATTTAATATCAGAGAATTTTTTGCGATAAAGCAAAAACGTTAAATTATTTAACTTGAAATAAATATTCTTCGTATGTTTTGTGGATTCTCCTGAACATAAATTATATACTTATCTAAATTAAACCTTGTAAAACGTTTACAATTTGTAAGTATTATTTTAAAAACACGACAGCTTCATTAAATAAGAAAAACGGATTAAGAAGAAAAGCAGAAAAGATTTTTCTTAAATGAAAAACTTTCCACGTTTTCATGTTAATGAGGAATAATAAACTCAGGAAGTTTAAGACAAAAAATAATTTGTCAAAGCGTAGACAAATGAAGAGGATTATAATAAGAGCTTTTGTTAGAAAAATTTCCATTTCATTTCATTAACGATTACAACTTCAGCTTGACGAGTTTCAGTCTGGAATATTTTTTTCAACGATCAGTAGAATAGAATATAATAAGCGCTTCTCTTCTTTTATTTCCATGCAGGTCATAAATCACGGTCTCACGTTTCCGTTTTATACAGGAAATAAGAAGGAAAATGTTATAGTCAAGGAGCATAATGAATTTCATGGCAGATTTTTCGATGGAATATTTTTGATATTGGGAAAAATATTTTATTAATAAAAGGCATCATTAAATTATGACAGGAAGAACAGAACTTCTCCCTAAATATTGAACCCTAGCCAAAAATTTCCCCTAAACCCAGCAGCTGTGCTCGCCAAGGACTATATCTTAGAAAATTATTAATTAAAAGATGCTTTTTTTTCAAATAAAATATCCTCAATTAAAACAAAAACTAATTTTTAAATTAAACATGGCATCGACTTTGACAAAATTCCGTTCAAAAAAAGGGCTGAATAGATATCCTTAGATGATTAAACAGGAAATAAAGAGAAAATTGATATAATATTGTGTCTCCTGTCAAACGTGTTGTGATACACAATGAACCCTTAATACGTACTTGAAAACAGTCCTCGTACTGCAAACATCCTAGCATCCTGACAGACAGGACCATCTCATCTCCGCTGTTTGCGCCCTGGAACATGAAAGCCCGGAAAGGGAAGGTCGTGATGAGAGGGTTGACTTGTCGGGGTTGTTCGGGGCAGACGTTTCTCATAGCAGGAACACGACACCCCAGGCTATCCACAAGAGTGACGGAATCTTGACTCGTCCTTGAATTTGACGGTGATGCTCTTGGAGCTATACGCTGCATTGTCACCGTCCCCATACGACTGTATTTCCATCCTGATAACGATTTCCCGATAAGAGTATCAGTGACATGATTTAGACAATAGACTAACTTAATAGTAGTTCATAAATTTATTTTCAGTAATAGTTCATTATTAGTAGAGCTAAAGCGTTTGGTTGCTATAATTTATCAATGAATGTTTATCAAAATTTTCAATTAGAAATCGATTAGAAATGTTAGTTTGTTAAGGGTAGTTGAGTACAGGTTGAGTCAAGAGAGCTGCAGTCGTCGTTATTTATTTTAGGCAATATTTCATATTTAAAAATTGCTTAAATAAAATTTAAAAATGAGGGAAAGGGATATATTTTTTCTTATACAGGGCGATTAGGTAAGAGTTAGTAACATTAACAGCAAAAAGTTCTTGTATACTAAATCTCACACTTGAATCACTTACTTGAAAATTTTATGATACGCCTAAATGCAATAAATTAAAAAACTTCTGAATATCACAACCAAATGAAACATACTACTTTTTTTTTCACCCTGAATCGAAATATGTAGAAAAATATACAGGGCGTTCCATAAAATTTACAATAACGAATGGCTGGAGGCGTATTTAGGTAACACCCTGTATTTGTACCCCAAATCCTAAAATAAATAAGCGAACTGAAATTAAGCACTTTACTTCTTGTACTCTTTATTGCAAGCCTGTATAAATATTTTTTATTTTAATTAGGAACGGTAGCCTATTCCACTGGTTAGGATTATTTGCATGCAATCCTGAATTCTTCCTCTCATCGATAGAACAGCAGATTCAATTTATGCTCTAGATATGGTCTTTACGGCTTACCTCACACTAAATCTAGACTAAAATATGAGCAAACCCAAAAAAAATTAGTAGCAAGGTGCAAATTACAAAGTCCTGTGAAACCCCATCGACCCTACCGGAGTGGTAATGGTACCACTCCCAAGTATGCACTTTTCGGTTCTTAAATGTCTTAATGCGACCTCAAATGAAGAAATCAAAGTAAGTGCGATCAGGAGATCTTCGTGGCCACGGAAATACATTATTTCTAAATCTGATTTCTAAATGGTGCTATAATTACTTCATCTTGACACAAATTGAATTTGCCGCCAAATTTAGGCAGGTTCAATTATCTTCAACTCGCACAATGACTTGATTTTTGAAAACGTTGCATTCTATTAGTTGGCACTAATTAAACGCAAGAAAAAATCGAAATAAAATCGTGTCTATATGAATGGGGGGCTTTAATCAAAAACATGTGGCTACACTGAAGTGCGGTGTAATTTTGCGAGTTGTCCGAACCGCTGCACGTATTTCTAGTTACACTTCTTTCTTTCTAGCTTTATAGGTTAGAGCGAGCGCAAAAGTTTACGAAATTCATAGCGGTTGCCTAGGAAACGAAAACAAATAGCACTTTGTACCCGCAGAATTAAATGGAATTGTAGTGTGTATGGAACAAAATTAGAATTTAACGTTTAAGATTCTTAAATCAGCGAAACCACGACTCCTAACCCAGAAAATATTGTGACTTGAATTATTTTCGTTGTTCTATGCTTTTTACGATTATAAACGTATACCTGTGCCTTTTCACTTGGAATTCTTGAGATAAATGCAACAAAGTGACATTTTACACTAAAACACATTACAAATTTGTAATCAATAGTGGGTGATGAAAATGTAATTTGCAAAGAAATTTTCAATGAAGAATATTAAAGCTTCATGCAACATATTTTAAAACGAAATTCTTCCACCCAGAGATAGTAGTTTTTAACCTTTTGAAGGTTTTCTTCGGGACGCTGAGGATTTTGTAATCTCTCAATGAATTGATTGAACTTGGATCTAGATATATTTCAGATCCTTCATGTTACCCTTATTTTGCCGATCTCAGCAGGAATTGACGTCTGAAAATGGTAGTTTCCTCATGCGCGGTTTACTGTACCGGGACTTTCCCGTTGATGTGGGGACATATGTGGCGAGTTACAACTTTCTAAATCACTCTGTATAATAATATTTTATATCTTTTTATATAATCTTGTTCATCTTTTAATTGAATTTCTAGGTGTACTTATATAGTTTTGGAAGGTTGTGGCGTTGTCGATTTTTTCAAGTTTCTTCAAAAATTTTTAGATCCAGATTTGGCTTTGCCGTTCCACCCTGTCTTGATCAGGTCTTGATTCACTTGGATTACTGTTACTCTTTTCTTCCATTTTTAAAAAGATTAAGCAAGTCATTTCATAACTAAGATATTTTTGAAAGAAAAATCTCCGAATGAATCTAATGTTTATTGATGCTCACTCAGTATAGGGGAAAAGTTATACCAATCTATCAGTTATCAACTGATATTTACACTGAAAATTCGTAAATTATTTCTAATATTAACTTTGTGATCGTATTCATGATTCCATTATATTTTTCAGTTAAAGAACTAAGCCTTGCTATTGTCCTGAGTTGAATTGCAGACTTTCAGGCAGGTATATATTATTTGGAAACTTGAAGAGATCAACACCTACTAATGACAATAATGTATTATACCCTTAACGTGTCACTTTTATGAAAACCACCGATAAAAAGCAAAAGACAAAAGCATAAAATACGTTTCCAGAACCGGAAAAATATAATTTACAGCTATAGCTTTTCAGCTTCGGTTTTCGACATTATAAAGGGCTTTGTTCGCACGGCACGTTCAGCTTTGTTTCGATATATCAATGAAGCTCGGTTTTGTTAGTCAGGAAATTCAAAGTTTATTTATAGCTCTAATCTTTCACATTTCATCTTCGTTCATGAATCAGGATTTTCATACCGCTACATACATATAACTTTCACAACAATTTCGAATACATAGGAAGTTGGGGAGGTTTAATAATGGAATTTTTAACTTTTCATAAACATTCTTCAGATTTCGTTTAAATAATTTCAAAGTTTTTCTGGAGTTTAAAACGTAAACTGTCTGGTGGTTTAACAAAACGTTACTCATTCTCGATCGATTTTTGTTGGTGATTAGTATATCCACGTTCAGAGTTTTTTTTACAGAAGGAACGAAATTGAAATCTGTTTAGACATCCCCTAAAGTCCCATTCCACTATCTTAAAATAGAGCTAAAAGCTTTAGAAACTCTTTGGTTTATTTTCAATTCTATACCTTCTTTCATTTTACATACAGTATGATTGATTTTACGTGTCTCGGCATATATCTGGGTTATTAGTACACATCTAAAAAAAAGTTTAAAGAGATGACTTAATGTACAGTCAGTGACAAATGTTTTCACCAGTCGTGTGTACCACTGTAACCCGCTTTACTGAGAAGTATAACACGTTGCTCCCTTTGATTTCATCTTGTAACAGCGTTACCAACATACTTATATAAAACAATAAAAACGGCGTTATGTTACCTCTTATATTTCTCAGAAAAGCGGGTTCAGTGGTATAATCAAAAATGAAAACATTTGTCAGTGATTGTACACTGATGGTAATTATTTTATTCAACAAATTATGTTTCTTTTATGTTTTTTCTTTTCTTTTATTAGTGTTTCCAAAATGCAACATAAAATAGGAAGGCACACCTACAACTTGCAGTTGCTACTATAAAGTTTTTATACAGGGTGTACGTTCATACTATCGTACCCTCTGTAAAAACGCCAAAGTTCTAACAGTAAGTATTTTCAGCCTGAATTATCACTGAAACCTGCAACCTGTACATAAGTCATTATAGATTATGTGTAAACGTGTATATAAACCCAAGGAATTCCAATCTGAGACCGGATTTTTCAATCTGATATTCTCCGTTCTCTTGGCTGCAATAGGCTTACATTTTAAATTCGATTTGGTTTGACCTTTTTTTTTAATGTATTCGCGTATCCACAAAGGAATATTCGCCATGTTTTTTATACTATATACCTTGCTCGGGGTGTTTTGGACAAGCAAATGACATCAGTAGAGAATGGATTTGGAAAAACCTGTGAGAGAAAGATGATTGTATATAGGGCAATCCAGATTTAAGAATAGCTGTCGGCTCTAATTTGGAAAGTATTATTTGCCTCAAATTAACGGGAAAAATAAATCGCGTATGAGAATTCCATTAAAAATATTTCCAGCCACGAATTCCTGCTGAAATCGGCACAATCGTGGTATGTCATGAAGCTCAACCTGTAATTTCAAATTTATGACTGGTTTTAATAGGATCTCGGAATTTTCTTGAACATTTCAAATGGAAAGGTCACCAAGGGCACATCCATTTGATTTAATCTATTAGAGTAGAAAAACAGAATGCAAAAAAACGGAGGTCTTTAGAATCCATACGTATAGCTACACTACAATTCCCTTTAATTCTGCGGGTACAAAAACATCTATTTTCGTTTCCTAGACAACCGCTGTGAAAGTTTTGCGCTGGCTCTAACCTACGAAGCTAGAAAGAAAGAAGTATTTTAATGCGTGCAGTGGTTCGGACGAGCCGCAAAATTACACCGCACTAGAGTTTAGTTGCTATTGAATTACATAAAATGATAAAATTAAACACAACACTTATTTCGTTATGTTCTCTTTACTCAATTTAACGAATTAATAACATTTTCGTGCTTTATCTTCCGTTTATTTACTAATTAAAGCGCTTGTTTTAAGTTTTGCATGAAATTAACTCTGCATAAGATTTGGTTTTGCATTTGAAATCCAAATCAGTTTGGAAATTCGAGTAGCCAATAGTTCACAAAACTTTGAGGCAGCCCCTGTGTATATTTTAGAGCTAATTAGCATGGAGATTGTGTTGTAAAGCGGATATTGCGATATAACATCTATTTGATAAAAAAATTTATCAGTGCATAAACGACCTTAATAATGTAGAACGAATATTATTCTTTTCTATAACAGTATTTATTAAATTGTAAATACCTGGAAAGATAGAGGGTAGTAGAAAATTTTTGTTATAAGTAGTACCTATATAGGATACTATAATCACAAAAGTCGGTAATATTTTTCAGATATCATTCTAGACTCAAATTAAAGAAAAAAAAATCCATATAAACAATGCTCTCATAAATACCTCATTGCTAACTGGTTATGAGAAGACGAAATTTGTTTGATTAGATAAACAAGTTGGCATAGTATTAAAATTATTTACTTGACTGTTTTTTCCACTACTAGATTTAGAAGGTACCATTATTTAGTTTGTTTTCAGGGCAAGAAGTTGATTTTCTCAGTTAGTGGTTACTAATTTTTTTATTATTGACCACTGACAATAATATAAACAACTGATCTAGCATGCTAGCCCGATGCCTTTAAAATTATGTCAAATATCGAATATTATTCACCTTCATAATACAACAACCACTTTCTAAAGCTTATTTATTTCAATCTAGTATTGTTTCTTATTAATTTTAATTATAATTATTTGTTAAAAATGAGAAATAAATATGTTTTAGATAAACGTCAAATTTTACATGAAATGTTTTCAGGCAAAGGCTACTTGATTTTTGTGAATACCTATTTAGAAATGTAACTTTATTTTTTATTAACGTAAAAGCGATTATAGTTATTAAGGTATCTAGGGTATTATAAGAATAATAACGACCCGAAGTCGATGGTGTACAACACGAGGGCTTTAGCCCGAGGGTTGTACGTCGACCGAGGGCGTGATTATTCTTATAATACCCGTGGTGCCTTCAACGTTTAATGTCCTACTAGTCTGTTATTTAATTCGATTTTTCTTATTTTTAAGCTTGTCAATTTGACATTTAATTTGTATTGACACTAAATCAAGACTACTTTATATTTTAGAATAATTCTGTATTTCCATGGTAACGCCAAGTAACGCCCATAAATTCTCTCTCTCTCGGTCAATTATTTTTTTATAAGAGCCCTAGGGCCTATTAAAAAAAATAATAGACCTGAGGCAATTATTTCTCATATAATAAATCTCAAAATAGAGTGCTTATGTTACAATAACAGACTAGTAGGACATTAATTATAAAAGTAATAAAGGTGCTAGTAGTGGAAAAAATAGTATATAAACCACGGTAGAGAAGACTTATCAGCCTCGCAGCTTATTTCCTTCGATGTTCCGCATCTCAGGAAATAATAATGCTCGGTTGAGAAAAATGTCTTCGCTACCTTGGTGTATAATATACTATTGTCATTCCGTAATATTGGTTAATTAAATATGGAAATATATTCATTTGTGAAAATGGTAGATATGCACTTCATGTATGGTCTTGCAAATGGAAGTCGCTAAAACCAAGACTTATTTACAAGATACAGGTCATACATATCTCGTCATGGAAATAACGGATGAACTGTTAATCTTGAAGAAATATTATTACATCACGTATAAACTATTAGCCATTAGGTCAGGTAGCACACGACGATTTGCTGCCAGTAGTTCCTTCAAAAATGCACTGAAAAGCCCTTGTTTTTCAACGAAACAAGATTTGTAGGGGATCTGGGGAACAATTTATTTGGCCAACGGCTACTGTTAAAATTTTCGTCAACATTTCGGAGAAAGAAGTATCCAAATATGTGTGTCTCTTTGTATATTCAGCGTGTTCGACAATCAATACAAAGAAGACTTATAAAGTTGCAGTAGGGCTAATGGAGGTCACTTCGCACATTATTTTTCATAATCAATTAGTAGCATTTCTGAATATACAGGGTGTATACGAATTCGACCGACAAATATCCAACGCATATTCCTCTCAGTAAATGAAGGCTAAAAGCTTAACTAACCTATGTCCATGTTTGCCAAAAAAACTCTGTACAAGTAAAAATATTTTCAACAATCATGAATGTTTCAACATTCGTTTTATTAAGTAAAATAAAAATTGTAGGAAATTCTTAATATTAAATAAAAATTTATTATCAGGCATGGCATAGCTGTGTTCCATATTTCCAAAAATCATTAAAAATTAATGTTCTTATACATTACGGCCATTACGGGCATTCAAATCTCCAAATCGGAATATTATAGGAGAGAAATATATATAGACGAAAATTCGTAACTTTTAAATAAAAGAAGATAATCTTTAGGTAGCAAATATTCCCTGAAAGTTTGTCGGTCGAGTTCGTACGCACCCTGTAGCCTATCTATATAAAGTTTGTTTGAAGTTTAGAATGATTTCTGAAAAAGTGTCCTCGATTTTCACGAACACGTAATAAATAAATATTTTTTTATAATTGTAGCACCATATAATACAGACTTTGCGGACAAAGCGGAAATAATCCTGTAAACAGTTTTCCTTTTTAATGGCGTTTTAAATTAAAAATGCATGGGCTGTAAAAATCACGTTCAACATTGTTAAGTGTAATATGTGGAACGTTAACGCTACATCCATGAATTATTATTGCTGCACATACTTTAATGAGTATTATTTACTCTTTTTTAATTATAGCATTTATTATTGAAAGGATAATAATTATTACTTAAACAAACAGAAAAGTTATAAATCGTGTACGTAACGAATGCTGTGACAAATTATGAGTTATAAAAAATTTAGTTATGGGTCCTGGTATCAACAGAAGTTCTCTCTGCTGCTAATACAAGCAAACACATAATTTGCGAGAATAAGCATTTGTCAGTAAGGGAAAGGAAAGGGTAGGTTTTTATTTGAAAATTTATAGAACCGACACAATATTTTCAACTTGGTATCCTTTTGTTGTTTAAAATAAAATTTAATAAAACCTTGTTTACCCTAAAGTAATGATTTTTCAAAAGAAGGAATGTCGCTTTGGCAACACCCTTCTATGAAAAGTACGTTCTTTGTGTCGAAATTAGCTACAAATTTAATTTTTTAATTTTTTTTTGAAGTGTTTATCTTTGTTTTTCTGTTCCACCTCATTTCGTTTTAAATTAAACTCTAAGGTAAATAAAAACGTTTAGGGATGTAATTAAGTTTTGGAAATACTATCTAATTATGAAAATGATAAAATGAAAGCCAAAATTCTGCTAAAGCTTTTTCAGATTTTCTAGAACATTGAAAATTTTCAAACAGAAATTTTGAATGACAATGTATAGGGTATGTCAGAATTAGACAGTCGAAGTTGGCTGCTATAGTATATTGATCACAAAATTGTAAGTCCGATTTTTTATCAAACGGAACCTTAAATCCGCGAGATGCCTATAGTTTCTTGAGGAACACGATAAATAAAAATATCTGCTTTCAGCAGGATAATGCGCCTGCCCAATATGAACGTTTTGGTTGCTACACGATTGTTAATCTAGCATAATCTTGGAATAGGAAGACTGGTGTCCTGGTTTAAGTGGTGGACACTGGACAGCTGAATATTTAGAGAGCAAAAATGCTTTGTGTTACAAGCATGTGTATTGATTACTATGAACCATATGAACGTGGTGGCGCAAAACGTTTTCCTTTTAAAAATATGAAACGTGTCATAAAAGATTTATGTGCTCCATCTATGTAAATAACGCCTTTTGGCAATCTCGGCAAAATTTTATAGGAAATGTGCAAAGCACTGAAATAAATTTTCTTTAGTTTTGTTGCAACAGGACAACTTTTTGAATGTTATTTCACTTTAAAAACTCATTTTTTTAGATCAAGTGATAAAATGGTTACTATAGCAATATAAAATATCCATTTTAACCGGAAATATTAATAAGATTTATTTGCTTTAAAAGTATTTCGGCATCAATATGTGCCATTGTCAAAGGTTACCTACTATTTTTTATAGCCAGTTATTCTGTCACATAAGGTATTATATCTATCCAATAAATTACATGTCAAGTTTTCCTATATTTTGTAACGAAACTACAAAAGACGAGATAGAAGTGTCTTTTTATCATATGTCGTGTTCTTCCCGTCTAATGATAAAAAGTATCGCTCTTTATTATCTCTTGTCGTGTGTGCTATTCTGCAGTTTTCAACTAAAGTTTATTCAGAACCTATAAAGTCAATGCCTTGTTAGTTATGCAACTTAAGTTACTTTTTCTAAAGTAACAAGACTGGCAATTAATAATCATAGTAGTAAGAACTTGCACTAAAATAAATTTAATTCAACATCTGTCAAGTGTACGTACGCGCATTATTTGGTATACTGTACTGAAATCATCGAAATGAAATAGTAGAATAGGCAACCCAAATAACAAATTAAATAGCTACCTATTATAATAGATAAACAATACGAAATCAGAGAAGCCTGTTTTATTATTAATTTTTAAAAACATATACTGACAGCTCTGCCAAGCTTATAAAGTTTAAAGCAGGCGTATTCGGCGCTGATATAGTTTTTCAAAGTACAGTCAAACGAAAAACATTTAGGCGGCAAATTTAAATAATTGTAAATACTTTTCATTCGAAGAATTCGATGACCTTACGCATGATATTTTTGGCTTCAGAATAAATTATCTTCCTCGATTTAGCATTCATACTTAACAGATTTTAAACAATCTGAAGAAAACTGAAATTATTAAAATTTCAAACGTCAATTGAATTTTTCCAGTAAATGTGAGTAGGATTGTTTGCTATTGGTTGGCGTATTGTCGCGCTTAGTCTTTAGTTGACATATTTTTCGGAGCATTTATAAGCTTGGTGGAGTTGTACAGTGAAGTCCATTTATTATGTAATATAGGCAAGTTGAATGGTCCGCCCACTTTATCATTGGAATATAGGCAACCCATTATACATGGTTATCACTCTTGACCCTGCTTACTGAGTTTGATTATTGTTTGTTAAATTACAAGTGTTTTTTTTTTAGTTTTTAATAAAGAACAAGATTTAAAACTACGATTTATTGAAAACATGATTTATACAGACGAAAAAAAAAATAGAAATGTGTATCTGTATCACTCCGGATTATCGGATTATCATTAGGTGATGTTAGGGATCGTTTTAGTATAAATATCCTACAAACAAAAATGCCTAATGTGTCTACAATATCACAACAATATCAAGAACAGCTAAAAAATTTGCAAGTGCAGGCTGTGTGGCACAACATGAAAAAAAAATCGACGTAAAACAGTAACACATGAATTTGTACACATTTCTATTTTTTCTTGGTCTGTATAAATAATGTTTTCAATAAATCGGTAGTTTTAAATCTTGATATTAAAAATCAGGTGACAAACGATAATTAAAATCAGTAAGCAGGCGCAAAACCTGATAGCTTTGTATAATGGGTTGCCTATATTCCACTGATAAAGTGAGTGGCCCATTTAACCTGCCATATACCTATAAATTGCACAATAAATGGACTTCACTGTATACTATGACATTTAAAAAGTGATAATAATTTTAACTTTATTGATCGAGATTGTTTTACAAAAAATGCTCAACACAAAATGGAATGAGCTCGAGACTGTTATATTATTCAAAGGTATCTCTGAATATTCATTGATTATTATAATCAAATTATGAAATTATAATCCAGGTAGTTATTTAATTTGTTATTTGAGTTGCCTGCAATGCTATTTTTCTTGTATAGAAGTAAGTACTCGAATTTTATTTAAGCTTATTGGAAAGTTTAAAATATTAAATTAATTAACTGGAAATGTTATTTCCATTATACAAGAAATGTTATCAAAGAAAACTGTTTAACCCAGTTTCAACTAATTATAGAATGAAACAGAAATCCTTGAAGCATCAAAATAAGGTATTTGCAGAAACATTTACATAACAATGAAATACATTTGCAGGACTATTCACAAAGTTTCATTGCGTGATTAAATGTTCTTAGAATACATTCGGGACTTATCAAGAAGTCCGTCGAAACTAACATAGCTCGCGCTAATTTGATACTTCTAAAGTTTCAAGGAGGATACCCACTTTAAATGAAATATGGAGTAATTTTAGATGGGAGCGAATTTCATATCTCTTACCTAAATTGCTGATTTAATGCCTGTAATGACGGGGTATAGATCGAATTCTCTTTTACATAATTCTGAAAATAAAATCCATGTTATGAGCATGTGGGGTTGAATCCCCGTGGAAACTATTGGTCGACTACATAAAAAGTTTCTGCTGCAATGTATGTGAAGCAGTGCCCTAATATGAAACCAATAAAGTTATTTATTTGCCTACACGATAAAGAAAAAACAGTTGAAGCTTGGTTACCCAGCAATAAAACCCAAAGAACGCCGGTAAAATCCCCAGACCAAAACCCTATCATAAATAGGAAAAAGGTATCCAACATCATTTTTGAAAAACAGTGAAAAAAGTTAATTGTCTGTATTTTTAAGAACAAAAGGGGATTAGTCTTTAAGGACAAGGAATTTTTCAGTTTTCCTCAATTTTTAAGTGATCGAGGATTTTTTACACCCCTTAATTAGCTGTTTGTGGCACAAGTTTTATTACTTCAAATCTAGTGAAAACTCTACCTTAAATTTATTTCACTAACGTTTGCTTCCCCATTTATTTAATTTGAGGTAGACTATTCTCGTGGTAGTAACTATTACGGTTTAAAGTGCAGGTTTATGGTCGGCAGTAAAACGGAGTGTTCTCGGTGAAATTATGTTTTCTAGTATTTAGTTTGTTCTGTTTGTACTAGAGAATGTGTAGGTTTATGTGGCGAAATAAATTAAGGTGCGAATTGGGTAGAACTTTATTATGATCCTTCCAACTATTTTTTAAAAAAGAAAATAAAGTTACACGAGTTTTCCATGCTACGGCCTGAAATTGAATTTGTCGGTGTACAGGTCCTTTTTTTAATTAAGCCGAATGGTAATTTTACTTAAATGAGGTGGAAGCTTAATTTAGAAATGACTTTCCAACCGTTGCTAATAAAACATTGAGGATTATCCTTTGTCCTTGCTCTTAAGCCACCATTATTTCCGCTTTCCTAGGCTATTTATTAATTTTATTGTTTTGATTTTATACTTTATTTTTATTTTTGTAACGTAGCATTAATTTTAATTTAACTATAATAATTTTAATCCTACACACTTTAATTCGGACCAGTACCTATCTCGGAAATCGTAAGAAATAAAACATTGGTTAAATTAGACAAAAGTTATCTATTTTAGGCACCAATTTATATCTACTTTTAAAGTTTAAAAAGTGGAGTTGTGGACCTCCCCTAAATTTTCCCATACTAAAAATAAACATTTCGTTTTTGGTATTCAACTGTAGTTCGAGAGGCAGCATTGAAAATACTGAATGCGTAGCGAGAAGCACCAGACTATACGGATTCGATACGTACAGAAGAGAGACAGAGGCATCTAATTTACTAACGCAGCGGAAGTTCGCGATTTTCTCATCAACCGTACATTTTAGCTATATGACTACCTTATACTATGTGATAGACAATTCAATTTTGCATTCAATTATATAATAATATACAGAGTGTTTCATTTGAAATAACAAAGTTGTTTATTGTACTGTGAAAAGCAAACACCCTGTATAGTACGTGATATAAATTTAGGAGAATGCAGACCTATATACTGAATAAGTTTTATATTTAAACTTCTTTCATATTTTGACTAATAAAGGAGCTATAGAAGCATCAGTTTTCGATATTCAAAACGTCGTAGAGGGCGCCACAGTGAAATTTTAGCCTTTATCAAAAAAAAAGAAAACGTACCTAACAGTAAGCTGCATAAGTGTAGAAAATTTAAACAAAATCGTGTGCCCAATTTTTTCGTAATAATTTTTCAAACATTTCAGTAATTTTGGGGACTGCCGTTGCGACCATTTTTGGATTTACTAAATAAATTTTTCTTCATGGTATAGTACCGCCAATGGGCTTTCAAACAAGTCGTTGCGGAACCTGATCAGATAACTGATTTTTGAGTTATCGGGGCATTAAAGTCGAAATTTTGAAAAATTCATAGCGGCCACCATTTTGAAGTTAGAAAGTCCGGCAAAAAACTGTTTCCCTTGAATTATGGTCTTCTTTCATATCGGCTACTCAGATTTTCAAAATTCTGCTTCTGAAAAAAATGCTACCAAAACAACATTTCTAACTTCCGCTTCCGGTTTCGGATTTTTCGAAAAGTTAGTTTTGGACAAGTTTTGGATACCCCTTCATTTCAAATTTCATCAAAATCGATTCACTAGTTTTTGCGTTAGAAGCGTTACATACACACACACCCACGAACAGACATTTTTTCTAAACCATTTTTTTGGGTTCGTGGAGGTCCAAAACACGTATTTCCGCGAAAATCTTAACTTCGAAAATTTCCATGATATCAATACTTCCCATATACCAGTGGTGGTATGGAAAAGTAATATTCAAAGGTTTCAAAAAATTGCTGTTTGTTTTGAAGGAAACAATATTGTATGGCAAAATATCCAATGCCTACTTGAAAAAATACCGTTTTTATTATTTTACATAATTATTATTTATTGGGAATATTTAATTGGATTATTATGCATGGCTAAATGGTAAAGAGAATGTAAAATTTTATCAAGTGGTGCAAAAATCTAATATGACGGTCATAAGAAAAGAAAATACTTGACTGCCGTATCTCGAAATCTAAATCTTTATAAAATGTTACACTAAACTGCAAAAACTGAACCAGTTACAGTTATAAATAAAGAAACCACAGGTAAAACAAAAAACAGATTTTTTTTTGAATTTATCTAGTAAGCTTTGAATATTTTTAAACTAATGAAACTATGTAGATACAAATTGGTTTCGAAAATAGGCAACTTTTGTGATTTGTCTAATTTAACCGATCGGTTTTCGAGATACCCATAGTGGCCCGAATTAAAATTTTCACTCTCTACAGAACAACTAAAATCGATCCAGTTTGACATAAAAGAACAAGTTCAAAATAGATGATACAAATCAATTGAAACTGTCCTCTGAAATCACTGTTCTCAATCTCCTTAGATTAATTCACAGCTTCAAAAGGTTTATTTGGAACAAGGGTTTTCTAACAAAAAGGGGTAAATAAAGCACGTTTTATCCGTGAGCTTTAAATTAATTTCCTTGCCATTTCAATAATAAACTGCTTTACACAAATCCATTAAAACAAATCGTACATTCATGAACAGAAAAACGGTGGTTCTCTAGGAAAAAAAGCTCTCTAAACCAAACTTCTTTCTTTCAGTTTCTTCTCGTTTGAGAACGATTCAAGATATTTTGTGGTGTTGAATAAATAAAACCTTTTTCAATAATGCAGGTCAACAAGTTAGGTCTCAGTGGTCCCAACGGTAATAAGACATTCGTGAATGTATACGTAGGTATTGTTATCATGGAAATCTGAATAAGCAATTTTTCCTAAAGCTAAATTATTTATTATTCATTATTGTAAAGAAAACAAAAACAATCTTCTTCAAGTACGAAACGTTTTAAAAATATTATAATTTCAACAATAACTTCTTCATAAAATGGGGAAGTTTTAAAGAATTTTTTGCTTGTAATAAAAAAAGTTTACAAACAGGATAACAACTTCCTGAATGACCTTTTCACATTGCAGCCTCTCATAAAACTCTTTATAAAAGCACGGTGCATTGCTCGAGCTTTGCAGTTTTCATCACGAATCGCGAACGAAGAAATAAACTAAAAGGAAAAAGCGCTTATACACAGTATTCTCTTATTTTGACATCGTTTATGGTTCACTGCCTTATATTTATGTAAAGTTCCAACTATAAAAGACAGACATGTGAGTGAGGGGGTTTGTTTTACATAATGACAAAATTTCCGCAAAGTGATGTAAAGTTCAAAATTACAACCCAAGAACTTTATTCCGTTGGGTAATGAAATAATAATCGAGCAAGTAAAATATTTATAATACCTACGTCTTGAAAATTTAATAATACTATAAAATCTTAAAGTAGCAATATCGATACAATTTTCTGGAGGGTTTAAGATAATTAGATACTCAAAATTTCATTACTTGGTTGCTACTCGAATTAGACAGGAATGATTAAAATTTGTTTCCAGGAACAAAATTAACTTCTTTAATGAAATAAAATTTTCATGCAATTTCGGTGCGGTGCGGTTATCCCTCCCATAAAAAAGGGGGCAAAATATTCATTCAGTTTATGACTTAAACTTTACCAAAACTATCTAACTTTTTTTTTTAGTACTCGTATATTTAGAAACCATTAGGGATATACCGCAAATGTTTCTTATAAGAACCCATTAATTATTAAACATCGTTCCTCACCGTCGCCGTCTCGAACAGCTGCTCTTAGTTGTAAATCTTCCCCTAACTGCACTGCGCTCCCAGGAGTAACGATCTGGGTAAACTCATTATTTCCTGGTGCTCTTCTAAACAAGCCAACTTGGGTTTCAAAATTTCTTTGCAACCCACCAGTAGCTATAGTTGAAGCCGAACGACCCTGACTTTTCAAAAAAATTATTATAAATTATTTTTCCTTCCATTCTTTAACGAAACTTACATAATTTGAGGATTTACCCTTAAATGCTTCGTGTGTGACACAACACGTTCCTGTGGTCTACATTGCAAGGTTATTAAATTATCTTCAGGAAGCCTTAATCCTCTAACAGTTGGAAGACGAAGAGGTACACATAAATTTAATTGGTCGCTTCCAGAACAATAACGTACACCACACTGAGTCATCTGATTGCTATTTAAATCAATACGAAATGTATCACCAGAACCGAAAATACAATCACTCCGGGAATTATCAATCACTGGGGGTAACGGAACTAATTGGGAAGTGCGAATGGTAGATCGGAAAAATCTCCTGGACGTTGTATCTAAACAACTCATATTGAACACCCTGAATTGAACAGGGTTACTGTTTAAACTTGGAACACCATATAATGTAGAGGGTGGAACTGGAGGAAGGTATTGATCTTGTGGTGGACTTGGAGGTGCAATGGGTATTGTATCATCACTTGGTATTGGATCAAATTGAGGAGGAGGTCCAAGGGGTGGATAAACTGGTGGTGGTAAATATGTTGGAGGAATATCATCTTGAAACGGAGGAAAACTAATATTTGGTCTGTGATTAGGTGGTTCATAAAGACCACTAGGAATAGGAGGAGTTGTTGGTTCATCAAACTGTGGGGGAGGATTAGGAATTGGAACCGGGTAATTATACCCTGATGGTACATCATTAATAGGAGGATCATAACTTGAACCGTAATCACGACCACGAATTTTATGTTTCTTTCTTGTTTCACCAGAAAATATTACGGGTAAACTTAAGCAGAGTATAATTAGTAAATGATGAAACATTCTGAATATTTCGAACACTATTGGCTTCTGAATGGGTAGAGGTGGTTTATATAGAGTTCTCAAAACCAGCCAGATCGTGACCAACGCTTTTAACACGATATGTTTCTGTCAAATCGTACAGCGAGACATTTCGATTGATACCTGAATGCAAATCGGTGCGAACGAATAAATGTAGGAGCTACTGTATGCGGAGGTCCAAAAGTGCTTCGGGTTTTTGGAACGACCACACTACAAGGCAATGTTGTTATGAAAAACGTGCATAATGGATTTTGTCGAAAAGAGAAATTGAGGTGTACAAGTGATAAATATTGCATAGCAATTTTTTATTAATGTACCCCGATAAATAATTTAAAAGTTTCGTAGAAATTTTGTTCATGAAAGTAAAAATATTAATGCAATATATTACATTTGATCGCTAAGAAAGTTTTGAAAAGGTTTTTTGTACTTTATTAGGTCATAAAACAAAACAATTAAAGAAAATAATTTTAAGGAAAGTTTTTGTGGACGTTGAGAGAATTTCTTATCATTACTCACAATAATAATACAGGGTGGGGCAATCGTGCGTAGAAGTTCGATAGCTCCTACACACCGCAACAGAAACATATGAGGCTTTTGATGAAATTTTAAATGAAGGGGTATATCGAAAATTCATTGACAGAATAAGCTTTTCAAAAAAATCCGAAACCGGAAGCGGAAGTTAGACATGTTTCTTTGGTAGAATTTTTTTCAGAAGCGGAATTTTGAAAATTTGAGTAGGGGATATGAAAGAAGACCATAATTCAAGGAAAACAGTTTTTTGACGGACTATAACTTCAAAATGGGGGCCGCTATGAATTTTTCAAAATTTCGACTTTAACGCCCCATAACTCAAAAATCAGTTATCTGATCAGGTTCCGCAACAACTTGTTTGAAAGCCCTTTGGCGGTACTATACCATGAAGAAAAATTTATTTCGTAAATCTAAAAACGGTCGCAACGGCGCGGCGGCGGCGCTCTTCCAAAAAGTTTTAAATTTTTGAAAAATTATTACAAAAAAACTGACCACACGAGTTTGTTTAAAGTTTCTATAGTACTTATGCAACTTAGTTTTAGCTACATTTTTACTTTCCCATACCACTACTGGTATAGGGAAGTATTGATATCATGAAAATTTCCGAAGTCGAAATTGTCGAGGAAATACGTGTTTTGGGTCCTCAGGAACCCAAAAAAGTGGTCTAGAAAAAATGTCTGTCTGTGGGTGGGTGGGTGCGTGGGTGGGTATTTATGTAACGCCTGTAACGCAGAAACTAGTAAACCGATTTTGATGAAATTTTAAATGAAGGGGTATATCGAAAATTCATCGACAAAATAAGCTTTTCAAAAAAATCCGAAACCGGAAGCGGAAGTTAGACATGTTTTTTTGGTATCATTTTTTTCAGAAGCGGAATTTTGAAAATCTGAGTAGGGGATATGAAAGAAGGGCATAATTCAAGGGAAACAGTTTTTTACCGGACTCTCTAACTTCAAAATGACGGTCGCTACGATTTTTTCAAAATTTTGACTTTAACGCCCCGTAACTCAAAAACCAGTTATCTGATCAGGTTCCGCAACAACTTGTTTGAAAGCCCTTTGGCTGTACTACACCAAGAAAAAAAATTATTTAATAAATCCTAAAACGGTCGCAACGGCGCTCTTCCAAAAATTTTGAAATTTTTGAAAAAGTATTACAAAAAAACTGGTCTAAGGAATTTGTTTAAATTTCGTATACTTATACAGCTTGGTGCTACATTTTTGTTTTTTGATGAACGCCAGAATTCCACTGTGGCACCCTCTACGAGATTTTGAAAATCGGAAATTGATGCTCCTATAGCGCCTTTATTAGTCAAAATATGAAAGAAGTTTAAATACAAAAGTTGTTCAGTATATAGATTTGCATTTTTCTAAATTTATATCACGTATACAGGGTGTTTGGTTTTCACAGTACAATAAGCAACTTTGTTATTTTAAATGAAACACCCTATATATTATTATATAATTGAATGCAAAATTGAATTGTCTATCACATAGTATAAGGTATTCATATGGCTAAAATGTACGGTTAATGAGAAATTCGTGAATATTGAACTTTAAAACAGTGTAGGGTGAAATTTGTAAGTGCCGATATGTTCAAGTGACCATGCGCGGGACGGGAATTCCTTGTCGCCGGCTAATCCTAGCAGCCTATGAATATAAATAATCACACATGCGCAGATGAACACAATCGGCACTTGTGTTAATTTTCCATATACTAATTTTCAAGTTTAGTTTATCGGTTGTGGCGAACAATGCTGTTGAATACCAAAAACGAATGTTTATTTTTAGTATTGGAAAGTCCAGGGGAGGTTTGCACCTCCACTTTTTGTTTTTTGATGAATGGCAGAATTTCACTGTGGCGCCCTCTACCAGGTTTGGAAAATCTGAAATTGATGCTCCTATAACACATTTATTAGTCAAAATATTAAAGAAGAGAATTTTGAATATTTCGGCTGGACAGAAGCTGATCGTGCACGTCGCGTCGGTCGGTAGCGATCGTCCGACTTCGCCAGCTGTAATTTCAAGCTGGTTACTACAGATAGATGCGTGCCTTTCTTCTGTACATATCGAACCCGCATAGTCTCGTTTTTCTCGCTACGCATTCAAATGTTTTCCAAGGTTTGCCTTGCGAACTATATTGTTGAATACCAAAAACGTAATGTTTATTTTTAGTATGGGAAAGTCCAGGGGAGGTTTGCACCTCCACTTTTATTAGTTTATAACCCTCGACATTCTTTTTTATTCTCTACCAGACTAGACACATCTGTTTTAATCCTGTACAATAAATAGAGGCTGTCGACTTAATAATTTGTAAATACAGACGGTGGTGTTTCCCTTAGAAGACAGAAGTAACAGGGTACTAACAAAATAACATGAAAATGTATGGATCCTGTGGGAATTAGCACCCAGAAATTCATTGTTAAATAAATACCCTACAGCCTTCTAAACCACTTCTTCACCGAATCCACAAAATATTACTTTAACAGAAATGTTTTTAGTAGTATCTGCAGATTTTCTTCACGGGAAAGGCAATGTGTTTGGTGATCGTGATTATGTAAATCAGAATAAAAGGAAATAATAATATTGGTATACAGACAAATACACTTAAAATATTTCGGTTTCAATGGAAACTCAGAAATGTTTACAGAAATAATATTAACTTCAGCAGATAAATCAAGAAAAACCATTACTAATATTAGTTCTCCGGGTCGGAAAAGTTGCATGAATTTTTTATATATTCTTTGGAAACCTATAATCAATCGATCCACTGACATAATACTTCTTGTGTGCAGTAGTATTTTCTATTACCTATACCAATATACTATTATGTGCTGAAGCTGATCATCAGATTCTGTACAAATATTTATTTGACATTATAATCAGTTAGTGCATAAACAAAGCGTAAATATTATTGTCAGTAGGTATCTGTATTATTATACCCCGTCGCTCATAAAATAGTATATTATGCGATGTACATTTAATCATAGCTATTACGATACTAACCTTGGTGAGTATCATAATGAAGCCATCAAATATGAGCTGCATCCACTATTTTTTTTTACTAATAATAAGGCAATTTCCTAAGGAATTGGGAAGGGGTTAAAAACAAGTTGCGAAAAAAAGACTATATATCTTTTGAATTATAACTTTTCTGAATTCTTTAACCAGATCGGAAGGAGTGAGGGATGTTTCTCACATACCTATCTTTCAAGTGGTTAGCCTTCATATTACATTCTGGGAATTGCCTCTTTTTTTGAAAACGTTCTGAATTTTTTTTACCAGTTGGGAGGGTTGAGGGATGTTTGGCACATATTTTCTAAGTGTTTAGGGGTGAGATAAATATTCAAAAAAAGAAGGGAGACTATTATAGCTTTCCCTTTCTTTCTGAAAAATTTCTAATTTTTTTTTACTAGATGGGAGGGGATGGGGGATGTTTGGCACATATTTTCCAAGTGTTTAGCCTTCATATTACATTCTGGGAATTTCCTAAGGAAATCAGAATGGGGTGAAAAAAGCAAAAGACTACAGCCTTAGAATTATTTTTGGAACTTTTCTGAATTTTTTTAACTAGATCGGAAGGGGTGAGGGAAGTATCTCATACATTTTTCAAGTGTTTAGCTTTTATATTACATTCTAGGAACATTCTAAGGAAATCCGAAGGGGTGAGAAAAGTTGCAAAAAGAAAATCAAAGACTTTGGCCTTTGAACCATTTTCTAAAAGTTTCCTATCTAGATCGGAAGGGGTGAGGGTAGTTTTGCACCTAATTTCCAAGTGTAGCATTTAATAAAAAAGACATCGCTTCACTTTTATGCATGTTCAAGCAGGGGTGGTATTTGTTTTCGACCTTTGTGTGCTCTAGATCTGGGATATGGAGATAGAGAAGGTCTTACATCATCAACCGTCTTCTTCTTTCTGCTTCCTGAGTCTGTAGGTATAGGAAGTATCTTCGATATTTGTTTAGTCCTTTAAGTATAAGGATGGATAGGATTTGTTTTCGTCTCTAGAATTAGTAATTGAGCAAGGGTAGGATAAATTATCAAACTTCTCTGGTTTAGCATAGGTGCGATTCGTTCTCCTTCTTCCGCTGATGGTTTACAACGAACACATTAGGTAGATTTTCAACCTTCTATGCCCTACTAACTCCTAAATCTGATCTTTAAGTATTGGTCCAAGATATTGTCAACCTTCTCAGGTGCAGACCTAATCTATGACCATGGTGGGATTTATTCTCGTCTTTCACTGATCTAGGTATGCCAGCCTGTGCAAATGGGTAGTATAGATGTTCAAGGGGTAGATCTATGGCTATGATTTATGATTGATGAGCTCGGATGGTATTTATTTTTAATCTTCTCTAGTCTAAATGTGCCGTGTTCTGGAAATGATGTAATTTTTGACCGTATGCCGTAGTACTTCGATACGGAGACACGTTGGCCTTTTTGCGACTCTTGTTCAAAGCCCACCTAATCACTATAAACTCATTGTACTACAGAACTGGCAAGTTCAGGAACACGGTGGGAACAATGTTGAAGAATAATTTAAAGAGTACTTGGGGTATTCCATATTATGCAAAGATCCCACACCTGATTTTGTGTTTAATTTTATTTCAAAGTAATTTATATTGAAATAATTGTGATATTATGTTAACACTTCTAGTTAACAACAATTTTCAAAAGAAAATTAATATTAATTTAATTTATTTATGTTTCAGATTAAAAAGGAACTGAAAATAGAGAACATCTACATGGCCAACAATGTTAGTGCGCCGGAGCGTAAAATTATTTTTGAAACCCCGCCAATATCACGTATTACATTGGGTAAATCACCATTTGCGAACCGGAAATTTAGTTTTCCCGCATCATTGCATGCGAATCTGTTGGGCCTTTCATCCACCACTAACACCGAAATTGGAAAAGACGCCACAAACGCCAAAAGACGCTTTAGTAATGTTGGAGACGTTGTATCCCGAAAGTTATCCAACACAATCGGATGGAGAACTCCAAATGTTCCTCCTCAAGAGGTGATATCACAAGGAAGAATGTTATGTGGACAATACATAAAGCAGCGATTAAAACGATCGGGGATTTTTAGTAAAAAATTATGTTTATATCGACTTCGTAGTATGATAGGAACTTCAAGTGGTATCACTGTACGTGAAGTATCCCCTTTCTTAATGGCTGCTGGGATAGAATTGGAACGGATGTACCCTAAATTGTATACGACCATATCTAGACAAGCAAGTATTTCCCCAGGGGGAGTTTTGGTGTCTGATAAAACAGCGGCAGGACTTTTGGCAGCTATCTCACATGAATTACTTAAAGCTGATATTACTTGGGGAAAAGTAGTTTCTATTTTTGCTATTGCTGGTGGTTTGGCTGTAGATTGTGTGTGCCAAGGACATCCTGAGTACCTCCACGGGCTTATGGAAGGGATGACGGAAGTATTAGAGGATGATCTTGCTGAATGGGTTGCTGCGAATGGTGGATGGGTAAGGACTTAAAAGTGACTTGTCAAGATATTTTCTTAAAGTTATGATTTTTTCAGATGGCATTATGTGCTCAGTGTAAATGTCCAGAAACAGATTTATCCCTGTTTGAATATGCTTCCATATTAGCGTTAATAATCGCAGTGTTACTACTTCTGTACTTTGTAATACGATGCGTCGAAAGATTTGGATATTTTTAGATGTTAATTACTATTTATTGTTAATACTAGTAGGAATATGCAATTGTTCAAAGTCGTATGTTAAAGTTATTACTTAAATGATAGGATAGTTACTTAAGAAATTTTTGTACTTATATGCAAATTAGTCAAGATATAGGTATATTGTTATATACCTACCTCTGTTATTTTTTTATTTTTTAATCAATTTAAATAAATTTTTGTATGCATTATATACACGTAAAAACTCATAATTTGAACTGAATGTTAATAATCTTTCACTTCCGGTTTCGCCGGAAATGACCCCAACTTTCTTAAAATTCTGCGTATAATGGTGTCACGATACTACGGCGAATCCGGAAATGAGAGATTATTAGTTACTATTTTAGCCTCCAGAGGGGGTATCGTTAATATTTATTCCCTTTTATTGTAATCGGTTAAAAAATAAAAAAATAACAGGGGTAGGTACCCCGGGGTCCTGTGTCGTCCAGTATTGATAGTTACAGAACAAATACCCTATAATATACACCATCAGATAATATTTATACTTACAGTGCTACAAATTATTGTTATATTTGTAGTTACATATTGTAAGAAAATTTATTAAATACTTAAATCAAAATGTTTTGTTTGTTGGCTCTAAGGATTTGCATGATAATGTATACTTAAACATGAATTTAAAAATTTTTGATATTATAAATATAAAAATAAATTTATTTCATGTTTTTGTTTATTGATGAGCCAAACTTTATCTTTAGGTAAGTATTGCATAAACATGCGTCGGTTTTTTCTTGCAAATTTTTCTTGTTGCTATTGTTGAAATTTGAATTTGCCGCCAAATGTAACCAATGGAAACAAAAAGAAAAATTTGCCAAAAAAAAATGCGCCTGTACCTGTATAAGGTAGCCCTTAGACATGCGAAACTGATTTAAAAACTTAGATCATGTAGTGGCGACTACATGATCTAAGTTTAAAAAGGGTTTTAGCGTGGACCAATAAAATTGCATCGTTAAGAAAAATAGAACATATGGATTTGGCGGCAAATTCAAATTCAACCAATGATAACAGAAAGAAACAATCGCAAGAAAAAATCGCGTCTATATGAAGGCACCCTAGCTTAGGCTTAAACTTTTCTAAGCACCAAATCCAATAGGTTTCTTGCTAATTGTAACAAAGGAAAACCTATTAACTATAATAAAAGTTGTTTCCAATTTTAATATTGAAAAGGAAGGCACTCCTACACTTTATTGTTGAAAATAATATGAAACGAAAATAATGAAGAAGTCTCCTTTATAAATATGCTATAAATATAACAATAGCTTCAGAGTGTGAATAGGCATTATTATACCTACTACTTGCTACTACCTATAATACAGAATTGGAATTCATTTAACATCTTGATTTATTAACATGTCTAGCATTAGATGCGACTGAAAACCATTAATAAGGTTCAATAGTAGCATAAAAAGGTTCATATATTACTATAATGATTTTACTTTTGTAAACGGACCATTCTGTATGCACCTCTGAAAACCGCGCAGAAAAAAGTTAGATCCTGTGGTGGTTACGATTTATGATTATTTTGCTTATTGTCGGAGAGTAATTTGTTGGTAGGTCCTACCAGTTGTTTTCAATAAAAGAAATTCCTTTCAGTATAAAGAAGTCGATTAGACTTAAAATTTTATTGTTAGGCTATCATTCTACCCCTCTATTGCAGACTTCCCCAAACACATATTCTGAGCAAGGCCAGTGGCAACATTCCTGTTTACCCTCTTCCAAACAAATAAACATGAGTACTAATCACCAATCACAACCTAATTAGTAGGACCTATTATTTTGGAAAAAGTATTTTTGTACAAATAATTAAAATATTCCAAATTAATGTTTTTTTAATTATGGACTTCATGAATTTTATTTGTGGCTCTCTTATTAATCCTAATAGGTACCTATAGGTACTACATACTATTTAGAATTTTAAACTACCCACCTAAATAAAATAAAAAATCACAGATTTTATTAGAAGAAACCAAACCAAGAGCTGTTCCCATAGGCAAGTGTTTCTGTACATGGGCAGGGCACTTAACGGCTTTAGCCAACTGCACCAATCTGATACTTTTATAGATTACAGAATAATGAAATTCCAAATTAGGGTTGTCCTAAGAACTTTCTTTTAGATATTTATTACACAACAAAAGAACATGATCGATGTAGCGAGGTACTCGGACTGCTAAGAAAAAATTGAAATAAAACTACCAAGAAGTTATGAAAATCTTTTAATCATAAGATTTATTGTATAATTTCGTTAGTATAAACATTCTTCATTCATAAGAGCATATCATTCTGGCAATAATGATAGCTGAAATACCAATTTTATGAAGGAATTTGTCTGCAAAATGAAATATTGAGCTTTAAACTTTCTTAATCTGAAAATGTTGCCTTTTTACTTTTAGTTTCAATGACAAAATATAAATAAATGAATAAAATCAAGTAAGAAAATATACAGTACATTAATATAAGAAAAATGTTTTAAAATTTAACTAAAATTTCTCTTCTTCCAAACCATGTTTAAAGAACATCATAACTGGTACAGAGTTGCCATCAATTTCACGGTATTCTAGAAGCCCTACCATACCATCGGTTTCCATGGATTCCCCAGTAAAAAACTGGAGTTCTTTAAACCTACCAAGAATGTCCTTCATTACTTTATTCATATTTGTTTTAAAAATTTCAACTTGGTCTGGTGATTTTTCTTCCAATTTTGCAACTAATCTACAAAAAATATCAAATTTTATTAAAATGAAACATCATAAGTAGGTTTGTATTGATTAACATTCAAAAAAATCATATCAAAAATGATTTTTTTACACTTATCATCAACAAATTAATATAGCACGCGTTGCTCCGAGTAACATATTGTAAGATTTTACTCAGTATTAGTACGTGCAAATTTTAAAATTCAAAAACAACTTACTTCTTCATATAATCCTTAAGGTAAGCGGTGTAACTTTTCTTATCACCGAAGCAATATGTTTCTGCTAATCTGTGATTTAAAACAATATCAACCCCAGATTCAACAGCAGAATCAGTGCCCTCAACGGCTTCTTCAGCAGAAGGATTAAATCCTGCAATTTCAATGTCTCCTTGTTTTCGTTGAACAAGTTTTCCATAAACTTCATAGAGAACATCGTCGATCAACTTCATTTTATAGGTGTCTGAGAACATTTCGTCACCTGTTGATAAAAAAATAAAAATATTATATTTGGAATTAAATGTAACATAGCGAATTTATAAAGGAGATGCTTCTATGTGCTTATAAATATAAGGTAGTCCTAGATTTTAAGATTACGTTTCAAGATGGATTGTAAGCACCAAATGTCAGTGGAAATGACAGGTAATCAAAACCTAACATTTCCAACAAATGTTAAATATTTTCACATCTAAAAATAAGGGAAAATGAATATAACATTATGCTTACCAGTAAAAAGATCCTTGTAAATACGCATTTTGGCGGATGATTTAGATTTTCCTGGGTGAAACAAAATCACACAACCTCTCGTTACGAGGGCACCGGAAAAAAGGTCGCTTAACCTATTTGACAGCTTTCACCTACTCCTGTTGTCAAAAATTTAAAAGGCAAAGGCGGGAAACCATCCACAACTTTGTTCTCACCACGTAAAAATTCAGAATTAATGACTTTAATCTCTTGAAGCTTCTATTTTATTAATCCATCTACAATATTTTATGTAAATATTTCCAAATTCATATAAAATTAAATATAAAATCAATTTAGCTAAATATTAGATGGTAATTTGGACTTACCACGCATGCGCAAACTAGAATTAAATGATGATCCTGTCGCACAGACAACAAATGAAATTAATTCCATTTCCAGAAGAGGCTTATTTCTTGGAATCAGTGTTGAATCAAGCAATAGAAATAAACAGACGTATAATATATTCAGAAAACTCCCGTGACATTTAATTTGTTGAATGGAAAATTCAGTTGGTTAACAAAAAAGAATTGCCAATGATCGTCGCTAGTTAAGGTGTCGTTCGTGAACGACTTTTTATAAAATATAGGGGTATAAAATGTGTTGACTTTCCGTATGCTGGGATCTCACCCATACGATAGGAAAACAAATATCTGTTAAGGCACGATTTTCTTGTTGCAATTCGCGAGTTTTGCATTATTTTTGAATTCATTGGTTACATTTGAATTTGCCGCCAAATTTAACCATTAAAATAAAAATATCGCCCCTGTATCCATGGGCCCTAACGAGTGCAGTATGATTGAGTATGATGTAGCCCTACGTGTAGTTGAAACTGCTCATCGAAATTTTCTAAAAAAGACAAAAACTTTATGACATTTTTACATGTTTCCCCAAAATCAATACGAAAAGCTGTTGGTGTAGACATGTCTTTATTTTTATGTAGATTTTGTAGCGATCTATTCCTACCATTACCGACAGTAGCTCATACAGGTTCGCCAACTGCCGAGTACGGTCTACAAACGTTACATGAATTGTTTTTTGGAAGTATAGAAGAATAAAGTTACATGTAGAGCTTAAATTGTATTTACTTCATATTAATAAAGCAATCTTCAGAAATATATAATTATTAGGAAAGATATTACATCACAAATTAAGTTGAATTTGCTATGTTTCCCACTGTTTTTACTTTTTATATTGGCAATTCTGATTGTTGGTAAAAAGCACAGGCCAGTAAAAAGCCGACGACTTGTTTTTCTTTGCACGTGTTGCTGTTAGAAGGGTAGGAATTTATTCTTAATTAAAGTTAAATCAATAAGAAATTGCAATTAGAAAATTATAAACCATGGCAGAAGACTTAGATCGAAAAATTATAAGGCAGCTGGAGTATTATTTTGGAGACTACAACATGCCAAAAGATAAATTTTTGCAAGAGAAGATTACTAGTGATGATGGATGGGTAGAGTTAAGTGTTTTATTCACTTTTAAACGTTTGGCTAGTCTTACCACAGATCCTGAAGTGATTGTTAAGGCTTTAGCAAAGTCTAAAAATGGTATTATAGAAGTTCATGAAGATGGAAAAAAAATTCGCAGGTCTCCAGAAAAACCTTTGCCGAAGTTAACAGAAGATCGTAAAAAGGAAATAATGAATCGTACAGGTATGTGTTAATAACAGACATTCTCATAATTTAGTTAATATTTTACGCAGCTAATCAAATAATAGCAACATGATGATGGGATGAAATTTAATTATTGATTGTGTAATTTGTTGCATTAAGAGCCCTATCAAATATTTTCTTACTTTCGATGTTTTAGCATATGCCAAAGGGTTTCCATTGGATGAATCTCTTGATGAAATAATTGGTTTTCTTGAAGAGCTAGGATCAATCGAATCATGTTTCAAACGTACATATCTAGATAAAGCTACAAAAGAACAGAAGTTCAAAGGTTCTTGTTTCATAGTTTTTCGAAATACTGAAGATTGCAAGAAATTTGTTGACACAGAAAGTATTAAATATAAGGAAACTGAATTAATCCGTAAATTGCAAGCTGATTATATTGAAGAAAAGAAGCAAGAACTTCAAAATCGTAAGAGCGATAAGAAAAAGAAGAAACAAGATAATGAAAAGCCTGAAACTCCATCAATTACCTTCCCAAAAGGAGCAATTTTATTCTTCAGTGGTGTTACAAGCGATCACATACTTACCAGAGAAGAAATTAAAGCAAAGATTACAGATATTTATGATACCGAGCCTGCGTTTATTGACTATAAAAAAGAAGATAAAGATGGTTATGTTCGAATGCCACAAGAAAATGGTGCTGTGGAATTTAATAAAAAATTAAAAGATGGAGTTCTAGAAATTGGGGATATCAAACTTCAAGTTAAAGTATTGGAAGGCGAGGAAGAGCAAGAATATTTGAATAAAACTATCGATATTATGAGTAAAAGGAGACAATTTCAGAAAAAGGGAAGGAAACATAACAAATATAATAATAAACGTAGAGGGGGAGCTGATGATGAATCCTCTCCTCGTTCAAAAAGGAGTAGAAATTAGTTACGCTCTTTACATATGTGTTATATGTTGCCTATGTTATTGATGCTTCTCACATTTTTATTTTCTTAACGAGTTACAATTTATTACATGTAATAGTTGGTAAACGCTTGAATTGTATGTGTATGATGATATAATACATAACACAAGTTTTTTTTATTGTAAAACAATTGTTATGTTTGATTTCGAGATAGTGGTTGATTTGATTTACTATTCGAATCAAATAAATTTGGGAAAGTTTGGATATTTTTATATTGACAGTCAATTTATGAAATGTATCTAAAACATAATGAAAACTTATTCCATTGTATCTGTATTGTAAAAACTGAATAAATAGATGTTACTTTGAATTATTTCAATGTTTTCGTATCAATAACTAAGCAATACCGCAATTACTATTTTTTATGAATATATCGTGTGATATCGTTCACAAGTCAGTTATGTTTTTTCTTTGTAGTCTACATTCATATTTGTTTTAAATAAAGGTGGTTATTAGAGATTGTAATGGGGATTGTATACGCGGATGAGGCTAGAAAAACAACAAGCGGATAGCCCTCACAGTTCGGCTACAAACTATAGGCAGGTTGCGAATATCAAAGCCAGTTGATTGAGAAAAAACAATCAACTGGCTTTGATCTGCAACCCGCCTATATACACAAGTCCACCGGGTTTTTGTAAAAAATAATTCTCAAACTGCAACTAACCTAAAAACCCATACACACTTATAAAGCAGAAACCGTTGCTGAAATTTTAACATTGGATTTATTTGAATGGGTGCATTTATTAAAATATTATCGTGCTGCCAGACACGAAATATACAGTAGACTACAGAGCATTGGACGTATGAATAATAAAGTTTGAATTAGTACAGTTTCTTTTAATTGTTATAATGTTTTTTCTCAAAATTAATTTGGAAATTATTTACCTAGCTAACCTGTTCCGGTAATAACTCAAAAGGGCACCAGCAAAACTGTTTATAGGGGCGGGTATGCGCGGAGGTGGAATAGACTAAAATTAGAAAAATGATTTTTTCTATGATCCTGCACAAAGTGACACTTTTGATATCTAGTTTTAGTGACAAAAGCAGGTATTTATTGCACTGGAGTGCAATAATAGTATATTATGTTATGATACGAGTTTTATAAGACACATTTTGTAACACGCATGTGCTCGTCGTGCCCTAAAATAGTAAGTGCTACAAAATGCGTTATAAACGAGGTAGTACTATTATACCTACAATATTTTATCTACTTTTCAATACTTTTAAACAAAAAGAGCAAAATTTCAAACTCTAAGGAATTTCGTGAGAGTTTGTGCGGTGTGCCAAAGGGCGGTGGCTATGAATAATTTTATAAATTTGAAGCGTCATTTACCTATTGTACCTATCCTTCAAAAATTTTATTCTGCATTTTCTGTCATGAGTTATTCTGAACAAGACGACGATTTACAATGCACGCCCCCAGAAATTCGGGCTTTGGCGGAAAGTACGATGGGCAAGTTGCTGCCATCAAAATCACGTTCAATTTATGAAAAAAATACCAATTTTGAAAATTGGCGTAAAGGTGCGCGCGCACTTGTTCGGTTCGGTTCTGAATCGTCCGATTCACAGATCAGTGGTCACGTGTTCACACGTACGACTAAATCGCGAGGTATGTCGTTCGGATCCTGTTAATCGCGCATGATCATGGTATGTGATGCGCCTGCGCACATGTCGACATTTCGGACTTAGAATTTTGAACAGCTTTGAAACTCATTTTAAGCCGGCGCTACACGATGCTACCAACACCCTCCAACGTTGGACGCTTGATGGTTGGACGCATCGTGTGGCCGATTTTCGAACTACGAGTGTCCAGTGTCAAGCGTCCAACGTTCGTGCTGGAAGGTGTTCGGCCTGTTGCCGGTCTTTTGACCCGCTTCAAAGGGTTTTTGTTTCATTGGACGGTACAATTGGACGACATTTGACACACTGCTACACGATTCCGTCCAAACCCAGAATAGTTGACATTGTAACTACAGCTATGTTTTTAAACTTTTTTTATTTATTTATTTTTATTTTTATTAAAATATGCATGTATTTTAATAAATAGTAATAAAAAGTAATAGAAAAAGTAGGTAGGTACCTTTCTCTGTTCCTATTAAGAGACACCATCCACCACCTCCTTTTTTTATATGTCTTTTTTTATTCATTTCAAGTTGTAACTTGCAACAAGACAACAACATTACTGTTGGGGCAGCAGCCAGAATATCCTCATCATAGTCATCATCCTCCATTTTTTAAATAATTAATAAATAATTAAAATTTAAACAAATTTAAGGACTTCATACACAAACTATAGCCAACGTTGGGTAGTTGGAACAAATGTACATTGGATCAAACGTTCGTTCCACCATGTAGCAGAGGACTCGCCATGCCAATTGTCCAACGTTTGACTCAAAGGTTGGAGGCCAACATTTGAGTCAAACGTTGGTAGCATCGTGTAGCGGCGGCTTTAGACGTGTTAACTTTGCATATGCGCCAAAGTCGACGTCCGGTGTTGCCAGATTGATTGAGATGCGAGTATTGAAATAGCCACCGCTTTACGCGCATGCGTGACGTATGTATATACACAAGTTCACTGGGTAAAAATAATTCTCAAACTGCAACTAACCTGAAGCAAAGAACTTTGCAAAGACTATTGGGGCGCCCCTCGAACTTTAGGTTAGTTGCAGTTTGAGAATTAATTTTTACAAAAACCCAGTGGACTTGTGTATATACATACGTTGCGCACGTTGCGCATGCGCGTAAGGGGATGGCTATTTCAATAGCATACAAGCACATTCAATACTCGCGTTTCAAAGCTGTTCAAAATTGTAAGTCCGAAATGTCGACATGTGCACAGGCGCATCATCATACCCTGATCATGCGCGATTAACAGGATCCGAACGACATACCATAGCGACATACCTCGCGATTTAGTCTGTGGAAGTGTGGATAGTGGATTTAGTCGCACGTGGTCGCACGTACGACGTACGTGTTCACGTGGATAAGGTCACAGACACAGGTCACAGACAATCAAAGTAATGCAAAAATCTTAAGACTAAAATATAAATAAATAGTACAATAAGAAGTCGTACAATTTACGAATTAGAATTTAATTCTTGGTAAGTTTTTGTAACATGCTGCAATAAACAGAATGCAGAATGTGTGTGTATGCTGTATGGCATGAAATTAATTGTTGATGTTGATGGTTAGGATAGATTGCTGATTCCTATACTTTCTTCATCATGGGGGAGTTTATGCTCTACATAAATGATGTTGCAGTCAGTTCAGAAGTTGTAGATGAGGGATTAGTGATAGATATGAAGGATAATGATACTTTCGACGTTCGGAATAGGAAAGACATTGCAGGAAACTTTTCTCAACGTAAGTTGGAAACGGAAGGTAAATTAATTAAATTTGTGGCATATTGTTGAATTAATGTGCAAAATACTTGCAGTAAATCAAGAAGATGTTGACATTCAAGGGTTATGGAATTCCAAATTAAAAACTGAAATTCCTGATATCAACAAGGAATTGCAATTACCAGATGGGATCCATGAGTCTCCTGTAAGGGAAACTTTTTCTCAAGTTAAGTATTTTTGCCGTGGTTATAAGTTACAGCTTACAGTAATGACTTATACGATATAAAAAAATTTAATGTAGGTAGATACTGTTAATGTAACCTGACTGTTAGTGGTTGTTTTTTATCTATTTGTTGTTATCTCCTATTCTCCCACTTCACTAATCCTCCTTGGCAGTGTCTGACGATATCCCCTATGTATTTTATTTACATGCATGTTGCCACTTTGTATATAACCGCTAATAGGATGTTTCTTATCTACAACCTACCCTTTTCTTTTTAATATTGTTATGGAGAAACTTATGAATTAGTAGAAAAACGAAATAGTAGAAATACTGGATTAATAATTGGACAGAGACTACGGCTGCAGATGCCTTTGTTCTTAATACAAGATTGATTATTTTAAAGGATACAATTGTATATATGTTACGGACAAAGACGATAATCCGGCCAATGACGTTATTGGCCGGTCACTGACAATAATGCCCGGTCATGTTGGACATTGTCCATAATGACCGGCCACTAACGTTAATGTCCATGTGATTTGGACAATGATGCTAATTCATGATACGAGCGTGCTGTTAACATCATCGTCCGGGCGATGTCGTTACACAGCGGCTAGTGATGATAAATAGCAAGTTTGATTATGTTAGGTGTTCACGTTATGTGTTTGTGTTGTGTAATTTGTGAGGCACAGATTATTGTTTTATTTCATGCAGTTTAGTTAGTTTCAAAAATAATGAATTTTGATTATTATTCGTTTTTTCCCATTCTTTTGATAAATAATAATAATTAAAGAAAAATTGTATAGTTTCAATAATAATAATAATCATGATAACTTAATCAACATTCTCCAACCGTTTTTGGCTAGTATCGTTAATGGCCGGGCAATGATGTTAACATTACCATAATATGAAAATATTAACAACATTGCCCGCCTGTAACGGGCCATAACGTCAATGCCCGGCCATTAGCGATATGGGCCAGGGAAAATGGACATTCACGTCATTGTCGTCAATGTCCATTTACCGTCATTGTCCGTAACATATATACTAAAGACCAACACAACTAGAATTAACATGCATTAATAAATCTTCCCTGTGAGGGCCAACGTAGCGAGCGAAGCAAGTGCAACCTGTTTAGGGATAAATTTAGATTTAGTCTCCCACAGACCAACTTATAAAAAATGATACATCATATTAAATTCTAAGTAATAGAATTTGTTATATATAGTTTAACAATATAACAATATTCAGTTGAAAATTCTGAATTTATTTCCATTAATTTATCCAGCCTGACTTCATTATAGCTTCTCTTTGCCCATTCGATTAGATATCTTCCTTTATCCTCTTTAGATATTCCTATACGTTTTCTTCCAGGTTTTCTTTGCTTGCATTTACTTCTTTCTCCTCTTGTGCCTTTCATACAGAATGATATACTGAAATGATTACATACAGAAAATCAGGAACTAGAATTGTATTACAATTGTGTAATGTCAATAATAATTTGTTGTTTGTAGAACATTATTTACAATTTTTGTATTGTTATAGGCATTACAGTGAAACGCGAAGATATTCCTGATATTAAGTTTGGTGTACCAGAAGGTAACGATGACATCTATATCAAAATTGAGCCCATAGTAAGTGAGGAACTGCAAATAAAATGTGAAAATGATCAACATTTCTATATACAATCATCAATACTAAACCGTATTCAACTTGAGCGTATTCAACTTGAGCATTCTTACTATCTCTATGATGACAATAATACAAACAACGAACAACAATATTACAAACATATAAAAGAGAGTAAATTATCTAAAATTAACTTCCCACAGCATATGACAACCAAAAATAGAGACGAACATAATATTAAATGTAGTTTTTGTGAATATACATGTAATTTGAGGAGCATCTTACAAACACATTTAAAAATTCATACAGCAGACTGTTTTAAATGTCATTTATGCGAATATAAATGTAAACAAAAGAAGGATTTACAGCTGCACATTAGGATTCATACAGAACAGAAGATATTTAAATGTAATATATGTAAATACACTACTGCACATAAGAGCACCTTACAACGTCATCTGAGGACTCATACAGGAGAAAAGCCTTTTAAATGTAATATATGTAAATACATTGCTGCACATAAGACCAGTTTACAATCTCATCTCAGGAGTCATACAGGAGAAAAGCCTTTTAAATGTAACATATGTAAATACACTGCTGCATATAAGAGCAGTTTACAATCTCATCTTAGGAGTCATACAGGAGAAAAGCCTTTTAAATGTAATATATGTAAATACACTGCTGCACAAAAGAGCAATTTACAATCTCATCTGAGGACTCATACAGAAGAAAAGCCTTTTAAATGTAATATATGTAAATACACTGCTGCACAAAAGAGCAGTTTACAATCTCATCTGAGGAGTCATACAGGAGAAAAGCCTTATAAATGTAATATATGTAAATACACTGCTGCACAAAAGGGCAGTTTACAATATCATCTGAGGACTCATACAGGAGAAAAGCCTTTTAAATGTAATATATGTAAATACACTACTGCACATAAGAGCACCTTACAACGTCATCTGAGAACTCATACAGAAGAAAAGCCTTTTAAATGTAACTTATGTAAATACACGTATATTAATTTACAACATCACATGCGTACTCACACAGGGGAATAGCCTTTTAAATGTAATAAAATGCTGTGATATCAACCAAGTAAGTTAACGTTACTATTTTTATAAGAAAAAATTATGGGGTTTTCTATTTTGTTAATAAAATAAAAAATTTGACAGATGGAATTTTAATAGGTATGAGAAAAGATAAATTATTTTAAAAAATGATAAAAATGCTTTAGATTAGATTAAATTATAAATTTTTATGCCCATGTCTATTACTTATCTATACAGGGTGTTTCTTAAATGGAGGACAAGGAGAGCACTAGGCGATTCTCATCTTTAAACTGAGTTGAAAAAGTATAGGCGATTTTGTCCTAATGTATTTAGTTTCCGAGTTATTCGCATTTTAACAATTTTAAATTTGACAACATTGCGCATGCTTGCACGGACTTTGTTTTAAACGTTTGGTGTTTTAATCGTCGTCTGCGTTGATATGTGTTCCTGCTGTCACACATAAAGTCTGTTCATCGTTAGTTCAGTCATTGTACGTACGAGTCATTGGGAATTGTAATTTACGGTTTAAATACTAGCTACATGTGTCAAATCACATGTCAAATTCTAACTGACTTATTACTGACGTAGCTGACGTAAAAAGTGTGAATTTTGTAAGGAAAATAATGTTAAATTTTAACTTGTATTTTACGTGAATTGTCGTAGAAATACTTGAAATTGAAATGTGGAAATATCCTGGAGACAACCTCATAATCGTAATAACGAATTCAAACTTTTGCAGTAAAAATGAATAAAGTGCGATCGACTCTATGAGTAAAACTCAAAAGGAGCCTACTGCATTTGTTAGAACAACACAAAATTTTGCTGAACAACACAAGATTGAGTCCGCGAGAGTATGAAATACATAGTAATACATGGAAGGAATTAGTAAGGGAACTAAATGAAAAACCTGGGGCGCAAAAGAATCTGTAGCAATTAAAAGATGTTATAAGTACCTAGTAATACTTTTTTTTTTGTCAAGTATGAAAGGTTTTTGTATTCCAGGCTTTAAATGAATTTCAAAATCAATACACTTCGCAAAGCAAGATCAGTGCACGAGGAATTTGTGGGTACGAGTGGTGCCCAAAGACAAAACCAAATCTCATAGAACTGGCGGAACATCTACTAGTTTTATTGTCAAAAATAGCAATTATTGGTTCACCTGGAGTGCCGGAAGCATGGCGTAGCGCAGATATCTGTGGATAGTGATGTTAATAACGCCTATCGACAAGTAGTTGTGTCTTAATATTATACAATACAATTGTATTTGTGAAATTTACAATGCTGTTTATTAGATAGTGGATTGAATGTAGACCAATCACTCAATCAGATGCCTATCTATACTAATTCATCTTTCTTATTATCTGAGGATATGGTGATTCCGTACAGACACCATCAGACATAACTGTTGCTGAACACAAATTGGAAGATTTGGTCGCCGAATCATAATTCATATCATTTGAAAATGTAGCGGGATAGGAAGGTGGGGATACTGACTTTTCACCATTCAAAAGCAAAGTTGGAACAGCATTTGACTTTAATATTTTCCCCATAGTTGTGTAATAGCAACTGCGTTCAAAATGTTTTCCACACACATATAACTCGGTTGCAATATTTGTGCCTAAAGTTTGTTATATTATCATTATAGAACTGATGCGAATTAGCACAATTATAATTATCTGTAACATTAAATATTTTCATACACCAAATTTTTTTAATTGTATTACGTTTTGGAAAAGAGTGCATTTTGACACTATTTTCGTTTACTTGTCCACATTTTGGCACGCAACATATTCTACTATACTGTATTTTACCGCTCATATTGAAATGAAGGTAATAATTAATATCAATTGTGTTATGTTAAACAAGACGACGTTAAACAATAATGAATTGCAGTAAAATTCAAATTATTTACATTTCAAATTTGCGGCTATAATATTTACTATTGTAAGATTGGTTGCCTATCCATGCAATATTTTCTCAATCCTAAATAAGACCCAAAAATGCAATTTCCTATAACTCGCGTCGTCGCGACATCTGTTTTATCTCAAAGTACGATTTTCAAGCTATGGGCAGACTTTATGTGTGACAGCAGGAACACATATCAACGCAGACGACGGTTTTAATAAGGCAGTACGAACAAGTTTCCTAGGTAATAACCTCATAGCTACAATGCACTGTTGCAACATATTGAAAAAAAGTTTAACAACAGATATTTATCAGAAGGAATGTCTTCGGAGGAAGAAATACAACGTATAAAAAATTCCAAATTTATTAAGATTTAATATTTGATTGATGAACAATGCGGAACGGTTAAAATTTACCCGTTTTTCCAAAGCATAAAGGAATTGAATCTCAATCTTTGACTGAGAATAACTCTGAAATTAGCGAAGAACGGGCATTATTGTATTATATTTTTCCAATTGGTATCTGGAGGGAATGTAGTATTGTGCTCCGTGTCCGCGATTTAAGAAACACCCTGTATAAACGGCAGCAACCAATGCAAACTTAATGGGAAAAGAAAACTATTCACTAACAACATTACCTATCATGTAGTATTATAAAGAACCAGTGCTATCTAAATTATATAGGGATATGCAAGATCTGAACACAATTATTCCCTACAGAGTAGCTAAAACTAAATAACAGCTAATATCCAGGACTTCCCAATCCCCACAAATCACATTAGACAGTTCAATATAAATGGCAAGTAAATAAGTTTTTTTAACAGAGAACTAGGGGAATCACAGCAGTGCTTCTTTTTCAGCAAATAGGATAAATTTATAAAAAGATTAAAAAGTATAAAAAATTGAATATGTTATACTGAATTTTTATTGAATTCAATAAATATATACAAGGTGATAACATTTAAAAATATATATCTGTGATTCTTGAAAGTGCAAACATTTATTTTTTCCTAATTTATATTTTTAACAAAAACACCATAGCTCCTAATTGAACCTAGACTTAGCAAAAATCTTTTAAGTTTATATTTAAAAAAAATACCTACACTATAATAATTGAGCTCTCATACATTCTACGTTAATACATAACATCTAAACTAAAATTTACCATTACTTCAAAAACAAGAACATAGAAAAATAAATAAATATGTTATACATTCTTAAATACTATTAAATGCTTCTAAAGATATATTTCCATATACGTACAGTCAAAATAAAGTTTTTATAAATCGCAATTAAATTCCAATCGAAAATGCAATGAAAACATTACAGAAAATTTAAAAACATGTGTAGGTATTTATAAAACCTATTATGCATCATTGCTTTTGCAGGAATAGGCAAGGGTAACTGTCAAGTATTCCACGAACCGATTCTGAAAATAACAGGATGAGAACCTCAACTTTTCTTTTAATAAACACTTACCTAAATATACTAAAACCAGATTCGGCAGCCCTCAGGTAGTATGCATACAAGCCAACTAATATAGTAGCTGTTGCAAATAGTAGACCATATTTACTCTTATAAATAATGTAACAACAACCAGTCTGGCAAGTAATGATACATTTTCATCCAGACTGGCTTGTTTCTGTCCAGTCTTCTCCTCAAACGTAGTTCGTCTTTTCTTTGCTGTTCTATTCTAAAGAGCACAAAGAAAAACCTCAGGGACCATACATCTAGTAGTTGATAAAATTTTTTAGTGTTCATTTAGTATAGGATTCGTTTTTGTCTTCATTTCCTAACCCCCCCCTCCCCATTACCTTACGGTACTAAATGAACACTACAAGATAAGTAAGAGTCCTACCCCTATCAGTTTGTTTATTATTGGAAAAATAGATATTTTTTAACTAAAACTAAATAAAAAAAGTAATTAATAAAAAAAACAAAACAGATTGTCCAAAGTAGCTAAGAATACACAATCGGGAAATGACTTGAACATATCTATGAGAGACAATAGATTGAGATATCATGTATCCATGCGAAAGGGACAAGATGACTTTTAAGCAAAAGTTTAACATTGTTTTTATTATACAGTGTGTTTCATTTTGCAAGAATACACTTAAATAATGTTTTTTATTTTTAAGACAATTCGTTTAAAATTTTTACCAATTATGAAAGACATTAAAAGGCATCTTTTTGCAGAGATAAATTTTTTTTAAAAACTAAAATCTAGCCAACTATGATTAAAATAAAAAGTGGAGGTTCAAGTAAAGTCATAGATAGTAGGGATTAATATAGAGCAAAAAAATATAAAAAAAAGTTATTTCAAATTGCAAAAGGACTCTAAATACGAAGTTTAGCTGAAAAATATTCACTTTAAAAAATCATTAATATTTTATGGAGTCTGTAATCATTTTTTATTTTTTTCACAAAACAATTGTTTTGTTGTTTCATAGCACTCTCGTTATTAAATTAAAAAATTATTACAGACTGCATATAAAAATTAAGATTAAAAACTGGAAAATTTTTCAGCGAAACTTTGAATTTGGGGTCTTTACGATTTGAAATAATTTTTTTAAATACTTTTTCTCTATCTTAACTCCTACTATGACTTTACTTGCACCTTACTTCTTATTTTAATCATAATTGGCTAGAGACCTATTGACTTTTAAAAAATATTTATTAATTATTCCTACAAAAAAATGCATATTAATTTCCTTCATAACTGACAACATTTTAAACATTGTTTTAAAAATAAAATTATTTGTGTGTATTCAGGCAAAGTCAAACACTCTGTAGATATCTTATAAATAGTAAATAAAATATCGATTTCAACGGGAAATAACAAGATTTATTCCGCTTTATACGTATTTCGGCATCAATGTGCCATTGTCAAAAGCTATATAAAATATTATAACAAAATACGTATAAAGCGAATAAATCTTGTTATTTCCCATTGAAATCGATATTTTATTTAATATTTATTATTTACATAATCATGGATTTTAACAAAGTAATGCTTGAGAATGTCAATAAACTCTGTATCTTACCTACCGTGTGTCCCTGGGAAGACGGAACATAGGGATCTTATAATGCCAATTTTTTTAAATGATCCACGAGTGCTCTGAAGCATTCGTCTTGAAACAATTACACGAATGTCACCGATCGTTAACGATTTCCACGCCGATCATGTATGATCGTCTCCAGATCAACATTTTTGTTTTGTGTTTTAAATGTCAATTTACTAAAACCAAAGACAATTAAAGGTTATGTTCATGAGACTGTAGCTGACAACTTTAATAAATTCTTTGCTGAAATTGGAAAAACCCTTGCAGAAAACATAGAAAGTAAAATAGGAGATCAACCATCAACCACAAAATTACACCCACACATAAATAAAACGCTCAGGGGAATACAATCCACGCCACAAGAAATACTGCAAGTTATAAATGGATTGAAAAATAAAAAATCCAAAGACAATGACGGGCTAACAAATCACATATATAAAGAGCTAAAAAACGAACTTGCGGAGCAAATATGCCAAATAACAAACGTATCACTAAGAAAGGGAACAGTACCACAAAAACTCAAGGTACCTAACTAAAATAATACCAATCCACAAATCAGGAGACACAACAGATCCCAGTAATTACCGGCCAATCTCGATCATCCCAGTCATGTCAAAGATAATAGAGACAATTGTGAACCTGCGAGTGAGAGAACACTTGGAAGAAATTAATTTTTTCTGCAAAGAACAATATGGATTTAGAAAACATAGCAGCACAGAAGTAGCCGTAATTGATTTGATAGTTGAACTACAAGAGTCCATAGATAGGGGTATCCTGTCAGCAGGAATATTTATTGATCTAAAAAAAGCATTTGACACAGTCAAACACGAAATACTGTTAAATAAGATAGAAGCAGCCGGGATTTGTGGAAATCTATTAAGCTGGATCAAAAGCTACCTAAGCGAAAGAGTACAATATGTGAGGGTTAACGAAACAAATGGGGGACAGTTAACAACTTGTTATGGAGTGTCTCAAGGATCAGTGATTGGCCCACTTCTATTTTTAATATACGTTAACGATATTAGCCAGTGCAAATTAAACGAAAAAATAAAGCTTTTTGCAGATGACACCATTTTACAATATAAAGAGTTGTCTCTAAACAAATTATTTAGCCACATGCAACAAGATCTAAATGTAATTACCGAGTGGCTAAGACTAAATAAACTAACAATCAACGTAACAAAAACTAACTATATGTTACCACGACGCCAGTACGCCACGTTAGAGAACTCAATAGAAACGGCATAACCATAAAAGAAACCGAAATGGCACGTTATTTAGGACTAAGTATCACCAATGATTTGAAGTGGGAACAACACATTGAAGGTGTTAAGAAAAGGATTTCGGGAATCACTGGAGTGCTTAGAAGAATGACTCCAGTAACTACTGAATCGCTACGAAAGTCAATATACCATGCCCTTATCCACAGTCATCTGAGATACCTTATAACGGTCTGGGCAAACACTAGCAACATACACATAAACACCCTGCAAACAATCCAGAACAGGGCGATTAGAAATATATATGGCTTATTACCGCAGCACAGCAGAGAGGATATGTACAATGCCACCGACATACTGCCTTTAAAAGCAATGAGAGACCTTGAAACAATCATATTCACCCATAAAACTATCCATTTCCTAAATACTTACCTCAGTTACAGAACTAACAGCAAATAATCAAATACACGAACATCGGACACGCAACTACGGTAATATATGTAAATACACTGCTGCACATAAGAGCAATTTACAACGTCATCTGAGGAGTCATACAGGAGAAAAGTCTTTTAAATGTAATATATGTAAATACACTGCTGCACATAAGGGCCATTTACAACGTCATCTGAGGACTCATACAGGAGAAAGGCCTTTTAAATGTAATATATGTAAATACACTGCTGCACAAAAGAGCAGTTTACAATCTCATCTGAGGAGTCATACAGGAGAAAAGCCTTTTAAATGTAATATAGGTAACTACACTTCTGCGCAAGAGATTATTTTAGAACATCACATGAAGACTCATACAGAAGAAAATCCTTTTAAATGTAACTTATGTAAATACACGTATGCCCAAAAGATTAATTTACAACATCACATGCGTACTCACACAGGGGAAAAGCCTTTTAAATGTAATAAAATGCTGTAAGTTAACGTTACTATTTTTATAAGAAAAAATTATGGGGTTTTCTATTTTGTGAATAAAATAAAAATAAAAAATTTGACAGATGGAATTTTAGTCAACTGAGCGCTTTAAATCCTCCTACATGTTTTTACATGTAAGTAGATGGGTCAACTGGGCACCAGTGCTGTGAGGACATGCGTCAACTGAGCACTGGTGTTGCGTCAATTCAGCACTAAGCATATCTACTAACTACAACATATCTATGCGAAACTAACTTTGCAAAATCATATTCTTCAATATTTCCAGATTTTCCAAGTTTTTCAATATTGTTTTTGAGAACATCTTCCGCCTAACCCTTTTATTTTTTACAAATTTGCGGGTATTTACACTTTGAATTCGTATGTATACACTTGTCTGAAACTCCACAAATACGTTAATGTTTGGATGCGCGTGATTTTGGCGCGACAAATTTTAATCGCTCCTCCTAGTTAAAAAACAGACCATAGTTATTTAATGTTTTTGCGAAAAATCCTGAGACCCGTCGATTTTTGTTTTTAAATCGCCATTTAGATTTATAATTTTCAACTCCCCACCCCTCAACCCGTAAGTGCTAGCACCCCAAACTTTAAAAATTTAAATAGAAAGATGCCCTTTGTGATATCTCTTTTGATAGGTCTTTTTATTCTCAATATAACCAAAAAAAGTTTTTCAAAATCGGTTGATAAATAACGGAGATATTTAACAAAATGTAATCAGCTGTTTGTAGCCGAACTGTGAGGGCTATCCGTTTGTAGAAAAACGTACCCAGTGTGAGGCTATTCGCGCAAACTGTTCTGTGGCGCAAAGGGCGCAAACGCAAACCATCATCAACAATGAAAGACGCCTTAATATCGTTGAATGAAGATGTAGCGAAAACCACGCAAGATAGGTGAAAATAATATAAGACCGAAGTTGTAGAAAATAAAATTTCCTACAAGAAACTCCTGGAAAACAGGTCTAACGTTAATAGTTGGGGTCTGGGAACCCCCGGATTATAGAAATGTGAGCGCTCTATTTAGCGCATTAGCTCGCCCTCGCTTACTCTTACAGTGTTTCCGATTGAAATTTTACATTCGGCGTCTTGGGGCAGGGAACCTTTATTTGGCTGTGTGTGTATTATACAGGGTGTCCCAAGATTATGTGAACATGCATGGGGACTCGTGAAGGGTGGGAAATAAAGGTCCGGTTAAATGAGGAGAAATGTTTAGCTTATTCGATGAATGCTACGAACGTCATTCAAATTCTATAAATTTTGTAAATTTTCAGTACAGGTTGATGCGGGTTGCTGGTTGATGCCACCTGCACTGCAAGGAACTCTTTTTATTTCTACTGGTTGGTTTGGTTGGTCCGTCTCGATTAACAACAGATTTATACACAAAAAACTGTTCTAACCCACTGCAAAAAAATATTTCTCATGGCCTATTATAAAAAAAGTTTTAAAAAACGAAAATCAATAATTGTTTATTAATAATATAGATCAACGCAGACAACGACTAATTTAATTGCAAGACGGAAATAGTGCTATAGCTACAGGACTTTCTTCTAACTTTATTATAATTTGATCATCTTCTTCAGAAGACGACGAAGCAGACGTATTTTTGTCAATACTGCTGCTTCCTTCTACCTTTATTATAATTTGGTCGTCTTCTTCTTCAGATGAAGATGAAGGAAACATATCTTCATCAATTCTGCTATTTTCTCCCAAGTTTATTATAATTTGATCCACTATTTCCTCAATTTTTTCATCCGTTTCCCAAAATCTATTCTCTATATCGATAACATGCTTGGTATATCCCTCCCAGTTTGTTTTTGTTATCGTAGCAATACCTTCTTCTGTTAATTTCTCCAAGTCGTTTAAAGATAGGGCGCCTAAGGCGTTATGTTCTCTAACATACCTCTTTACGTCAACCCATGCAAGTTCAATTGAGTTCAGGTCACATATATACGGTGGTAGTCTTAATGGGAAGTGCCCATTTGCTCTTATTATTTCATCTATTTTGTAGGTCTTCTCTGTTGGTTTGTGAGCAGTAATTATTTCAAATAGATCAGATTTTCGGGAATCAGGATCATGTGGGATATTTCTATCCTGCAGCCATGTAATCATTGTTGGTTTTGTAGAATATTTTGTTGGGACTTTATTTAAGATTTCTGAGTGATATGGAGTGTTGTCCATAACTATCACTGATCCGGCAGGTATATTAGGGAATAATTGGATATTTAACCATCGTTCAAAATTATCTTTATTCATTTGCGCAGTGGCCGTTCCAGATCTGAATACCAACCCTGCGTTTTCCACAAACCCATTTACTGAGCCACCATGTATCATCATAAACCCGCCTATAATAAAATTAATTTAAACTTTATATTCAGGGTATAGAATTGGATTAGAAAAAAAAAGAAAAAAAATTCAAAAATTGAGGATACGAATTTGAAAATCCCGCGCTTTTTTTAATTGCAGAACTGTCAGTTATGTTGATCCGCCTTTAATGTTTGATTATAAACTGTAAATAAATGAGATCCTTCTTTTAATATCATCAAACATTTGTAAAATGTGTTAGAAATCCTTTAATTCATTAATAATAAAAGCGCGCGAGATTCAAATTCAGACGCTTAATTTTTGCAATTTTTTCTTTCTGTAAAACTAAAATACAACACCAATGGGACGTTCTGATTCAGTATTTTTTTCTCTACAAAAAACTTCCAAACAGTTTAGCTCTAAAATAATTAGGGGTGAAAATAAATGAACAAAGATTTTTGCATTGACATCCCTATGGCGCGTAATTCAATTCTACACCCTATAGGTAAAATACTATCACCCCTATATCACGACTCGTTAGCGACTCGTTCATCGACGACGACGATTGCCGGTGTTTGAATGATCTTTTTCCCTCTACGCGAGGTATAGGAGAGTCGCCAACGATTATCGATAGCTAACGAGTCGTTAACGTGAACGACTTTTTATAGAACAAGAGAGCATGTCCCTTTAAAAATTACCTGAGGATGAGGAACTAGCATTTCCTCCAACACCAAACACTTCATCACATTGCCTAACAGTGATACCATTGTCTATCCAAGTTTCAGCAATGTAAATGATAGATTTATTTTCTGTCCGATATTTCCTGATAGATCTTAAATATTTCAGTCTCCAAGTAACAATATTGGGCTTTTCGATTAAGATCTTTTTGTTATTCTGACATTTGCGCCAACAGAACCCATTTTTCTTTAACAATGTGCTAAGGGTTCGTTCTTTAAAAGGAAAATCAATTTTTTCGCGTATACCTATCAACAATTTACGGCAAGAGGGAATTTTTTTATTTAAATACAAATCTTCAATTGTTCTTCGAATAACCTGCGAAAATTAAATATTTGTCACACTTACAGTAAAAAAAATAAAAATAAACAATTACCTGGAAGTCAAAATCGTTAATCTTATCGGTAATTTGTTGGCGCGCCCTTTTCTTTCCAGGAGAAATTAATTTTCTTTCAGGATTATTCAAGTGTCTGTTATGATCTTCGGCCTTAATTTTTTTAATTGTAGACTTTGAAACGCCCGTATACATTGCGGCTCTTTGTGTTTTTGAAATTAATGGAAGTTTTAAACCATCAATAGCCTCCTCTTCGCAGACTGCAGCAACTTTTGCAATAATTTCGCGGGCATAGCTTTTTATTGTTGACCCTTGTTTTCGTTTGCGATTCATGGTAATGTTTGGTCGTAACCACAATTTTAACTACAGCGATGTCTACTACGCTTTTGCGCATGTGCAGTATTTATATTATGTAATGCTTACCGTACGCGCAACGAAAGAAAAGCTTAGGGAAGGAGACGGAACGCACGTTTTTAATCATAGTGGACTTGTGTATGAGACTCATCTGATTGGTTGAAAAGGCTTGGTTGTCTGGATACGCCACCAGAATTAAAATAAAATTAGGGAAAAAATTCAGACCTCGACTTTGTTTAAAACATTTAAAGGTAAAGATAATAGCTGTGAAATGGAAATATGGAAATGGAAAAATAACTGCAGCGAAGTGGACATTGGAATAATAATTATTGCGCAAGATATTGAAGATATTTTATACACGGAATTTACCATACATCAAGAATTCCTACAAAAAACGGGTAGGTATTGAATATTAATGTAAATAAAAAAAATAGGTAGGTATCTCCCTTCTCCCCCATAGGATGCGAAGCCCATACCATACTCACACCCCTATTCTGTAAAATGTCGTTCAGGAACGACTTGTTAGCTAACGACAATCGTTGGTGGTTTTCGGATAACTCTAAGAGTGACTTTAGACTTTAAAGCGAAAAATTGTTCAATTTAATCATTGGAATGGGTATTACAGTTTAGTAGACAAGTACTACATGTCATGGTGTGTAATTTTTATAAGGACATTGGTGGAGAGATATAGCTCTAGTACTAATTATTTATTTCTATAATATTTTATGAATTTTATGCATACATATTTTTATTACCTTTTTATCTTTTTGTTATTAATATTTTTTTTATCATTATCCTTTTATTTGGTGTGCATTTTATTTGCTGATAAGGCCTATGCTATTTTGAATTACCTACTAGGTATATTAGTATACATATATACATATCCTCGTTAGCATAATGTTGGCAAGCATTTGTTAATTAGTAAAACAACAATTTTTTTCTAATCTAAGAATCATCTATAAGTTATTTACAACAACCTTGCAAATGGTGGGATCCTACAACTCACAATCACCGCTTCAGTTTACTACCATGGGAGAAAGTTTCACTTATATTTCTGGTGTAACTTGCAACTTGCCGGTAAAAGTAAAAGCAAGTATTTTATAATGATATGACTATGGTTTTTCTCAAAAGTGATCGCGACTATAAGTATCAAAAGTTGAAAACTGAAGAAGATACAGTTTCTCTTTTAGTTTATGTTAAGAAAAATAAAAGTTTTCGGGTAAGTTCTTACGGATTCAATTATATTTTCCACTGTGTTGTTCAATACATTGTAGTTAGTACCTTGAATTAAATTAGTTTTGAAAGTATATTTACTAGACTTAGATGAAAATGTAGCAGTAGGTACCTACTGCTTTATATTCATTGTTGATGGTATGAACTAAAGAATATAAACACAACACAAGATCTTATATTTATCCATTACGACATTACCTACGTAATATTAAGCTGAGGAAGAACTAAGTATTATTCGGAATTGACATATTAAATTAAAATGAAAAAAAAAATGCTTCATGGTTAAATTGAAAATTCCATTTTTATGAGTTAATATTAAATTTAATATCAAAATCAGAGGCTTACGCTCATAATTTAGAATAATTAATTAAACAACATTGTCTGTATAATATTCGTCTTTAATGTAAAATATGAAGAAAATTATAATTTATACCGACAGTGACAGATCAACGCTGACGACGATTTATACCAAAAGTGGTTTAAAAATGTATAACTGTTTACTTGTATGCACGTGTATCATAAAAAAGATATTTAAAAAAAATTGTTTTAAATGTCAAGGTAATCGGCTATAGTTTAATAAATTATGAATTATAATTAGAAAAACTAGATTAACTTTATAGGTCGATAAACTCTAATTTCTAATATTAAAAAATAAACCTTTCATATTTGAGGAAATAAATATACGAATTCGACCGACAAACTTGTAATGAATATTTTTCTCACTAAATGAAGCCTGAAAGTCGAAATATCTCCAATAAATAATAATAAATCAGGAATTTTTCAATATTTGTTTTATTAAATAAAATAAAAAAATAGGAAATTCTTTAATATTAAAATAAAATTTATTATATCAACTATGATCAATAATTTAAAATTAGTGTTTCTGCAGATTGCAGGCATTCAAATCTCCAAATCTAAATATTTTATCTACAATGGTTAGCCAATTATTTAATTAAATGTCATATGTTTTATATGTACATGTCATTAATTGGTTAATATTAAGTTAAATATTAGAGGAAAAAAAACTCATTTTTAATGATTTCAATGCTAGATTAGGAGAGAAGTCGAAAATAGATCTTCACTTCCTGAAAATATTTCGAATAGTTTTCTCATGGACGATCGACAATACAGGAACTTTAGATTACAGCCGGCAGCACTTTTACTGATCCACCCTGTATAATCACAAACATCAAAATACCTAACTGTTGAATATTATATCAAATCATGCTGCGTATTAATTAATCTCGGCGTCTCTAATAATTAGGCGCCCTACGCTATTGTCTGGTCAACCGAATTTTAAATTTTTTTGGATCATAATTTATCTTGATTCTTTAACATGGAAAGAATAAATGTTTCTTTTTTACTTTTGATCCATTTGTATTATGACCTACGTGTCTTATCTGGTACCCCTTTATTCAAAGACTTTCGGTCTTATTGAATATCTCGGTTAAAATAGGAAATGTTAAAACTTTTTGTGTAAAGTTCAAGTAAAATATTTTTCAAACTAAATGACCAATAGATTTTTTTAACTTATTATTAATTGTAACTTCGTTTTTTATTTTTGTGTCTTATTATTGTCTTTAAAAAATCGCGTCTATTCTTAGAAAGCTTTTTATTTAAAAGCATAAAAAGTTAAAAGTTGTACATAATTCATCTTGAATTAAAAGTTGTTTTAAAATTGTTTCCTTTATTTTTTATTGGAATTGTTTCAGAATAACGTGGAACAGGTAAAAGGTGGGACTTTAATTACATTTTATGTTATTGCCTACTTAAACATACTTTCAGTTGTAAAAGTGAATTTAACAAACAACGTTAAAAGGAAAAATAACTTTTATATGAGGAAAGGTATTCGGTATTTTATTTACATGTAAAATTAAATACCTACAAAAAAATATTCAAGAGTTTACTTTACTGGATAATACTATACAGGGCGTCGGTCGTGACTTGCGTGAGGAAAAAGCAGAGAGAAATTTCAAAGTATGTTGCGCAGCTTTACTTTTTCTCATAATAATTCTCGCAAGAATTTTGAAATTCTGGTTACAAACTATAATTAATTATTTACTATTTAGCTTTAGGTTCTCACCGATTGTTAAGTCATTTGTGTAAGGCAGTTAGGTGAGTTCAAACCAAGGCAATCTTGATATACAGGGTGGTGACTTGAGCAACGCAGCATAGGGATTTCAATGGTAAATTCTTAATGTTCAATTATTGACTGTCCTAATTATTTTAGGGCAAAAGGGTGTGAAGTTTTTTGTAGAGAAAAAAATTCTGCATCTGTTCATACTATTATTTATAATTTTCTATTTTCCGGAAGCGTATAAAAGAAATTAAAAATGGTCTTTTTAAAGAAATCAGTGATGCCTTGGAATTATCTAAACAAACAACATTCGTATTTCCATCTGTCATTACGGTTTGAAGTTTATAACCGATTATTAAATTCTATTATTTCTAAAATGTATTCAACGAAAGAAAAAGAAGAAATGATAAAATGGTTTTATGTTGGAAATAGTTCTCGTCAAGTAAGTGCCTCGTTTAACGTAAAATATCCGAATAGACAAATTCCAAATAATACAACGAATCACAGACAAACACATAAGTTATTGTCTAACAGTAAATGGTGGTTTGTTTGGACATTTCATGTGATTTTTTGGTTTTTGTAGTAATGTGTTGTTTGTTTTGTAGGTAAAATAAATATAATCTTGTTTTCTATTACCTACTCGTTTTATTGCTTCAAAAAGAAAAAAAATGTAATGAGACAGAAATGTCAGTGCGTTTGTTTGATTTTATAATTCCATGGCATCACTGATTTTTTAAAAAGACCATTTTTATTTTCTTCTATTTCTACGCTTCCGGAAAATGGAAAATTATAAATAATAGTATGAACAGATGCAGAATTTATTTCTCTACAAAAAACCTAAACACACTTTTTCTCTAAAATAATTAGGGGAGCCAATAATTGAACATTTAGAATTTACCATTGAAATCCCCATGCTGCGTCGCTCAAGTCACCGCCCGGTATATTTCCCCACTTTTATACAGGCTGTTTCCTAAAAAATGCCCCCATAAATTATACAGGGGTTTTCAACTAAAAGTATAGCCACCCTCAAACCCGCTATTTGCTTGAAAATCACCAAGACATGCAACAAAGAGAGCAATGCGGACATCTTTTTACGTAAAATCCGGACGTCCTTCATCAACCCCTTAATCGTTATAGCCACCCCCTCCAAAATTTTAAATGACACCGTACTGTGTGTGGCACTACGTCGGTCGCTGGAAAGATAATTTCATAAAGAATTAATTCTATTAGTATTTATTTTTTTATTCGTTTCAAATTGAGACAAAAGCTTTTGTCTTATCATTTCAAACTGTATATAGTTTGTGAGATGTAAAATTTAAATTAATGAAGTAATTAGGCGAGGCGGTTTTTAGGAAACATCCTGAAGCAATGTTGACTCGTAACGCAAGAAATGTGTTGGCTGCATAAAATACTACATAGCAAAAAAGTACTTTTGGTTCAAGTCACTAAGCCTAACGGTTTTCGAATTAATTCCGCTTTTGCAATTTTGACAAGTTAGCCACGAATTTCAAGCTTTAGATTATTCATAAAGGATTTCCAGTTCCAGTTATATTTTGTGATATTTAAGCAAACTTTTGCGTTACCTTGGAACGTGGGAACTTTTATAATAAATATTTTTATTAACAATTTAGGTTAACAAAATTCAGTTTATAAAAATTACACGCAGAGATGAACTTCAAGTATAAACATAATAACACGTTAATGTTTTATTAATTATATATAATTATAATTTAGTTAATTGCATATAATAGCTGACAAATAAATAGGAATAGTAGTAACACCAATTCGAGGCGAACAAGGTAAGTTTTCAGACCCCGAAACAACTACCGAACAACACGAACTGATTTCGTACTTTTATAATTCTGTTTTTATACACCTGACAAGTTAAGAATTTTCAGTATCACTTATATAGTCCTTAAGTTTTGGTCGCGAGTGTCAATAAATTAATTGGAAGTTGTTCAAACGGAATGCCTTCCAGGTGAGTTAAATTGAATTTTTTTTATAAGTTCAGTTTCGTGAAAACTCCATTAAAATTATTTTTTAAAATACTATAGATTTTGTTATTGTGTAAAAAGTGTACAGGAAAATATTTCAGGAATATAAATTTATATTTTGTAAAACTGAAAAAAATAAAAAAAAATTATTTAGAAATATTTAATTATGAATTAAAATATAATTTTGTATTCTACGGTATTCTACGAACCGTTGCAAGGTGATTGGCTGGAGTAAGGTCATATACTGGACTAACCATGGAATTACTAATCGATCAACTTTCAATTTCTTACGCGTGATAGAAAAATTGCAAAAATTTAAAATTATCATAAAAAATCAAGTGTAGGTATATGTGCCAAAATTGTTTTAAAACTTTCGCGGTTTCCGTTTAATTTCTTAAGTAATTTTATGATAAGCAGGACAATAATTTTAACAAAGTCTATTGAACCTCTTTGTTTGAAAAACATTGTAGTATAGTACACGCATACTTCAGTAATATATATTTCAGGAAGGATCTTCTTTATCAATCCGTTTTTGGTTCCTTAGAATTTTAGTAATATTCGAACAGTGTAATGTTATTGCAGAAAAAAACATTACCTCCACCCTCAATCCTCATACAGGATGTACTCGCGTATAGTCAAATTTTTCTTAAATGAACCCTATCGGCAATGGCGTAGCGTCGGGAGAGCCCGGGGGGAGCACAGGCACTTTTCATAATAAATAAATAAAAAATATTCAATAAACTAAATGCAGGGCAAGATAAATTTTACACAATTTAGTAAGTTTCAGGATGTAAGGGGTGCATTTTTAAAAACTTCATAGCGCAGTATACTGCCTTTAGCTTGTGAATTATTTGAAATAATTTTATCGAGTCCGGTAACTTCCGCTTCCCCAGAGTGTCCATTTTCGACGTTACGCCGATTAAAAAATTATTTGCGCAACACCATGGGTGAAGAACGCCTAAGTAGACTTGCCCAAATGGCCAGAGAACAGGAAGAAGTTAACAAACTACTTTTAAAAGACGGTCTTGATAAACTTGTGGAGAAATTTCCATCGTCGGCTAATAGACGAATGGCATTCTTTTAAATAGAGATAGGTATAGAATTTTTTATTTAGTTTGCGATTGATTTTACCTGTGTCCAACTACAATACCAAGAATTATTGTTTTGTTCTAAATAAAGTATGAAATAAATACCTCAAAATAACTTTTTTTCTATTTTAAATTTCTCTCTAGTTAAAATAAAATTTTCAATCCTGAAAATTGAAAATTTCCAAAAAGAAATATTTTTCAAATTATTTCGATTGGTCCCTCTAAATTTTCATTTTTAAGTGTAAAAAGTTTGACATTTTGAGATTTGTTAATTTGATCTTAAAATTTGCCAGATGCTCTTAAACCGCGCCGAATTAGGCCACGCCCACTTTGAAATCAAAATTTTGCCTTCGGCGCTATTTTTACTCACTTCATAAGCCACTGCATGTACCCCCCACTTTATTTATCACTCTACGCCACTGCCTATAGGCTTAAAAGATTAAAAGTGTGAAAGAGAGAAGTAGATGCTCTTTCGCACCAGAAAAATAGGACGTAGTTTTCGAAGGCGGTCTTTCTCCGCTCATTTGAGTAATGGAACAGAAAGAGCCAAAGAGGATCTACTTGTCTCTTTCACACTTTTAATCTTTTAAGCCGATAGGGTTCATTTAAGAAAACTTTGACTTTCCTGGCCTCGGCTAGTACTATTTCTTGTACCAAAATCTTTTAACACATAATGCATTGGTTTTGGGTTGAGGCACGTTGAGGTCTCTGTTTGACAGCTAGGCTAGCTGTGGTCCATTGTATTGCTCGAACATTTCTCCTGGTATGGGATAAGAACCAAGGCCTCCTATATAGGCCTTGTATGAACGCTACACGATTTACTGAAGGATAAGTAGGAGAGGCCATTCCATGGTCCATTCCCATGAGGCCATGACCATTGCGTCGCTGCTAGTCTGAGGGATGGTTTGGGGAATGGCCGGCCACCGGCCTGAACCTAAAAGCAAACCTGATACGTAGATGGTCTGGTAGTGCATTGTTTCTATGTGGGTTTCTACCATTTCCCCGTGCAGAATCTTGTATGACGCCGCTCAAAACTTAGCCACAATCCAGGCACTCCTAAATATTTAACTTCGCCCAACAGTGTGATATTGAAGATCGACGAATTTTTACTATACTTATACCCTGTTTCCGTTTTCCCCTGAATAAGAACTATACAAACATTTTCGAAGATCCATCCAAAAATGCGCTGAACATACATTTTTCTAGAACCAAACTTCCTCTTCTCGAAATTCCATACTGGCATTGAGTGTTGCGACGAACATGCACCAAGGAGAAGACAAGCACAAGATATCGACTTTGGAAAGCCTTTCTCATACGAAGTATGTGGTTACCAGAATCTCCAAGGTGAAAAGTGCATGCCGCTATACTAGGGAAATATGTCTCTGTAGTAGTTTCCCGTTGCATTCCATAAAGGAATGTCTTGTATAAAGGGGTGTACAGTGTATGTGTCTTGTTACTAAATTTTCAGCGTTTTAAGGACTACAATGCTCATTATTCAAATTAGAAATTTTCAGAATACGCTGAACACGCTGCAAGTCTAAAATTTTTAGTTTCCTACTTCCCTGTGTAATTTGTGTCAAAATCATTTTACGATATTGCTTGTAATAATTAAATTACACAGAGAAATAGAAAACTGATAATTTAAGATTTTTCAGCCCTTACTGAAATCTTCATAAAATTTATAGAATTTGAACGACAATCGTAATAATCCTCAATACTCTGAACATTTTTTTTTATTTAACCGAATCTCTATCTCTTTCCAGTAGTATTTACGAGATCTTGAGAGATTTCCTTATCTTGGAGAATCATTTCCGGAGTCAAGCTGACTAAACTTTTTCCATTCATTTTTGACCATTTTTAAACCAAACATAATTCTGTATACAGTTTTACGATGGATGCATGTAGCATTTAAAAACTCACCCTGTATAAACGGTTATCATTTTAGCTTGTTAATGTGAATTTATCAACAATGAATTTTATGTTAACAATAGTTCCTGATAACATTCTGGTTTGTATCATTCTGACCGGATACTTGCGAGTACCTACCTAGCGATAAGCTTCTAACAAAATTGATACCTCACCTGAAAGTATATTTTTTAAACATTTAATTATTGTACGTAGGTATTATAAGGTTGATTTTGTACGGGTTAATAATTTAAACTGTTCCAATTTTTAGAAGTATGGGAACAATAATTAAGAACCCTCACCGTGACATCCAAATTTTCACCACCTGATTATAATTCTGCAACACCTGAGCGTGTTGTGATAAATGTAAAGATACGAAAAGTAGTACAGTACATGGTCGAGGCGAACAAGTCCTTCTACCTTGGTATAATCAGTAATCAGGCCGGAGTCCCCACCTGTTCGGTTCTGTTGCCGGTTGTGTTTGTTCCAAGTTTCACATTCATTGTTAAGGCGCCACGGTAGAAGCGGCAGTTCAGAATATTTTTTTTTACTGCCGGCTTACGAAAGATAAAAGCGCTCGCACACACTTTCCTCGGTTACTTTGAAAATTCCGGTTGTTTTTTTACGACATTCGTGTCACAAATTAGATTGTAAAATATTATGCGAGGAGCTTTTGTTAGGGGGAAATATAAATTTTGTGTTACACGAAAACATAAACGCTTTCATGTGATAAAGAAAAACAACTTTTAATGTTTTTTTCAAAAAAGTTTTATTAAATATATTTTACTTAGTTCATAAAATGTGCTTATAAGTGGAAAATTAAAAGAGACAATGACTAAGATGAATAGTAACAATCATGGAAGTGGAAATTCCCTGGAAATTGCACATAGCAATCAGGTATGTTTTTTTTTAGAAAAGAATTTTATAACTGTTACGTGTAAACATCAAAAATGTTATATAAATTTTTTAATGATATTTTTCCGGTGTAAACACCGAATCCGATGCATTTATATTTTATAGCATTGACTGTGTGTGAAACTATAAATTTTAGAACTCAAATTTATCTTTAAAATTTTAAACAACACACATTCATATTTTTAATTGCCGTTACAAATTTTCTGATACAAATTTTCCTAAAAAAAAGATTCACTGAAAAGTTTAATTTGTATGTTTACGTGTAGAAATATTATCTAAATCTATGGTTGTCAATTCAAGGTTTATTATTAATCCTTCTTTAGCCAGAATACTTGCATTAGAATATTATACAGTGTGACTGTAAAGTCTAGAACTATCGAAATTGATATCGAATATTTTTGTTATGTGGATAAATTATTCTGATAAAGTGGAAAGACGTAATTATCTTCAGCTTATAACCCCCACTACTACACCTGAACCCAGTAACACAATTTATAATATTTTTTTTAAATCAAATCTATTGTAGTGCGTATAGTAGAAGACAAGGACAACATCCTAAAAGTTATTACCATAAATAAAAAAAAAACGTCGTAATTCGTAAATATCTCTTTTTGTTTTGCCAGTCATTATTCGAGTGTTTTTCTTTTAAAATCTGAATCTCTGATTGCTTTTGAGAAAAAAAACTCGCTCCAATTGTTTGTGGTCTGATTATGTAACATGTTGTTTGAAATTCTTAAAGCGTACTTAGATATTCTTAAAATATCTATTATTTATTAAATTACGTCTGTTTCGAGAAAAGAATTCATATTTCAATCTATCATTAATTTTATCTTGTGTGCCATGTTTTTAATCGAAAAATAATTAATCGTTGATACGTACCTCGATGAAGAAATAGCGTCGTAAGGGTTGGTTGTGGAAATTTATAATCATGTCTGATTGATTAATACTGCTACGTGTAGTTTGGTATAAAACTAAAGTAATAAAGATAAAAGAAGATTTAAACAATAAATCAATAAAAGCTGAGAATATGAAGGATTAACTTTAAAGGATTAATTGATTAGGGAAGGAATAATTTACTACAGCCTACATTGCAATTTGCAAATCTAAAAATTGATGTTTATATCTCTGTATGGGCGATTATAATTTAATAATGGTTGCACAAGGATAATCAATTATGAATTTCCCTTATGTGGATTTTATAAAAATGCCAAAATGGCATAACGGCAATTATTTTATAAATGCTGTCCGTAATTGTAAATTATTCTGAACTTTTAAGAGTAATCTTGTTAATTAGCTTTAAGGACTTAACGCTACGTTCTTAAACATTTTTCTCTTGTTCCATTACGTACAATTAGATACAGTTACAACTTGTCGTTAATGAAGTTTGTAGTGCGGAAAATCGGAAAGTGTTTATATGAGAACTCTTTGGAGTATGATACATTATTACTTAGACTCCCTGTACAATTAAATGTAACGTTCAAATATCTGAAACAAAATTATTTAATCCCTAATACAACTAAAGAGTGACCGTGTAAACACCATATTTTTAAGTGGAAACCCTCGCGATGCGTGGTAAACCACGTACGAAGTTTGATGTACACACTCCGGGTAATCCTTTGCAAGTCTGGGAAATCTCTAGGAAGTCACTGGGAAGTTCTTGAGAAGTCCCAGGCAGGTCCAAATAGTTACAGGGAAATCTCTAGATAGTCCCTGGAAGTCATGGTAGTGTTTGGGAAGCCTCGCTCACGAAGTACTTGGAAGTCTGGGTAGCCTGAGTAGTCTCGAGAAGTGCCTGGAAAAACTAGACAGTCCCTGGGAAGTCTGAATAGTTCCTGGGAAATCGCTGCTGGGAAGTCTGAGTAGTCCCAGAGAAGTCGCAGGGAGTCTCTGGTAGTCCTTGGAAATCTTGGTAGTCTTTAGCAAGTCTCAGGAAGTCCCTGGGAAGTCAGAGTAGTCTTTGGGATGTCTTTCACATTGGGTAGTTCAGTGTACAAGATTTTTCCCATATTTTCCTTTTGGCTAGAGTTGTCCAAAATCTAATTTTACGAACCTTAAATATTTAATAATTTTTTAATGCCCTGTATATCCAGAAAATCATTTAAATAATATCAAACACAATAATTATGCAAAGTAAATATACAGGGTGCTGTATTTAAGAAGTCGAGTTCTAACGCAGAAATGCTTTGATTGGTTGACAGAAACGCCCCTGTATTGAACACACAAATTTTATTTTAAAAAATTTGAACGACAATGACTATAATTTAATGGACAAATTTCTTGAATGTGTAAGACAATAGTTTGTGCACACTGTATGATAATTTTTCTAAAAAAAAATTAATAACGTGACAATGTCCCACTGGAATTTCAAAAGTTTTATACATACAATACATACATATTCTATTGTCTCTTATTCGAAATTAATTCTTAAATGAGATAGCTCGGGCCCTGTTGATTCAGACTGTACAGAGTGTCCGAGATAAAATTATCTATGTGGAGATTACGGCTACCTTTTAAAGATATGAAGTCCATTAAATTAAAAGAAAAGTTGTGCAAACGTACGTTTCTTACAAAAATGTGTCGATTTTTAATGTCCCTACAAGCACTTCTGAAAAATCCTGAAAAAACAGAAATCTCGAATAAGTCTTTTATTATGAAGGTTAACTCGGTACTATTATGTATCGATTTTCAAGATTCCTGTAAGCACTTCTGAAAAATTCTGAAAAATCTTGAAGAATCCTGAAAAAACTGAAATTTGTTTATCAAAAATCTCCAGTAAGTCTTTTATTATGAAAGTTAACTCGGTGTTATGTATAGATTTTCAAGATTACTGCAAGCACTTCTGAAAAATCCTGAACAAACTGAAATTTGTTTTTTCAAAAAGCTCGAGTAAGTAAATCTTTTATTATGAAGGTTAACTCGGTATTATGTATCGATTTTCAAGATTCTTGTAAGCACTTCTGAAAAATTCTGAAAAATCTTGAAAAATCCTGAAAAAAACTGAAATTTGTTTTTCAAAAATCTCCAGTAAGTCTTTTATTATGAAAGCTAACTCGGTGTTATGTATCGATTTTCAAGATTCCTGCAATACTTCTGAAAAATCCTGAAAACACTGAAATTTGTTTTCTCAAAAAGCGCAAGTAAGTCTTTTATTATGAAGGTTAACTCGGTATTATGTATCGATTTTCAAGATTCCTGTAAGCACTTCTGAAAAATTCTGAAAAATCTTGAAGAATCCTGAAAAAACTGAAATTTGTTTATCAAAAATCTCCAGTAGGTATTATGAAAGTTAACTCGGTGTTACGTATCGATTTTCAAGATTACTGCAAGCACTTCTGAAAAATCCTGAAAAAACTGAAATTTGTTTTTTTAAAAAGCTCGAGTAGGTAAGTCTTTTATTATGAAGGTTAACTCGATATTATGTATCGATTTTCAAGATTCCTGTAAGCACTTCTGAAAAATTCTGAAAAATCTTGAAAAATCCTGAAAAACCTGAAATTTGTTTTTCAAAAATCTCCAGTAAGTCTTTTATTATGAAAGTTAACTCGGTGTTATGTATCGATTTTCAATATTACTGCAAGCATTTCTGAAAAATCCTGAAGAAACTGAAATTTGTTTTTTCAAAAATCGCGAGTAAATCTTATTATGAAGGTTTAACTCGGTATTATGTATCGATTTTCAGGATTCCTGTAAGCACTTCTGAAAAATTCTGAAAAATTCTGAAAAATCCTGAAAAAACTGAAATTTGTTTTTTCAAAAATCTTAAATAAGTCTCGTATTATGAAGGTTAACACGTTATTCTTACATAATCATCACGAGGAATTGAATTCCAGTAATTCAAATTTTAAAGCTACTCTGTTTTCAGAGATACGATAGTCAAATTTTCTCCTGTACATCATCTTATCTCAGACATCCTGTATGTACAAATATCAAAACGCGGATTTTACATCCAACAGATCTATATGTATCGATATTTTTTCCTTTTGTTTTTCTATAGAAAATGCTTTACATTATATAACTCAAGGACACAAGTAACTGTAAAAACAGATATTATTGTAAACAAGTAGAGTAGCACTAGTTTTATAACATTGGTGTAATATATGAGCATAACTAGTACTAGTAGTACTCATTTTCTAGCAAATTAATTTTATTTAAGTGGCTTTTAGAAAACTTCTTTTTTTTAATTATCATCCATACATAATCACACTTAGAATTTTGCAACCTTACATGGTTAAATTAATAAAATAGAAATTTTATTCAAAACTAATTGGGTCATTAAAATACGTATTGGCAGAAGATGGTCTTAACACTCGTAACATTTAAAAAGGCTAAAGTTGATAGAAACCCTTCATTATTTATCGGCTATATTCTAATCGCAGATATCAATGATGAAATCTTTATCTGATAGGTACGTAAGAAGTTGTTACAATCGTGACTACACGTTCACCAGCAATTGAAGTAGAGTAATTACTTACAACTCAAGTTGTACAAGGCCGAAAAAAAAATTAACACACCTTTAAAACGCATGATTGTATAATATTTTCAAAGAAACAGGATGATCTGGAATACGAAGAATATTAATCTGAATTATATTGATTTATTTGTTTAGCATCAAATAATAACAACTTATGTTAATAATATTACAGCCTTGATGAGAATATACCTGTCTCCTTTACTATTATTGACCTAAAAATTCCCATATTTTTTTCAAAAACATGCTACGGCGGTCAAGCAATCTCATTGTTCGTCTCTGAAGGCTATTTTATTTTTATAAATTAATAAAAGAGAATCAATTTAAATGTTTGCGCCGTGTTAACCTTGTACTAATAAATAACATCACATAAGCACACAGCTGACTTTAAATGAATTAAGTAAGATATCAGATCAAAGGGCCGATATAATTCAAATAAGGGGACTAATTCGTTTTGTTTATCTGACGTAGGAAAGAAGTGAAAGCACGACTTTCAGTTTTGTTACCCGAGTTCGTTTTCACCTTAGGGTAATTACTTTATTTGATAAAATCGTAACATAAAAAAGGATTTTTATAAAACCTTTTTGTTTTGGTTACCTGGAAGGTTAACGTTAAATTTGAATTGCAAACTGCAGAAAATAATTAACTTGCACAGGACTAATTTCTCTCCGATTTCACTTTCTTCTTTGTTTAGTAGTTTAAACAATGAGTGTTGTTTATATTCACACAGAATTTGCCTTGTATTTAGTGTCAAGATTTAAATGGTTTACACAAGACTGGTGCCTTGGTAGAAAATTTGCATTTAGAAAGGAAAGTTTATTGTAAAAATTAATTCCGATAGATCCTTAAGATTCGTAGATAAGGGAGATAAAACATGGAGAAATGACTTTTGGTGACGTTTTTTTTACTTTTACTACTGGTATATTAAAACTATACAGCACCACAGATGTTTTTTTATTAGGAGCAGAAGTGGAACTTTTTGTGCTGCGCGAACGACATTGCTGGTCCGCTAACCTAAACCATAAGAACATATCAACAACTACCCTAGTAAGAGCTAGCAGTTGCTTCTGTCTCAATAGGATGACCAGTTCCTCTTTTGTTTGACTTTGGAGCATCCTTGGGGAATTTTATCCACCCTAGCCAGCTAATCCATGCGCATTTCCTATCATGTATCTGTTCAGAACTCGCGTCAACTCTTCTACCAGGTGCGCACTTGTTTCCACAGGATGTTCTTGGGCCCACAATGATATACTCCTCTTCGGTAGTACACTTACCGAGAACGGTTGGTGCTACTCCGTGGTACGTAGTTTGTCATTACGTAGCCCAAAACATCATAAATAGAAAGCTTCGTTTCTGGCCTGCATACTTACCGACTCTCCCTTGTAGAATCCGCATATGAAGATAAAAAAAAGTGGCGGTGCAAACCTCCCCTGAACTTTCCCATACTAAAAATAAACATTTTGTTTTTGCTATTCAACAGTAGTTCGCGAGGCAGCATTGGAAATCATTTGAATGCCTCGCGAGAAAACGAGGCTATACGGGTTCGATATGAACAAAAGAAAGACACCAAGATACGCATCTACCTATCTGTACTCTGTAGTAGGTAGCGGTTAGAAATTACAACTGGCGAAGCCGGACGATCGCTACCGACCGACCGACGCTCGCCCGTTTCCGACAAGAGTCCAACCTAAATATTCAAAATTCACGAATTTCTCATTAACCGTACATTGTAGCCATATAAACATCTTATACTATGAGATAGACAATTAAATTTTGCATTCAATTATATAATAATATATAGGGTGTTTCATTTAAAATAACAAAGTTGCTTATCGTACTGTGGAAAACAAACGCCCTGTATACGTGATATACATTTAGAAAAATGCAGAATTATATACTGAACAACTTTTGTACTTAAATTTCTTTCATATTTTTACTAATAAAGGGGCTATAGGAGCATCAATTTTCGATTTTGAAAACCTCGTAGAGGGCGCCACAGTGGAATTCTGGCGTTAATCAAAAAAGAAAAATGTAGCTAATACCAAGCTACATAAGTATTGAAAATTTAAACAAAATCGTTAGAGCAGTTTTTTTGTAATAATTTTTCAAAAATTTCAAAATTTTTTGAAGAGCGCCGTTGCCACCGTTTTTGGATTTAGTAAATAATATTTTTTCATGGTGTAGTACCGCCAAAGGGCTTTCAAACAAGTCGTTGCGGAACCTGATCAGATAACTGGTTTTTGAGTTATGGGGCGTTAAAGTCGAAATTTTGAAAAATTCATCGCGGTCGCCATTTTGAAGTTAGAGAGTCCGGCAAAAACTGTTTCCTTTCAATTATGGTCTTCTTTCATATTCCCTACTCAGATTTTCAAAATTCTGCTTCTGAAAAAAATGCTACCAAAAAAACATGTCTAACTTCCGCTTCCGGTTTCGGATTTTTTTGAAAAGCTTATTTTGTCGATGAATTTTCGATATACCCCTTCATTTAAAATTTCATCAAAATCGGTCCAGTAGTTTTTGCGTTAGAGGCGTTACATACATACCCACGCACCCACCCACCCACAGACAGACATTTTTTCTAGACCACTTTTTTGGGTCCTGGAGGTCCAAAACTCGTATTTCCGCGAAAATCTCGTCTTCGAAAATTTTCATGATATCAATACTTCCCATATACTACCAGTGGTGGTATGGTAAAGTAATAATTCATAGATAAAATGCATATTATTATTGAGACGCATGAAAAAAATATTCTATTAAATGCTTGTTATCTTATTCTAGATAACATTGTCTGTATTATCCTTTAATAAATCATTAGCTTGTGTTAGCTATTGTATTCTTAGTTCGTGAAGTGCAAATTATGGACGAAGTCCTTAATAGACAGGAAATAACAAAACTGATAAAATTTTGTCGATTCGTGTCTTTCCTTTTTTTCCACTCCACAAATTATTATCAAAGTCTGAAGAAGAGATGAATAGTACTTCATACACGTTTGCACAGCGTGTTCATACATGATCAAACATCTCCCTTTTTTGAATGGAAATCATTTTTGTGAAATATATTAAAAGCAAAACGAGGCGAAAAGAAAAATGGTTTCTTTAAGGTGTGTAGCTCCGAAGCAAAAAATGAAGACTATATTAGTCAGGGATTGCGAAAATATTTTACCAACTGAAAAGATTGCCCAACTATCTGGAAATATTTTTAATATTCAGTATTTCTCTTCAAAGATATTATATCAATTCTACAACGTTTGGTCGACTTAAATGAGTTTTAAATAAAAAAAAAAGGTTTCAATCCAACATGAACATTTTTCAAGTCTTTCGCTGATTAATTCAATTACGTGCTGATTTTCTTAAATGCACACTTAAAACAGGCATTTACTTGACCCAATTTACTAAATTTAACGTTGATCACGACCGGAACAGAGTATGCAAATTTGCTTCGGTGTTATATCCTTTCAAAGTACCTATACACGAATCTGTTCCGATAATAATTGTAGATTCCTTACGTACATACTGCAAGGGTGAGATTCGATAACAACTTGCTTATAGTTTGGTGTTATATATGTTTGCATTTTTTAAAACATTAGATTTTCACAACAAACATTCTTCACAGAATTTTTCATCAACTGTACAACAATCCCTACCTGGCTCTGAGTTAATCGAGTCCGATTCAATCCTACCTGTATTTTATTTTAGAACAAGCTCTTCCAAATTTTTCTTGATGAATCGAAATTTATCAAAAAAGAAATTTTGTAGGTCCCCTTATCTAGATACTATACAAACCAACCCAGTCTTTAATTGACGTCATCAATTTTACTTCCATTATCAGAAACAAACCAAATACAAAATAACGTGCCGACTTCAAATCTGTGCAAAGGAACAATAATTTGTTTGGACGGTTCAAAAGACATTTGACGGGTGGTTTGATTAATTTTGAATAATCTACATCCTAATTCGTTGCGTGCTTTTTGTTCTATAAGTTCATGAGTGTATAATTCACTCACAATTTGAAGCGTGTTCGGACTACCCTTCAGTATTTATTTTACTAAGTCATGGATAATAAAACGAATTTTTAATTTAAAAACAAAATGGTATTAACAATCAAACGTAATATAAAATAAAATTTTTATTGCAATGGTTTAAAAAAAAGTACTAAACTTAAACTAAATTGAAACTACAAATTTTCCTGGCACTTTATTATGAAAATTTATGCAACATTGAATTGCAGCACGTCATTCTCTGATCAGAGTATGTAAATTATGCAGCATTAAGATTCACCGATAATTAACATTTCTACTACGCTCTATAGAGAAGGCACTTCCCGAATTTTTGCTTAGGTAGCAGCTCATCAATATGCATTTATTGATTCTTAAAAGGAATCTCGCCCTTGTACTTGCTTTGATATCGAATAACGGAATTCAATTTGGGTTAATGAAATGATGGATGAGCTAACACAGGATATGTGATACATTTCTTTGGAGTAGACTCTCGTAGATAATGAGTTCGGTTTCTACAAATAAGGAAAAGATTAAGGAAACTTAAGGGGTAGGTTATTTATTTGCTTCTGGTGTTTGACGTCATGGCTTATAGAATCCGTGCTTATTATATCTTCAAGCATTAATCGTTATTAGCGTGTTGTAAAGGTTGTTTCCAATTATGCAGAATATATGCATTTATAAGGGTTTATCCAATAATAACCTTAACATACCGCAATTGTTCGGATTAATATGGGGTTGGATATGAAACCGCAAAGAGTTGTTCAATGGTAAAACATTTTAGAATTTAAAATAAGTAATTGTTCAGACATATATTAGGAAGTATCTACATCAGAAATTTTATTCTTTAATAATGCTATTTCTGCGATTTTTATTCAATAATATTTACAAATTAATTAAAAGAAAAATCGCTAATTATACTATTTATGTTAAAAATATTTGTGAGCGCCATCTATTGGAAGCGGGAATGTCAAAGTCAAAAACTGCTATAACCCTACTTTTTTATTTGTATGAAAACTGAGTTTTTAATTTGTCAATTGTATTTTTGTTCGTTACAAAAAATGTTGTACAAACCTTATGCGAGAAAGCGTCATCCGTGCATTCGCGCAATGAAGAATTCGCTCGCAAGCTCGCTCATTCTTCAAAACACGCTCATGCGGGAAATTCGTCTTCCCGCATTTGCAAGTTTGTAAATAAGTATTTCCTACAACTCACAGAGAAAGTAGATTTTGCGTAGCAATGTTATTGTTGTTGCACATAGCAGGCAAAACTTTTGCAGCATCGTCTCCATAGTCATTAGTCATGCGCCCATAGCAGCGTCCGGCAAAACTTTTGCCGCATACAGGGTGATTTCTAACGTACGGAGGAAACTGAAAGGACAAGTAGAGGGGACCAAAACATAGTATTTTTTACAGTAAACTTTTGATCAAAATCGAATAACAAAAAAGTTACAGCAATTTAAAGTTCTTATAATTTAACGCCCACGTTTTGAGTACCGCTGAGCTTATTGTATTCGCTTTTTTATCAGAAACACGTCTCACACAATCTGATAAATTTCTCCTGTAATTTTGACTTACCTACATGATCAGATTATGTAAATCAGCGGTTGTCAATAAACGATCGCACCTATAACTGAATATTTTAAGAACACTTTAAATAGCCATAACTTTCGTCTTATAAAATTTTTTACTAAATTTTGTTTAATTAACTTACAAATATACAAAAGTTGAATTCAAAACGTAAGTAATTACCGTATTTCGTTATAAAAGTCCTCAAGTTTATAAGAACTTTAAACTGTTGTAACTTTCTTGTTATTCCATTTTGATCAAAAGTTTATTGTAAAAAAAACTATGTTTTGGTCCCCTCTACTTGCCCTTTGAGTTTCCTCCGTACGTTAGAAATCACCCTGTATATACGGTTAATATTTAAGCGTTCAACGATTTAAGTTCCTTTTTTTGGTTACCAAATGAACACTTTGTTTTAATTTTTATTGTTATTTCCTTGGTTACCAAACAAACATCTTGTTTTAATTTTTAATATTTATGCCTATTACCTTGGTTACCAAACCAACACTTTGTTTTCATTTTTAATATTTATGGACATTTCCTTGGTTATCAAACGAACACTTTCTTTTAAAATTGAACTCTTTTGCAGGAATGTCATAGGTAATATTTATGTTTTTAATGTTATAATAATTTGGGTTGTAGGAAAAGGAATTTAAGGGTTTAAAATTAGAGGCTATGAAACTTTTAATTGTCTACCTGCAATTTATTGTATTTTCTATCTACAATTAAAAAGTCTATCCTGATTCAGAATGTATAATCAAGCGACACTTGTATCAATTTATTTGTCAGCACATGTATTTTGCATGATAAATTAATGTTTATTTAAAAAATTGTATTTTTGTAACCGTACAAATGAGAACACGTTTATTAATAATAGAGAACCCTTATAAATGGTAAATTAATTGTAGGGTTTTAAATACTAAATGGGTAAATAATGATTAGAACTGGCATCTGTATAATATGTAGCCCCATGTTGTTGAAACCATAATTAAGACGTTCTGCAAAAGTAAAAGCATAATAACTTTTGTAAATTGTCAAGGGCATAGGTACACGTATTTTTTATGATTAGACATTCAGATTTAACACACTGTATGCATACGATATTTGCTATTAACATATGGTTTTCGTAATATATTATAATTTTATAATAAATAATATTTTGTTAAGCATACAAATGTTGATTAAAACTGCTCCCAATTTTACTCTTCCCATTCAGATTGGGATAAACATTTTCGATTGATCCAATCTGTAGGACATATTATAATGTTGGTAATTTTTTAGTGAAAAAAAGGGATGTTACTTATAGTCTATGCTTATACCTTGCTAACCAAGTATTAAATCTTCTTCCAGATCGAGCCAAAAAATTATTTCCTTATTATTATATAACGTCTTGTTGATACATTCGAACCATTTGCATTTGCCTATAAACATTGACATCAACTTACATGACCTGCATCTGTATAATGTCTTCAAATATCAATAAACCCATCATTTCCCTTCATTTCAGAATAGGTACTAATAAGTGGAAGAAAGATAAATTTGAAAATCTTTTGACATAGGTAGTTCTTAAAATAAGGGAATTATTACAAGCGTTAAAAATACAAAAAAAAACCAATAACTATGAATCGGGGCTCCAAATCAAAAATTGGAACTAAAAAAAGTTGTTGGTTTTAATGAGTTCTAATTTTCAGTTGTATAGAATATAGTTGTAATATATAGAAAAATTGCAACCAGCCTTTACGTACGAAAAACTCTTAACTAATTAATTAAGAAATGAAAATATATCTTCATTTAAGACCTTAATCAAATAGAAATATAAAATTACAACCAACTTTGTTTATAAATTAAGAAAAATTGTTATGTTAATATAGGCTCGGTCTAAAAATGTTCTAACATTGTATCAGATGTAATTATTTTCTCATTGGACCTACAATAATTAATATCCCTATTATTAATAAACTTTTTCCATTTCCAAATGGGCTTTCTCATTTCACAACATTTACGTTTGCACCATATAAAGTTACATAGGTGCGTTTGCTAACATACATATCATAAAATGAAAGTGAATCAAGTACACAGTTATAGTAGGTGCATGTGCTGAGAGGGAAATTAAAACCTATGTCCTACTTGGGTTTTCTTTCGACCTGAATACTAACTAGAGTTTTTATTTGTAGTTCATTCCACAAAAACAAAGTAGTAAATTGCAATTAAAAATATTATGCATTTGAATGTTTTTTTTTATGGAGAAGTTGCTAATTATTTTTTAATAATACCAGGATTTTTTTTTAAATACTTGAAACAATAAAAATCTACGTTATACTTATAAATAAATGTAAATTGGGGGTTAATAATACCTCATTTGCACGCATAGAGTGTTGGAAAAAACATAACTTGAAAGATAAACAGTAAAATGTGTGCATGGAAATGCAAGGGTTTAAAATAATATACGAGTATGCACATTTCCATTTTCTTGAACATACCAAGATTGTGAAAATATATGTAAATTAGTTTCTTCAACTTACGTGATTTTATTCTTTACAAGAGAATTAAATTACACGTTAATAAACAATAAGTAATTAAATATTAATATTAACAGATATTAATTCAAAATACAAATATTTATATCTTGTCAAACATTTACTATAGTAACAAACAACATTGAAGGTGGCCACCTTTACACCTCCCCCTTTGAGGACGCTTTATGCGTGGGGAAAAGGAACAAGTTTGCTTGAGTGGAAAAAATTTGAAATTTTCTTTTTCTTTCCGCTTGCAACTTCATAAAATGATGGAGAAATTTGTCGAACGATAGGAAATGGTCCCACTCGAACTGGATCTAACTTATTTCTATTTAGTTTACTGCCATTTTCAATATAGACCATATCATCAACATTGAAGTTGTACTGTTGTCGATTCTTATCCAATCGTTTTTTATTTATTTTAAAAGATTTTATCGAATTTTGAAATGCTTTTTTTCTGTCTACTTCAAGAATTTGCTGATAATTTTCCTGAAGAGGTGAAATTGTAGGTTTTTTCCCAAATAATAAATATGATGGTTCAAATTGTGTTGAACTATGAATGGTATCGTTATACTCATTTACACATTCTTGTGCTAACATTGACCAGGCTCTAGTATTGTTATCACTGTTTATTTTGCATCTAAGGCGATTTACAAGTGTTTGATTCAGTCGTTCGTTAAGACCATTTGATTCTGGATGATCGATGCATGTAAAAACAATCTGAATTCCATTTTTATCTAAATAATTTTTAAAACAAGTAGAATTAATTCCTGTATATTGGTCTGCTAATAAAATCGAAATATTATGTTTCTTTGAAATTGGATTTATTAGGTTTATAAAATCTTGGGCATTCTGACCCTTTGTTGTTGATATCCAAACATATCTAGTAAAATGATCAACTAGAATATGCATGTATCGTTTGGAGGATCGATTTCCTCCGAAACCACCAACACTATCAAGTGACATGATCTGAAACGGGCGTTCGGCCGGACCAAATTGTGAGAGCAGCCCTATAGCACGAATACGTCGAGTTTTGTTTTCTATACATACCTTACAATTTTTACAGAAGGTTTCTACAGCTTTATCAAGTCCTTTAAAATAATAGTGTGGTCTTATTGTTGCGAGCATTTGTGCTGGACCTATATGTCCATAATGTTGATGAACAAGCTCGATAATATCTTTCCCAAATGTCGGAGAAACAAAAATTCTTGATTTTTCTTTTAATCTCTTCAATATTAGTCCCTGTTTAAATTCAATATTTTTTTCTGCTTTCATTTCAGACATATGTTTGGATTGATCATCCAATATCGCTGGTAACTCGATTAAATTAATTACTGTGATTACATCTTCATTTTCAAAATATTCAAGGACCGGATTTCTAGATAATAGATCTGCAAGTATGTTGTCCTTTCCCTTTTTGTATATTATATTAAAATTAAACTGAGATAAGTAAAGAATTAAATCTCCGAGTATTTCATCTGTTCTAGCCTTTGTTTTTAGATTCTCTAACGGTTTGTGATCACTACAAACTGTAAACTGACGTCCAATAAGGTAATATTGCCAAAACTTTATTGCCTCCTTAATTGCTTTACATTCTAAATGTATGATATCATAACGTTTCTCCGGATTTGAAAGTTTTCTTGAAAAATATGCAACAGGGTGTAGTATTCCGTCTTCTTGTGGTTGTTTGAGTGTGGCACCAAGACCTTTATAACTAGCATCGGTTTCTATAAAAACTGGCTTATTAAAATCATATATAGCTAGAATAGGTTTAGAACATAAATAATCTTTGACCATTGTGAAAGCTTGTTCACATTCATCAGTCCATTGAAATTTAACATCCTTCCTTAGTAATTGGTGAAGTGGTTCGAGTTTCTGGGAACTATTTTCTATATATTTTAAGTAAAAGTTAATGGAACCCAAAATACTGCGTACACCAGACTTATCGGAAGGACTCTGAAGATGCTGAATAGAGACTAAATTCTCTTGAGCTGGTGAAACTTTATTTTTAGAAATTGTATGTCCCAGATACTTTACAGATTTTGCAGCAAACATACATTTAGATAGTTTCAATTTTAAACCTTCGGAATTTGTCACTTCCAAAAATTTCTTAATATGTTCAACATGTTCGTCCCAGGATTTAGAGAAAATTAAAATATCGTCTATATAATTTATACAAAAGTCATCTATATTATTTCTTCTAATTATATTTGATAGTATTCTTTGAAAAGTTGCTGGAGCATTCTTTAATCCAAATGGTAGCACCCTGAACATGAATTTCCCATATTTTGTAACAAAAGATGTTTTTTCTCTATCCTCTAACTTTAATGAAATGCACCAGAAAGCCGAGTTAATATCTAAAACTGTGAAATACTCACAGTTAGAAACTTTCTCAATCACATCTTGAATTGTAGGAAAAGGAAAACATTCTGGGACAACTAATTTGTTTAATTTTCTGAAATCTATACACAGTCTAGACTTCTTTCCATCATCTTTCTTGTAGGCTAATGTCACAGGAGAAGCAAAAGGTGAATCAGATTCTTCAATTATACCCACATTATACCCACCACATAAATTCTTTATTTGATTTCTTATTTCAGTATCATCTGGAATTGTACATTTATATGGGCGAGAAGTAACATATTCATTTCTTATTAATTTAATCTCTGCTTCTTTTGATCGAACTTTACCTATATCAAATTTGTCTTTAGCAAACATGTGTTTGTACTTGTCAATTAATTGTAAAATAATTCTTTTTTTATCATCATTCTCAATGTGATCTAATTTAGCTTTGAATTCATTTATATTTAAATTTTCATTTAAATTTACTTCAGTATCATCATCTGAAGTTAAAATCATCTGATCACAAATAGATCGATCTTCCTTTAGATCTAATATGCTGTGATTATTAATACGTTGATAAATTTTCAAGTTTTCATCTTGTATCAACTTAAAAGTCTTAATAGCATCAACACCAAGTAAAAGATCATAGGAGAAATTATCATTTTTAACCACATAGGTCGTTATAAAGTCAGTAATCTGTCCAATTCTAAGTTTAATCAAGGCCCGGGCTGACGTGAAATTTGATCCGCTGATTGTTTTTAAAATACTCTTATCTTTTATTAATTTCAACTTCAGCAATTCAGCAATTCGTTTATTAATAAGGGTTACATTTGAACCACAATCATAAAGAGCATTTACATTTATCTTGTCATTTATTAATACATTTAATTTTATCAGTGGATCATCTTTCGCCCGGGTTTTTAGTTTAAATCTTCAGTGTCAAGGTTAATATTCATTATTTCTAATTCAGTAAAGTTTGATTCTTGTTTTTTTATATTTGGTTTCATTTTTTCTTGCACAGTCTTATTATGATTGCGACAATCTATTTCTTTATGAAATCGATTTGGATAACCAAGGGCGACACAGTTTGGACATGGTTTTCGTTTTATTTCATTATTTTGAGTTTCAATTTTTTTATTTAAATTAAAACTACTCTGATTATTGAAGTTTGTAATTGAAGGCCTCTCCTTTTTCTTTTTTAAAAATGTATCTTCCAATTTACGTATTGCTGTATACAATTTGTCAAGAGTAGTTAGTTCTTCTCTGTCAAGTTCTTGTTGAGCCTCACTTGGCAATCCAAAAACTATTTGATTAATCCGAGAAACCTCGGTACTTTCTGATTCCACCTCTAAACATAATTTTTCTTTAGCAAGTGCGTAATCAATTAAGGATCCACTCAAGTATTTGTAACTAAAAGCTTTTCTAACATTAGACCAACCTTTATCAACAAAAACATTCAGAAAAGAGTATTTCCAACTATCCCATGAACCTGTTAGTCCAATTTTTTTAAGATTAGCCTCATACCAGTCTTTTGTTGAACCCGAAACAAAGAAACGTAACCCCTGAATTTTCAAATTATCGGATTGAATCTGAAACCGTGCACATTCACTTTCAAAAATTTTTAACCAATCTGTAGGGTCATGTTTTTTTTCAAATTTGTTTAAAACAAAATTTTTTTCAATATGGTGTAGTTTATTGACATCTTGATTTGAATTTAACTTTAATTGTTGCTCTAGCTGTTTAATTCTCTCTTCTAGCTCTATTTTTATAGGTTCAATAGTTTTAAAATTCGATGTAGGAACACACTCTTCTAACGGGTATTCTTGAAAACAAACATTTCCATCCTCATCAAAATATTCCTTCCGAATATCATCATCTAATTTAATTGCTACAGTTCGATAACCATTTATGTTCTTAATTGCTAATGTAGCATTGTAAATTGGTTTTCTACTTACTAAATGTTTGTGAAATGATATATTATTGGACTCTTCGGGAATAAAGTACCATGTTGTTTTATCTGTAGAAATACATTGAATCACACATTCCTTCTCAGTTTTCTTCACCACTTGCACGAAAAACTGGACCATCTTACTTACTTGTTTATTGTAATTTAATTTGTAAATTAGTTTCTTCAACTTACGTGATTTTATTCTTTACAAGAGAATTAAATTACACGTTAATAAACAATAAGTAATTAAAGATTAATATTAACAGATATTAATTCAAAATACAAATATTTATATCTTGTCAAACATTTACTATAGTAACAAACAACATTGAAGGTGGCCACCTTTACATATATAGCCATTAATGTAACCGATATGGGGCATAAATTTGTCTCAATTCCATCTAGAATCAAGATTTATTTCTTATTCACTCTAAATAATGTTCTCCTGAGTTTATTTTTAGGTTATTTTTGTGATTTGCAATAAGAGTACCTAGGTACTAGTATTCTTCAATAATTATCTGATTCCTATTGAATAGATAGGTACTTATATGCACCATTCTCGTAGATTGAATACTTACGAACAAAATGCTTTTATATTAAATGAAGATAGGCAATCAAAAATCTAGCAACAATAGTCTTTAGTCCTTATTGACTGCTTGAAATATAAATGATAAAAGATTAATTAAACTTTTCAGATTTTATCAAAGTCTGTGATAAAATTTTCGATGATTCCTCGGGGAAATATCAAGTTAAAACACAATAATTGTGGTAGACCACATTGATTTCCTTAAAGAGTTCAACTTCCAAGTTTAAAATGCGCTTCCTATTAATCAATAATTAATATGCCTTCATTGGAAATTTATGACATACTGGTTCTGGACAAACAGGAAGTTAGGTCATACAATTGTTTGTGTGTCATTATTGCTCCTATGAATGTGAATAACAGTAGCAGTGGATATTTGAGGGAAATTACAAAATACAAACCACAAACAAGATAAAACTATTCCCATGATAAATTCTGTAAAATAGTAGAGAAGAAGAATTAAGTATACGAGGGGCAAGAAATAATGACGACGCAAACTTGAGCAGTCTAGGACGTTTTGGCGCGGCCAATTTGGCGTTGGCGTTTTGGCGCAGGAATGGTGTAGCGCAGGGACGGTATGGTGCAAAGACGTTTTAATACAGTGACGTCTCTGCGCCAAAAAGTCCGGTCCGAAATTTGTTAACAATCTGAACAGTAAGGCACAGGGTGTTCAAAACAAAAAAGATAAAGAGGTTCATTGACTGCACCGCAATACAAAGGCTAGAAATGGAAGTCGAATGAACAAAAATGGTAGCAGAAACGCAGACAGAAAAGAAACCGAACCGAACATTAAAAATAAAAACTTCCAAAATTCTGGTGGCTAAACTTCCTTTTTATAAATTTTCTGATTATAGATAATTAATGAATTGCGCCCCTATTCTGTAGATACCTTTTCGTCTTGTTTCCATTAACAAAATAAAATTATTATCACAAACTGAATTCTACATAAATGACAAAAACTTTTCTCGTCCTAATTAAGATTGGGACGTCGTAAAATCTATACAGTTTCTACGCCTGATTGGTAATTAACCCAATGAGGAATCATTCCGATGGAAATTCTAAGACAAAGAATCTTCTCCAATTAATTCACTACAATGAACCATTATATTAAAGCGTAAATGCTAAAATTAGCTATTTGCAATAAAAATGAAATGAAACGAAAATGTGAAAGAGATTTTCTTAAATGGCAGTATTCGATTCTCATTTCAAAGGTAGATGCATGATGTTGTGTTGATTGAAATGTAGGTTGGTTTAAAATACGAATTTTGCTCTATTCTTGCTGTTGAGACTTATCACCGATGTTAGAACTTAAAACTGTAAAAAAATCTAGCCAAAACTTTGATTTATACCAGTTGGGGCTCTTATACTTATTAGGGTTTTAGCCTAAAACAGTGCAGTGCAGTTTATCATGCGAAAATATATTTTTGAGAGAATTGTTGACAATTTTTTTGTTAAAAAAAGCCTTTTTGAAAGGCTATAACTCCGTAAAGAAACATATCGAAGTCAGAACAGATTGTTATTTTATTACATGGGCTCAGTGGCGGCCCGTGACCAAAATATTTGGGGGGGGGGTAATAGTCCAGGAGCTAGCGGTATATTTTAAGACTAATTTCTATCAAGCTGAAATTATTTTTATGAGCTGGTATGGTTGTGTCTGCCAAATGTAGGTGGTCGGCAAAATAGGACCGCGGGACATAGAGCGCTAAGAAAAAAAATTGGCCAACTAACCAATCCAAGACGTCAGAGAGTGCTTCTGTCCCGCTCAAATTGTCGGACAAGGTGATTTTTGTGTTTGTTAAATTAGTATATAGTTATTAAAAAAAAAATCAGGTTGATGGTAATAAGTCAAATGTCTTAAAAACAATACGAACCCCAAACGGCAGACACTGATTCAGTTCCGACTCTTATGTCGGACAGTTAATTTTTTGTTGTCGGAATGTCTTAAATAACGAGCAAAATAGGAATTAGCTTGATTGAAGTTTGTAAATTTCATCAAAAAATAATTAAAAACAAAAAAATTCTGGGCGCTTTATGTCCCGCGGTCCTATTTTGCCGACCACCTACATTTGGCAGACATAACCATACCAGCTCATAAAAAAAATTTCAGCTTGATAGAAATTAGTCTTAAAATATACCGCTAGCTCCTGGACTATAAGAGATGAGTGTAGGCACTGCAGGCGAAATTTTTTTTTCGAAGTAAAACACCTGAAAATATCAAAATTTTTTACAACGAAAAATTAAAAGTTTGTAATGATTTAGAAATAAAGTGAGATATTCATTCTTTTGTTGCGGGCACGTGCGCCATGTGCCCCTTGTCACCAGCCGCCACTGCATGGGGTTAAATTTACAACAAAGAATAACTGTATAACAATATTTTCAAGACGTGAATTTCAAACATCTTTTGACTCATCGGCTAATAATACGAATTGATTTACAGGGAAGACATCACACATGACATACAGATACTACACAGAGTGTTATTCATCACTCAATGTTACGAATACAAACATCAATTACGTCTACTTTATTTCAAGATCACCTTCGTATGTGTACACAGACCTTCACTTATTCAGTGCTTTGTATGATTATAAATGCCTGTATATTTTAGGACTCCAATCTCCATTTAAACGATATTGAACATGAAGGTAATTCAGTGAGCTCGTGGTGCATGTCGGGTCATTAAACAAAAATTTCACGCACAATTTGGTTACACGTCATCTCATTGTTTTTGTTATTTAATTTTCTAGTTAAGCTTGAGAAGGTGTGGAGGTAGGTTAAGGACCTTAAAAGGTAGTACTTTGGGTTTTAGAAAAATAAATTAAGAAAATATCCTAAATAGATCTAATAATTGGGATTGGCCATGCACCCAATATAATCATGTTTAGTTTTGGGGTTTTCAGGGATATTCGTAAAAGTGATGTTATTTTAACTTTGGTATTTTTATCTAAAAGTGATTTAACTTTGTAAAAACAACAAAAAAAATACAAGGAGTTCCAGAAATATTAAAAAATTAATTCTACTAATCCTTATGTTGGAGGTGGAGTTGAAGATTAAGGTTACCGACTTTAACCAAGGTAATATTTAAAGGGCTAATAACAACAGCAGTTAACGCCCCCTTACTTTATGTTTGATAAAAAAAACATAATTTCTTGTGATTTTATCGAAATCGTTGTGTGTTAAAAGAAAGTTATGTGTTTTAAGAGTCAAGAAACTTTTATCTTAGGATTTTAGAAATTTTTATCCCAATCAATCGAACTTTTATTTAAATTTAAATTTCTTTTCAGAATTTTGAAAAAAATGAGGTTTGTCTAGGTCTATTCACAATTATTTTGTTTTTATTCCATAAATCTAAAATTACTAAATTACCAAATCAAAGATTATGATCTTTGTTAATTATTGTGTCAAGAATGTTTTCTTTGTGTAAGTTTTAATTCCAGTACAATTTCGTGTACCTATATTTATTTATAGTGTAAAATAAAATTTGCGTTTTAAACTCACGATTTTGCATACGAAAATCACTCACAACAAAGAAATTTATAACTTAGGATTAAATCTTATAAAATTTTATTATAATTTGTCATGAACACATTAATATAATTGTAATTCTGATCATGTAGATGGATTAAACTGAATGAAGTTCAAAAAACTTTTTTTAGGTCAAAATAGGGTCGGGTCCTCCTAATATTTTTTTCTTAAAGGATGCTACAAGACCATTTTTTGAATTTCAATTCTGGTTTAATATCCCCAATTCAGGTAAACAAAAGTTAATTGCCATGGATACAGTTCGTATAACAATTGTTATATGAATTGTATCCATGGCAATGTTAATCGTGGTTTAGGGGTTTAAACTGTTGGGATTATGGTTTAAAATAAAACTGTAAACGATTACTTATTTAAATATTTATTTAAATATGAGTAGGTACGTCTTAATTCGTCAACGGACGATACATCAGTGTGTGTGGGAATATTAGACGCATTTGCGGTTTTAAAACACAAGGGTGTTTTCTCTCTTTCTAAGGGTCTATTTTAATGACTCTCACAAAATATAGAAATATAGGTTTCACGCTTAAGTGATCTTTAAACCAATTAAGTCTAGCACCCTTAAGAAACACATGTGGTTATTTTTGCACGTGTTAAATGTAATAAACTAATATAAACCAGAACTGTAATACCGGCCCTAGAAATTCAGAATCTGTTTTAATTTTTTCTGCCAGGACTATAAAACTCTTATTTAACACATACAGAACATTATAAAAATGCATGATAGTGTGGGGATTCGAAGCCCAAACGTGAATCATATACTAGCTCTCAAACATTTACGTGAGCCATTATACCATTCGGATTTCCGCTTGATTGTCACATAAATAATTTGTTTATTGTAATGAAGGAAGGGAAAAGGAATGATCCGTGCTTTATAAATTAACATAGTCTCGATAGTCTATGCTTCAAATGAAACTGATATGGCTATCGCACCTTTTAAATAAACGATGGAGCAATAGAATATTGGATTGAAGGCCATATGAAAAGAAGAGAAACTGTGGAAGACTACTGACAAGATGGAATGATGAACAACAAACTGATAACAACAAATACCTACAAGATCGAATAAAATTGCGAAATTTGGGGAAGGTGTACTTCCTGCAGTGGAAGCAAGATATCCCAAAAGAAGTTTTCATAGAAACTGAATCCACTTGCTGACTCTCTTATACGACCGCAAAAGAGACGGTGGAAGAACTTTTACAAGCAAGACTTGCCAGTACTGGATGGATATTACTGGACACTGATACTATGATGAACAGCCCTTTCAGAACTAAACCCAAAAAAATATATACAACTAAGCAAGAAACAACACTGAAGTATCTATTTAACTAATAACAGGTGTAGTTTCAATAGTCATCTCAACCGAATTGGAATGACGGAACCATATATGAGAAGAGGTGGATAAAACACTAATCGACATTCTATATGAATCCTTCACCCCAGGACCCTACGAGGAAAAAGCCAACGGCACCTTGTTACTCCACCCAAACCCAAAGAAATAGCGCAAGTCCTTATCAGTGTTGTGTGTTGTCCTAAAGCTTAGCAGAACAGGGTTGATGAAGTAAAAAGCACCAAAGAGGTACCTACTTTCAGTGTTCAGAGTTCTGTCGCAACGATGCATTCTTTACAGAGTTAGTCGATGTTTGATTTAGTTCACCCTGTATATTTTTATATAATTGTATATTTATCATTGTAATATAGGCAACCCATTATACACGGCTAGCACTCTTGCCCTTGCTTACTGATTTTGATTATTGTTTGTCAAATTACACAGTTTTTTTAGTTTTTAATAAAGAACAAGATTTAAAACTAAAGCCCGTATGACACGGTGTTAAATTTGACACCAAATTTGATATCACATTTAACGCTGTGTCAAACGGGCTTAACCATTTATTGGAAACATGGTCTATACAGACCAAAAAAAAAAATGGAAATATACTGTGTAAAATATTGCGTAAAATATCCTAACAGACCAGTCCGTAATGTGTCTGCAGAACATCTAGAACCGTTGGGGAAAAAATTTTACCTAAAACAGTAACAAAGAATTTGTACACATTTCTATTTTTTCTTGATCTATATAAATGATGTTTTCCATAAATCGGTAGTTTTCAATTTTGTTCTGTATTGAATATTAAAAAAAAAAAAAAAAGCAAATTTAACAGGATGACAAACAATAATTAAAATCAGGGGCAAGAGTGCTAGCAGTGTATAATGGGTTGCCTATATTCCAATGATAAAGTGGGCGGTCCATTTAACTTGCAATATGCCTATATTGCATACTAAATGGACTTCACTCTATACTACCTATAATACCAACGATTTGCTTTAAATGACAGAAAACAAAATTTTAAATTTTATATACTTTTGGTAAAATATTATTTAAGTACGTATGCTTGAATCTAGCAAGTAATAAGCATAATTATTAGGGCGGAAATCAAGATAATTTAACGATTTAACTAATGTGTAAATGTTGAGAAAAATGCAAAACCGTGGGCTAAAAACGTCAAAACTAAAAATGCTACAGGGTGTCCAAGACAAGGAACGTGTGCATGGGGATCTCGCATAAACGGTAAGAATTTGGAGATTCGGTTAAATAGGAAGAAATGTGCAGTGTACTGAAGACTACAACAATCACCATTCAAATTCTATAAACTTTACGCAGTTTTCAGTACAAGCTGAAAAATCTTAAATTTCTTCTCATTTAACCCAATATCCATCTCTTACGGTTTACGAGATCCCCATGCATCATCTTCTTATCTTGGCCACCCTGTACGTAATAAAAATAACCCTTCATAACAAAAACCATTTAAAACTTAAAATATTTTTTTCATAATGAGCATAATTACTGCGTAACTGTTTATTTTATATCCATATGCCAATCTCAAACTTGCTTTCGTGTTGGTTAACTTTCTGAAAATAGCATTTAGTATAAAATTCAAAACAGCAGGATTTTCGAAGAATGTTTTAATTATAAACCTTTATTAGTACTTAAACGTTTAAATACCGACAAGCAAACATTATAACCATGGGTATAACATTAAGGAAGCTTTATTTCACGCAATTATCAAAATAAATTATACTTCAAACAAGAAAATGATTTCAAAGAAAACATTAAACACAGTTTTTTCGTTCTACAAATATCATGATTACTGCGATGTTACTAAAAAAAAACTATATTATCTTTAATTTCAATTAAAGATAGAAAATTGATCAAGTTTAGATTATCAGGTGGCTTCGTTCTAAATAAATTTCGTATCCAACCCCGAAGCACGAAACCGCGAATCCTATTCGCGAGTTACGCTGATAAGACGTCTGATAATGATATCTAAAATCTTTACATGAAAGTAGTAATTTTGCATGCTTGTACAGTAATTAATTTATTTTCGTACCCTGTTGTTATGCAAATAATTCACTCCTGTAATGTATGAATCGTGTGAGTGTATGAAAAAAAATGAAATATCAAAATGAAAAATTGGACGGGTTTGTTTTCGTCTATCAGTGGATCATCGATTTGGAGTAACTTGTTTTTTTTCTGTTACCCCACAATTTATTATTAGGTTCTTTTTATACTTACGTAGCTTTCTTGACATCGCATCCACACAATAGGAAATTGATTAAATCAGTGACGTGAATGCTAAGCTTAAATTAGATACAATAAGCAGGGAGTTTTTTTTACAAAATTATGGAAAGATTTCTTCAGAAAAAAACCATTCACAACAATCTACAAGACAAATTATTGTATGTGGGTGTGATGTAATACGAGTAATATTTTATATTTTGCTATCAGAAAATTAGTTGACGCATTTCTACACCTACGTAGGAAATGAAAATCGACAAACGTTAAAGGTTTTGTATGATATTTTATGAATGGTATTTTGCACAGAAATAGCAGCCCTAAAATAGATCTCGAACAATTCGTACTAAACTCTAAGCATGACATCTTCATTTGTTCGTGGTACAAAAGTATGCAACGTTTCGTCCTTTGTTTCGGAGGACAACTTCAAGAATGTGCTATTATTTATAACCGAGAAAGAAACTTTAGTTAAGAGTCGCGGTTTGTTTTACACCGTTTAACACTCCTATTTTGTAAAAAAAAGTTGTTCCTGAACGATTCGTTAGCTAACGATAAGCATTGGCAACTCTTCAATAACTCTCAGAATAACTTTAGAGCGAAAAGTCGTTCAAATACCGACAATCGGTATTGAACGAGTTACTAACGAGTCGTTACAGCTTATAGGATGGAGTTAAAATACCTAATATAGTATGTTTCTCCAAGCAAATCTAACTAATGTTTTTTTTCCAGGAACTACTAGCAGAAAAAGGATTAGAGAGACGAAAACGAATAATAATGATAACAGGTGGAGCAGTAGCACTAATTGTGATAGCACTAATAGTAGCGGCTATTGTGATTTTCACTGATTCTGCTGACGCAGCTCCTTTAGAAAAAGAAGATAAAGCTATTGCTTTAGAAGATATCTTAGAAGGACGTTTTATCCCGAAAACTTTCAGCGGCAACGGAACGTGGGTGTCAGGTAAAAAGAATATTCTATTCACCCGGTTTTGCCATTAACTTTCATGAACTTTCTTAGATAATAATTAGGCAAAATGAACAGTTTTTTATTATTTTCCAAAATTCTCAAATTATCCTCAAATTTACCCCACCATCTTAAACGTCTTCCGTTTACTATTAGAGGACTGTGTCCCTACTATGACAAAGCTTACCAATAGATTTTCGTGTTGTATACCACATACCAACAACTGTCTCTTTCTAATACACATCGTTCAAAAGAGAAAGTACATGGACCACAGCTCTTGGGAGCTCTGGTTACGCGCCCGGATCGACCCTTGCATACCTTGGTACTTATTTGGTTACAAAGAGTTTTATATATATTTTTTAATATTCTATGCTATAAACATAAAGGACTCTTTGAGGTCTCTGGTACTGGATGAGGTTGATTGTCATAGATATATCTTGTGATAGATATCTTCTAGTTTTGATCCCTCTTCTTCTGTTTTTGGTATCCTTGTCTAGATTTCCTTACTGAACGTGCTTGCAGTATCGTCTTTGATATTATCTTTTCACCATTTCCTCTACCGCTTTTAGACGTATGCTGTTTCTTATAACTGTTTCATATACCGAGTAGGTATCCTCCAAAAGGCGAACCATACGTTCTAGAATGGAAACGCCCCCTAGCGACCCGGGTGGACGTAGTCGTGTAGAGTTCGACGTGCTCTTCCCATTGGCGCAAACGACAGTCAGCTAGTTCGTTTACTTTCCGAAATATTAATTTTTTCAACGTTGTTCCAACTCGAAAGATTTAGGAAAAAAGTTGAAAAATTAATATCTCGAAAAGTAAACGAGCAAACGGAGCGAGGTTTGCACTAATTCGAACAGCACGTCGGACTCTATCCGACGAATGAAACTGACCATGCTCTACCACATGCGAATTCCACCCGAGCCGCTAGGGGGCGTTTCGTGTTTTTCCTTTCCAGCGCCTATGACCGGCACATCTGGTATAAAATAAAATTCATATTTCTTCTTAAAGAAAATTATGTACAGCAGCTTCAAAATGGATTTTACTTTTGAACAACGTTATCAGCATTGCGATAATTTATCATCGCCCTACACCTTACGTACTTATATATTTTATATTGAATGCATAATTAAATTAAAAAGGAAATGATGAGCAATCATAACAATCGAACCTTATAAGTGCTTTGTAATTACAAATATGAAATCAATATTTATTGCTGTAAAATTCAAATTATATTCTTAATTAAAATTTTTAATTTTAATCAGATGTATAACTTATTACTATACTAGGATTTTTTTTCACTGCAAAACTAAATGTAAATTAATTTAAAAGTCAAATACAGAACGAGTTTATTTTTTTTATTACTAAAAAGAAAATGTTATTTCAGATCATGAAATATTATACAAAGGTAACGGAGACATCCTTTTATACGACACCAATAAATTAGAATCTAAAGTACTTCTTCCTGCTAGTACTCCTGTAAGTACCCAAGTAGATAAATAAAATTCTTAAAGCAGACATAAAAATAAACCCTTTTTGCAGATTTTACAAACAGCAGTGGAGTTTACCTTATCAGCAGACCATAAATATTTATTGATAGCGCATGACTATCGAAAGGTTCGAATTTATACACTTTGCCTAATTTTTTAAATATTTATTTATTTATATTTAGTTATATCGGCACAGTTTCGTAGCACAATACACCATAGTCAATTTAGAAACAAAAGGTACGAACATCCTTAGTGCAAATGGAGAAATCGTTTTACAACTTGCTGTATGGAGTCCTATTGGAAATTCCATAGTCTTGGTATCAAGAAACAATATTTATTATCGTAAAAGTGCTGCATTCCCTGAAGTAAAACAAATAACTGCAGATGGATTACTCGGAAATGTTTACAATGGTATCCCAGATTGGGTTTACGAAGGTCGGTTCAATCTTGATGGCCTAAAAGAATATGGATAAAAAAATAAAAAAATTATAATTTTAGAGGAAGTCTTCAGTTCCAATAAGGCTTTATGGATATCACCAGATGGTAAAAAATTGGCCTACGCAAAATTCACGGACACTTTTGTGAAACTTATGACTCTTCCTGTTTATGGAGAACCAGGAAGCCTAGATTTCCAATATACAAGAGCAGTACAAGTGAGGTATCCCAAGGTAAACCCAAAAAAAATCATTATCGTAACAATATTAAATATAAATTTTCCTTCTTAAAGCCAGGTACAAGAAATCCTTATGTAAGTTTACATGTAGCTGATCTTGAATCAGATTCGTCGGTACTTAATCTTGAAGCACCAAGCAACATTGTGGATAAGTAAGTAGATGTAATTTTGTTTCTAGCATTTATTAATCAATTGTTCAAATCTTAAGAGATCCTGTCTTATCAGCGGTTCAGTGGGCCACAGATAGTGTTGTAAGCGCTATTTGGATGAATCGAGTTCAGAATGAAGCCTCTATTGTTACTTACAGTACAGAAGAACCTTTTGTAACAGAAATTGTAAGTAATATTGCAAAGAAAAGTTATGAGAAAACACAATAAGAAAGAAGACCATAATTCAAGGGAAATAGTTATTTTCCGGACTCTCTAATTTCAAAATTGCGGCCGCTATGAATTTTTCAAAATTTTTACTTTAACGACCCACAACTCAAGAACCAGTTATCTGATCAGGTTCAGCAACAACTTATTTGAAAGCCCTTTGGCGCTACTATACCATGAAGAGAAAATTAGAAAATCCAAAAACGGTCATAATGACGCGAAAAATTATTACAAAAACACTGCCTATACGATTTTGTTTAAAGTTTCTACACTCATACAGCTTGGCATTAGATACATTTTCGGTTTTCGACAAATGCTAAAATCATTAATGAAGTTGGCCGTGCTAGAATGTCACTGTGGCGCCCTCTATGAGGTTTTTGAGAATTGAAAATTGATGCTGCTATAGCTCCTTGATTAATCAAAATATGAAAAATGTTTAAATACAAAAGTTGTTCAGGATATAGTTCTGCATTCTCCTAAATTTATATCACGTATACAGGGTGTTTGGTTTCCACAGTACGATAGGCAACTTTGTTATTTTAAATGAAACACCCTGTATATTATTATATAATTGAATGCAAAACTTAATTGTCTATCACAAAGTATAAGGTAGTTATATGGCTAAAATGTACGGTAAATGAGAATTTCGCAAAGTTCCGCTGCGTTTTGTAAATTTTGAATATTTAGGCTGGACAGAGACGGATCCGTCAATCTAAAAACGAAATGTTTAATTTTTAGTATGGGACACTCCATGAAGGTTCTAACGTCCATTTTTTTTTGACTTAGGTACCATCCTTCAGTTTCTAATAAAATTCCATCACTTCAAACAAATCTTCCAAAAACTTATTTTATAATTAAAGAAAATATTTTATTAATGATTATTATTACAATTTCTTTAGATAAAAAATTTAAAACAAAAAGGTGGATGGATTGAATTATTCACACCGCCCATTTTTTCAAAAGATGGTTCAAAACTACTTCTAATATTATCCCAAGATCAAGGTAGCAATGCAGGTGCCTACAGGCATGTAACTATGTTAACAAGGAAAGTAAATTCAGAAGAAAAACCTATAACAAAAGGAAAATTTGTTGTCACAGATATCTCCGGTTGGGACGAAGAAAATCAATTAATGTATGTATAAATTTTTTTTAAATATTTTTTCTGCAAGCGGCAGGAAAGTAGCAAAAAATGGATTGTTTAAACTTTTGTTGAAATTTTCATACTCAATTTATTTATTTATCTTAGCACACTTTTTTCACTGTTAATGGAAATTCTGAACATTTCTGATTTTTTTTTCATTAATTAATGCACTTGCAGAAAAAATATAAAGAACACAATCTATCAGAAAGCGTCTTTCGTGAGTTCTTGTTACGTAATTATTTTAAAAATATTATTCAGATACTACCAAGCAACTTCAGAAAGTGATTCTGCTGTACAACATGTATACAGTGTAAATACCAACACGGGTCAAACGAGTTGCTTAACTTGTACTTTACGTTCTTCTGTAACCAATGAAGGATGCACATTTAACTCTGCAGAATTTAGCACAAACTTTTCGCAATATGCATTAAACTGTGAAGGCCCAGGTGTTCCAGAAAGCACTTTACATTCAAGAGGAAAAAGAATTGCAATATGGGAAAATAATCAAGATATAAATCAAGTTGTTCAAGGTTTATCAACACCTAAGATTGAAAAGTTCTCTATTGATGTTGCTGATGGATTTAAAGCCAACGTTTTACTTAAACTGCCGCATAATATAGATAAGAGTGGCAATACAAAATACCCAATGCTTGTTAACGTGTAAGTTCACATTAAATAGTTATTTGTGTCCCTACTGCCCAAAATGCTGCTATGGGCAACAGCAATGGAAATTCCCATCGTAATATAAAGGAAAAATAAGAATTTTTAGGAAAAATGCCTTGCTGGAAAGCTTTACTGCCTCGAGCTACAGCTAACCTCGAGGCTACGCTCCGTCGGTCAGCTATTTTCGCTCGCAACAGTATTGAAGCTTTTCCCAGCTCAGTATGTAATCTACTATTCCTACAATCTATAAGGAAAGTAGCCTTTGATATACTTATTTTAGATTGCAAAGTTGTGCTTTGTTCGTTCCCATTGTTGTTGCCATAGCAACGTGCGGTAAAACTTTCTGCCGCATCGTTTCTATTATCGTTGCCCATAGAAATGTGTGTAATAAATTTTTTAATATTTATACCCATTTCCTTGGTTACCAAACGAACACTTTGTTTTTTTGGGTTGTAAGAAAAATATTGCGTGCACCTCGTCCACAAGCCTATTTGGTGTACTCGACTGAATATTTATCTGGACTCCCTCAAGCCAAATAAACTTCCAGTCTTGTATGCCAGGCAGGAATTTTGCGGACTAGGTACACAAACAACTATTTTCAAGCCCCAGTAAAAAATACGATCCCAAATACATTCACTTCTGCAATTTACTTTTAGATATGGTGGTCCAGATTCATATCAAGTTGTAGATAGATTTAACATGGATTGGGGAAGTTACCTAGCAGCAAATAAAAGTATAATTTACGCAACCATAGATGGTAGAGGTTCTGGATTAAGAGGAGATAAACTTTTATTTTCGTTATACCGTCGTTTAGGAACAGTTGAAATTATTGATCAGATTAATGTTACCAAGCAAGTCAAAAGTCTTTCCCATTAAAATACCATGAATATTAAACATTTGTTTATCTTTTAGACAAATTCAAGAAAAATTCCCATATGTAGATGAAAGTAGAACCGCGATATGGGGTTGGAGTTACGGGGGTTTTGCTTCTGGTATGGCTTTGGCTGTGGATACCCAAGGCGTGTTTAAATGTGGAATATCTGTTGCTCCCGTAACAGATTGGACACTTTATGGTAAACTCGGAATGAACCACCTCATTTTCATCAATTAATCTCTTTGTTTGTAAACAGATTCTATTTATACTGAACGTTTTATGGGTCTTCCAACTGAGGATGATAACTTGAAGGGTTATGAAAATGCACAACTGGTAACCAAGTTCGAAGGACTGCGCGATAAACAGTATTTCTTAATTCATGGTACGTTAGATGATAATGTACATTATCAACAATCAATGTTATGGGCGAAAGTTTTGGAACAACAGGATATTTTATTCAGACAAATGGTAGGTGGTACTGGATATTTAAGACAAGAGAATTTTTTTCTAACTAAACTTTAAACTTACAGAGTTATCCTGATGAAGATCATGGTCTTGCTTCTGTTAGGCCCCATTTATACCATTCTTTAGAAAACTTTTTGGATGACTGCTTTAATGTTGATGAATGAGAAGTTGTATATTATTTTACGACTGTTTACAAAGACTAGTCAAAATATTTCAAATGTGTAAATGTACTAAGAGTATTAGAAAGGTTAGTAATGTTGCAGATCTCAGATGATACCTACCTTTAGTATTCATTTATACATTTGTATTTGGTGTATATAGTATTGTATGATAAATGTTTATATAAAAAAATAAAGTATTTTATTATACACAGTTTAACATTTTTAAGTTTATTCCTTTCCATAAAAAAATATATTTCTTATGACCGGTTTCCACCAAACGGGCAAAACGGAAGTAAAACAGAATCTTATCTCGAAGTAAACAAAACTGCGAACTCTTAGAAACTTTTTGAAGACTCGAGGTTTTGGCGGTAATTTCTGTTTAGATTTTGGTGTTCCGATCGAAAACGGTAATGCCGGTCTTCGGACAAAACGGAGACAAAAGAAAAACTTGTGTCGAAATAAAGAAAACTGTGACTTCTCAAACTTTCTGAATACTCGAGCTGTTGAGGATAGTTTCTATTTCCTCTTTGGTGTCCCGATCGGAAGCGGCAATGCCGGTCTTCCACCAAACTCGCCGATTATTTATTAACCAATTATTCATTATTTTAGAACGACTTTCTTCAAATACTTATCCCCTGATTTTCACCTTTATCTAAATATTTTATCTCAACCGATTAGTGAGGGCTATCCGCTTGTACAACTGAGCATATGTATTCACAAGTCCACTGAGGCTTAGTTTGTGAATGTAATTTTCCAGCTGGCGAGAATCCAAATAACCATCAGCGACAGCATAGGACGCTAAGCAACCAATCAGAAGGGCTGCAGCGCATACGCCGTGCATTCCGTATACAAGGGGTTTTACGGCCCGTTAAAATCTATATTTTATTTAATACTAGCTGGGCAGCACATGCCGCGTTTACAGAAGGGTCGTATAAAACGAATTTAATATCTACTGTAGCAGATAGTGTTAAAAACAGAAAAATTTCCAAGATGTATTTCTAATTTATAATATATACACCTATATATTATCATATTTTTGGATAGGCTTCAGCGCTTCAGGCTACTTTCATACATATTGGATGCTGTTGAAAAGTTTCTTTTTTCCATTTAATGTTAAATGGAAATTATTATAATGTAGTAAATCCACAGTTAGTGGAGATGTCACTACTAAAGCTTTTCGACTTCAAATTGAAAAACGCTAGAAGAGGGGTTGTAGGGGAAGGTCTCCCCTAGGTCCTCACGGTCGAAATTCGGGAGGACTCTCTCTGTAACTCCAGAAAAAAATCTTGAAAATCGATAATTTTACATTATTTTCCGAAATTCTCCTGGGGTTCTCTAGGTGCCCGCGGGGGAGGTGCCGTGCTATTGTTTTTCTAGGTGACCCGGGAGTCCGAACGTGTAAGCTTATGGACCTGGTGACCTTCTGCGTGGGGTTTCACATTCTTAAGTCTCCAGGTCGAATAGCGTGTAGAGCAAATTGCAAAAATTGATAATTTCCGAAAAGGGCAAAAGTATGAAAAACGGCAGAAGACGGGTTGTAGGGGAAGGTCCCCCCTAGGTCCCCATGGTCGAGATTCAGGAGGACTCTCTCTGTAACTCCAGAAAAAAAATCTTGAAAATCGCTCATTTTTAATTCTTATATTAAGTCCTGCGGGTCCTTGGGGTTATTTAGGTGCCCACGGTGGAGGTTCTGTACATACTAATACCTGTCAAAGGGATCCTGGAGTCCGTGTTTGTAATGTTAGAAACATCGAAGTCTAGTTTAAATGCAGAAAATAATATTAGGATTGTTCTGCCGTCGAAATATGTAAACACCTGAACAATTTCTAACCAAAAACTCGCTTTTAAACTGCAACCACTTTACGAGGCGAAATAGCCCATCCAGGGGAAGCTTAGATCATTGAGACATCACTAATGTTTCTTTATTTGATCGAAACTGTTTTATAAAGCAGGAAAAGGCCTACTTTAAAAAAAAAATTACTTCTTTAGATGAGTGTACCCGCTAACATATTTTATTTTCGGCGGTTGGCACTACTGACAAATCTGAATGTAACTTAAGCGAAGTGTGGTACTTATTAAGTCTATCCGCGCACGCTCGTACAAGCGTTTAAAGTTGCGTTCACACAATATAGGAAGTTTATATAGAGCTGCCCTTTTTTTATTTGGTACCGGTGGGGTGAAAACCCACACTTAAAATAAAGTCAGCGTTCACACAATATAGGAAGTTTATATAGAGCTGTCCTTTTTTCATATTTGGTACCGGTGGGGTGTAAACCCAGACAACACTGTTGTGATTTATATAATAGTATTGATTATTATCTCTATAATTATGGATTTTAACAAAGTAACGCTTGAAAACGTCCCTTGTTTATTTATATAGAAACCCTGAGATAATTAGCAATTAATACATCTGTCACATTTGCTCAACAGTAAAGCATCTGGATTTAGAGTATTATACTCCCGCAAATCTATTTATTTTTTACTAATCTTTAGTATTTTATATCGTTTTTTTATAAATATGTTGGTGGTAGCATGCTAGGCTCCAGGATGCGTTAATTATCGCACCCGTGCCGGCCAATTACAGCGAAGAGGCGGAGTCGCCGAGAACGCTAAATTTAAAACTTGTAATAGAGCGCCAAATTTAAAAACATTTAACTACTGTACTTTGCATTTAGCTGATGAACTGAATAAATTTCATTTGTTGCGTCAAATTAAAGGAATATAGAAGGTATACGAAGCCACAAGGATGGTAAGTGAAGCTTACAAAGTCGAAAACAATGTTTATAGGACAAAGACTTGTCGAGGTTCGCAAATTAACCGAGGGTAACTTACAGTTAGGAAAGAAAACACAGTCAGCTACAATACTTATAAAATATTTATTCAAAAATAGCACAGAAAAGTTTAAAAATAATAATACAAGAACTTAAAAATTATCTACACTACATTACACTACAGGATTCCCCTTAAGCCATTCACCTCTAATTAACCTCCTTTACCAATTGCAACTGACTAACCTTTTAATCTACAAAGAACTTATTATAAAATTGAATAAATAACTAAATCAAATTAAATTTTAAAAATACTCACTCATCTTTCTTGGGGTAATATGTCTGCTTTTCTATTTTTCTTTTCTTAGATTTTTCTGGCTGCTCATTATTCAGAAAAGTTTCAAATATTTTAACAAATTTTACAAATACTTCGTCGTCTAAATTCTTCACTTTTTCTGATACAACCTGCAATACATTTAATATTAGTAATGATACAACATAATCATGTATAAATTTTAATGCCTGTTTCCATATTTTCATAGAGTTTCCGGATTGAATCTCGTTTGTATTTTTCGCCTCATCTAAATACTGACACAGTTCTTCTTGATACCTGATTTTGCTAGTTGAGGGTTGTTGTATATTTGAAGTTGCTTCGGACTGAGCTTCAAAATCTTCAAAGTTGCCTAAAATACCTGTAACAGACTCGCTCATCCTCCTTTCATACAAAACCACTGCATGTATATGCTTGCACAAAGCAGTCTTCACAGCAAACTCAGGACATTCACACTTATATCGATGAATACATATTTGACAGTCACTGCAATACACTCTTCTACAATCTTCATCACACAAAAGATTATAACTAACATTATAAAATTTCTCACCTGTTGACGACCTCACTTTAAACTTACCAAATTCCACTGATTCTACAAAATCTTTCATTTCTTCTGCCTTCTTGTGTGCCTTTGCTGTTATTTTATGTTGGTAATTATTTGCGTTTGGTCGTTCATTATCCAAAATTCCTTTCCACATCTTTTCATTAACCAGTTCCTCCAACAAATCCAGTAATTTTTCAACTCTAAAAAATTATAAATAATGAACTAGTAGGTACCAACCTAATTTTCTACATTGAAAATGATTTTACCTGATATTCCGATTCCCATTCATTTTATTGTACTTTAGTATCTTATTCAAACTTTCTAATGCCATATTTGTATTTATCCCTGCATTTATTCTAAAACAGTGAGCCCACGCCATAATTCGGTCATTACTCTGAAAATAATACCTAAAAGCAACAAAATATCTTATTTTCTGCTTAACAAAAATTGAAATTTTGCGATGGTTATACTTTTTCAGATAATTCAAAAAATCCATTTCGTTGGTATCTTCCAAATGTTTGAAATATTTGTCCGTCAATAATATAAAATTTTCAACTGAAGTTTCCTTCAAAATTTTTTTCATTTCCTTTTTCATTTCAGATCTGTTTTCTTTATTCTTGAGTTTCGATCTCCCTTGAATGTTCCAATTTTTTATCACGTGCCACGTACAAATTAATTTTCTTGGCTGTTCATCACTCTTCATAGTTTCAATCCATGCATTATAATATTTTTGGTCGTCATCACTCATTATATATTCCACTTTAAGATCCTCTCCTAATTTTTCCCTTAATGCCCTAAAAAACACTTTTTGAATTACCTGATCTAGTCTATTAGAAAGTAAAAATGCCACAGGGAATCCCATATTTTGATCGTCCTTGATCAAAACAATTGTCAACTCGAAATTTCGGCGATTTGTTCCATGGGTTCCATCTATACAAATTACACGACTAAAATTCCTTAGTTTCTTCTCCATGATGTTGTTCATGTAGCCTACTGCAAAGTCTTCATCCCTTAAATCAGGATGACCTTCACCTACAACAATATCTTATAAATTCCACCACCACACCTTCACCATATTGCCCCAGAAGTTCAGATTTGTAAAATAGCAATTACACCCACACCTTCAACCCAAAAGTTTACATTTTTAAAATTTGAAACATCCTTTACCAACTACACCAATACTGAATACACTCTAATTTGCATTAATTACTGTAAATTGTTTATTTACCAATTTGTTTAAATAGAAATGCATGATTTTTTCCTTCTTTATTCCATTCTTCAACTTTTAGTGCTGTTGCAACCATATCATCTGCATGACGTTTCTTGTCTATGTTGAATTTTCTCATTAAATATCTTAGATCCCCTCTTGTAATCAAATTTATACGCTCCAGTTGCTTTTGATCGTCTCTGATGTTTCGTGCATCTTGCAGTATCCTTTCATTACAGACTCCTGTATGCAATTGTTCCACTATCATTGTCTGTTCTTGCTTTTTTAACCGTTTTGTTCTTAATTCATCTTCATGTCCTACATGAGTTTCAATATATGTCACGCTTACCATAGCACCTAAAATAGTCGCAGTAACAAAGTAATAATAGAGCCAGACATTGACTTTTTGAAATTTGTTTTTGTCTGAAGCAAGCTTATTAGACACGCTTTTTGTTGTTAATTTTTTGTTTTAATCTAACATCGTAAAATAGAGAGTGATAAGAGTGCCTCAAAGGGTATTATTTCAACTATTCCTACATTAGTTTTTAAAACAATTGATTAAAAATTACCATTTTGAAAGATCTTTACTAGTATCCTGGATGGGCATACTCCTGAAATTTGAATACTACCCCCAGTCTTCATAGCCCTTTTAGAACAGCCACTGCTGTATCCTACATTAAAAAATTTCAGTTATTATTAATTTATTTTATTTAAGAATTATAAGTACTTAACCGTAATTACTTCGATTACAATTATAGTAAACGTATTCGTCACCATTAGCACTTCTCTTTTTCCTCTGACATGCATAATCCACTTCCCTATTTTGTAGTCCTCTCCAAACTTCAAATTCTTCAAGATTTCTGAAATTCAAATTAGATTTTTTAATACTTACACTATGCACCTGTATTAAATGATTGTTTAAAATCTCATGAGTTCCTAAGGTTTCCTTGCTTCCTTCCGGGCACAATGGGCAACGAATATGTTGAGACAGCATTCCTTCTACTTTGGAACCGTGCATCACCTTGAGATGTCGATTCCTCGTTGAAACACTGGTGAATTTCTTCTGGCATATACTACAGATCAGTTTACTGATACTAAAATTTAAAAGTATTATACATAAAATCTTGTTTTATACAATGTTATACCTTTCCATCCTCAAATTCAGGAACCTAACCTAAAACTTAAGAAATCAGGATATCTTTTAAATAAATTAAAAGATATAAAATAATAATCACAAAAAAAATAACGACGGTGAATTAAAGTCCTTCAAACAACAGTACACCTGAATCAAACAGCCTAATGAATCTCAAACAACTTGTAACGCTTGTTAACACAAAACAGCTACAGGCTACAGGGAACATCTGAGAACGTAAGCTCATAAATCACAAATTTCCCGCCAATTATTATAAGTTTTACATTTGGCGCTCTCAGTTTGTCCACTTCAGCACCAGTAGATGGCTCTGGTTCAACTCTTCATAGTGATTGGCCGGCACGGGTGCAATAATTAACGCATCCAGCGGGCCGGGTTTCGATTCCCGGTGCCGGCAACTTCTGGCCAAGGTTTTCTGCAGTTTTCCTTGGCTGTAGCCTGTAACATGAATAATTATGAGAGTTGTGCTATTCCAAGTCGGTTGCAGACGCAAGCGGGCCCACATAATAATAATAGCCCCTCCCTCCTATCCCACACAAGCATTGCGCTTATGGGGCCTGGCAACAGGTTACGGGTAGAGTAGTGATTATTATTATTATTATTATTATTATTATTATTATTATTATTCCCAATACATTACTTTTTAAAATTAATTGGAAAAATTTTCATGGTAGAATTATTGAAGATCGGCACAATACACTACAATTAACCAATAATTTAAATTTAAAACTAAAGAAAAAAATTAAAAAATAAGACTGCTTTATCTTGAATATTGTCTTTAAAATACGAGAGTGCAGTCGGTTTCACATGACAAGCGTTTCGGCCTAGGAGCGCTATTGCGTTTAGATTTCAACCAATAAGAAGACAGCATTTGAAAATCCTGCGTTTCAAGGTCAATACGCGAAAAGTTGGTTTATGTTCATGTTTTGTCGACAGCGCAGATCAATCAAAATGTTCTGTCAATTTATGCGTGCGCATCACTACATTTCAAATTTAAATTATTTAAAATGTTAATTAAAACATAAAGAAGACTAGGTACCTACTCTAATATAAGATTTATTTTTATTGATGAAACCCCGATTTACAAAAACGATTCTGCTACTCAATCTTGGACTATTGACAACCTTCCCAAGAAAGATTAGAAATTAAGGAAAGCAGGTTTACAGTGCTCCATCCTGGGTGTGTTGAGGTTTCTTAGATGGATGTAGTTTGCTTTTAAGACCCAGAAACAATGATCGGGATTATCACAAAACGATGAATAGTCAGCTATTTAAAGAGTGGATTAATCAATTAATTCCAGCTTTACCATCTGATGGTTTTAAAACTGTTATTATTTTTGACAATGCCCCATGTCATTCTGTCCGTTTGGAGAGACCTCCAATACATTATTCCAACAAAACTGCAATGGGAAATTATTTAATAAACTGTAACTTTCCATTTTAACTTAAGCTCCGTTCCCATGAGACGGATTTTCGCAATAATTTTGCGAATCTGTCAAACAGAAAATTCGTTGCGAATTATTTCAACTTCTTGCGGCGTCGGACAAAAGTTAAATTTATTTCAACTTTTTCCGGATTTTTTTCTTGCGATCATTTTAGCATACCATTTCACTTTAATAAAATGGATGAAAGATATGATACGGAAGAAGAGGTTAGAATGTTCATAAGTAAAAATCATGATTATTTATTAACCTCTTCTTGCAGGGCGTTTTTTAAATTATAAAAGTCGCCTTGCTTGTTTCTATTTAGAAATATTTTGCGCACCCAAATTTTACGTTTTTGCACTTTTTTACGTGAAACAGCATTTTCGTATATGCATGCTAAACTTAATACGTATTTTCGACGTCACGTACAATAATTATTGTAATTATAAATATTTAAGCCACTTGCAGGAACCTTTTATGTTACAATATTTAAAAACAACATTAGAATTCAGGTGGACCACCACCTATTGGAATCAAATTCGTACGCGAAAAGATAAATGTAACTAGATTATATTCATTTCGAACTGCGGAAATCCGCATGCGTGGGAACGGGACTTTGAAGTGGCGATCTGCGGATCCGGAAATTCGCAAATTTATTGCGGAATTCCGTCCCATGGGAACGGAGCTTAACATGTACAAAAGTTCAATTATGGCAGCTGATAAATAATTTAGGACAAATGGACAACTTTATGTTCAAAATATACCGCCAATCGTAATATATCAAGGTGAAGATTCGGATACAGATTCAATTTTGAACCATATCTCTGATATGATGATTCAGAATTTGAACCGCCCGAATCTGATTCTGAAAATAATCCCAATTAGTATTCTAATCCTGAATACTTTTTTTCTATTCTTACCTCGAATTATTTATATATTAATTATTATAAAACTATAAAGCTCCGTTCCCATGAGACTGATTTCCGCAATAATTTTGCGAATCTGTCAAACAGAAAATTCGTTGCGAATTATTTTAACTTCTTGCGGCGTCGGACAAAAGTTAAATTTATTTCAACTTTTTCCGGATTTTTTTCTTGCGATCTCTATCATTTTAGCATACCATTTCACTTTAATAAAATGGATGAAAGATATGATACGGAAGAAGAGGTAAGAATGTTCATAAGTAAAAATCATGATTATTTATTAACCTCTTCTTGAGGGCGTTTTTTAAATTATAAAAGTCGCCTTGCTTCTTTCTATTTAGAAATATTTTGCGCACCCAAATTTTACGTTTTTGCACTTTTTTACGTGAAACAACATTTTCGTATATGCATGCTAAACTTAATACGTATTTTCGACACCACGTACAATAATTATTGCATTTATAAATATTTAAGACACTTGCAGGAACTGCCATAATATATCTTTGGAATCAAATTCGTACGCGAAAAGACAAATGTCACTAGATTATATTCATTTCGAACTGCGGAAATCCGCATGCGTGGGAACGGGACTTTGAAGTGGCGATCTGCGGATCCGGAAATTCGCAAATTTATTGCGGAATTTCGTCCCATGGGAACGGAGCTTTATACTTCTTATTAAATAGGGCAAATTTATGGGGCGCCGTCTCGGTCAAAACTATATATCACAATATAAAATAAAAGTCCCGCAAATAAACAACATAAAGTGACAATTTGTAGGTTACTTATACCTTATTCTATGGGGCGCCGTCTCGGCCAAAACTATATATCACAATATAAATGACAATTTGTAGGTTACTATACTTACCTTATTCGTTACGTTACGTATCGAAACACAAAGTTTGGTTTAAAAAAAAACATAAGTGGGCGGTTACATGTATAAGGAACGAGTATTGAAATAGCCATCGCTTTACGCGCATGCGTGACGTATGTATACACACAAGTCCACTGGGTTTTTGTAAAAATTAATTCTCAAACTGCAACTAACCTAAAGCAAAGGCGTTGCAAAGACACTGGTGGGGCGCCCCTCGAGCTTCAGGTTAGTTGCAGTTTGAGAATTAATTTTTACAAAAACCCAGTGGACTTGTGTATATACATGCGTCACGCATGCGTGTAAAGCGGTGGCTATTTCTTATACATGTAACCGCCCACTTATGTTTTTTTTAAAACCAAACTTTGTGTTTCGATACGTAACGTAACGAATAAGGTATAAGTAACCTACAAATTGTCACTTTTGTTGTTTATTTGCGGGACTTTTATTTTATATTGTGATATATAGTTTTGGCCGAGACGGCGCCCCATACTATTCGTTACGTTACGTATCGAAACACAAAGTTTGGTTTAAAAAAAAACATAAGTGGGCGGTTACATGTATAAGGAGCGGGTATTGAAATAGCCACCGCTTTACGCGCATGCGTGACGTATGTATATACACAAGTCCACTGGGTTTTTGTAAAAATTAATTCTAAAACTGCAACTAACCTAAAGCTCGAGGGGCGCCCCACTAGTGTCTTTGCAAAGTCTTTGCTTTATTTCTTAAATAATTAATACATTAGTTAACTATTATAAAAAGGTTAGGTTAGTTGCAGTTTGAGAATTAATTTTTACAAAAACCCAGTGGACTTGTGTATATACATACGTCACGCATGCGCGTAAAGGGGTGGCTATTACAATACAAGCTCCTTAAACATGTAACCGCCCACTTATGTTTTTTTTTAAAACCAAACTTTGTGTTTGGATACGTAACGTAACGAATAAGGTATAAACCTACAAATTGTCACTTTATGTTGTTTATTTGCGGGACTTTTATTTTATATTGTGATATATAGTTTTGGCCGAGACGGCGCCCCATACAAATTTACATAAACTCAGCATACAGTGAAGTCCATTTATTATGCAATATAGGCATGTTGCAAGTTAAATGGTGTACCCACTTTAGCATGGGAATATAGGCAACCCATTATACACTGCTAAGCACTCTTGCCCCTGCCTACTGATGAATTTAAATTTTCAATTGTCAGGAATGTTTTATTTTGAGGTTAAACTCAGTTAAACTTTCATGTGTTGCTGATTTCGGTTAGATCATAGATGGTTAGATAAAAAAAAAACTAGCTAACTGTATAATGGGTTGCCTATATTCCAATGCTAAAGTGGGTACACCAATTAACTTGCAACATGCCTATATTGCATAATAAATGGACTTCACTGTATATCCACATAAATCAACAATATTTAACAAAATATATGAAAATACTTCTTGTGAAAAGCACTTGTCAAAATTAACCATTAAATTTATTAGTCCTAACCCTACTTTAAAAATTACTACAAAATTTCACCAGCAGCGTTGCCAAACATACTTTCGAGAGAAATTGCGAGGTTGGTGGATCTTTAAAAAAAACAGATTTTATCAATTTATTGATGGGGAGTCCAATAAAGAATATGCTATTGATTTAACTGTTGACGAGTTTCAAAGAGCAGAAATAGGTTATTACTTATTATCAATTCTACGTCATCTTCTGAATCTGAACTTGAGTCAACTTTTCAATCATATTTTCAACAATAGGCGGAACGATAGTAGCAAAAGCCATTTTAAAAAGTTAGGTTATTATTATATGCATGATTATTGCGGAGGGGATTAACTCATTTTGGGTTCCGAACATTTGCCGAAATACGTCTGTAATATCTCCGATTGGCGATTGCAATTTCGAACGCTGTCATTAGGTTTGTTCGTTTGTCTGCACTAAACTGCTCCGAACAGGAAACAGAAAAAGATGGCTACATACGGCGTTGGTGCATTAAAAAGAGATAGCATGTTGTTTGTTTCCTGTTCCATGCAGTTTAGTGCAGACAAACGAACAAGCCTATTCAGAACTGCTATCCCCAAGTACTGCCAACAGTGTCAGATTTCGGAACGTAGCCTGAAGGCCACCTGAAGGCTCTGTCGCATGTTCCACAAGCGAATAGCCCTCACAGTTCGGCTACAAACAGCTGAACGTATGTATATACACAAGTCCACTGGGTTTTTGAAAAAATAATTCTCAAACTGCAACTAACCTGAAGCAAAGACTTTGCAAAGACTAGTGGGGCGCCCCTCGAGCTTTAGGTTAGTTGCAGTTTGTGAATTAATTTTTACAAAAACTCAGTGGACTTGTGCGCTCAGCTGTGTGTAGCCGAACTGTGAGGGCTATCCGCTTGTCTGTGGCTATCAGTGTAGCCAACTGCAGGGAATTTTCCCTTTTTAGGGTATTTCAGTGCCCGAAAGGGAAAAGGGATTTTTTTAATGAAAAATGTAAATTTTAGGGAATTTTGTGCACTATAAGCCTTCCCAATATATTATATTTTTTGACCCAAGCCATAGAAAAATTTTATTCAATCAAGAAAAAATGCAAAATTTCGTAAGTTGGCAACAACACGACGCTGATCAAGTTGGCAGCAGTGCACCGGGAATGTATATTGAAAATATTGTACAGATTCAGCGCTAATATTATTACGTAATCGTTGCTGTTTTTATATTATAATTTAGTTTAGCGACCGTGTGTCCGTGTTTAACAAATATGACTAGCGCAAGTGAAAACAGCGTTCGCGAAGGTAAGGGTGAACAGCCAAAAATACCGCATGAGGGAATTTTGAACACCCTCTTTGGGAATTTTAAACAAAAAAGGTTGGCAACACTGGTCGCTATTCGCTTGTGTACAAAGTTGCTATTTGTTTGCATTTGATGATCTTTTGCTAAAATGTAAATAATTAGATCAATACAATTGAATACAACAAGAACCCAACATAAGTTCCTTGCTTTAAAATGGAGTGTGTGCTCTACATAAATGACGTTGCAATAAAAACTGAAGTTGTAAACTTAGGCTTAGTGATGAATACAGACGATCCTACATTGGACGTTCAGAATGGGACAAAGAACAACGAAATCGGTTCCAAAGCTGAGCTGCAAATAAACGGTAAGTATTGAAGTGCTTAGACACTATTTTTGTTATCAATTTTTGTTTCAAACTAACTGTAATAAAAGAAACATATTATAATGATGTACATCCTCCGGGTAGTCTCTGGGAAGTCTAGGTAATACTTGGGAAGTTTGGGTATTCCCTGGAAAGTTTGGGTTGTCCCTGGGAAACCTGGGTGGTACTTGGGAAGTCTGGGTAGTTCCAGAGAAATCTTTGGGTGGTCTGTAGGAGGTCCCTGGGTAGTCATTGGGAAGTCTCAGCAAGTCCCTAGAACGTCTGGGTAGGGGAGGTCCGGGTAATCCCTGGGACGTCTGGGTAGTACTTGGGAAGTCCCTGGGCAGTTTGGGTACTTTTTGGGAAATCCCTGGAAAGTCTTTCACCTTGGGTAGTTTAGTTTATCCCCTGATGTATGGCTTAATCGTTGTGAATAATAGCCATCATTGTTGAGAAATATACTTTAGTAAAGTGTTAATGATTTCAGTAAAACAAGAAAATACCAGCACACTTTTGGATACCCAAATAAAATCTGAAACTCCTGACGTGAAATTTAATATTAATAATGATGATGATGATATTTATATTAAGACTGAGCCTCTGCTGACTGAGGAGCTGAATATAAAAAACGAAACTGACGACAGAAAAACAGAAATCAAGCAAGATATGCAAGGCGAACGTTTAGATTGTCAATCTCCAGTATACAGCAAAAAATGCCCAATGGAAGACAACTTGAGCAATCATTCAGATGGTAGTTTAAAACAGCAGGGTGAGAAACCATTTAAATGCAATATATGTGAATATACAAGTGTACAGAAGAGTACCTTAAAAAATCATCTGAAAACCCATAGGGGTGAGAAACCATTTAAATGTAATATCTGTGAATATACAAGTGTACGGAAGAGTAACTTAAAAAGTCATCTGAAAACCCATACAGGTGAGAAACCATTTAAATGCAATATCTGTGAATATACAAGTGTACAGAAGAGTAACTTAAAAAGTCACCTGAAATCCCATACAGGTGAGAAACCATTTAAATGCAATATCTGTGAATATAGAAGTTCATTGAAGCTTGCCTTAAAAAATCATCTGGAAACCCATACGGGTGAGAAACCATTTAAATGCAATATCTGTGAATATAGAGGTTCATTGAAGCTTACCTTACAAAATCATATGAAAACCCATACAGGTGAGAAACCATTTAAATGCCAGTTATGTGAATATACAAGTGTACAGAAGGGTGCCTTACAATATCATATGAAAACCCATACGCGTGTGAAACCATTTAAATGCAATATCTGTGAATATACAAGTGTACAGAAGAGTAACTTAAAACGTCATCTGAAAATTCATACGGGTGAGAAACCATTTAAATGTGATCTATGTGAATATGGAAGTTCATATAAGAATAACTTAAAAAATCATCTGAAAACCCATAGGGATGAGAAACCATTTAAATGCAATATCTGTGAATATACAAGTGTACAGAAGAGTAACTTAAAAAGTCATCTGAAAACCCATACGGGTGAGAAACCATTTAAATGCAATATCTGTGAATATACAAGTGTACAGAAGAGTAACTTAAAAATTCATCTGAAAACCCATACCCGTGAGAAACCATTTAAATGTGATCTATGTGAATATAGAAGTTCATATAAGAATACCTTAAAAAATCATCTGAAAACCCATAGGGGTGAGAAACCATTTAAATGCAATATCTGTGAATATAGAAGTTCACGGAAGGATACCTTACAATATCATATGAAAACCCATAAGGGTCAGAAACCATTTAAAACCATTTAAATTTAAATCTGTGAATATAGATGTTCATGAAAGAATACCTTACAAGATCATATAAAGGTCCATAGGTGTTAAAAACCATATAAATAGCAAACTGTCTACATCGATTCTGAACAGTTGTTTGCAGTAACATAATATGAAGACACCTATTGGTGACAAACCTTCTAAATATTGAATAATAATTGTAGTTCTTGACCTTGATAAATAATATTTTTGATTGCAATTTAACTTTAAATATTGAATGTAATTCCACAACCATTTAAAATATTTATTTAAATGTTTTTTATTTTATTTATTTATTTATTTATTTCTTGGTAGTGAATTCCATGAGCCGAAGCTCTTTCTTGGAATCTTACATTTTTGCAATATCATTTAATCTATTAACTACTACTGTTTTATTAACATTATCTAAACTATTACTAGGTTATCTTAGCCTATCTATTATATGTAATATGTATGTTTTAATTTCATTTAATCTATTAGCTTGTTAACATTATCTAAACTATTACTAGGTTATATTAGCCTATCTATTATATAATATGTAGGTTTTAATTTCACATACTACTACTAGGTTATTCACAGTTATTCTCTTTCATGTTACTTATCAGATGCACTTGTAAATGTTTTTTGAATATCTTTGGTCTTGTTTCTTCTTTTAAGTGTTTTGGTAGTTGGTTGTAGAGGTTTATCATTTGGTGGTTTAGGGCTGTTTTTCCATATCTATGCGTGTTTATTGATTCTGTATGCGTGTTTGTCCGATTTCTTGTATTATAGTTATGTATGTCATTATTTGTTGTTATTCTGTTGTTTGATTTTATCCTATTGTTCATGATATTGTGGGTGTATATTATGGTGTTCATATCCCTTGACATTTGTAATGGCATTATTCTTGTTTCTTTATACATCTGTGTCCTATGTGTTCTGAACGGCAGATTGTATATGTTCCGTATCGCTCTGTTCTGAAGGGTTTCCAGCGGTTTCAGTAGGGTTTGGCTTGTATTGCCCCATATTATGTTTAGGTATTTTAGGTGACTGTCTATTAAGGCATAATATACGGACCTCCTAATTGATTCAGTGGTGATTCCTTGTAGTTTTTTTAGTATGCCTGTTATTGGATTAATTTTCTTTTTAATGTTTTCTATGTGATTTTCCCAGGTTAGGGTGTTGTTAATTGTAATTCCCAGGTTGTATATTAGATTGTATATACAGATTTGTATATTAACATGTATTTTGTATGTTAACCTTTGATTATTATAGGATTAGATTTTAGATTAAGTTGTAGTAAATGTTATACTGTAAAAAAACATTCAAGTGGTACAGGATTTTAAATAAACAAGCAAAGAGAAAATTTAAGTGTAGTACCTATTACAGGGTGACAATAATCTACCCACCTTGTAAGGGTATGTTTCTTATGGTAAGTCTTACAATATCAAAGTTACCCATACAAGCATTCCCTGTGCTATAGGGAAACTTTTTGGAAATCGGAAAAAAAAATCCTATTTGATTGTCTCAAATCAGACTATGGGTTCCATTTAAAAAAATGGAAGTTTATGAGAAACTTTCCATTTTCTCAAAAAAAGAAACAAAACAATGCAAACAAATTTTTTTCTAATACTACGTAAGAATATCTATCAGTTATCTCTCTTATACTTTTCTTGTATCTGCAATAATAATAATATAATAATAATAATCTCTACACTACCCATATCCTGTTGCCAGGCCCCAGAAGCGCAATGCTTGTGCGGGGGGGAGGAAGGGGCTATTATTATTAAGCAGGCCTGCTTGCGTCTGCAGCCGACTTAGAGATGGAATAGCACAACTCTCATATTCATGTTACAGCCAAGGAAAACTGCAGAAAACCTTGGCCAGAAGTTGCCGGCACCGGGAATCGAAACCCGGCCCGCGGAGTAGGAGCCTAGCATGCTAGTCGCTCGACTACCGGGGCAATGGTTAAGAACATATTGTGGGTTGAAAATTTAAGCGGTTTTCATTTTTTCAGATTATTTCAGAAAATTGGCAACATTCATCAAAAACGAGAGGGGCATTAGATTTGTCTTGTAATTTTTCACTAATGATTCTAGGCTTAAAAACTAAAACTTCAGATACAAATGCCATAGAGGGAGGGGGGTCATTTTTCAGTAAAGATTATAAGCTCAAAAACAATAGAAAACCGTTTCTGGAATATTTTTTCAGTAACGATTTTAGGCTTAGAAACAAAAGAAAATACTTCCTGCAAAAATTCAGTGCATTTGAGCGTCGTCTGCGTTGATCTGTCGATGTTGGTCCAACGCAGATGACCGATGGTTTTAGTCGCTTCGAGTAGTAGGAACATAAATTTGGGAGGGAACTATATTGTATATTAAGCACCGATTTTATACAAGCGGATAGCCCTCACAGTTCGGCTGCCAATAGCTGAGCATACCGTGTGTCCCTGGGAAGACGGAACATAGGGATCTTACAATGTTAATTTTTTAAAATGATCCACGAGTGCTTTGAATTTCTATTTGGTGGAAGCGTGGACGTCGTTATATCGGCCGTTTAACGCGATTGCTAATACAGATGTAATACGCGCGTGCGTTATACCAACAAACGATTCAACAATTATTTACAATACCTACGAATTGACAGCCGCGCTCTTGAAAGTCAGTTAGAAATAAAATTATTAATTATTTGCTCAAATTGGTTCATGTAAATGTAGACAGTGTTTTAATTAAATTAAATGAGACCGAGTATCATTATAAGGCCCGGTATTACAATGTCAATATCAGTTTAAACCACAGAGTGGAGTTTAACTTCGGATTTCCCCAAGATTTCTCTGTATTCTGAAGTTTAACTGGGACGCTGTAATTCCGGGCCTAAAGGTAATAAATACAAAATAATTTGTTTGCAGTTGACGTTATGGTTCTAAGATCTTTTTCAGATTATGATGGATTAGGTGAACAATTAAGGCTTTTCGCAAGTTACGCATTATTAGAAACTGAAAAATCTGGCTCCTTAAAAATCAAATACTTTTAATGTAACAATTATATGATCACATTAAATTGCCGTAGAAATAAAGATTTCATATTCGTACACACTAACTGATATTAATATTCGCTTTTTCTTTGATTTCATCTTAATACCTACAGTCTTATGCAATTAGCATTGTAGCATGTTTCATCGCATAAAGCTGATTGTCGCATCAAATTCTTCGGTTCATACATCAAGATCATCCTATTAAAGTAAATTTTCACATTTCACATGTAATTTAACTGGCATTACTGGTTGTCAGCTCTAAACTGTACTTAATTTAAGGTAGGACTGATCTAAGCTAAAACCCAAGAAAACCGTCGGTCATCTACGTTGCCGTTGGTCCAACATCGACAGATCAACGCAGACGACGCTCAAATGCACTGAATTTTTGCAGGAAGCGTTTCTTTTATTTTTAAGTATAAAATCGTTACTGAAAAAAATATTCCAGAAACGGGTTTCTATTGTTTTTCTGCTTATAATCATTACTGAAAAATGTCCCCCCTCCCTCTATGGCAGTTGTGTCTGAAGTTTTAGTTTTTAAGCCTAGAATCATTAGTGAAAAATTAATGAAAATCAAATGCCCCTCTCGTTTTTCATCAATGTTGCCAATAATTTGAAAAAAATAAATTTCAACCCACAATATGTTCTTAACCATCGCAGATACAAGAAAAGTACACGAGAGATATAATCAATTCAGAAAACTAACGTCCATGGTGCTTAGACAGGCAAGTCTTTATATCTGGGGCCAGTGAACTTCTAGTAGGTCCGGAATCAGATTTCGAAATATCTCCGAAACAGGTGAGGCACGAGATCTGGGAATGCGCTACGGCGCGACGCGGCGCTCTTTCAGCAATAGTGGCCCCTCACTAGAAACTGCCAGATAGCTGGTGTCCTGATAAAGGGCTTCTAGACCAATACACAGGACCAATATGGCAGAATATGTACCTAATCGTCATTCCCGGAGACCGCGACTAGCGTGTAAAAAAACCACGTGACACATGGCCGGAGTAGGATCTGTGATTGGTTGCATGCAGCCCGCGCAAGCAAACAACCAATCACAGATCCTACTCCGGCCATGTGTCACGTGGTTTGGTTTACATGCTAGTCGCGGTCTCCGGGAATGATGTTGTAGTCAATGTGAACAGAAGACAGATGAGGATCGTAATGGACTTTCTAACAGAATACGAACACATGAACAAGCCTCTCTGGACCATAGGAATTGCTTCTGGTGACCGGTGTTGGAAATGGCAAGATAAGGAGGAAACTTCCGGACCCATAGGTACATAGTACTTGAAGCCATAAGGAACAGACACCTTCAATCCCGTTTCTCGGAACCAAGCGATATACAGGAAACACCGATGAATAGGATCGCACTTGAAGGTCTACCCAGCCTTACTGCTGGAGCTAAGCTCCACCCCATTTACAATCATCAAAGTAAAAGGCACATTAGGTACGTTCCTTGTGAGTACAAATAATGATTCAAATATAACTATCTACCGCTAAAGATATTACTATAAAAATTTCTTCGTAGGTATTTTAATCGTCCTGAATTTATACTAATTCCACAGTCCACTATTAGGTATAGATACAGAAAAAAAAACTTTCAAAAGTTGAAGAAGAACTGTTTATTGCCCTAGTAAATAAATCCTTAAAAGTATTTTTATATCTACCCACAGCTAATAAACTTTACCTAATATACTTCGTATTTTCCATGTTTTCAACTTCAAAAAACTATGCAGTAAATGAGTAGGTACCTAACCTTCGAGCTTTCAAATTGTTTATAACAACAATTATCCCTTTTTATGAAGACTACATTCTATACATAATTACCTACGTAGTATCGAGTATTTACAAAAAAAATCAGAATTATTCCTTTCTTCAAAGTCTCGTTAAAAGCCTAAAACCAAAATAAATTCTGGATTCCACAAGAAGAATAAAAACTTTCAATTGGAAAATTGTTAGCATTTTCTGTAAACAAATTATTTCAAAAATGTATTATAAAAACATAATTTGAAGGTTCCTGTAGTACAACATAGTATCTGCATCAATTAGAATGCAGAATTAAAAATATCAGAATCGTTTAACATTTCTCTTTATTTATTTATTTACCAGGAAATTGGAGCAGATATTATGCATAATTTTAATGTTTGCTCTTGAATTATTGATACTTTAGGTCAAACCACATTCCTATTTGCTCAGTATTGAATGAAATTCAAAATGGCAAAGAGCTACTGCACAGTTTCTTTGATTTTTCTGCAAATATATCTTGTTTCTGCGGTCAAGTAAGTAATTTTATCCTTTTCTTTTTGGTTTATTCTCCAAAGCTCCCAGTTAAAAAATTGATTCAATTTGATTTTCCATTTTTTTTTATTTAAGGCAATTTCTGATTTTCGACTTCAACAACAATGATAATGTAACCGATTGGAAAGAAGTATCAGATACCTCAAGAAAATCAGGAATGTCCAAAGCTGATCTGGTTTTATTAGAAACAGAATTGATGAGAAGAGTTGTTCTTTTTACGTTATTAAATGCTCAACCAAACGGAGGTTATTTTGCGGGGGTTGAAACTGAAAAACAATTAAATCTTAGCGAATACAATCGTTTAGCATTAAGAGTTCGTGGACAAGGAAAAAATAAAGGATACAAATTTATTTTGAAGTCGAAAAATGAAGAACGTTTGGAATATTGCCATTTATTTGAGGTAAAATATTTATTTCTAATTAAAAAAATATTTATTTATTAATTTTAGGTTCCTTTTGGAGATTACAACGTAATTAAGTTACCACTGAAAGATTTCAAACCATACTACAAAAATAAATTGGTTAATGGAACTGAAACCCTGAAATTAAATGAAATTAAAAGTATTGGACTACAAATGTATGGTGGCGATTCCTCGCAGAAAAAACAATCAGGAGTGTCCAGTTTGGAAATCGATTGGATCATAGCCTTAGGTTAAAAATAAACTTTATGTTGAGGAGTATCCATACATAAGAATATTATCCTTGTAAATATTTTAATTTAATTTTGTTTAAAGTTATTACTATAATAAAGTAAAATTTAGATTAGTTGTTGAAGGTTGAAATTAAAACTTTTTCTAAAGACAACTTGTTCAACAATCAGAACATCACAAAACAATAACTGAATCTTAAAAGCGTTTCTTATTTTGGTGAAATTTGAATTTGCCACCAAATTTAACCAATGAAAACAGAAAGAAAAATAAAAAAAAATCGTGCTTGTATGAAACCGCTTTAATTCCCATGCATGCAGGCACGATTTTTTGGTTACGACCGATGATTTTTGCATTATTTTTGTTTTTTAAATTTGAATTTGCCGCCAAATTTAACCAATGAAAACTAAAAGAAATTTGACAATAATTTATTTATTGCTACCATGGCAACAAGTCGCACTGAAAGATTTCTAATTTACTACCACAGCAATATCCATAATGCTACAGTGTGATCAATAATGACTGATTTGCGATCACTCTATACCTAAGTAGTTATTCAGTCATGAGTCAACAAACCTACTTTAAGAAAATTTTTTGGGGAAGATTAATTACAAAGCCATTATCAGGTATCGCATGATAAAATTAAAGAAGCGCGGGAGGTTTCCAATATCTTTTTAATTGTTCAAGAACCTTAATAAACCACTTGCAACATGTAATGTGTTCACTCCTCATTACAATATTACAAAATTCTGTGTTTGTCCGTAAACACTGTGCTCAATTGTGGAAGGAGCATCTACTAAATCTGTTCAGCAAACACATTATAGCCTACCTACCAATCTAGGTTAGTTAGATATAATTAATAACTTTACATACCTAAATAATAATGGTTTATACGTTCAGGGTTTTAAATCCCAAGCTAAACAGCTTTGGATTAAGATTCACAAAAATTTATTGTGAGATTATTCTGAAACACTCTATATATGTAAACTGTGTAACCATGTATATAAACATACCCATGGCAACCTTGCATGGCAACACCGTATTTTGATGACATCAGTATGACATCAAAACAGAACAGGGTAAAATAAGAATATTTACCGGACAGTTGTGCATTTATCGTGATATAATAAAAAATAACGAGGTAGATACAATTTCAATCCTTCCTTCAATTTATAAATAACAGAAGGTATTTTATTTACTTTGTTATTTTAAGAAAATAATTATCACATGGTATACCTACATGATCAGCTTTTTTTTACAGCACCATGCCACCTGTAGACAAAACCCCAGACACCAGTTCAGGGGCCTTCGAATTGGTGTACTGTGTTAAAGCATTTAATAGAATTCCAGTATATGAATTTAAATCCAAGCGAACAGGTTTAACTGTAGTTATTGCGGAAGTAGAAGGACCTGTTGTTGATGGATTTTTCTGCTTGGGTAAGTCCAATTACTTACTGTAAATTCCTAGTTCAAATACGTTTAGTATACCCCCTATTTAATCATTCTATTTTAGCTACCGAAGCTTTTGATGATGATGGTTTACCCCACACACTTGAGCATTTAATATTTCTGGGCAGCGAATTATACCCATACAAAGGTGTCTTAGATTTGTTAGCCAATAGATGTTTAGCATCTGGTACAAATGCTTGGACTGACGTAGACCACACTTGCTATACAATGGAAACTGCAGGATATGAAGGTTTCTTATCATTGATGCCAATATATGTGGATCACATTCTATATCCTATTCTTTCGGTTAATATAATATTAACAGAAGAAACTCCTTATAAAATTTTTTACCTAATGTAATTTTAGGATCAAGCTTTTATAACTGAAGTACATCATATTACTGGAACTGGTGAGGATGCCGGAGTTGTTTATTGTGAAATGCAGGGCTGTGAAAATTCTGGTGAATCCCGAATGCATTCAACCATGCAACGAACTATGTACCCAGGCCACTGTGGCTATTCATCCAATACTGGAGGAATTATGAAGAACCTAAGAGAATCCACCAGCAATGAAAAAGTATGTGGTACCTAGTTAATACCATTTTCTGAGTTTATATAAACTGGGAATTGATTTCCCTTGAATATGTGTCTGAAAATTCTTCTGACAGGAGTTACAAGTTTCTGGAAGACAGACTATCACTATCAAATAAAATTATTTCTACCAAAGGGGTCAAGAGATAGCTTGGGGTCATTTTTATATTCATAATAACAGACCCAATTGGTTATTTAAAAATGAATTTTTTTTAGGTGAGAAAGTACCATAAAGAATTCTATAGGCCTGAGAATTTGAAATTAATAATCACCGGACAAATTAAACCAGAAGATGTGTTTAAAGCTTTAGAATCCGTTGAAACAAAAATACTAGCAAAAGTAAGTATTTTTCAAGTTTCCAAACACCAATAACTTTTAATAATTTTATTAAATAGGGTGAGCGAGATTCTTTTACAAGACCTTGGCAAAATCCATGTCCACCTGTAGAAAATTCAGAAGATTTGGTGATAAAATATCCTTCAGATGATGAAAGTAATGGAATGGTTAGCATATCTTGGCGTGGACCATCAGCAGTCAATGACTTGTATAGTCTAAGTGCTTGTACTATTTTATTGAAATATTTAACCGACTTTTCTGTTGCCCCATTGCAAAAAGAGTTTGTTGAAATAGAAGACCCGTATGCTAGTATGGTAAGTTATTAAAGAAATTTTTTTCCTCGACTCTTGTTAATTTTTTAATTTCTAGGTATCTTACAGTTTATATGAAAATTCTGAATCATGCTTATATTTGGTTTTCAAAAGTGTCCCTAAAGAAAAATTGCCTTCAGTCAAACCTAAACTTGATGGTATCTTCAAAAATATTGTGAATAACGAAGATATTGACATGAAGAGACTTAAATCAATCATAAACAGGCAAAAACTTGAATACCTTAGTAATCTAGAAAGTAGTCCTCATTCAGCTGTAGCACATTTATTAATAGGACACATGCTTTATGGAAGTTCTAAAAACGATGTAACTATTTAATTATGCGAGGTTTGTTTTTATAAAACATTAATATTGTAGTTGAATCAACGAATAAATCCATTAGAAGATTTAGAAAAAATGGATGAAGAACCTAAAAGTTATTGGACAAATTTACTTGCAACATGGTTTGTAAATAATCATGTTGTGTCAATCCAGGGAGTTCCAAGTACTGAAGAACAACAAAGAATGGCTTCTGAAGAAAAAGCCCGTATAGATGCTCAAATAGCAAAGTTAACCGAACAAGGATTAGTACAAAAAGAAGAAGAATTACAAAGTGCCCTTGAATTTAACGAAAGGCCTCCCCCTGATGATATGTTGATCTGTGTGCCTATTCCTAGTGTAAAATCAATTAATTTCCATGAAGTCACTAGATATAGTACAACTTCTGCTAATCAAACCCAGATTGATTTAACAGGAACCCCAGTTTTCACCTACTTTGATCATCTTAAAAGCAGCTTTGTTTATGTAAGTAAAGAATGAGTAAAGGGTTGTGTTGGATATGGTTTTACACCGCCAATATAACTCTTTTTTTCATCCCCTTAGAAGATTTAAGTAAAAAAATTTAATCACATTTCACTTGTAGATGGTTGCACTGATGGATACATCACAAGTTCCTTCTGATTTGCGTCTGTATATCCCTTTGTTATTAGAAACCCTTCTAGAATCTCCTATTGAAAGGGATGGGAAATTAATCTCCCATGAAGAAGTTATTGCTCAATTGCAAGATGATACTGTAACAGTTGGAAAGCAAATAGGCTTGTGTGGTTTAGATTCAGGCAGGTTTAAATGTGGTGTATACGGACACACTGCTGCTATTGTCTTGCAAGTAGAACCAGAAAAATTCCAACGTGGCATAATTTGGTTGAGGGAATTATTGTATCAAACCAAATTTACCGTGGATCGTGTAAAAATCATTGCTGCAAAAATGATTAATGATGTTGCTCATGCTAAACGTAGTGGCCGAGGTATGGTACGCTATCTCATGAGATCATTGTGCTATATCCCAGGTAAGTTAAAAAAAATGTTAAAATTTACTTAATGAGATATGGATTTATAGATAGTAACCAGCAAATGAATGGTGTATTAAAACAACAAAAATTTTTAACACAATTGGTTGAAAAATTGGATGCTAGTAATTTATCCAGCATTGAAGGACTTGAAAAAGTGCGATCCATTATTACAGATCCTTCAAATGTAGCACTTTATCTTGCAGCTAATTTAGAATACTTGAAAGACAATCCTGCTAAAGTAATTGATGAATTTTTGTCACCTGAATTAAATATAATCGGGAAACAACAAAGGTACTAATCATTTTTAATATTAAATTTTACTTTGTAATAATCCCTTATTTCAGTTTAAATGTTACACCTGATTGGAAATTGCTCCAACCTCATACTGAAGGTAATTTATCGCATTGTGTTGTGGGAATGGGTTGTTTGGAATCTTCAGAATTTCAACAATCAACACCAAGCATTAATCGCTATGATGATCCTGATATGCCTGCTGTTCTTGTCTATGCACAATATTTAACTCAGGCCGAAGTGAGTAATTAATTCGAGCAGTACAAATGATTTTGTAATAATAATATTTTTAGGGTCCTTTATGGAAACAAATCCGAGGAAAAGGATATGCTTACGGTTTCAGTATAATTCTTAAAGTTCATGAAGGCCTTTTGTATGTTGCATTTTCACGAGCAACTAATGTCGTTGGTGCTTATAAAGAAGCTTTTGAAATTGTCTCGAAACAGATTTCTACCAAAACATGGGATAATACGCTTTTTGAATCCGCTAAATGCTCTCTAATTTATGAATTTATTCAAAATGAAGAATCCATTGGAAGTGTTGTTATGCATTCCTTGCAAACATATTTCTTTGGAGTTAGTTATGAGTACAACAGGTACGAGAGTTGATTAAAATTTCATCTCCTCTGAGAATACTGCCTCATTGGAAGAAATTCCAATCCTATAATAGTTTGGTTTCATTATTAACAAATATTTTGTTTTTAGAACCTTATTACGTTTAATTGATGAAGTAACAATTGATGACCTGAATAGAGTTGGAGAAAAATATTTTGCACCACTTTTTGATCCTAAAAAAGTGAAGACTGCAGTTGTTTGTGATCCATCTAAGGCTGAAGAAATTGCTGGTGGCTTTAAACAGTAAAATCTTGATATTCTTATAACATAATTAAATTTTCTAATTATTTCTTTTTCAGATTTGGCATAGAACTGAAAGTATACTCATCATTAGAAGAAAGTTTTCTAAATAAATAAATTTAATACAAGGTATAAAATTTGTAATATGCTTTACGTTTTCGCTACTGACATTCACATTAATCAATTAAATTTTTGAGTAAACCTGTATTTAATTGAGCTAAATAAAGAAAACTAATTAACTTAACAGATTTAATTGCCTCTGGGGTTTGAAATGATTTTGATGATAATGAATATTCAAGAAAACCAGGTCTAATTAAGTATTAAGCGCTTATGGGGCCTGGCAACAGGTTATGGGTAGTGTAGAGATTATTATTATTAAATGATATTACAGCCAACTTGACCACTTTGTTTAATTGAACACGTGGAAACATTAATTTTAAAATCCTGAAATAAATATCAAATCCTTGGTTTGAAAAAAACTTGATGCACTTGATGATATGGTGCCATTTAAAATTTTACAAATGTGGCTGTGGCGCCGAACGGGTTGATGACGGACTGAGGGTGGCTACTTTTCATTGAAAAACCCTGTATTTCTGATTACAATACGATTTCCTAGAATTGTTCAAAATGTTCTATAATAAAACGGGTTGGTATTTAAAAATGTTAAAAGCAGTTGAAAAATGAATTACATATAACGAAAGTATATAAGTACCCACCTACATATAAGTATGTACTACATATTTTCAAAAACAAACAAGAAGATTGTGAACTTTTTGTGGTAAGGGTTTTTATTACAATTTCTCATAACACAAAAAAATGTTACAAATCTACTTGTAATTCATGGTCAACTTTAAACAGGTAAATTTTTGATTGTTTAAACAACTAAATAAATAATACCTACGTAATCAATTGGCCTTGAACCATGTTAACCACAAGAGAGACATAAAAAATTGGGAAGCTAGTTTTCTGCATAAACTTAATTTTGTAATTTGAACATTCTGAAAACTCTGTAAGGTTTATTTTTTTTATATCTCTTACATTTTTGTAAAGCAGATACCAATATATAGGTGTTTATAAGTTTTTTTACAGATTGTAGTATTCATATTTAATCAATTGATAAGAGATGAGAAAATGAACACTTGCACTCTCATGATATGCAAATAAACACTTGAATCTGACGTTATGTATAATTTATTTGACCTCTATTTCAAACTTAAGTAACCCAATCATTTCAAGGTTTATTGAAATTAAGTAACATAGGTACAAAACATTTTATCACTTCATGATTACACACACATACTAGTAGGCACCTACTACTGAGGTTTTTATCAAATAATGTTACTCAACGATATGGGCCCTTTTTTATTGCAATCTAGGTCCCACCTACTCTTAGATCTAGGTCCCACTTTGAATGGGTATGGGTACCTACCAGACAAGAGGATACCGACACGGCTTACAGTAACCCAGCAACTGGAAAAATTGAAAATTGTATTCACAAGTTCACTGGGCTTGTGAAAAATAGTGGAAATAATTCACAAACTGCAGCTACCCTAAAGTCGGGGGGGGGGCATATGTACCTATCCCTCTACCATAATTTAGATGTGAAGTCTGTCTGTATTACAGATATTGGATAATATCTGAATCCGATCTGGCGCTTGTCTTGCATTAGGTATAGGGCCTGTTCTAACTGAACTTTGTTTCCTTGACTTCTAGCCTCCAGGCTGAGTGTTATATTAGGCTATAGGCATCACCTTTCTAAGTTTGTGGGGATCACAAACCCGTTCAATTTATATTTGGATCATGGTGCTATCTCTGCCTGGCCCATATTTAGAATGAAATCTTGACTTAGTAGGTAGGTACCTACATCTTTCATCTTGCACAGGGATGCATATTTGGATCTCAACTGAGATCTATTTTCACTTTTTCCCTTAAAGAACTTCTAGCCGTCATCATTACGAAAAATATCAGGACACCGTTTGAATTTCCAATCCGTCTAAACCTATACAGAGTGTAGAATTGGATTACGCATCATACCAATGCAAAAGTTTTGTTCACTTATTTTCTGCCCTAATTATTTTAGAGCTAAACTGCTCTTGGTTTTGTATTTTAGTTTCACAGATAAAAAAATTGCAACAATTGAGTGTCTGAATTTGAAAATTGCGCGCTTTTTTTAAAAGAATTTCTGCGAGATTGATGAAGTAAACGATTTCTAACACTTTTGTAAATATAATTGATGATCTTAAAAGAATTGATCACATCCCAAGTAACACGGGACATCCTATGGACGTTCATTTTAGGTCCATATTTGGTACATAGCGTCCATGGACGATTATGGACCGATATGGTGGTACAATGGACGTCCGGTAGTGTACCACCACAGGACGGTATGCGTATCGGACAAATAGGACGTCCATAGTACGTCCAATGGACGTCCAATGGACGTCCAAAGGACAAGGACGTCCATAGTACGTCCATGTAACATGTTTAAACAAACATCCGTATATGGACGTTTTATGGACTCAATTCTAGAAAATCTAGAAAGTCGTCGTTGAGAACAGAAGCATGACGCGATGTCATATTGGCACATTGTGTTCTGTCATTCCGTTGTGAATTTAAAAGTTATTGCACGTATTGCACTGCAGACAGGTAAGTGGTATGTACTTATTTTCAGATATAAGTGAACTGCCAATAGAGGAAAAAACGCCAAACCCCCCCCCCCCCCATAGTTCAACTTCCTTTTACATGCCATTCATGTGAACCCGTTAAAAGAGAATTAGCAGAAACTAAAGGTATATAAAATGAATTACTTATGCCCGATTGCACCGTCGTCACTTAAATGATAAGCTTCACTTAAAAGTTTAATTACCATGGATACAATTCATGGTGACAATTGTATCCATGGCAATTCAACTTTTAAGCGACACTTATTATTTAAGTGACGACGGTGCAATCGGGCATAAAGCGTTTTTACTGTCTTTTTACTGTCGAGTACGTCTCTTTTAATTTCCTTAACATATAAGATATGTATCATCAGTGCGTCCGATGAAATCACAGCCTGATCGTCGGCAAAAAGCAAGGTGTACAAAAGCTTTCTATTCCACCCACAGTTAATAAAAGTTGCTGTGTGAACTCACCTTTAGCTAATAAAAGTTGCAGTGTGAACGCATCTTTTGCTAAAAAAAGTTACTGTATGAACGCACCTTTAGCTTTAAAGAGTTGCTGTGTGAACTCACCTTTAGCTAATAAAAGTTGCTGTGTGAACTCACCTTTAGCTAATAAAAGTTGCAGTGTGAACGCACCTTTAGCTATAAAAAGTTGCTGTGTGAATGCACCTTTAGCCAATAAAAGTTGCAGTGTGAACGCACCTTTAACTAAAAAAAGTTGTTGTGTGAACACACCTTTAGCTATAAAAAAAGTTGCACCTTTAGCCAATAAAAGTTTCAGTGTGAACGCACCTTTAGCCAATAAATTATGCTGTGTGAACACACCTTTTGCATATAAATTATGCAGTGTCAACGCACCTTTAGCTAATAAAAGTTCCCGTGTGAACGCACCTTTAGCTAATAAAAGTTGCCGTGTGAACGCACCTTTAGCTATTAAAAGTTGCAGTGTGAACACACCTTCGGCTAATAAAAGTTGCTGTGTGAACGTACCTTTCGCTAAAAAAAGTTGCTGTGTGAACGCACCTTTAGTTAATAAAAACTGCTGTGTGAACGCACCTTTAGCTACTGAGGGTTGCAGTGTGAACGCACCTTTATCTAATAAAAGTTGCTGTGTGAACGCACCTTTAGCTAATATAAGTTGCTGTGTGAACGCACCATGGTAATCGGTTAGGTTGGGTTAGCAAAATGAGTTGGGTTAGGTTAGGTAATGGGTTAGGTTAGGTTAGCAAAATTAGTTGCCGTGTGAACGCACCTTTAGCTAATAAAAGTTGTCGTGTGAACGCACCTTTAGCTATTAAAAGTTGCAGTGTGAACACACCTTCGGCTAATAAAAGTTGCTGTGTGAACGTACCTTTCGCTAAAAAAAGTTGCTGTGTGAACGCACCTTTAGTTAATAAAAACTGCTGTGTGAACGCACCTTTAGCTACTGAGGGTTGCAGTGTGAACGCACCTTTATCTAATAAAGGTTGCTGTGTGAACGCACCTTTAGCTAATATAAGTTGCTGTGTGAACGCACCATGGTAATCGGTTAGGTTGGGTTAGCAAAATGAGTTGGGTTAGGTTAGGTAATGGGTTAGGTTAGGTTAGCAAAATTAGTTGCCGTGTGAACGCACCTTTAGCTAATAAAAGTTGTCGTGTGAACGCACCTTTAGCTATTAAAAGTTGCAGTGTGAACACACCTTCGGCTAATAAAAGTTGCTGTGTGAACGTACCTTTCGCTAAAAAAAGTTGCTGTGTGAACGCACCTTTAGTTAATAAAAACTGCTGTGTGAACGCACCTTTAGCTACTGAGGGTTGCAGTGTGAACGCACCTTTATCTAATAAAAGTTGCTGTGTGAACGCACCTTTAGCTAATATAAGTTGCTGTGTGAACGCACCATGGTAATCGGTTAGGTTGGGTTAGCAAAATGAGTTGGGTTAGGTTAGGTAATGGGTTAGGTTAGGTTAGCAAAATTAGTTGCCGTGTGAACGCACCTTTAGCTAATAAAAGTTGTCGTGTGAACGCACCTTTAGCTATTAAAAGTTGCAGTGTGAACACACCTTCGGCTAATAAAAGTTGCTGTGTGAACGTACCTTTCGCTAAAAAAAGTTGCTGTGTGAACGCACCTTTAGCTAATAAAAGTTGCTGTGTGAACGCACCGTTAGCTATTAAAAGTTGTTGTGTGAACGCAACTTTAGCTAATATAATTTGCTGTGTGAACGCACCTTTAGCTAATATAAGTTGCTGTGTGAACGCTCCACCATGCTAATGGGTTAGGTTAGGTTAGCAAAATGAGTTGGGTTAGGTTAGGTAATAGGTTAGGTTAGGTTTGCAAAATTAGTTGGGTTAGGTTAGGTAATGGGTTAGGTTAGGTTAGCTAAATGAGTTGGGTTAGGTTAGCTAAATTATATATATATATTTTTTTATTATATATATTTATCTAACCTAACCCAACTCATTTAGCTAACCTAACCTAACCCATTACGTAACCTAACCCAACTCATTTTGTTAACCTAACCTAACCCATTACCTAACCTAACCCAACTATTTTGCTAACCTAACCCAACTCATTTAGCTAACCTAACCTAACCCATTACCTAACCTAACCCAACTCATTACCTAACCTAACGTAAACTAAAATAACCTAACCTAACCAAACTAACCTAACCTTTAGCTAATAAATGTAGCAGTGTGAACGCACATTTAGCTAGTCAAGATTGCTGTGCAAACGCACCTTTAGCTAATAAATGTATCAGTGTAAACGCACTTTTAGCTAATCAAGATTGCAGTGTGAACGCACCTTTAGCTAATAAGTGTAGCAGTGTAAACGCACCTTTAGCTATTAAAATTTAGCAGGGTAAACTCACCTTAAGGTAATAAATTTTTCAATGTAAACGCACCATGTCCCTTTATCTAATAAAAATTGCTGTGTGTCCTGTCCCTTAAAATAAATATTAAATTAAGAAAATAAATATTAAATTAAGAAAATAAATATTAAATTAAGAAAATAAATATTAAATTAAGAAAATAAATATTAAATTAAGAAAATAAATATTAAATTAAGAAAATAAATATTAAATTAAGAAAATAAATATTAAATTAAGAAAATAAATATAAAATTACGAAAATAAATATTAAATTACGAAAATAAATATTAAATTAAGAAAATAAATATTAAATTAAGAAAATAAATATTAAATTAAGAAAATAAATATTGAATTAAGAAAATAAATATTAAATTAAGAAAATAAATATTAAATTAAGAAAATAAATATTAAATTAAGAAAATAAATATTAAATTAAGAAAATAAATATTAAATTAAGAAAATAAATATTAAATTAAGAAAATAAATATTAAATTACGAAAATAAATATTAAATTAAGAAAATAAATATTAAATTAAGAAAATAAATAGCTAGCCAGGTGTGGAGTAGTGGGAAGGGGTGAGGGAAGTTTGCCCCATAATTTCGAAGTGTATACCCTCCAAATAACATTCTGGGAAAATCGGGGCGAGATCTGAAGGGGTGAAATTTTTTCCAAAAAATGAGGAAAGACTATAGTCTTTCCTTTTTTTTTCGAAGATATTTTGACCCTCTCCGATTTCCTTATGAAAATTTCAGAATGTAATATGAAGGGTAAAGACTTGAAAAATATGTGCCAAACATCCCCCATCCCCTCGCATCTGGTCCAAACAAATTCCTAAAGGTTTTTGGAACAAACCAATTCTGAACGTTTCCTAGCCAGGTGTGGAGTAGTGGGAAGGGGTGGGGGAAGTTTGCCTCATAATTTCCAAGTGTATACCCTCCAAATAACATTCTGGGAAAATCGGGGCGAGATCTGAAGGGGTGAAATTTTTTTCCAAAAAATGAGGAAAGACTATAGTCTTTCCTTTTTTTTTTCGAAGATTTTTTGACCCTCTCCGATTTCCTTAGGAAAATTTCAGAATGTAATATGAAGGGTAAAGACTTGAAAAATATGTGCCAAACATCCCCCATCCCCTCGCATCTGGTCCAAAAAAATTCCGAAAGTTTTCTGGAACAACCCAATTCTGAACGTTTCCTAGCTAGGTGTGGAGCAGTGGGAAGGGGTGAGGGAAGTTTGCCCCATAATTTCCAGGTGTATACCCTCCAAATAACATTCTGGGAAAATCGGGGCGATATCTGAAGGGGTGAAATTTTTTTCCAAAAAATGAGGAAAGACTATATAGTCTTTCCTTTTTTTTTCGAAAATTTTTTGACCCTCACCGATTTCCTTAGGAAAATTTTAGAATGTAATATGAAGGGTAAAGACTTGAAAAATATGTGCCAAACATCCCCCATCCCCTCGCGTCTGGTCCAAAAAAATTCCGAAGGTTTTTTGGAACAACCCAATTCTGAACGTTTCCTAGCCAGGTGTGGAGCAGTGGGAAGGGGTGAGGGAAGTTTGCCGCATAATTTCTAGGTGTATACCCTCCAAATAACATTCTGGGAAAATCGGGGCGAGATCTGAAGGGGTGAAATTTTTTTCCAAAAAATGAGGAAAGGCTATAGTCTTTCCTTTTTTTTTCGAAGATTTTTTGACCCTCGCCGATTTCCTTAGGAAAATTTTAGAATGTAATATGAAGGGTAAAGACTTGAAAAATATGTGCCAAACATCCCCCATTCCCTCGCATCTGGTCCAAAAAAATTGCGAAAGTTTTCTGGAACAACCCAAAGCTGAACGGTTCCTAGCCAGGTGTGGCGCAGTGGGAAGGGGTGAGGGAAGTTTGGCCCATAATTTCCAAGTGTATACCCTCCAAATAACATTCTGGGAAAATCGGGGCGAGATCTGAAGGGGTGAAATTTTTTTCCCAAAAATGAGCAAAGACTATAGTCTTTCCTTTTTTTTTTCGAAGATTTTTTGACCCTCTCCGATTTCCTTAGGAAAATTTCAGAATGTAATATGAAGGGTAAAGACTTGAAAAATATGTGCCAAACATCCCCCATCCCCTCGCATCTGGTCCAAAAAAATTCCGAAAGTTTTCTGGAACAACCCAATTCTGAACGTTTCCTAGCCAGGTGTGGAGCAGTGGGAAGGGATGAGGGAAGTTTGCCCCATAATTTCCAAGTGTATACCCTCCAAATAACATTCTGGGAAAATCGGGGCGAGATCTGAAGAGGTGAAATTTTTTTCCAAAAAATGAGGAAAGACTATAGTCTTTCCTTTTTTTTCGAAGATTTTTTGACCCTCTCCGATTTCCTTAGGAAAATTTCAGAATGTAATATGAAGGGTAAAGACTTGAAAAATATGTGCCAAACATCCCCCATCCCCTCGCATCTGGTCCAAAAAAATTCCGAAGGTTTTCTGGAACAACCCAATTCTGAACGTTTCCTAGCCAGGTGTGGAGCAGTGGGAAGGGATGAGGGAAGTTTGCCCCATAATTTCCAAGTGTATACCCTCCAAATAACATTCTGGGAAAATCGGGGCGAGATCTGAAGGCGTGAAATTTTTTTCCAAAAAATGAGGAAAGACTATAGTCTTTCCTTTTTTTTTCGAAGATTTTTTAACCCTCTCCGATTTCCTTAGGAAAATTTCAGAATGTAATATGAAGGGTAAAGACTTGAAAAATATGTGCCAAACATCCCCCATCCCCTCGCATCTGGTCCAAAAAAAATCCGAAAATTTTCTGGAACAACCCAATTCTGAACGTTTCCTAGCCAGGTGTGGAGCAGTGGGAAGGGGTGAGGGAAGTTTGCCCCATAATTTCCACGTGTATACCCTCCAAATAACATTCTGGGAAAATCGGGGCGAGATCTGAAGGGGTGAAATTTTTTTCCCAAAAATGAGCAAAGACTATAGTCTTTCCTTTTTTTTTTCGAAGATTTTTTGACCCTCTCTGATTTCCTTAGGAAAATTTCAGAATGTAATATGAAGGGTAAAGACTTGAAAAATATGTGCCAAACATCCCCCATCCCCTCGCATCTGGTCCAAAAAAATTCCGAAAGTTTTCTGGAACAACCCAATTCTGAACGTTTCCCAGCCAGGTGTGGAGCAGTGGGAAGGGGTGAGGGAAGTTTGCTCCATAATTTCCAAGGGTATACCCTCAAAATAACATTCTGGGAAAATCGGGGCGAGATTTGAAGGGGTGAAATTTTTTTCCAAAAAACGAGGAAAGACTATAGTCTTTCCTTTTTTTTTTCGAAGATTTTTTGACCCTCTCCGATTTCCTTAGGAAAATTTCAGAATGTAATATGAAGGGTAAAGACTTGAAAAATATGTGCCAAACATCCCCCATCCCCTCGCATCTGGTCCAAAAAAATTCCGAAAGTTTTTTGGAACAACCCAATTCTGAACGTTTCCTAGCCAGGTGTGGAGCAGTGGGAAGGGGTGAGGGAAGTTTGCCTCATAATTTCCAAGTGTATACCCTCCAAATAACATTCTGGGAAAATCGGGGCGAGATCTGAAGGGGTGAAATTTTTTTCCAAAAAATGAGGAAAGACTATAGTCTTTCCTTTTTTTTTTCGAAGATTTTTTGACTCTCTCCGATTTCCTTAGGAAAATTTCAGAATGTAATATGAAGGGTAAAGACTTGAAAAATATGTGCCAAATATCCCCCAACCCCTCGCATCTGGTCCAAAAAAATTCCGAAAGTTTTTTGAAACAACCCAATTCTGAACGTTTCCTAGCCAGGTGTGGAGCAGTGGGAAGGGGTGAGGGAAGTTTGCCCCATAAATTCCAAGTGTATACCCTCCAAATAACATTCTGGGAAAATCGGGGCGAGATCTGAAGGGGTGAAATTTTTTTCCCAAAAATGAGCAAAGACTATGTCTTTCCTTTTTTTTTTCGAAGATTTTTTGACCCTCTCCGATTTCCTTAGGAAAATTTCAGAATGTAATATGAAGGGTAAAGACTTGAAAAATATGTGCCAAACATCCCCCATCCCCTCGCATCTGGTCCAAAAAAATTCAGAAAGTTTTCTGGAACAACCCAATTCTGAACGTTTCCTAGCCAGGTGTGGAGCAGTGGGAAGGGGTGAGGGAAGTTTGCCCCATAATTTCCAAGTGTATACCCTCCAAATAACATTCTGGGAAAATCGGGGCGAGATCTGAAGAGGTGAAATTTTTTTCCAAAAAATTAGGAAAGACTATAGTCTTTCCTTTTTTTTTTCGAAGATTTTTGACCCTCTCCGATTTCCTTAGGAAAATTTCAGAATGTAATATGAAGGGTAAAGACTTGAAAAATATGTGCCAAACATCCCCCATCCCCTCGCATCTGGTCCAAAAAAATTCCGAAAGTTTTTTGGAACAACCCAATTCTGAACGTTTCCTAGCCAGGTGTGGAGCAGTGGGAAGGGGTGAGGGAAGTTTGCCCCATAATTTCCAAGTGTATACCCTCCAAATAACATTCTGGGAAAATCGGGGCGAGATCTGAAGGGGTGAAATTTTTTTCCAAAAAATGAGGAAAGACTATAGTCTTTCCTTTTTTTTTCGAAGATTTTTTGACCCTCTCCGATTTCCTTAGGAAAATTTCAGAATGTAATATGAAGGGTAAAGACTTGAAAAATATGTGCCAAACATCCCCCATCCCCTCGCATCTGGTCCAAAAAAAATCCGAAAGTTTTCTGGAACAACCCAATTCTGAACGTTTCCTAGCCAGGTGTGGAGCAGTGGGAAGGGGTGAGGGAAGTTTGCCCCATAATTTCCACGTGTATACCCTCCAAATAACATTCTGGGAAAATCGGGGCGAGATCTGAAGGGGTGAAATTTTTTTCCCAAAAATGAGCAAAGACTATAGTCTTTCCTTTTTTTTTTCGAAGATTTTTTGACCCTCTCCGATTTCCTTAGGAAAATTTCAGAATGTAATATGAAGGGTAAAGACTTGAAAAATATGTGCCAAACATCCCCCATCCCCTCGCATCTGGTCCAAAAAAATTCCGAAAATTTTCTGGAACAACCCAATTCTGAACGTTTCCTAGCCAGGTGTGGAGCAGTGGGAAGGGATGAGGGAAGTTTGCCCCATAATTTCCAAGTGTATACCCTCCAAATAACATTCTGGGAAAATCGGGGCGAGATCTGAAGAGGTGAAATTTTTTTCCAAAAAATGAGGAAAGACTATAGTCTTTCCTTTTTTTTTCGAAGGTTTTTTGACCCTCTCTGATTTCCTTAGGAAAATTTCAGAATGTAATATGAAGGGTAAAGACTTGAAAAATATGTGCCAAACATCCCCCATCCCCTCGCATCTGGTCCAAAAAAATTCCGAAAGTTTTCTGGAACAACCCAATTCTGAACGTTTCCCAGCCAGGTGTGGAGCAGTGGGAAGGGGTGAGGGAAGTTTGCTCCATAATTTCCAAGGGTATACCCTCAAAATAACATTCTGGGAAAATCGGGGCGAGATTTGAAGGGGTGAAATTTTTTTCCAAAAAACGAGGAAAGACTATAGTCTTTCCTTTTTTTTTCGAAGATTTTTTGACCCTCTCCGATTTCCTTAGGAAAATTTCAGAATGTAATATGAAGGGTAAAGACTTGAAAAATATGTGCCAAACATCCCCCATCCCCTCGCATCTGGTCCAAAAAAATTCCGAAAGTTTTCTGGAACAACCCAATTCTGAACGTTTCCTAGCCAGGTGTGGAGCAGTGGGAAGGGGTGAGGGAAGTTTGCCCCATAATTTCCACGTGTATACCCTCCAAATAACATTCTGGGAAAATCTGGGCGAGATTTGAAGGGGTGAAATTTTTTTCCAAAAAATGAGGAAAGACTATAGTCTTTCCTTTTTTTTTCGAAGATTTTTTGACCCTCTCCGATTTCCTTAGGAAAATTTCAGAATGTACTATGAAGGGTAAAGACTTGAAAAATATGTGCCAAACATCCCCCATTCCCTCGCATCTGGTACAAAAAAATTCCGAAAGTTTTCTGGAACAACCCAATTCTGAACGTTTCCCAGCCAGGTGTGGAGCAGTGGGAAGGGGTGAGGGAAGTTTGCTCCATAATTTCCAAGGGTATACCCTCAAAATAACATTCTGGGAAAATCGGGGCGAGATTTGAAGGGGTGAAATTTTTTTCCAAAAAACGAGGAAAGACTATAGTCTTTCCTTTTTTTTTTCGAAGATTTTTTGACCCTCTCCGATTTCCTTAGGAAAATTTTAGAATGTAATATGAAGGGTAAAGACTTGAAAAATATGTGCCAAACATCCCCCATCCCCTCGCATCTGGTCCAAAAAAATTCCGAAAGTTTTCTGGAACAACCCAATTCTGAACGTTTCCTAGCCAGGTGTGGAGCAGTGGGAAGGGATGAGGGAAGTTTGCCCCATAATTTCCAAGTGTATACCCTCCAAATAACATTCTGGGAAAATTGGGGCGAGATCTGAAGAGGTGAAATTTTTTCCAAAAAATGAGGAAAGACTATAGTCTTTCCTTTTTTTTTCGAAGATTTTTTGACCCTCTCCGATTTCCTTAGGAAAATTTCAGAATGTAATATGAAGGGTAAAGACTTGAAAAATATGTGCCAAACATCCCCCATCCCCTCGCATCTGGTCCAAAAAAATTCCGAAAGTTTTCTGGAACAACCCAATTCTGAACGTTTCCTAGCCAGGTGTGGAGCAGTGGGAAGGGGCGAGGGAAGTTTGCCCCATAATTTCCACGTGTATACCCTCCAAATAACATTCTGGGAAAATCGGGGCGAGATCTGAAGGGGTGAAATTTTTTTCCCAAAAATGAGCAAAGACTATAGTCTTTCCTTTTTTTTTCGAAGATTTTTTGACCCTCTCCGATTTCCTTAGGAAAATTTCAGAATGTAATATGAAGGGTAAAGACTTGAAAAATATGTGCCAAACATCCCCCATCCCCTCGCATCTGGTCCAAAAAAATTCCGAAAGTTTTCTGGAACAACCCAATTCTGAACGTTTCCTAGCCAGGTGTGGAGCAGTGGGAAGTGGTGAGGGAAGTTTGCCCCATAATTTCCACGTGTATACCCTCCAAATAACATTCTGGGAAAATCGGGGCGAGATCTGAAGGGGTGAAATTTTTTTCCCAAAAATGAGCAAAGACTATAGTCTTTCCTTTTTTTTTCGAAGATTTTTTGACCCTCTCCGATTTCCTTAGGAAAATTTCAGAATGTAATATGAAGGGTAAAGACTTGAAAAATATGTGCCAAACATCCCCCATCCCCTCGCATCTGGTCCAAAAAAATTCCGAAAGTTTTTTGGAACAACCCAATTCTGAACGTTTCCTAGCCAGGTGTGGAGCAGTGGGAAGGGGTGAGGGAAGTTTGCCCCATAATTTCCAAGTGTATACCCTCCAAATAACATTCTGGGAAAATCGGGGCGAGATCTGAAGGGGTGAAATTTTTTTACAAAAAATGAGGAAAGACTTATAGTCTTTCCTTTTTTTTTCGAAGATTTTTTGACCCTCTCCGATTTCCTTAGGAAAATTTTAGAATGTAATATGAAGGGTAAAGACTTGAAAAATATGTGCCAAACATCCCCCATCCCCTCGCATCTGGTCCAAAAAAATTCCGAAAGTTTTTTGGAACAACCCAATTCTGAACGTTTCCTAGCCAGGTGTGGAGCAGTGGGAAGGGGTGAGGGAAGTTTGCCCCATAATTTCCAAGTGTATACCCTCCAAATAACATTCTGGGAAAATCGGGGCGAGATCTGAAGAGGTGAAATTTTTTTTGAAAAAATGAGGAAAGACTATAGTCTTTCCTTTTTTTTTTCGAAGATTTTTTGACCCTCTCCGATTTCCTTAGGAAAATTTCAGAATGTAATATGAAGGGTAAAGACTTGAAAAATATGTGCCAAACATCCCCCATCCCCTCGCATCTGGTCCAAAAAAATTCCGAAAGTTTTCTGGAACAATTCTGAACGTTTCCTAGCCAGGTGTGGAGCAGTGGGAAGGGATGGGGGAAGTTTGCCCCATAATTTCCAAGTGTATACCCTCCAAATAACATTCTGGGAAAATCGGGGCGAGATCTGAAGAGGTGAAATTTTTTTTGAAAAAATGAGGAAAGACTATAGTCTTTCCTTTTTTTTTTCGAAGATTTTTTGACCCTCTCCGATTTCCTTAGGAAAATTTCAGAATGTAATATGAAGGGTAAAGACTTGAAAAATATGTGCCAAACATCCCCCATCCCCTCGCATCTGGTCCAAAAAAATTCCGAAAGTTTTCTGGAACAACCCAATTCTGAACGTTTCCTAGCCAGGTGTGGAGCAGTGGGAAGGGGTGAGGGAAGTTTGCCCCATAATTTCCACGTGTATACCCTCCAAATAACATTCTGGGAAAATCGGGGCGAGATCTGAAGGGGTGAACTTTTTTTCCCAAAAATGAGCAAAGACTATAGTCTTTCCTTTTTTTTTTCGAAGATTTTTTGACCCTCTCCGATTTCCTTAGGAAAATTTCAGAATGTAATATGAAGGGTAAAGACTTGAAAAATATGTGCCAAACATCCCCCATCCCCTCGCATCTGGTCCAAAAAAATTCCGAAAGTTTTCTGGAACAACCCAATTCTGAACGTTTCCTAGCCAGGTGTGGAGCAGTGGGAAGGGGTGAGGGAAGTTTGCCCCATAATTTCCAAGTGTATACCCTGCAAATAACATTCTCTAAAAATCGGGGCGAGATCTGAAGGGGTGAAATTTTTTTCCAAAAAACGAGGAAAGACTATAGTCTTTCCTTTTTTTTTCGAAGATTTTTTGACCCTCTCCGATTTCCTTAGGAAAATTTTAGAATGTAATATGAAGGGTAAAGACTTGAAAAATATGTGCCAAACATCCCCCATCCCCTCGCATCTGGTCCAAAAAAATTCCGAAAGTTTTCTGGAACAACCCAATTCTGAACGTTTCCTAGCCAGGTGTGGAGCAGTGGGAAGGGGTGAGGGAAGTTTGCCCCATAATTTCCAAGGGTATACCCTCAAAATAACATTCTGGGAAAATCGGGGCGAGATTTGAAGGGGTGAAATTTTTTTCCAAAAAATGAGGAAAGACTATAGTCTTTCCTTTTTTTTTCGAAGATTTTTTGACCCTCTCCGATTTCCTTAGGAAAATTTCAGAATGTACTATGAAGGGTAAAGACTTGAAAAATATGTGCCAAACATCCCCCATCCCCTCGCATCTGGTCCAAAAAAATTCCGAAAGTTTTCTGGAACAACCCAATTCTGAACGTTTCCTAGCCAGGTGTGGAGCAGTGGGAAGGGGTGAGGGAAGTTTGCCCCATAATTTCCACGTGTATACCCTCCAAATAACATTCTGGGAAAATCGAGGCGAGATTTGAAGGGGTGAAATTTTTTTCAAAAAATGAGGAAAGACTATAGTCTTTCCTTTTTTTTCGAAAATTTTTTGACCCTCTCCGATTTCCTTAGGAAAATTTTAGAATGTAATATGAAGGGTAAAGACTTGAAACATATGTGCCAAACATCCCCCATCCCCTCGCATCTTGTCCAAAAAAATTCCGAAAGTTTTTTGGAACAACCCAATTCTGAACGTTTCCTAGCCAGGTGTGGAGCAGTGGGAAGGGGTGAGGGAAGTTTGCCCCATAATTTCCAAGTGTATACCCTCCAAATAACATTCTGGGAAAATCGGGGCGAGATCTGAAGGGGTGAAATTTTTTTCCAAAAAATGAGGAAAGACTATAGTCTCCTTTTTTTTTCGAAGATTTTTTGACCCTCTCCGATTTCCTTAGGAAAATTTCAGAATGTAATATGAAGGGTAAAGACTTGAAAAATATGTGCCAAACATCCCCCATCCCCTCGCATCTGGTCCAAAAAAATTCCGAAAGTTTTCTGGAACAATTCTGAACGTTTCCTAGCCAGGTGTGGAGCAGTGGGATGGGCTGAGGGAAGTTTGCCCCATAATTTCCAAGTGTATACCCTCCAAATAACATTCTGGGAAAATCGGGGCGAGATCTGAAGAGGTGAAATTTTTTTCCAAAAAATGAGGAAAGACTATAGTCTCCTTTTTTTTTCGAAGATTTTTTGACCCTCTCCGATTTCCTTAGGAAAATTTCAGAATGTAATATGAAGGGTAAAGACTTGAAAAATATGTGCCAAACATCCCCCATCCCCTCGCATCTGGTCCAAAAAAATTCCGAAAGTTTTCTGGAACAACCCAATTCTGAACGTTTCCTAGCCAGGTGTGGAGCAGTGGGAAGGGGTGAGGGAAATTTGCCCCATAATTTCCAAGTGTATACCCTCCAAATAACATTCTCGGAAAATCGGGGCGAGATCTGAAGAGGTGAAATTTTTTTCCAAAAAATGAGGAAAGACTATAGTCTCCTTTTTTTTTCGAAGATTTTTTGACCCTCTCCGATTTCCTTAGGAAAATTTCAGAATGTAATATGAAGGGTAAAGACTTGAAAAATATGTGCCAAACATCCCCCATCCCCTCGCATCTGGTCCAAAAAAATTCCGAAAGTTTTTTGGAACAACCCAATTCTGAACGTTTCCTAGCCAGGTGTGGAGCAGTGGGAAGTGGTGAGGGAAGTTTGCCCCATAATTTCCAAGTGTATACCCTCCAAATAACATTCTGGGGAAATCGGGGCGAGATCTGAAGGGTTGAAATTTTTTTCAAAAAATGAGGAAAGACTATAGTCTTTCCTTTTTTTATCGAAGATTTTTTGACCCTCTCCGATTTCCTTAGGAAAATTTCAGAATGTTATATGAAGGGTAAAGACTTGAAAAATATGTGCCAAACATCCCCCATCCCCTAGCATCTGGTCCAAAAAAATTCCGAAAGTTTTTTGGAACAACCCTATTCTGAACGTTTCCTAGCCAGGTGTGGAGCAGTGGGAAGTGGTGAGGGAAGTTTGCCCCATAATTTCCAAGTGTATACCCTCCAAATAACATTCTGGGAAAATCGGGGCGAGATCTGAAGAGGTGAAATTTTTTTCCAAAAAATGAGGAAAGACTATAGTCTTTCCTTTTTTTTTCGAAGATTTTTTGACCCTCTCCTATTCCCTTAGGAAAATTTCAGGATGTAATATGAAGGGTAAAGACTTGAAAAATATGTGCCAAACATCCCCCATCCCCTCGCATCTGGTCCAAAAAAATTCCGAAAGTTTTCTGGAACAACCCAATTCTGAACGTTTCCTAGCCAGGTGTGGAGCAGTGAGAAGGGGTGAGGGAAGTTTGCCCCATAATTTTTGAAGTGTATACCCTCCAAATAACATTCTGGGAAAATCGGGGCGAGATCTGAAGGGGTGAAATTTTTTTCCAAAAAATGAGGAAAGACTATAGTCTTTCCTTTTTTTTTCGAATATTTTTTGACCCTCTCCGATTTCCTTAGGAAAATTTCAGAATGTAATATGAAGGGTAAAGACTTGAAAAATATGTGCCAAACATCCCCCATCCCCTCGCATCTGGTCCAAAAAAATTCCGAAAGTTTTCTGGAACAACCCAATTCTGAACGTTTCCTAGCCAGGTGTGGAGCAGTGGGTAGGGGTGAGGGAAGTTTGACAAGCGGATAGCCCTCACAGTTCTGCTACAAACAGCTGAGCGTATGTATATACACAAGTCCACTGGGTTTTTGTGAAAAATAATTCTCAAACTGCAACTAACCTAAAGCTCGAGGGGCGCCCAACTAGTCTTTGCAAAAAGTCTTTGCTTTAGGTTAGTTGCAGTTTGAGAATTAATTTTTACAAAAACCCAGTGGACTTGTGTATTCAGCTGTTTGTAGCAGAACTGTGAGGGCTATCCGCTTGTGGAAGTTTGCCCCATAATTTCCAAGTGTATAACTTTTTTTATATAATATAATTTCTTAATCACAAAGATGTCTTATTTTTACTCAATAAAAGTAGTAATATTAAATTTGTTTAATTAACATTCAATATAAATCCATATTATGTCCATAGAGTGTCCGTATGGACGTCCATATAACGTCCATGGACATCCAATGTACATCCATAGAACGTCCATAGTACGTCCATGTACATCCATAGAACGTTTCTTGTACATCCAAAGGACGTCCAATGTACCTCCATGTACATCCATGAACGTACATGTATGGACGTATTATGGACTCCATTCTTGCGTCATATGGACGTCCATAGAACGTCCCATGTATCCGATATGGACGTCCAATGGACGTCCGAACATCCATAAACGTATGTACCTACAATGGACGTCCACTGGATGTACGTGTGTTACTTGGGATATATGTATTTGTTTAAATTATACATTTATTTAAAGTTTTAAACAAACATAAAAACCGGGCAGCATAACTGACAGTTCTAAAATTTAAAAAAGCGCGCGATTTTCAATTTCAGACGCTCAAGTTTAAAATTTTTTTTCTGTAAAATCATTGAATATTGTGAATGTAAAACCAAAATATAAAACTAATAGAACGTCCCGATTCAGTATTTTTTTCTCTACAACAAACTTTAGAACAGTTTAGCTCTAAAATAATTAGGGGAAAAAATTCAAATCTCTATGGTAGTCCATAGTCCAATTCTACACCCTGTAGGTATATGGGCCCCATTGTGACTAAAACCGTAGCCTCTAAAATTAACTACTATGTATTCTTTGTCTAAATCAAAGATTTACATAACAATATTCAGAAATATATGCTAATAAAATGAATATTTTCTTATGTAGCTATATACCTATCAATTTTTTTAATAATCCTTGACCTACACGTTAACCATATGCTAGTAATACCTACTACAAAAACTTGTTTAAAAAAATTTACATTTACCTATTTGAAATTTAAATTCTTTTTATTTCAGTGATGTATGGATTTATAGCTAAAAGCAGTTCTACAAAGATCATGGATTAAGGATAACTTTTCAAACGCGAAAAATATGTTTGGGAAAGGAGACAGGTTGTAATACTTCTTTTGATGTTCAAACTAGTTTAGAAAGTATTAAGCGAAAGTATTTTTGTTATAATGTTGTAATTTTTTTGTATATTACCTGCATAAACAAAAATGCAGCAAGATTTTATACCTAGTGATAGGTAGTAGGTACCTTACATTGTTTGCTTGTCTATGCAGATCATAAAATATAATTAATGAATGGTTACTAAAGTACGTCAACAATTATTTTAACAATTTTAGATGCGTATAAGTTATTATTTATAACCTTCATATAGTAAGGTAACTAATTACCTCCATAAATACTAATACTAATGATTAAACCATAGATAGTTTGTTTTATTGTAATATATTACAATTGTGTTTTGCAAACCTCGTTTCTTATTCTACAAACTTAAACAAGAAAAAAATTATGTATTGTAATATTTAATTTTAAAAAACGTAGACAGTGCTTCAGTCTACTTATCATCTATCGGTTTGTTTAGAGCAACTGAGGAAAAAAATACCACATGGGGCTGCTAACACACCAACACCAGAATTAGACTGGTCTTTAAGTGCTACAGAATCATAAGAGAACCACTAAAAATTGCAGGGTCCATGAAATCGCTGTCTAACATCGTAGTGCTGGGACTATAGATATTATGTTGGGTACTCCGACAAACCCTGCTTTCTGTGCTTCTAACTAGACTATATTTAAATAAATCTACGCAGAAGGCACTGCATCAATATTTTTTACTTCTACTGGCTACATTTGATGAATTCTTAGTTTGATAATATTTACGCACGTGCGATTTGTGCTACTTTATCTTGGGTGATTTTCTTTAAACATGTCTAAAATGAACGTAATAATGTAATTAAATGATAACAAACTTATCAAGAACAATTGGCTGATAAAAAGCAAGGTCGACCTAATTCAGAGTTTTTCTTCTTCTTCTGTTGCTTCTCCTACTGGAGGTCGGCTAGAATTTTTTGATACTAGAGATCTAATCTACTTCCTGAAAGTTTGTATATCGAATTCATATAATGATGGTCTCATCGTTGATTTTAAAATGTTGAAGTGCTTTTGAACGGAATTTTTACTGAAATCGGAGTCCAATTTGAATGAAACCCTAATTAACATTTGACGCTCAGTATTAATAAGAGTCAAATTCAAATTATTACATCATCTACTCTGAAATCTAACTCCAATTTCGTTATAGCTACATCTAATTACAATAAATTCTGATTGACACCTTTTGGATACTAATATCCATCACGTCCGGTCTCGATTTAAATTTCATTCTGCACTTATATTTTGATGTTATCCACATACAAAATTTTCCAAATTTTTTTAAATTTATAGGTATTTCCAAATTATTTCAAATTTTCTTAGCACCTACCTGAGATTGTGCACGTAATCTCATGCATTTAATGTATTCAGTGATTATCATGAAAGGATTCTTTACGTATAAGACCAGATGGTCTTGGAAAATCGTTTCATTAATTGGATAAATTATACAGTTTGTATGCACAGCCGCATTTCCTTTAAATTACCCGCTAAACCATAATTTAGATTTAAATTGTAAAATTGTAGACAATTTCCAAAAATTAATTTTTATGCAGAGAGAGGGTTTCTCTATCGCTATCACATCTCCAAATTGTTTTTATTTGTTTTTACTTCAGAATAAACTTTACAGATTGAAACATTTCTGACGTGGGTTTATAAGGTTTATCAGACTTTGAACATATTTTATTCATTCCAATATATTATCATATTAATCCAGGATGTTTAATGCAATGAACTCACGTAACTAGCTAAAATTAAAAGCACGTGTTAAAGTAGGTAGGTAGGTAGTTGTAGTCATAAGCGTCAAGAGAAGTTAATGTAAGTTTTATAATTCAGATTTTTGCTTTGAACTCTTTTGAATTAAAATCAATATACAAACTGTTACCTAAAAATCTCCTCAAGGCATAATTTCCTTATTTTAAATTTTGGACCCCACAAACTATATACCTATATTTTTAAATGGTAAGGCGAAAGCTATCTTTTGAGATCACCCTTTCGTAAATATCTATCAACTATTTTAAGCTACGATGTTGAACTTTTTTATTTTAAATGGAACACCCTGTATATTTTTACATATTTGGATTCAGGGTGAAATTCTGCATACAACACTATATGTTTCGTTTGATTTTGTTATACTCAAAATTTTTAAATTTATTGCATGCAGGTAGTCCTACGCTACCATACAATTTTCAAGTGTGTCATGGAAAACAACCGGAATGTTAAAATTTTATAGAAAAAATATTTAAATATAACTACCAAACTACTTTTGCCTTACCATTTAAAAATATATATAGTTTGTGGAATCCAAAATGTAAAATATCAAAGTTATGGTTTGAGCCGTTTTTTTAGATGACAGCCTGTATAAAAAAAATGTTCGAAAGCTATTCTTTATTTAAAGATGTATTGTTAGGTCACGCGCTACAAGTTTGAATACTAGTTTTCTACTATTTTGTTGTAGAAAGTTGTAAACACTAAACAACCACGGATTACAATGCCTTTCATTCACGAAGCCAAATTAACAGAAAGTTTAATTTCTCCAGATTGTATGGACATTTAAAATTCTGTTTCAAATTTGATACATATCCTAATCCTATAGTAAAACAAAAAGGATTCGAAACGTAACGTTTTAACCCTCCTTTATATAAGCGCCATTTTTTAGTTGCGATTTTTTCTTTTTGTTTTACTTGGTTAAATTTGAATTTGCCGCAAAATTTAACCAATGAAAACAAAAACAATAATTCGCAAAAAAAACCGCGTCTGTATGAAGCCCCCTTTATATTTTTCTTTAAACATTCCTATTTTAGTTTAAATGCGTTCGTGTAGTACGCAGTACTACTCAGTACAATACTACTATATAGAAATAAATAATTTCTGAGTACAATGACTTGTAGTATATATAAATTTCCATGAATTAAAATATCGTTTTATAAATGAATTAATAATAAATTAAGGAGTTTAGTTTCTATTAGTAAAAACAAACTTTTTCCAGAAAAGTTCATTAAAGTAGATGGAAGAAAATTAAACCATTAAGTTCATTAGCAAACTATTTATTTAACAATTATGAATTTGGAATTTCTTAACTAATAACTAGGGATATAAAAGTTGAACATAATATGCATCTACGTATGATATACAGGGTGTATCCGAATTCGTCCGACTAACTTTTGAGTACATATTCTCCTCGCCAAATGAAACATTTTAAACATTAATACGTGTGGGTTCCATTTATTTCAACGGTATTAGGTACCTCTTACCCCAATTTATACTTGGCTGTTATTTGTTGTTTGAAATCCGGGACCCATTTAAAATAAAATCTGTGTCCCATCTTGTCTAAAATGTTAATCCTGCTAAGTAACAACATTATTCTCAAGATTTCCATTTTCTTATGGTATGTAGTACTTACCTTATTGGTAGGTACCTACCTATTACATTATTCCTATTATATTTTTCTGCTTTGTTTAAAAATTCATACCTGTCCAATTAAACAAAGTTCCTACTTATATTATGCTTCTATGTATTGTAGTATTGCTTACTTATAGTATTTGGTTACCCCGCGACGTCAAGGGTATTTCCTTATTTCTTATCCAACTAGGAGACTTCAACGATAAGTTAGAAATAATAGTGAAATGGGCGGGGAGAGTTCGAAACTGCTGCTGTGTTCCACAAACACAGTCTAGCTCGTTTAGCCGGCAGTAAAAATTCAGCACCGTATTGTTTTATAGTTTATCTTCAATTTTCGTTTGTGTTTTAATCCAAATATTTGTGTGATAAAAATTAAGGAACAAACAAAAAATTTCATACGAAAACTATTTTTTAAAGTGGGGAATAATGTTAACTTTATTCTACCACATATTAATAATTTAGAGTGAAATAGTTTAAAGTGCAATGAGTTTGGAAATTAATGGAAAGGTAATAAAATTATTAAATTTTTTTTAAAGTTTAATTTGTTTTGACATCAATTTGTGTTTTGCGGTTTTAAGAAAGAAAAACAGTAGCAGTAAGGAATAAATAAATTTGATAACCCTTTCGATCTTTCCCAGAGTAATAAACCAATAAATATTTCATATTATACAAACATTTCCTTGGTATTTATTGTAAAATTTATTGGGCTATAAAAATTGTGAACGTAATTTCTGTTACCTATACGCGTTAAATTTTGGACACTGATGTGAAAGTAATTAGGTATGTTATATAATTGCCGAAGGTGATGTGTATATTCTAAGAGCAAAAAAAAATAAAAACATTTCCTGAAACTTTCTTTTAAAAAAATATGTTCCTTCCAAATATGCAATTAAATGTTTTAAACTAATAACTAATTATTTTTGGTATTTTTCTAATTAATTATCGTTTTTTTTATACTTCATTATTCTTCAAACATATTTTTAAAATACAGAGGGTTTCCTAAAAAAACGTCCCGAGCCATAACTTCCTTATTTTAAATTTTAGACCCCAGGAACCCTATGCAGTTTTAAATGTTAAGATAAAAGCTATCTTTTGACACACCCCTTTCGTAAATATCTATCAACTGTTTTAGGCTACGATGTTCAACTTTTTATTTATACAGAACACCCTGTATAGTTTGATATATTTCGATTCAGGGTGAAAATATACAATATAACAAAACCTTGGATTTTTATCGGAAAATTTCAGTAGTAGCTCCCAAAACATTGTTGCTAGGTAAAGCACGAGAGCACAATACATTTAAAAACACGAGTGTGTCAACACAAGTGTTTTTTCTGTTTAGTATTGTGCTTGAGTGCTTTACCTTATAGCAAGAATATTAAGGGCACTACTGCTGAAATTTGCCATGAGAAAAATACAAGGTCGACAAAATCCCGAATATGTAACCAAAAAATAATAAACATTAGTAAACAACTCCCTAGCAACAAGTAAACAACACTATAGCAACAGGTTTTCTTATTACAGGAATTCATTTTTTTAAACAGAAAGGGACATTTTTATCGGACCAAGCGGATTTATCGCGAAAAAATAAATCCTATTGGGTATTGGCTGACGTTTCGGGTATTTGTTAATACTACTGTATGAGTTATTTTGTCCATAAAATATTACATTCTGGTTGTTTTCCATGGCACATTTCAAAATTTTATGGTAGTCTACCTGTGACTGCCTACATTCAATAAATTTAAAATTTTCTGATTATCAGAAAATCAAATGAACCACACTATACTAATGCAGAATTTCCCCTCATTCCAACTATGTAAAAATATACAGGGTGTTCCATTTAAAATAAAAAAAGTTGATCTAGATATTTACGAAAGGGTGGTGTCAAAAGATAACTTTTGTCTTACCCTTTCAAATAACGAAGTAATGAGTCGAGGTATTTTGGAAACAGCCTGTATATAAAACATTGTTAAATATTTATTACGTATTAATGAATTTTTCAAGCCTGTTTTTCTGTTTTTCTAAACTCTCAGGAAATAAAATAAATACCTACCAACATTAATTCAAGAAGAATCATTATTTTCAACTTTAATTACGTTTTACGTTTCAAATTACAAAATTATAAAATTCTACACATCCCATTAACTTTCATATTCAGATAAGGTGGCTCTAATTAAGTGATTTTTAATCACGAAGTGCTTTTAATGACGAAAACATTTAATATTAACAATAATCATTTCTAAGAAACGGTTTAATGTGCTATAATGAAATGGAATTGTTATAACTACTTAATTGTAACACTAAGGAAAACCCATTAAAGACGGTCATTGTACAGTTAGTTTCTTAATAAATGCAACAGAAAAATATTGTTCCATTTACCCACATACCTCTAGCATAACATAATGAGAAAGAAAGGTAACTAACACGATAATTTCTTATATTCTTCCGACGACCTCAAACTTTTTAACGACAATCTCATTCTATTCAAAGTTTCTCTTTGTAAACAATTAGAATTATACATACAGGGTTAGTCAACAAGTTTTCCGTAATCAATGGTTCCATTTACAAAAAAAAATGTAGACAAAGTTATAGAAGACCAATTTTAATTAATTATCTAAAACGGACCACTCTATAATGTAGCATATTGTCGGAACTCTAATTCGATTTTTAAATTATTGTTTTATTTTTGAAAATCCATTGCAAAAATTTTAATATTTGAAGACTTTATTTAACTAAAAATTGTAGATTTTCTAGTTTTGGAGTTTGGTCAGGTTAATCTGGTAAATGATAGTCAAGGCTACCCTGCAGATATATTATAAGTTGAACTTTTGTATACATACAGGCTGTTCCAAGTTAAGTATGCGCTATTGTTTTAACTTTGTTATTATCGGAGCTACGATATCGGTTGAATGGGAAAACTAGTAGAATTTTTTATGCCGATCTGATTACGATAGTGAAATAATAAGAAAAACAATTGAGCATCGCATTTCCGAGATATTTATCAAAACATCTTTTTTTTAAATGGAACACCCTGTATTTAACGGAATTGAAACTCCGTATTCTTACATAAGCGAACTCGAGGAATATAATTCCGGCAATTCAAATGATCAAAGTCAACTATTTTCAGAGATATAATAAGTTATAAGTAGTCAACTCTTTCCATGTAAATCATCTTAGCTCGGACACCCTGTACTTTTATCTAATTGAGATAGAGATTTGTGAGGTCTACAAGCTTTTAGTATACATACCTACGTACTACTACTTGGTGTAGAAATGGAATTAAAATTAAAGGATTAAGGTCCAGCTCTATAAAAATAGTTTTTGTTGGGTTTCCCAATAAAAAAATTATAAATTTAAAATGTTCGGAGAAATGGAAATAATAGATAAGTTTTTACATTCATGCATTTTTATTTAAGTTGTACCTATTAATCTATTATTACTAACTAATTTGCAACAAACACGTATACCTTCAATAATTATGTACTTCCATGCAAACTGATATGATCAAGGTACACAGATAACGACAAAACTGATACTTATGGCTTTGTTTATTATTTTTCTCGAGGTCAAAATGAAAATGTAATCAAAACACCTGATTTTTTATTACAATAACAACAAAGTGGATAATAAAACCGATTTTTGAACAAAATCAATTTCTTGCGTTCTACAAAAATATCAAAAATTCTTTGGAAAAACCGATTATTCCTTTTTATGTCATAATTTATTAGTAAAACCCAGAAAAACAATTTTTAATATACAGGGTGTTTCACCGAGTGCGCACCATAGCAATTCCAATTCCATCATTATATCTAAAAAAAATAAAAAACTAAAAATTAAATTTAAAAAAAAAAGGTTTACGCGAGTATAGAACTCGTTATCTTTGGTTTTGAAATTCAGAGCTTTCACCGCTGTCAGACAGGGTAGGGTACCTATAACATGAAAATATAGATCAAGCTAAACAATAATTTTTATTTATACTTCATGTACTATCTACTATGTATTATTTAAGTACCACGTATTTTTTTAAGGCAGCAATTTCGGTTAATTTTTAAAAATCAGTGGTCACACATTAAGCGAAAATTGGGGCCTCCTTCAGTGGTCGAGAGAAACTATGATTACAACATTTCGGTATGAAATCAGAACACCTTGTATATCGAAATCATATAAAGCTATAATTATTAATTATTGAGGTTTAAAAATATTTAGTACAGTGACAAAATAAAAATAACTTATTAGGCACTGATAAATTAATGCAATAAACAAACATATTTAAATTTTTTAAGGGGCATTAAAAAATTTAAAAACGGTCCTGTACGGAAAATAGTTTCGTAATGTACTGCAAGATGGCAGCATTTAGTAAAAACCCTGTAAAGACCTGATACTTATGCAACCTGTCATACAATCAATTTAGGTTCATGCCCTGAGGACTGCTGATTTCCCGGATTTAGAAAGTGGCAAACAGGTTGGTGTTGACGGAGCAGATATACAAGTAACCACGCGTCGAAGACGAACAAGAATCCGACAACCAGTCCATGTTTTCCTACTACGAGCTGCAATCATGATATTGATTATTTCTGGTGTTGTTGCCGCAGCAGCCTTAATTTGGTACTACATGGGATGGATTTTTTTACTACAACTTGCTATAGTGATTGCAGTTGCTTATTTTGTAGCCGCAAAACATTATGAATGGGTTTACGTTGCTATTATGACTGCTCCTCGTGATATAGTGTAAGTTATCTTGTTTTAACTTTAAGCACATTGTTGTGATAAACTTTGTTTCATATTTCACTGCATGCATCGTTTGTGTTTATAATGTTGGTTCTAATGATTTTTTGTATGCTTGCCAATTCATTATTTTTAAAACCGTTTTTGATATTTAGGGGATTCACACCGCAATTTTCATAATATATTCAAAAAAGTAATTCAAATTGCAAATACCTAAGAACTTTTTGTTTCCGAAAATAACTAAAGAAATGAAAAAAAACGTTTCAATACCATGAAGAAATTGCTAAAATTATACCTAATAGAACAAATAAAATGTAAATTCATTTTTAAACAAATAAAAATATTCTAGTATATACAGGTCGATTGTAATTTTAGCGCGACTTCATTTGCTTCTTCATTATTATTAACAATAGAAAAAAAATTCAAAGACAAAAATTATTCAGTCTTGTATGATGAGTAGGTATTTTCAGAGCAATCGAAAAAATGGCCGACTTCCGGATTGCATGAAGGCGAAGTTAAAACTTATAATTATTTCCAGTTGATTTTTTTATATAATATTTTTAAAGGTTTCCGTTGTAATTATGATTTACGTAGAACATGATTAACCAGTTTTTAATCTAAAGGTGTGTACAGACCTGAGCAGAAGCGCGAACCGAACGGCGCGCGCCTCTGCGGATTAGGTCAGATTAGGGCAGGGCGGGCAGGGGTCACGATTTGAGATTTGGTAAGGTTATGTTGTATAAACACAAGGCATACCACAACAAATTACCACTATTCACTAAAGTTACTAGAAATATCGCATAATTTAGTACTTTTAGCTTTGAACTGCTGGCACTTCCGATGAAAAAGGATATCAGTAGGGAAGAGCTTCTTGTCTATTATTGGTTAAATTTGGCGGAAAATTCAAATTTAACCAATGAAAACAAAAGAAAAAATCGCGCCTGTATGAATGAGCCATAACGCGATACGATTCGGTCAGAGTTTCGGCTCATTATGTGTACGCACCTTTAAATTACAGCATTGAGTAGTTTGAAGGTTCAATTTAAATGAAATTTTATAACACAGTATCATTATAATAAACCCCTTTGTTTTTTAAGCATAAACGTTCAAAGTCTATACAACAATTATTTGTACGAGATTTTTTTACAGTAACCCAATAATTATTTTTATTGTTGGTACCTATCCTCAACCTTGTTAGTTTTGAGTACGTACCTATCTAAGACAAAATACATGTATAAATATGGGTACCTACAAAAATAATTGATGAAACATTTTTCACGTAGTTTTTTGCTATGCATATGACAATAAATAATTTTTGGGACTCATTTTATGAAAAATTAGGAATACCAAATATTGGCTAATATATGCAATGAAAACAATGAACAAACCACTTATAGCTTCAATATTCAATAATATGAAGTTTTTATTAGAAAACAATGGAATTTTTTGTTATTCAGAATTTTGTATGCAACTGTTGTACATTCTTTGGAATTACAATACCTGTACAGACACTTAAATGGTATGAATAAGTATTTTTTTTGTTGGGAAATACGTCAGAATATATTCTTATTTCTAGTTAAACATACTAATACCAGGTGTGTTCAGGAAGAGGGAACATACAAAACCAGTTGATATTTTTTTTAAACAAAGTACCGACATGAAGCAAAGATTTAAACCATTTTGATCAACAAGGTTATGGCCAGTTTCATCGCCTAACTCTTACAATAAAACTGGTCATAACATGGCAATAATCATGTCATATTCTCCGTTGGCGGCGCTCCTGAACTTATCAATTTTCGTTTTTATTGCAATTGTTGGCATGGCTATTTCTTTGAATATTAAAAAATTGCGAAAATTAGATATTTTAAGATTAATTTCACATTAAAATTTACTGAAAAAATGTATACGACAGAAGCGCCCCTTGTGGCAAGTAAGTCGTTATTGTTGCCTTCATAAACGTCAAAATTCGTATCGGTACTTTAGAAGAAACAATCGACTGGGTTTGGGAACATAGGCTCTAGAAAGGAAGCGCCCTCTAGTGGCTCAGGTGGAATTCACACATGGCCAGCTTCATGCTCCTTAACTCTTACGAGTTATATTATGGCCGTTCCAATTTTGATTTTGACAGGTCCTATCTGTGGTGCCATCTATTAGATAATAATTAGCAATAATGTTTTCAGATTTAAAATGCATACTAGTTTCATATACACCCTGAGAGGGCACCACAGAGAGGACCTGTCAAAATCAAAATTGGAACTTTTTTTCTAGCACCCATGCCTATGCTCTGTCTTCCCTAGGACACCCTGTATAATATTAATCTTGTATTATCTAATAGTCAATATTAAATTAAAGAAACATTGAATTTTTTATAACACATTGAGACAAATATTTAAAAAGCGTTTCCTTAGAAGGAACAAATAAATTATTAAACTTAGAAAAATGAGTCTGCAAATATTTTTTTATCATGCAATAATTACTAGACGTTCTGATAAACTATTAATAGTAGTACTACATTTTTTTTAAATACGACCCTAAGGTAACAATAGACACATCTAAACAAAGCTCAATATTTACAAAAAATTTAATGATCTTTTCCATAAAGTACCTACTAGGTAGGTACATAGCCAAACTATAATGTGTCCAAGTAAATGTGTCAATTGGTAGAATGACCTGGATAAAGAAATATGATTTTTAATGAGATTTCACATTCTCCATACTTTCTCCTTAAAGTATTATTTATGAACAAATGATTACAGGGCTCTAATAAACTACGTACGGCTGATGCTATTTATCAGAGGTCATTCGAAAAGGAATCACAGTGTTGCAGATATTTTTAGAGCAAATGTTGCTAAGTATCCGAATAAAACAGCACTTGTTTTTGAAGATGAAGAATGGACCTTTACACAGGTATATTTTTTATAAACCTGTTGTGATAGCCCATTAAAAAATAATATTTTTTAGGTTGAAGAATACAGTAATAAAATAGCTAATATTGTTAAAAGTCATGGATATAAAAAAGGAGATGTAGTTGCATTATTTTTAGAAAATAAACCCGAATTTATATGTATGTGGATAGGATTATCTAAGTTAGGCGTAATTGTTCCATTAATTAATACCAATCAAAGACTGTCACCATTGGTTCATTCTATAACGATAGCTAAAAGCCAAGCTATTATTTTTGGAGTTGAATTATCAGATGGTAAGAGGCACTCTCTTTATTTAACATAATTTTACAAATATTAAATGACTCGCAGCAATTTTTTTTATACTTACCTGATACATAATAATTTCTTTTTATAGCAATAAGAGAAATATTAGACCAAATAGAATCAACAGTAGCTCTCTATGAAATTAGTAGTAGTACTTCAAAAAATATTGGTGGAAGTGCCGATCTGAGATTCCAAAGTTTAAATACTTTATTAAATGAAGCATCAGTAACACCACCTATTATACAAGAAAAAGGTGGTCATCATGATTGTCTTGTCTACATTTACACATCTGGTACTACTGGTCTTCCTAAAGCAGCCGTCATTAACAATGCCAGGTAAGAACCATTGCATATAAAAAATATCCATATTATTATCTAATTTTTATTTTAGATACATATTTATAGCAGCAGCAATGCATTATATATCCGGATTTAGGGATAATGATAAATATTACACACCTCTTCCGTTATACCATACAGCAGGGGGTTGTATGACCATTGGCCAAATGTTACTTTTCGGCAGTACTGTTGTAATACGTAAAAAATTTTCAGCTTCTGCTTTCTTCCCTGATTGCCAAAAGTACAAGTGTACAGTACGTTAATTAGATTGTAGTTATAATTGGATCTAATATTTTTTCTATTAAAGGTTGCTCAATATATTGGAGAAATGTGTAGATACGTTTTGGCAGTTCCTCCTAAACCAAGCGATTATGAACATAATTTAAGAATGATTTTTGGAAATGGTTTAAGACCACAAATATGGAGTGAATTTGTTGACAGATTTAATATACCAAAAGTTGCTGAATTTTATGGTGCAACTGAAGGAAATGCTAATATAGGTAGAATTTTTTTTTTTTTTTAATTAATGGATGTAATATTCAAATTTTAATTCCAGTAAACCCAGACAATACTGTAGGTGCCGTAGGATTTGTATCTCGAATAATTCCACAAATCTATCCAATTTCTATAATAAAAGTAGATCAACTGACGGGGGAACCAATAAGAGATCCTCGCGGTTTATGCATGACATGTGCACCAAACGAACCAGGTGCCTTTATAGGAAAAATTACAGCTAACCCTTCAAGAGCTTTCCTTGGCTACGTTGATGAAAATGCTTCACAGAAAAAAGTTATTCATAACGTTTTTAGACAAGGCGATTCTGCTTTCTTATCAGGTACTATACAAAGTGTTTCAAATTCTAGGGCAACCATGAGGGGGGACGTTTTCCCATATTATAAGAGATAGAGGGTGTGTTTAAATTTCGCACTTTTTCAGCATTTTGTGGATAATAATATACCGCAAAAAAATTTAACCCAATGAGATAAAAATTTAACCATCCATAGGAAATAAGAAAGTTGGTGATGGTTTTAAAAAAACGAAATGCTTTACGAAAAATTTAATTACTTCAGCTGCTAGAGAATAAAAAGTTATCCTAAGAATGTATTTCAAGTTTTCCAATATCTTTTCTAATAACAAAGCTATATAAATAAAAAACAAAAATCAATTTCTCTACAGTTTTCTCTATAAGACGGAAACAGACATGGTTGGGTTAAATTTTTTTGCGGCATGTTGTTATCCATAAAATTTTACAAAAGTGTCGAATTTAAACCTACCCTCTGCCTCTATCTCTTACCATAAAGGCCGTTGCTAGCTCCACGGCTAACGTGGATATAATTTTGACACTAAATCCACGGCATTACGTCTTGTCAAGGGATGACGTCATTAATTCGGCGAAGCGGATACGAGCTGCACCTACTGCGCATGTCCGGGGCCTTAACAAAACTATTCCATTATGAAAGTTTCAAACATTTTCATATTTTAAATTGATTTTTAATTAATTTACAAGTTGAATATGACCAATAAAAAATACTAGAGAAAAGTTTCTGTAAGTCCGAGTGATTGATTTTGTTTGTAGTTAATAATTATTATAATTAGATTTCTCAGAAACAGACTTTTACGCCTTGGGAATAGGCAACCAATCGTGCCCACATCTGTCCCTATAATCTCAGGAAGCTGAAATAATTTTCCAAGTCCCCAGACATGCGCCGAACGTAATGCCGTGGATTTTGTGTCAGAATTATATCCACGTTAGCCGTGGATCTAGCAACGGCCTAAACAAAATCCCTATCATTGCCCTTGAATTTAAAACACCCAGTATATTAGCATTTTGTTTTACTAATTACAATTTTTTTTTCTATTCACAGGGGATATTGTAGTATCAGACCGATTTGGTTATTTATTCTTTAAAGACCGAACTGGTGATACTTTTAGATGGAAAGGTGAAAATGTTTCTACATCGGAAGTTGAAGCTGTTTTAAGTAATTTAATTAATTATAGGGATGTAGTTGTATACGGAGTTCAGGTAAATATTTTAATTTATTTGATTGCTTTTAATAATAAAATTATTTGTGTTTAAAGATTCGTGGACAAGAAGGGCGAGCAGGTATGGCTGCAGTGTTAGATCCAGAAAATACCTTGGATTTGATTGCTTTAGCAAAACAAGTTTTAAAAGTTTTGCCTTCATATGCAAGGCCTATATTTATACGAATTGTTAGAAAAATGGACATGACAGGTAATAAATTTTATAACATCAACATTTTCCGTTTTTTAATTTGAGATATTTCCAGGTACTTATAAGTTAAAGAAAACTGATCTGCAAGATGAAGGATTTAATCCTTCAACCGTAAGTGATAGTATTTATTATTTGGATAGTAAAGGAATGTATGAGCCAGTAACAGAAAAAATATATGAAGATATTAACAATGGAGTTGTTAGACTGTAATTTGTACCAACCAACTTAAGAAGGGATCTGAAGGACTGATTTTTTTTACTAAGTAGTTAAAATTTATGCATTTATAGAAAGGTGTAGTTCTTTTGCAACCTTATTTTCCAAATGTAGACAGGGGAGGGAATTGCTAAGTTAATGTTTAAGGTTTCATTATATTTTTCTTGTATTTCTCGCGAAACATAAGTTATTGCATTCAAGTAAATACGTAAATAAAAAATTAAAACTGTTATACCAATATGTACTTATTTTTATATACAAAAAATGAATTTATAGTATTATACCTTACTGTATTTGTTATAGAATTGTTATTGTTTCAAGAAAATATATTCATATATTCTTTTACATTAATTACGTAATTTTTAATTTACCAGTTCAAACCTAAAAGTTTCTTTGCAAAGCATAATTCTAAAAAATATAGTTAAATGGAATTTATTTCGAGGTGGTTTGATGTGAAAGCAGCACCAGTTACTGCGATTGTATGTCCTACATAAATTAATTAAGAAAGTCAAAGAAACATGTAAAAGGCTATTTTGGACAAGAGACCTACAGCAGCCACATGTGTACACGGGTTGGTACAAAAAGCTTTAGGTATTTCGAGTTCACAACCAGCACTTTTTCTACTTTTGAACACACCCCCGTCATAACTGCTCAGACGCGATGGGGCGCTGCAGTCGCTTCAATTACCGGATAAAATAGTATCGAAATCTCACACCAGATGGCGTATTGCTACATTTACATTGCCTATAGCCGTTGATTGAGGTATTTGGGAAGATAGCTAAGTAAACGGGGCAAAACCAATATGGAAAAAGTGCCGGCCGCTAGGAGCGCTCAGATCGATCCCTGGTGGCGGGCACATGAATTAAACTTAGCCTAATGTAAAACCTCGCTTTCTGAAAATTACAGGGTAGCTGCAAAATGGTTGGGTACTAGGCTAAATTTGGCAACGCTACAAATTATGCGCTCGGTAATTAATTTCCATGCACGATACATTTGTTCGATTCAAAATTCTAGTTGCTCGGTAAAATAAGAAATGCTCGATAAAAAGAATAAACGCTCGATACAAAGAGTAAACGCTCGATAAAAAGAAATAAACGCTCGATAAAAAGAATAGTTGCCCGATAAAAAAACTAAACTAAATATTTTAGCGGACATTTCAAATATTTTATTTTGCAAAACACCTTTAAATATCGAACATTTTATTCCTACCCATTTGGCAATCGCGGCGAAACCAATTCTACTCATCAACTGATATGCTGTAAAAATAGAACATATATGTATGCTGTAAAATGACGTATAATGCCCAATATATGCTACCTCAATCTTGCACAATATGTTGTCACATATAGTACTCATAAAAAATTGTTTGCGGAAAAAAATTAAACTTTTCATTACAAACTTTCAGTGATTATAAACACATTATTTTTGCTGAATGTGTAATTTAAAAAAAAATATGTAGATAACTTGTACGAAACCCGACTTTAGTTCGACTTGCAATTCCATATATGTACCTATACCTAATATAAATACTAAACTACTACTTAAAGTTTAAACTGAATCGTTATATTAATTTATCGAAAATGCAAACTATAGGTAGAAAACATATCCCTATTCAATTTTGAGTAGTAGCATTCATTATTCTATAAATCGATGGTACTATACTGTATTTTCAATTAGTACCTCTATCTAAAGTAGGGCATTTTTGAATTTATTTCGGTATAGGTACGCAGAAAACGTATCAATTTTTGTACAGGAGCCCACATGTGAAACGTTAATTTTTTGAATATTATGATATGCATTTTATTGTGTTCTCTAATGAGAATGTAAAGGTATTTGCATAAACTTCTCTCTTAAAAGATACTTAAATAAAAGCAAAGGGTAAGCGTAACAAAGTTACATTTTTAAACTACCAAAACAGAATGATGGAAGTGAATAAATACCATTGCTAATGCTTTAATTTTTAACAAAGTTAATGGCAATTTCAAAATATAAATGTTGAAAAATGTCACCTTGTGAATGTTTACTGTAATAGATTGTAATTATTCAATATTATTTGGAACTTATGGCAGTAACTTAAATTAATTATTACCTACTTAACAAACATTATTTTAACTATGTTAATTTTAATAATTACTAAGACCATTCCAATAGTATCTTTATTTCTGATAAGTACTCCATATAAATACAAGGAACCCCTAATAAAAATAAAAATTGGAATAACTGGTTTGAACTTGATAGTTGCAAAGATCATAAATTGATTATTTTAGACCAATTAATAAAAATTAAATTATTTCGAATTAAAATGGGAGACTGAAAATATTACGAGAAAAGGATCGAGTAAGGTAAAAGCTTCTAAACCCGCTAAACCTCATAGGAAAGTTAGGATTTTAACATCATAACTTCATTTTTATAAATTCCTATTTTTTATTATAGTTTATTGTAAATATTTTTAATTATTGTCAACTAAAAAAACTGTTTGTTTTCCAGAATAATATTACAAATTTGTTTCAACCATTCGCCAAATTCGTATTATTTTTATTAGTTTATTATAAATATTTTTTTATTAGTTTATTGTAAATATTTTTGATTATTATAAATTTATAAATTGGTAACTATTGGTGCTAACTATTTTTGTTAAATTAAACGGACTATGAAAATCTAATTTACATTCCTTTATGGCGTATTTATTGCTTTTAAATGCAATTTCATAATAGTATAATATATGATATTTTTATTTATCTAAGCAAGTGTAACGACTCCCAAACTAGGTTAGTACGCCTACCCTTGCAATGCAACTAAACATCAGCTCAAGCACGCAACTGGCTATGTAAATAGCAAATTCGTAAACCGGGTGCATTTCGCTTGATTTCACTACAGCGTTGCTGTATTGCGGCAGCACTTGCTTATCGGTGTCCGACGGCTGAGACGAGCGAGGGGTAAAAAGAAGCGTTGTCGTTTTAAAGCACGGTGGTTAGGCATCTTCCCAAATACCTCAATCAACGCTATAGCACAGGGAATGCTTGTATGGGTAATTTTGATATTGTAAGACTTACCATAACAAACATACCCTTACAAGGTGGGTAGATTATTGTCGCCCTGTATAGGTACTACACTTAAATTTTCTCTTTGCTTGTTTATTTAAAATCCTGTACCATTTGAATGTTTTTTTACAGTATAACATTTATTACTACAACTTAATCTAAAATCTAATCCTATAATAATCAAAGGTTAACATTTAAATAAATACTGTAAATGCTTGTGGAATTACATTTATATTCACTCATTCAATATTTAGAAGGTTTGTCACCAATAGGTGTCTTCATATTATGTTACTGTAAACAACTGTTCAGAATCGATGTAGACAGTTTGCTATTTAGGTATATGGTTTTTAACACGTATGGGCCTTTATATGATCTTGTAAGGTATTCCATGAACATCTATGAACATCTATATTCACAGATATTCCATTTAAATGGTTTTAAATGGTTTCTGACCCTTATGGGTTTTCAGATGATTTTTTAAGGTACTTTTCAGTACACTTCTATATTCACATAGATCACATTTAAATGGTTTCTCACCCGTATGGGTTTTCAGATGAATTTTTAAGGTACTCTTCTGTACACTTGTATATTCACAGATATTGCATTTAAATGGTTTCTCATCCCTATGGGTTTTCAGATGACTTTTTAAGTTACTCTTATGTACACTTGTATATTCACAGATATTGCATTTAAATGGTTTCTCATCCGTATGGGTTTTCAGATGACTTTTTAAGTTACCCTTCTGTACACTTGTATATTCACAGATATTGCATTTAAATGGTTTCTCATCCCTATGGGTTTTCAGATGACTTTTTAAATTACCCTTCTGTACACTTGTATATTCACAAATATTGCATTTAAATGGTTTCTCACCCGTATGGATTTTCAGATGACTTTTTAAGGTACTCTTCTGTACACTTGTATACTCACAGATATTGCATTTAAATGGTTTCTCACCCGTGTGGGTTCTCAGATGACTTTTTAAGTTACTCTTCTGTACACTTGTATACTCACAGATATTGCATTTAAATGGTTTCTCACCTGTATGGATTTTCAGATGATTTTGTAAGGTAAGCTTCAATGAACTTCTATATTCACAGATATTGCATTTAAATGGTTTCTCACCTGTATGGGTTTTCATATGATTTTGTAAGCTACTCTTCTGTACACTTGTATATTCACAGATATTGCATTTAAATGGTTTCTCACCCGTATGGGTTTTCAGATGATTTTGTAAGCTACTCTTCTGTACACTTGTATATTCACAGATATTGCATTTAAATGGTTTCTCACCCGTATGGGTTTTCAGATGATTTTGTAAGCTACTCTTCTGTACACTTGTATATTCACAGATATTGCATTTAAATGGTTTCTCACCCGTATGGGTTTTCAGATGACTTTTTAAGTTACTCTTCTGTACACTTGCATATTCACAGATATTGCATTTAAATGGTTTCTCACCCGTATGGGTTTTCAGATGATTTTGTAAGGCATGCTTCCATGAACTTCTATATTCACAGATATTGCATTTAAATGGTTTCGCACCCTGCTGTTTTAAACTACCATCTGAATGATTGCTCAAGTTGTCTTCCATTGGGCATGTTTTGCTGTATACTGGAGAATCGAAATGTTCGCCTTGAATATCTTGCTTGATTTCTGTTTTTCTGTCATCAATTTCGTTTTGTATGTCCAGCTCCTCGGTCAGCAAAGGCTCAGTCTTAATATAAATATCATCATCATCATCATTATTAATATTAAATTTCACATCAGAAGTTTCAGATTTTATTTGGGTATCCAAGAGTGTGCTGGGATTTTCTTGTTTTACTGAAATCATTAACACTTTAGCAAAGTATATATATATATTTCTCAACAATGATGGCTATTATTCACAACGATTAAGAGATACATCAGGGGATAAACTAAACTACCCAACGTGAAAGACTTTCCAGGGATTTCCCAAAGAGTACCCAAACTGCCCAGGGACTTCCCAAGTACTATACCCAGACGTCCCAGGGACTACCCGGACCTCCCCTACCCAGACGTTCTAGATCTAGGGACTTGCTGAGACTTCCCAATGACTACCCAGGGACCTCCTACAGACCACCCAAAGATTTCTCTGGAACTACCCAGACTTCCCAAGTACCACCCAGGTTTCCCAGGGACAACCCAAACTTTCCAGGGAATACCCAAACTTCCCAAGTACTACCTAGACTTCCCAGAGACTACCCGGAGGATGTACATCATTATAATATGTTTCTTTTATTACACGGTTAGTTTGAAACAAAAATTGATAACAAAAATAGTGTCTAAGCACTTCAATATACTTACCATTTGTTTGCAGCTCAGCTTTGGAACCGTTTTCGTTGTTCTTTGTCCCATTCTGAACGTCCAATGTCGGATCGTCTGCATTCATCACTAAGCCTAAGTTTACAACTTCAGTTTTTACTGCAACGTCATTTATGTAGAGCACACACTCCATTTTAAATCAAGGAACTTGTGCTGGGTTCTTGTTGTATTCAATTGTATTGATCTAATTATTTACATTTTAGCAAAGAAAGATTATCAAATGCAAACAAATATCAACTTTGTACACAACGTACACAAGCGGATAGCGACAGACATGCGACAGCAGTGTTGCCATAGATAATAGTAAGTGTTGCCAACTCGTCAGAGTTAAAATTCCCACAATAGTTTAATAAAATTCCCTTTTGAGGCTAAAAATTCCCATGAAACTGTAATTTTTCGGATGCAAAATTCCCACAACCACGCAATAAATCTCATTTTGATACTGAAAATGGACAAATTGTACGAGTCTTTAAATTGTATGAAAATACTAATTTAATATGATCTTGAGTAATTTCAAAATTACTGCAAGTTTATTTTTAGATTTTAGGGCGCTTCGAAAAACACAGATTGCATTTACACCCCTATTCTGTAAGCCCTAACGACTCGTTAGCGACTCGTTCCGCAGCGGTTACCGATGATGTGTTCAACGATTTTTCGCTCTAAAGTTATTCTGTAACTCCTGCCATCGATCACCAACGGTTGTATCCGTTGAAATATCTCGTTAAGTGAACGGCGTCTGCGCTGCTCACGTTCAGCTTTTACGATCCTCTTTTCCAAAAGTTATTTTAGTGTTTGTGTGTTTTTAAAATATTATTTTTATAAGAATTATATTTGTTTTCGGCATGAGCATGGCTCATAATAATTTACAAATAATTTTAGATGAATTAGAAAGAAGGCAAGTAACGTAAGAGCCCTTTACACGTCAGAGAATTACTCCAAAAATTATTGTGAAAATTGCTCTGAAAATTTTCAACAATAATTATTTGACGTGTAATACAGTATTTTACTCGCAAAATTAATAACGATAATAACTTTCGCAATAACTTTGCGAGTAAAATGCTGTGTTACACGTCATATAATTATTGTTGAAAATTTTCAGAGTAATTTTCACAATAATTTTCGGAGTAATTCTCTGACTTGTAAAAAGGCTCTAACAGGATTATAAGAAATATGTATATCTACCGAATGTCCACCCTTAAACGCCAACATAAAAAGTTAACCTTGTATTGAATGTTTTTGCTAATTCTTCCTCACTAATTTCAACTTCCAGGAAAGGTAATAATATCAATTGAAACGTAAAATTACTTTTACTGTATATTGAATGATATTAATAATGGAATTTCTATTTTTAAATACCAATTTTAAACTACTTTTTATTGACGCATAATAAATTATGTTCCTCTTTAAGAGTGGACACCAGGATCATATTATTTGGATCGCAGTTAATGTTTTTCATGATCTGTTATAACAATATTATTTTTGCATGCAAAGGAATGATTTACTCTAAGCTTTCTCGTCTTGTAAAACGCCACTTTCATGCCTTTTAATGTAATATACTAAATTAGAAGAAAATCCAGTAGACAGGTAATTGGAACTAAACACTTGTGTTAATCTTAGATCGTGTTAATGCCGTCGGTAGTAAATTGCAACTGGCAAATTCAAAAAATTTATTTGCCGGGTAAAATCTTGTAGTTAACGCATGCGCAAACATTTTTCTGTAGCCAAGTACATATTTGCTACGCAACGAGGTTGACCGTTTACAGAATAGCTTTCGTAGGCCGATCGTTGAAATGATCGGTAGGAGAGTCGCCAACGATCGCCGGTAGCTAACGAACCGCTCATGAACGGTTTTTTACAGAATAGGGGTGTTAGGCATTCTGCTGATAATTATATACAGCAGAAATGCAGATCTTATATTCGGGGAAGTACAAGCAAACTAATAGCTAATAATAAATAGCAAATTAAATTCATCAATCAGCTGAAATGGGAGTATGTACCTACCTATATAGAACTCAAATGGGGAAGTACAAGCAAAATAGAAAATAAATTTGTCAATTCAGCTGAAATGCCGGTAATGCGTAATTCACATGGACCCGATTTTTTTGAAGAATTTTTTCAATTGCCAAAAAAATCGCGTCTACATGAATTAAGCTTAAATATGGGAAAAATTCCCACGAATAATGACTTTTGATAAGAAAATTCCCTCGTTCCCTTTTAGCTTGAGTATTGAAATAGCCACCGGTTTACGCGCATGCGTGACGTATGTATATACACAAGTCCACTGGGTTTTTGTAAAATTTTGTAAAAATTAATTCTCAAACTGCAACTAACCTAAAGCTCGAGGGGCGCTTTGCAAAGTCTTTGCTTTAGGTTAGTTGCAGTTTTGAGAATTATTTTTACCCAGTGCACTTGTGTACATACATACCAAAGAGTATAAAGTGTACATACATGCTCGTAAACCGGTGGCTATTTCAATACTCGCGACCTAGTATTTTATAGCTGAAAGAGGCAGCGATTATTGAAATAACCATCAGCGACAGCATGGGACGCTAGGCAATCAATCAGGAACGAGGCTGCAACGTGACCTTTGCCAACTCCTAAGCCTAAAGGCGGTTTCACATGACAAGCGTTTCTTGGCGTTTCTGCGCAACTGCGTTCAAGCGCTCGCGCTCAATGTGAATTGACATTTCACATGGAACAGCGTTTTCGCGTTCAAACGTCTTTGCGTTTTACCTTAAAACTTTAACAAGTCAAGTCGATACCCTCTTTTGTAGTTCTTTCTATAAACTCAAAACAGTATAATGGAGAAAAAACGAATTTTAACAGTGATGATGTTAGAAAAAAAGGGTAAAATTGGATTAAATACCCCAACAAAATTATAGAAAAAGCAGTTGCTGCGATTGTATGTCCTACATAAATTAATGAAGAAAGAAAAAGAAACATGTAAAAGACGATTTTAGATAAGAGATATATTTACAGTATCCACATTCCTACAAAAAGTCTTAGGTATTTCGAGTTCACAAATTAAAACTGAACTTTACATTAGTTACCAGCGCTTTTTCTACTTTTGAACATAACCCCGCCATTCAAACGCTGTCGACAAAACATGAACATAAACCAACTTTTCGCGTATTGACCTTGAAACGCTGGATTTTCAAATGCTGTCCTCTTATTGGTTGAAATCTGAACGCAAAAGCGCGTCTACACGGAAACGCGTGTCATGTGAAACCTCCCCCCAATTTAAATATAAGGGGAGGCGTGTGCCCTTAAAACAGTCCATAAAAAGTTGCCCCTTAAAGATGATGATAGGCAACCCAACTTACAGACAGTCCAAGCAACTGCAGTTAGTGACAAGCGGATAGCCCTCACATTTGTGCTACAAACAGCTGAATACACAAGTCCACTGGGTTTTTGTAAAAATTAATTCTCAAATTGCAACTAACCTAAAGCAAAGACTTTTTGCAAAGACTAGTTGGGCGCCCCTCGAGCTTTAGGTTAGTTGCAGTTTGAGAATTATTTTTCACAAAAACCCAGTGGACTTGTGTATTCAGCTGTTTGTAGCACAAATGTGAGGGCTATCCGCTTGTCAGTTAGTGTGCCCCTAGAGATTAACAGCCGTATTCATAAACAAATTTAGTGGTTACTAACACGCAACTAGTTTAGCCAGGATCAAATCATAGGGTTTGATCCTAGCTAAACTAGTTGCGCGTTAGTAACAACTAAATTTGTTTATGAATACGGCTGTCAGTGTGCTATGACGGAGTAGTATACTGTATTACTGTATATACATTATAATACAGGGTGATCAAAAATGTTTGAAGGTCACGTGACCGCTAGTCGGTCCAATTACTATCAAAAATGCATTCCGTTTTGTCAAACAGTCTGTTGTTTATCAATACTTACATCTGTTCAGTGTCTTGCGCATTATTTTCCATCTGTCATTTCCATCTGTCATTTAAATTACAATGTCTACACCACTGAAATTACCAAGGTTATTTAAGTACCGACAGCAGCAGTAAGCGGACAACAAAAAATCAGTATGAAGCGGCACGTTCAATCATTTTTGATCACCCGTACTAATTATAATTATACAGTATAATTGATTGCCTAATCAGTAGCAACAAAGTGTGTGAATCATACTGTTTTATAGTCAGTTATTAGACTGTCCAATGTCATTTGGTTACATGATCTTCCTGGAGGGTAGCACAAATAAATTACGCCACAGTCGTATCTTGTGCCCTCGTATAGAGCATTGATTGGCCTGTTTTGTCTCAACAAGGGTCACCTGATAGGGCCAGCCGGTAGATTATTTGTACTGCCCCCCGCCCACAGGAAGGTCACAGAGCCAAGTGCCCAGTGTAATTTTTATGGATTCAAGGTCCAAATCTAATGTGTTTAGCTGACATCTCTTTGCGGTTACCACTTAAGACTTACACTTTAAATTTCATCGTTTTGAAAAATCTGGAGCATGTTCCAATATATTTGGAAATGAAACAAATTCAACCTGTTAAATGCAGATTAGGCACTATATGACTATACCTACCGAATTATTTCCTTTATTGAAGGGAAAGCCTGAAACTGTCCCAGGTCTACAATAAACGTAAAATAAGTTTAGCCCTATCCTAAGTGGTTTGTTTTATTAGTTTCCCATACCACCAGACTGGTATAGGGAAGTATTGATATTATGCAAATTTTCGAAATTGAGATTTTGGCGGAAATACGTGTTTTGGATTTCCAGGAACCCAAAAAGGTGGTTTAGAAAAAATGTCTGTCTGTGGGGTGGATTGGTGGTTGGCTGTGTATGTGGCGGCTCTAACGCAAAAACTAGTGAACCGATTTTGATGAGATTTGAAATGAAGGGGTATATCGAAAATTCATCGACAAAATAAGCTTTTCAAAAAAGTCCAAAACCAGAAGCGGAAGTTAGACATGATTTTTTGGTAGCATTTTCTTCAGAAGTGGAATTTTGAAAATCTGAGATGGGGATATGAAAGAAGACCATAATTCAAGGGAAACAGTTTTTTGCCGGACTCTCTAACTTCAAAATGGCAACCGCTATGAATTTTTCGAAATTTCGATTTTTTTTAGTTTCAGTTCTGCTGAATATGGGAACTTAATTCTCGAGTCTTTGTAACTTGTTGTTTTTCCAAAATCAGTCTCTTATTTACTGATTAATTATGGATCCAGCGTATACCTACAGCTCTGTAGATTCATGGCCGTCCATGTTATACTTGAAATATCTTAGGAAGGCAAATATTAATGAAAGTAGTAAGAGTGCTGTGTTGTAAGATTACCCAACAAACCAATAACAAAAGCTAGGAAACTTGTCAGAAAATGTATCAAAATCATATTTGTCAAAAGATTACAAAGCTATTGAATAAAAATATCAATTTTATAAGAATCTTGAAAGATAAATATATTCTTCCACACCAAATACAGAAACACAGCAGTTCTGCAAGGTGTAATTTTAAAAACAGAAATTTTCCAACAAACAGTTCTAATTTATCACAACATAATAAAATCGGACAGAATTTATGGAAGATTGAAATTAATAATGTATGTCGACGATTAAAAACTACGAAAGCTAGGGATGAAAAAGGAGAAAAAAAATCTACCAATATAACTGGAAATTATCAACTAAAATCAAGTTTGATGAATAATTTAAGCGTTTGGGGAATCACCGGAACTGCTGCTTATTTAGCTTCGTATGAATTGGGAAGTATTGCCTATGGTCTTGCAACAATACCTGTTGGTATTTTACATTTTGATACTATAAAGGTTCTTTGTACCACATTCAAGAGAGACATGGTGTAAATATAATAAATGTTAAAAAAACGAAATAAATTTAACTTTGGAATTGTAGATTCACGCAAAGATACATAAGGGCTCGGTTGCTTGCGATAATATTAGCAGCAAAGGATTTGAGTGTTGGAGAATGTTTTCAATCACTTGCTCAATCAAATTCTAATGAAGTTATGATGCATTTCGAAGAAACAAAGTGGACTTATAAACAAGTATTTAAAAAAAATTCATAGAAATTCTTAATTGCATGTCTTGAACATTTTAGATTAAGGAAGTTTTTTCTAAAAATTCATATTTTTAGGCGGAAATTTTGGCAAACAAGATAACAAATTATTTCATGTCATTATGTTACGAGAAAGGTGATGTGGTAGCAGTATTAGTAACAAATAGACCGGAATATGTAACTTTGATATTAGGACTTGCTAAAATTGGCGTTGTATCGGCTCTTATTAATACAAGTCTTAAAAGACAATCACTTTTAGATGCAATTAAAATTTCTGACTGTAGAGCATTGATTGTTTCTGAAGATATGACAAGAGGTATGGATATTCCAAATACAGGGTGCCCAAGATAAAGGAGCGCATACATGAAGTGAGTAGTTGGTAAGAGATAGCGATTCGGTTTATTATCTCTTACCGTTTACAAGATCCCCATACATGCGCTCCTTGTTTTGGACACCCTGTATAAACAAAACATTAATGATGTTTTTCCAGAACTTGAAATAATTAAAGATAAAATAGATCCCAAAATTCAAATATTTCAATTGGGGGGAAAACCTTCATTATTTAAAAATTATATTAATTTATCGGACACACTAATTGCGTCTTCAGATAAAACACCAGAAATTATACACAAAGTCAATCAAAGCGATCCTTTGGTTTATATTTATTCTTCAAGCATTTCTGGTTCACCTACAGCTGCTGTGTTATCACATTCGAAGTAAGTAATCTCATTTTTTATTTCGTATTCTCAATCTAACTCCATTTCAGATTTATAACGACTAGTATAGAAGTCACTTACCTATTAAGCTTAGGAATAGACGATGTTATATACAATCCTCTACCTTTGCATCATTCCACAGGATTAGTTGTCGGTGTAGGTCCATCTATGATTACCGGTATCCCAGTAGTTATATGTCAAAAATTTTCAGCTGCAAAGTATTGGACCCATTGTGCGAAGTACAAATGCACGGTAATTTATAATTTTTACACTACCTATCCCATTAAAAAAATACCTTTAGCAAATCAACAGGTTTCAGGAATAAATCCCCATCTTCAGCAGAACTGAAACTAAAACGCTTCTCATTTATATAATATTATTATTAGGGGTGGAGCTAAATTTATTTATGTTACGGTTACGAATTTGGAATAGTTTCAGTTCTATTGAAGATGGGAACTAAGTCTGCGAAACGCGTTTGCGCTTCCTAAACTTTTTGTGGTATGAGGGTTTAAATACTCATGCCATTACGTATTAACTTTTATAGGTTGGACAATATGTAGGTGATATTTGTAGATATTTATTATTACAACCACCAAGTCCTCACGATCAAACCCATGGTGTTAAAAAAATGATTGGTAGTGGATTAAATAGAGGAACATGGAAAGAATTTGTTAAAAGATTTAATGTTGAAATAACGGAACTCTATGGTCCTACTGGAGATCATTGTAGCATGAGTACGAAGTTTATTTTAGTTTTTTTTGTAACACAAGAGGGTTTGTTTTTTTATTTCAGTAAATATTGATGGGAAGACAGGTGCAATTGGTTTTATACCTTCATTTTTGCCACAGTTTTTACATCCAGCTCCTATAATAGAAGTGGATCCAAATACCTTACAACCTGTTCGAAATGAAAATGGTTTATGTAAAAGAAGCACATATGCAATGAAAAATAAATATGGTACGGTAGGAGGACGTTGATTAATTAAAAGATACAGTCATTTTTATTTTAGAAAAACCTGGAATGTTAATAGAAATGATTAGATCTACAATGGACGAGGAACATTTAAATATTTTAAATAAAAGCAATGATGGTACTAGTAATACACAAAAAATTATTGAAAATGTTTTTAAGGTAATTTAAAAATATATTTTGAATTTTATCTTAATGCTAATGGTAATATTATTAAAGAAAGGTGATAAGGCCTATTTAACAGGCGACATGTTGGTAATGGATAACTTAGGGTACATATATTTTATGAATAGAAATGACGACATATATCATTGGAAGGGAAAGCTTATAAACACACAAGAAGTGGAATCTGTAATTCGGTATCTTTCTGGTCAAAAACAATGTGTTGCATATGGTGTTCAGGTACTTACCCTTAATATTTTTGAACATGTTTTCAATTTTAATATTTACTGTTTTAGATACCTCAAATGGAAGGAAAAGCTGGGATGGTTTTAATATCTGACCCAGAAAATGAAGTTAATCTTAAAACATTATCACAAGAAATACAAAATCACCTTCCAAATTTTGCATGTCCCATATTTATAAGATTAAGAAACGATATGCCTTTGTTTCATATTTCAAAAAGAAGTTATGCAGAAGCAGGATTTAATCCAATGCTAATTAAAGACAGACTATACTATATTAATAGAATTACAGGATTTTATGAACTTCTTACTTTTGAACGTTATCAAGACATTATAAATAAAAAAATAATATTTTGATTATGTACTTAGTTTTAAAATATATTTTTACGTAAAGAATTAATTAATAATAATAATATTAAAAGGTACAATGAAAATAAATCAATATTCAGGGTGTATTACCATAAGAATTGCAATGGAAAAATTGTTATGTTCATTTATTTTCTCCCCTAATTATTTTAGGGCTAAATTGTTCTTAAGTTTTTTGTAAAGAAGGAAAAACTAAATCGGAATGTTCTATTAGTTTTGTATTTTAGTTTTATAGAAAGAAAAAATTTGAAATAATTACGAGTCTGAATTTGAAAATCGCGCGCTTTTTTAATTGCAGAACTGTCAGTTTGCTTATTTATAAACTATAAAGAAATGTATAATTTATACAAACACAGGAGAACATTATTTTAAAATCATTTATTACGTTTACAAAATGTGTTAGAAATCGTTTAATTAATCAATTTCCGTAGTAATTCTGGAGAATAAAACGCGCGAAATTCAAAACCAGGCGCTCAAATTTTGGAATATTTTTATTCCATAAACCTAAAATACAAATCCTGACGTCCCGATTAAGTATTTCTTTCTCTACAAAAAACTTCCGCACGGTTTACCTGTAAAATAATTAGGGGAGAAAAAAAATTAACATCTACATTGAAATCCCTACGGTACATAATCCAATTCTACACCCTGTATAAAAAATGAAGTCTGTGGAGGTTTGAACCTCATAACATAGCCAATACTTTACAAATCAATGTGAATCATTCAAAAATGTCAACATAACATTAAAAAATAATTTATTCAACTACCTACTTACACTTTAACTGAAAAGCTGTATTTCTAAACACATTATATAAAAATATTTTGCAGCTATAATAATATCCATACAGATTGTATTTTTAAGCTTGTGGTAAATGTAAACTTTATAAACATTGGTAAAACTAGTTTTATGTAAACAAACATTTTCGACTTTGTCAAATATTATTTTCTACATGTATTTACAAAATAATTAAATTAGAACATAGTACTAGGGATAGTAATAGAATTATAAAACAGTCACACAATGTCATTTTAAGTAAGTATAGATAAGTGAAATTAGTACCCATACAATAATTTATCTCTCAAGTTGTTAAAATCATCTCGATTAGTTTAGGACATTTGTTTTTAATTACATACCCAGTACTGTTTTTTATGTCTAGGACCGTATTGAATCAGTCACAGTAATACTACCAATTGGTACAGCCATTTTAATTACTAATTAATTTAATAAAACATAATAAAGTATTTAGTAGTACTATTAAATGTTTGTGCAATTAAGGCCAGTAAAAAAGCAGGGCCTGGAATTTTAAGATTTATTTCTTACCGAGTTAAATAATTAATTTTGAACGATATTACTGAATGCAATTAGCAATTTTTTTTAACCAGAGTTTATTAAAAACACACAGGGTGTTCAACCCAAACTTTTTTATTTTAAAAGATACAACTAGAAATAATAAAATTTTATTTTCTTGAATTGAATGTCTTAAACATTTTGTATAATAAAATAAATAATTAGAAATTAAAACAAAAATAAATATTAGGTACTTCACATAATATAATGAATGACTGATTTATGTAGGGCCTAATAAACTTTACTTCCTAGAAGCACAAAAATTCTAAAAACTCATCTAAATATTAATACAACGAGTTAACAGAAAAATCTACCAAAAGTTTTCTTTTTCAGATTCCCATAAGAAGTTTTTTATGATAATCCTCAAAACATGTTTTATTATGCAGTGGTATATTCCCACACGGTACACATTCCCAACGTGTTTCCTTACGCCCTGGACAGAACCGGCAATTTCTAGTAGGGTACTGTTTCTTTTCAGTTCTAGGTATTTGGGTTGGAAAATGCCTGCTTATAAGTGCAGGTGGGTTAGGATTATAAGTTGGATTAGTTAGTTGTAGTAAGGGTACGGCAACTCCTACGCTACCAGAAAGTGTCACATTCTTGGGTATTGTACGTTCTCCCCATATTGCTTGATAAATTTCTTTTTGGTCTAAACATTGGTCATCTGAAATTAATTGATTGTTTAAGTAGATGTCTTTATTATATTGGGTTAGTACAAACTATCCCTTTTGATCAAAACAAAAAATTAAAAAGTCAATAAGAGTTTCATGCAAGTTTTTGGTAATCAGATATGGGATCTATAGAAATATTACATGCACCTGCATACAGGTTACAACTTGAGCCGTATTGCTGCTATTTTGCCCCGTAAAGACAGTGTAATAAAAATATAATTTATAAATAGTTAACATACTATGAAGTACATTTTTAAATCAGTAATAATGCACAAACTTTTTGTAGTACTACTAACAATGAGGTGCCAGAAAGCGACATACCGAGACCTCGACCCATTACAATCAATCAACATCTTACTTATAATATAATACAAAAATAAATTTCTACTTATCTGGATTAACTTTAAGATAATCATAAAACAGTTAACAAAAATTGTAATGCTTTTTCAAATCATTTTACAGAATATTTTCATTAATTTACATAATATTATGTTTCTTTCTCATGTGTTTCTTCAATTCGTATATACGACAAAGAACCAATCCACAAATTTTACATTTTGTATTGCCAGTATGGCTAGGTAAATGTAATTTTAAACTATAACGATGGGAAAAGACTTTTTCACAGACAGGGCACTTATTTTGAGGCTTAGTTTCTGGTGTAAAATAGTCTGGATGAGCTGGAACAAATTTTTTATTTTAATGTTATTTTATGACGTATTAATGAGAACAAATACCCAATTAAACGGTATTCTTAATTATTTTACTAGCTTTAAATATACATACGATCATTTGGGAATATTTGTTTGTTTTTATATAGAAAATTAATTTAGAGCCAAAAAAATTTTTGTACAGAAAAAATACTGAATCGGGACGCTCTATTGGTTTTGTATTTTAGTTTAACAAAAAGAAAAAATTGTAAAAATTGACTGCCTGAATTTAAAATTCGCGCGCTTTTTTAAATTTTAGAACTGTCAGTTATGCTGGCGGGGGGCTTTTATATTTGTTTATAAACTGTAAGTGAATGTATAATTTACACAAAAATATCTTTTAATATCATTAAACATTTGCAAAATGTATTAAAAATCTTTTAATTCATCAATCTCCCAATTATTCCTTGAAAAAAAATGGCGCGATATTCAAATTCAGACGTTCAATTTTTGCAATTTTTTTTCTGCAGATTTAAAATACAAAACCAATAAGAACGTCCTGATTCAGTATTTCTTTCTTTACAGAAAACTTCAGAACAATAAAATTCAGCTCTAAAATAATTCGGGGAGACATAAAGATTTCTGTATTGCAAACTCTGTGGTGCGTAATCTAATTCTACACCCTGTATATTCCAGATACAGAAGCACAATCCTGATGCTTATTTATTTATTCTTACTCTGTACATTCTTTACGCAATTTAATTTAATACTGGGCCCAACCCAGAAGCTATTCATTGCTGAATGCTGAATTTATTATTCCACTTTTTAAATTTTAAAACACATAAGGCCTGTTCGTTTGTGCTGCACTGAACATGAACTTTCTACACCTACTCTAGAGTAGGTGCAGAAAGTGCATGGATGACGTCACTTCAGTTCAGTTAGTACCGTTTAGTGCAACACAAACGAACAGACCTATAGAAGTAAAAAACAGTCTCGTTTATGTTTTACCGTTTTACCTACACTGAAAATTACTGAAAGTTTGCTACAAACCAGATGAGGATTTACCTTATGAACTGTACAAAGTGGATGTGAAAATAGAGACAAAGTTGAACAGCACAATCGTGGAATTTGTGGCTGTAATAAAAAATCTTCTAAACCTTCCTCACCACTTTGGGATCAGAAAAGGGTTATATAGGGTGTCCCAGATAAGATGTACATGAAAGGAATCTCGGGTATGAAGTGGGTTGAAGTAGAGAAAAGTGTATCGATTTTCAAGTTATCTACAAGCACTTCCATCTTGAAAATACTGAAATTCGTGTTTTATGAAAATCTAAAATAAGTCTTTTATCATTAAAGTTATGCAATTGAAAGTCGGCTATCTTACATAGGCGGACACAAGGGATTCAATTCCGGGTATTATGATTTTCTAAACCAATTATTTTCAGAGTCAACTTTCAGAGACACCCTGTATAAATTACGGAATTCTCACGGATTAATTATGACAAATAATCAAGATTAATAATCAGATGCAATAACTCCGGAATAATTCTGTAGGGGGACCCATAGAAAAAATCTGAAGTGCAACTCCCTCGGATTAAACGCAGCCCTATAAGTATTTAAAAAAAATTCCTGTGACGCTATGGCCTTAACACTGTTATCTAAACTTCCCCAGATTGTATAATTTCATGGTTGACAAGGAGGTTGTAAGTTTGAAGGCATTCTTTTTAAATTTCAAATCGTGTGACTACTCCAAAAGGGTTGTAAATCTACTGTTAATGCTATTTTCATTGTTTATTAATCCAGATAAGTGTAAAACCATTTAGAAATAAAGATACATTTAATTAATCTTTCACTAAATTACTATGAACATTTCTCATATGTGTTTTAAGATTGTATTTTCTAGAAAAAACTACTTTACAAATAGGACATACTGTACTTCCTGTATGTACGTGACGGTGTTGAACAAGACTTAAAGGGTGCGTGAATGTTTTCAAGCAAAGAGGACACTTATTCTCCAAATGCCGATCGTCTGTGAATAAAATTAAAATGTTACTAACTAATCTTTAAAAGATGCATAAGTAATATATTTTAAGAATCAAATTTTAAATTAAAAAAAGTACACTATTTGGTCTGTCCTTGAAATTCCTAAAATTTTGTTTGAATTTTCATTATTTGTCCTGAAGCTGTGATAAATATACAGTGAAGTTCATTTATTATGCAATATAGGCATGTTGCAAGTTAATTGGTGTACCCACTTTAGCATGGGAATATAGGCAACCCATTATACACTGCTAAGCACTCTTGCCCCTACCTACTGATGAATTTAAATTTTCAATTGTCAGGAATGTTTTATTTTGAGGTTAAACTCAGTTAAACTTTCATGTGTTGCTGATTTCGGTTAGATCATAGATGGTTAGATAAAAAAAAAACTAGCTAACTGTATAATGGGTTGCCTATATTCCAATGCTAAAGTGGGTACACCAATTAACTTGCAACATGCCTATATTGCATAATAAATGGACTTCACTGTATAGAGCTGTTTAGTGACAGCTAAACCACCAATAGTCCATGGAATGGAAATAAATTTTCCAAAATTAATCAAGAACAATTGGCGATGAAAGAGCAAATTGGTCCTAATCCACAAATTAAAATTGTCGATAAAAGGTATATTAAGACTTTAAAAATATTTGGCACGGGCCGCTACTGGGGTGGTTGATTTTTTATTACCCACTCCATCATTGGAAAAGGAACCGCCTGTATGTAATTCGATTTTGAGAAAACTTATTAAATTCTGCAAAGGTACACCATTACACATCAGTCTTTTTTTCACACTTTGTAAAGTCCGTTTCCAAAGCCTGCTTTTGGCAACTATTTTTATTGTTTTACTAGCATTATTTATTGTTTAAAATAAGAAAATTATAGGAGCATTGTATGCAGAATTTAATCATCTTTCCGAAAATTCAACCTAATACAGGGTGAAGAAAACCAGAAAGAAAACCAATTTTTGAAATCGCTGATCTTTTGTTTTCACACTGGCAGCGTTCTATTGTAGACTGTTGGAAAGAGCGCAAAAAGTTGTTCAAGATACTTTCTTTAAATTTCTAACCAGGTTGAAGCTGGCGAAATTACTGAGAGTGTAATAATAAATCAAACACACTGTATATTTAATTAAGGAATTTAAGAAAATAGAGAAATAAACATTATTGGGCATGATATCAAAAATACATCCAGAAATTTAATACTGTATGTAAGTTTTAAGGGGGGAACGGTTTGTTATATCAAACACACTATTTTGTAAAAACTAATTATTGTATAAAACTTGCATAAGTAATTAAACAACACCACAATAAAAAATAACTTAAAGAATACATTCCACAGATTAATATAATGTTGTCTTAGTAATATTTTTTTTATAATAAAAACTTCGTCTATATCGTAACATTCATAATGTAATCCATGATTTTTTTAAATGCCTCCGAAGATGGTCGATTCTTGAATAAACACCCTTGGATACATGGCAAGTTGTTTCGCCAGTATGACTATAGTCTGTTTCAAGTTGGGTTTGCAATACACGCGGCGTTGTCATATTGTTTGCAAAATTGGTATTACTTGAAGATGCTCCTATTAATCATAAGCTAATCCTACTTGTGTGGATGACAAGTGCCTATTGCTGTTAAAATTAATATTTTACCTGACAAACAACCTTTTACCACTGAGAACTTTCGAGTCGCAACATTTAAGTGGCCGCTCATTTAAATAACATAGCCCTATGCTGTCTCTACTGCAAACCCAACTTGACACAGACTATAGGCATGTATAACTTTAAATTGCCTATAATATTGAATTGTTTTGAAGAAGTAAAACAAATTATAACTTGCTTTTAATGTGTCAATAACAACCCTCTTATTTGCAACAAGTGTAGATGTTAATTTATTGCTTAGCTATACAGGGTGGTGACTTGAGCAACGCAGCATAGGGATTTCAATGGTAAATTCTTAATGTTTAATTATTGGCTCCCCTAATTATTTTAGAGCAAAAGTGCGTTGAGGTTTTTTGTAGAGAAAACAATTCTGCATCTGTTCATACTATTATTTATAATTTCCATTTTCCGGAAGCGTAGAAATAAAAGAAATTAAAAATGGTCTTTTTAAACAAATCAGCGATGCCTTGGAATTATCTAAACAAACAACATTCGTATTTAGATCTGTCATTACGGTTTGAAGTTTATAACCGATTATTAAATTCTATTATTTTTAAAATGTATTCAACGAAAGAAAAAGTAGAAATGATAAAGTGCCTTGTTTAGCGTAAAATATCCGAATAGGCAAATTCCAAATAATACAAGGATTCACAGACTAATACATAAGTTTGAAGTTTGTTTTGTAAAATAAATATAATCTTGTTTCCTATCTACTCTGTTTTTTCTCTTTATCATTCAAGAGTGCCGTGATTTTTATATAGTTTTATAGTGTAGGTATAGACTGTGGTATAGACAAAAGACAAAAAATTACTAGTGTCAAAATTGAAATTGTCATTCTTGTAAGAACGTGATTCTTGAGGTTTTATTTTGAAAAATGCTAAAGCAAAAGGTTATTCCTTTAGAAAGAAAACGCAATATGTTTCAGTGTGTCAAAAATATGACGACATTTGATTACAAGTGACGTTTCCACCAATGACTTTAGTAACTTTTCTACACTGTTATAAAAATATCTAAAGTTGACTTCGCCTACTCTGAATGATAAAGAGAAAAAACAGAGTATATTACCTGCTCGTTTTATTGCTTCAAAAAGAAAAAAAACGTAATGAGACAGAAATGTCAGTGCGTTTGTTTCATTTTATAATTCCATGGCATCAGCGATTTTTTTTACAAAGACCATTTTTAATTTCTTCTATTTCTACGCTTCCGGAAAACGAAAAATTGTAAATAATAGTATGAAAAGATGCAGAATTTATTTCTCTACAAAAAACCTCAACACACTTTTGCTCTAAAATAATTAGGGGAGCCAATAATTGAACATTAAGAATTTTCCATTGAAATCCCTATGTTGCGTCGCTCAAGTCACCACCCGGTATATAGACATTGTTCTATGGATTGGTAGGTAAATCTATAAAATACACGTTTGTTCAAAAAAAAACAAGTTGTCTACGTATAACATAATAATACTGAACTGGTCGTCTGCATTGATCCGTTATGATAGATCACTGTAGGCGACGATTGAACTAATCGTTATTTCTCAACCACCTAAGATCAGATTTTCATTTTCAGATATAGGTAGTAACAAAGCCCTTAAAATTAATCCAGATAAATTATAAGTAATACAATTCTGATTAGGTATAATATTATCAAATACAGTACCTAATAATTAATTAAAATGCGAAATCATGTTTAGCTCTCATATGAAGCTTTAAATGATATTTCCTTGATAAAACAGCTCGACAAATCGGGCACTGTGTATTGCCCATGTGAACAGGTAGATGTTGTTTGAGACTCAGGGGATGATTAAATTTCTTTTCACATATTCTGCATTGTACTGCGGGATCGTTCGAACTCCGTTCTTTCGTTAATGAAGCTGGAAAGGTTGTAGAGATGAAACAGTAAATCTGAACTCGCCCTTACTAAGTAACACATTTTAGTCGTTGCGCTTTTACAATTTTGTAGGTATCAGTAATAAAAACATTAAAATTACAAACATTTTGGTATTCTTACAAATTAGTAAGGTAAGGGCCGGATATTGTTCATAATGTTTGAATTAAAATTTCTTGTAGAGAAGGTGTTTGATATAATTTTCCCCCCTCAAAGACATGCAGGCATAACATACTTCTCAAATGTTAGTTCATTTTGTATGTAACCATTTATAAAGTTCATTTTGAGACTTCGACAAGAAGGTCGTGGAATAATCATATTTTATTTTCCAGCACCATCTTCACTTATTTTACAATTAAATTCATTTTATAGAAAAAAAAACGTAATAAAATAGCAAGAGGATGAAGTTTGCGACACGAGAGAGAGCGAGTGTCGTAAATCATCCGAGTGAGTAATAGCCATTAGATAAGTAATAAAATAATACTACATTTTTCCACGACTATTAAATTGGATATTCCAATAATATTTACATTTTATAATTTTTAATGAAAATTATAAATAATTTGGAAATTTCAATATATGTGTTAGGTATAATAGTTCACTTTATTTATTAATAATAATTGTATATTAATAAATGTACTGTTACTGTTTAATAATCGGAAGAAAAAACATACAGGGTGTAGAATTGGTGCCGATTCTACACCCTGCATATTGCACAAGTTTCAGGAACCGGGTAAATTCCACCTCAATATTTCAGGGGGAAACTTAAGTAATTATTTTGATTCTTAATCATCTTTTCTCCACAGACTGCATTTATAATTAAATTTTGGAGACAATATTGGAACATAAAATATGATTAAGATATAAAAATGTGTTTATTGTCATAGGCAACATGATCTAGGGTTAAAAAAATACCACATTTCAGTTTATAACTTTTATTTAGTACATACGTTTTAGAAAAACAATTATATCTTAAATATTTAAATCTTTTCTAAATTTGATCGTTCTATAAACTGACCTTTTTAAAGTTCTGTATGTTAACAATCAATTTTATGAACTGTCTGTAAATGTACTTTTAGATTATATTTTCTTGCGAGTGTAACGTTACAATGGGGGCACGTTGTAGATCCTGTATGCACATGCAAGTGGCGGCTTAAACTAAAATGATGCGAAAATGTTTTCTGACAAATTGGGCACCTGTTCTCTGGGTTTAACTGCCGATTTAAACAGTCTCGATGAACTGAAAGGGTTACAATTTATAGAATCTGTGAAATATTCTACGAAATATAATCACAAAATATTAAAAAAAAATCATGTTTATAAATTAGTATACAGGGTGATTCTCTAAGAAGAAATTCTCAAAGTACTTTTTGTCTCGCATTAACCAGAAAACTTTCTTGTCTATATTAAATCGCCCAAGAGAATACCTTAAAAATATTTTCAACCATCAGTTCCTGCAACGCACGGCAAAATCGGGGGAACGGTAACATTAATTCGCATTTTTTTTTCAAAAGCCACTAAATATAGGCACATCGAAAGCCCATCTAATTTTTCATAAATCAATCCACTGAGAGTTTACAAAATTTCGATTGTGAGCTGCTGATCGCTTTGAATATTCTCCAATGAAAACTTCTTCTAAAATTGCATTTTTCAACGAGTCTTAGTCGAGTTTTAGTGGATTTTTCTTCAAATTTTTGAAAATTTCAATAGAAAAAGTAGATTCGTTTTATTATAATCGTGAAAAAGTAAGAAAATCAAAGAGAACGTAGAAATCCAGAGATGTCTAGCGTCACAAGAAAGGAAAAACGAAAAAGTGATAATAGTACTAACAGTACGCACAACGAATGAAACCTTCGGGTCTGAGTGCGCAGTGGTCTAAAAACTGGGGAGGGGGCGATTGCATGTTATGACTTATCAGTGGCGTACAAATATTCGTTGTTTATTCGATAGGATTCGTGTATTAAACGCTTCATACACGCTACGCCGCTGCTTCAATTTGCCGAATGGTAGCTTCGGATTACGCAAACCGAAATTTTCTTTCTGTGCGGGTACTGTACATTATGCAATAAATGCCTGAAGAGTTATAAGTCTTCACAGATTTGTTGCAATCTAGCCTTACCTTCTATTTAAAAAATTAATGCAAAAAAATAGTTTAATGTTCTTTATTGTGAATAATAATTATAATTAACAGCTATAATACAATTCGTTAGTTTCTGAAACTTTAAACTAGCTGCTTCGCTTTATAATTCAATCATTTTTCTTTAATTTAAGAAGATCTGTTGTTTTTAAATTTAGAAGGGAAGTCTCCTCCGATTTCAACTAACTTCGAGTAGATAACCGTCTATAGCAACGGCTAGTGTATTCCTGTGGATTAGGCAGTTTTAAATATTTTGCAATTACACAAGGCATTTTTCCAACTTTGTTTATACCGATAACCTGGCGTGTACATTTTCCTTTTTGAAAATTGATGAAAAATTTTTTTTCGGAATAATTTTGAGGACGAAGGGTCGCGTACTTTTTATACAATTCCAAATGTTCAGTTATAGTGAATTTGCGTAAACCTTTGATTTTTGTGTCGGGGACAGACACAATAAGAATTTTTCCCAAATCCTCAATATCGTCTGTTTTTAGTCTGTAAAGTTCGTCTCTTCTGAGACCACCAGCAACTCCGAATAATAAAATGACCTGAAATTTAAAAAAATTGAAAATCTTCTAATATTTGCGTTTTATTGACTGTCGCTATTGACTTACTTTGGTTAATAAATATTTCTCGTCAGGTGCCTCCGTCATAAATTTCAAGACCTGTTCTTTTTTCAAAGTAGGTGATTTTTTTGGAGTGTATCCTTCGTTTTTCCTTTTCAAATAAGCACGAACTTTCGGATATACACCAATGTTTATGTTATGCTTAATGCTAATAGTACTCTTTAGCATCGAATAGTTACTCCAGAGTGTTGGCGATTTAAAAGTCTTCCCCAATTCTGACAAGTAGTTTAATATTACATTTTCAGAAAACGAATGCATATTCTTCTCATTGCGCCATTTCATAAATTTTTCATATGTTTTTTCGTAAATTTCCACCGATCTTTCTGGTAATAAAGATGTACTTGCTGCAGCCGTGATTTCTGGTGGAGTACTACTTGGTAGTTCTGTATCAGAGTTCATAATTAATAAACTCTACAAATTAATGCGCAAAAAGGTGGAAAAGAAAAGTACATATCTAACCCAAATGAGTGTGTTAATTGTTATAGTCTCTGTACATACGCGTTCACCGGTCTAGGACGTTTTGCCGCGGGGACGGTTCGGCTCAGGGACGATTGAGCGCAGACATGCGATTCATTTTATAGAAAGTTTTGTGTTATCAATAAAATTGTGTGTTCTTGCTGTGTTTTTCTTAATAAGCCTGTGGCCTCTTCCTTCATTTTTACTCAATGGTATCATTTCATCTCTTGCTTTGATTGCAAAATATATAAAAACCGGCAATGGTGCATACAAATTATTTGTAAAGTAATTTGGTATACACATTATAATCAAATCATAGTCCCAAGAAAACAAAATATAGCGGGTACAAATAATAAAACATAAAGAAAACGATTTCGTTATTACAAAATGGGTATTTGTCAATGAAATATTTTTTTTTTCTATAGCAGATGTTAAAGTGTGCTTTGTTCGACTAAAAATAGTTGATCAAGTATTACTTTAACCGCAAGGATAGATAAAGTACTTTAATTTTCTGGAAACTCCATGGAAACCGAATGGAAACCTTTGCTACTGAGATTTTCGGGTTTAATATAATCTAATTTTAAATTGTTTTTTTTACAAATTTTTCTTATTTTTTTAACATCTGCTATAGACAAAAATAGAATTTTATACACGACGATAAAATTTAATCGTCTTGTATAAAAAATAACTATTTTTTAAAAAACATTCCCGTGTCCTTATACATTCTCGTGCCAAACCGTCCCTGCGCTAAAACAGCCGATCCCGATATTCGCTGAGGTTCTAGGGTTGTGCACGCCCAATTAGGAACGATCTTGTGTCCAGGAGGATGACATATCCAAATGCCTTACAATAGTTGCGTTCAATCAGTTCAATTGACTCAGCAACTCAGCACAGACGCGGATCACGTTTTAGCGGCAACCAATAGAATTGCTTTGAAAACGTCGGATTCTATTGGTCGACACTAAAACACGATACGCGTTTGTGCTGAATTGGTGTCAATTAAACGCAACTAATGTTTATAGCTTTGTAAGTTTGAAATATTATAATGTATTATGTATTTAACACGTTGACTGTCGCGCGAGACGAATATAACTAGCACACGGTGGAATGAGTTAAATACAGCTCCGCAGCAAGTTTGTACTTGGAACCGCCAAGTCGTGTAGTTTATTATACCGAGTGGCCGGTTTCAAAGGTGTACATAGGGATTTAACATTGTATTGAACGTTTCTGCTGATTCCTGCTCGCCAATTCAACTTACAGGAATGGTAATGGTATTAATTGAAAGGTAAAATGATTGCGCTTCAAATGGCGCTAATAATAAAATTAAATGTGCTATATTTATTTTAAAATAACGATTTAAAATTTTGCGATTTTTAAATATGACGTGCCATGATTTTCAAATTTTTGTTAAATTAGTTGTCATTTACAGAAATCCACTAATTTACGCCAACTAAATTATCAAATTTTTTGACAAATGCTTTAAAATTTGAAAATCATGGCACGTCATATTTAAAAATCGCAAAATTTTAAATCGTTATTTTAAAATAAATATAGCACATTTAATTTTATTATTATTGCCATTTGAAGCGCAATAATTTTACCTTTCAATTAATACCATTACCATTCCTATAAGTTGAATTGGCGAGCAGGAATCAGCAGAAACGTTCAATACAATGTTAAATTCCTATGTACACCTTTGAAACCGGCCACCCGGTATATGACTCGCAATTAAGTGTTTTTTACATCAAAATCGGAATGTGATCTTTATGTTTCTTGTTCTTTTATTTTTGATAAATACCTCCCGGACTGCTCACAGCAAGTGTATACTAAACTACCCAATTTGAAAGACTACCCAGGCTTCACAAGACAGCCCAGACTTGCCAGAGACTATCCAGACTTCCCAAGGAAACCGAAACTTCCGAAAAACAACCTAGACTTCCCAGAGACTACCTAAAGACAACCAAGACTTCCCCCGGGACTCTCCGGACTACATACTGTAAGTGTAGACTAAACTATACCCAATGAAAGACTTCCCAGGAACTACCGAGATTTCCTAAGACTTCCCAAAGACAACCGAGATTTCCCAAAGACAACCCAGACATCCTAAAGACAACCTAGAGTTTCCAAAGACATCCGACATTTCCCAAAGACTATCGACACTTCCCAAAGTCAACCCAGCTTCCCCCGGGACTTTCCGAAGTACCCACTACCCACAGGGAGGGTACTACACTATACTACCCAATCTGCGAAAGACCACTCTGAGTTCTCAGGAACTACCCATATTTCGCAAGATTTCCCAAGGACTATCCAGACTTCCCAAACACAATGACTTTCCGGACTCCCCACAAGAAGTGTACACTAAACTTCCCACAAGGCGGTAGATTATTATCACTCTGTATATAAAATAAATAGCACGAGCACGAAACGGTGTTGTTTGCTGTTTAATATTTTCTGAAGTCTATGATAATTTTTAGTCATATTAAAATTTGCGTTGAAAACTCCTCGTGTAATCAGAGCTGCGCCGAAATGGCCTCGCTCCAAAACGTCCTGGCGCCGAAACGTCCTAAGTCAGTTTAAATATACAGGGAAACACAGAATTGCATGGTGTTGCGGAAAGCTATTAAACCACGAGTAATAAGAATCATCAGTCACCTAGGTTTACTCTAATAGGAGATAATATACCCCTGTTTATACTAAACAAAGTAAATCTGGGCAATAATGCGTGAAGCTGTTAATGCATGAGAACTAAAGTTGTACAAACAGTTTTTTGAGAAATTTAATCACCCATCAACTATAAGTTTTATTTTAGGTATTTAGTACTTAATTTCCGTTAACATAAATGATGACCAGTAAATGTGTAAATTGTGTAATCGCGTTTTCCAACGAGTCATTGCGGGATTTTGTAAAAATTCGCATTTTTCTGCAATTTCAAATGAAAAGTATACCATCGGTTTTCGTAAAAAGGGGAGAAAATCAAAGAGAACCTAGGAAGAATTCAGAGATCCCCAGCATCACCACAAAGAAAAATGTGATAACAGTATAGTAGGTACGCGCAAAATATGAAAACTTTAGCTCTGGATGTACAGTGGTTCAAAATCTGTGGAGAGGGCATGTTATCCGTGGTGTACAAATTCTTGTTCATTATTTATTCATTACGGGTCGTGTACAAAACGCTTTTATCGCTGCTTCAATTTCCCGAGTGCCCTAACGGTAGCTCGGGTTGTCCAACCCAAAATTTTTGTTTGTGCGCGTACTGTACATTGTGCAATAAATGCGTGAAGAGTTTTTTAGACAAGTATAAAAATGTCTTCACACATTTGTTGCACACTGGACTGTTTCTACGACCTTCTATTTAAAAAATCAATTCAAAAAAATACTTTAATGTTCTTTATTATGAATAATAATTATAAGTAATAATACAATTCAGTTTCTGAAGGTTCACACCAGCTGCTTCACTTAATAATTTATCATTTTTTTAAATTTAAGAAGATCTGTTGTTTTTAAATTTAGAAGGGAAGTCTTCTCCGATTTCAACTAACTTCGAGTAGATGACCGTCTATAGCAATGGCTGGTGTATTCCTGTGCATTAGGCAGTTTTAAATATTTTGCAATTACAGAAGGCATTTTTCCAACTTTGTGTATACCGATAACCTGGCGGGTACATTCTCCGTTTTGAAAATTGATAAACAATTTTTTTTCGGAATAATTTTGAGGACGAAGGGCAACGTATTTTTTGTACAATTCCAAATGTTCAGTTACCATAAATTTGCGTAAACTTTTGGTTTTTGTGTCGGGGACAGACACGACAAGAATTTTTCCCATATCTTCAACATCATCTGTTTTTAGTCTGTAAAGTTCGTCTCTTTTGAGACCACCAGCAACTCCGAATAATAAAACGACCTGAAATTTAAAAAAATTGAAAATCTTCTAATATTTGCATTTTATTGACCGTCGCTATTGACTTACTTTGGTTAGTAAATATTTCTCATCAGGTGCTTCCGTCATAAATTTCAAGATCTGTTCTTTTTTCAAAATAGGTGATTTTTTAGGAGTGTATCCTTCCTTTTTCCTTTTCAAATAAGCACTAACTTTTGGATATATACCAATGTTTATGTTATGCTTAACATTGATAGTACTCTTTAGCATCGAATAGTTACTCCAGAGTGTTGACAATTTAAAAATCTTCCCCAATTCTGACAAGTAGGTTAATATTACATTTTCAGAAAACGAATGCATATTCTTCTCATTGCGCCATTTCATAAATTTTTCATATGTTTTTTCGTAAATTTCCACCGATCTTTCTCGTAATAAAGATGTACTTGCTGCAGCCGTGATTTCTAGTGGAGTACTTGGTAGTTCTGTATCAGAGTTCATAATTAATAAACTCGACAAATTACTAATGCGCAAAAAGGTGGAAAAGAAAAGTACATATCTAACCCAATTGAGAGTGTTAATTGTTATAGCGTCTATACATACGCGTTCACCGGTCTAGGACGTTTTGCCGCGGGGACGGTTCGGCGCAGGGACGATTGAGCGACATGCGATTCATTTTATAGAAAGTTTTGTGTTATTAATAAAATTGTGAGATCTTCGTGTGTTTTTCTTAATTTCTTAATAAGTCTGTGGCCTCTTCCTTCAGTTTTACTCAATGGTATCATTTCATCTTTTGCTTTGATTGCAAAAAATATAAAAACCGGCAATGGTATTAGGTATACAAATTATTTGCCAAGTAATTGGTCTACACATTTTAATCAAATCATAATCCCACGAAAACAAAATATACCGGGTACAAATAATAAATATAATAAATATAATAGTTATTTGTTTAACAAGGCAGAAAAATAGCAGATTTACTGCCTTGGCTGGTTTCACAGCTTCGGCTACAGTAAATCTGCATTTCTGCCGTGTTGAACATATAATTTTTTCTCCGATTGTTTACATTTAACATTAATTTAATGATTATTTTTAATATTTTTTGTACTATTAGTATCAGCAAGCATTTGTTGCTATGCAGTTCTTATTGGTTGCTATGAAAAAACATATTTCAGAAATGTCATTCTATTTGTTGTGAATAGAATAGTTTAATCTTGTTAATTCGTAAATATTAATTAATTTATAATATATTTACAATGGAAAATGAGGAAGAAATATTCACCCCATCCGAAATTAAAGAAATCGTGAAAAATTCAAATTTATTTGTTTTTTCGCAACCTTCTTAAAATAAATAGTATGTTTCATTCGGATTAAAAGTGACTTCTTTTGACTCGCAATATCGCATCCGTTCGGCTACGCTACGCTCCGTCTCACACATGCAAAATTTACTCGTCAAAAAAAGTGACACTTTTCATCCTAATAAAACAATCTACTATTTTCGCAGCAACCTGATTTTGAATGCTACTGTCAGCAAAAATGATCACTTTTGCCTAGGCAGTAAATGTGGAACTTTGGAGACAGTCAAATGTCAGTCAAAGCATGGTTTTAATGTCAATCGGAGAAAAACCCCTTTAACACATGCTTGCAGGCAAACATTCCCGTGTCCTAACATTCTCGTGCCAAACCGTCCCTGCGCTAAAACAGCCGATCCCGATATTCGCCGAGGTTCTAGGATTGTGCACGCGAAATTAGGAACGATCTTGTGTCCAGGAGGATGACATATCCAAATGCCTCACAATAGTTGCGTTCAATCAGTTCAATTGACTCAGCAACTCAGCACAGACGCGGATCACGTTTTAGCAACAACCAATAGAATTGCTTTGAAAACGTCGGATTCTATTGGTCGACACTAAAACACGATACGCGTTTGTGCTGAATTGGTGTCAATTAAACGCAATTAATGTTTATAGCTTTGTAAGTTTGAAATATTATAATGTATTTAACAGGTTGGCTGTCGCGCGAGACGAATATAACTAGCACACGGTGGAATGAGTTAAATACAGCTCCGCAGTTTGTATTTGGAACCGCCAAGTCGTGTAGTTTATTATATGACTCGCCTTTGAGTGTTGCATCTAAAAGTATGAAAATAGGACGACCCCAGGAACAATTAAGTGTTTTTTACATCAAAATCGGAATGTGATCTCTATGTTTCTTGTTCTTTTATTTTTGATAAATACCTCCAGGACTACTCACAGCAAGTGTATACTAAACTTACCCAATCTGAAAGACTTCCCAGGGACTACCGGGATTTCCTAAGACTTCCCAAAGACTATCCAGACTTCCCAAAGACAACCGAGATTTCCCAAAGATAACCCAGACTTCCTAAAGACAGCCTAGAGTTTCCAAAGACATCCGACATTTCCCAAAGTCAACCCAGCTTCCCCCGGGACTTTCTGAAGTACCCACTACCCACAGGGAGGGTACTACACTATACTACCCAATCTCAAAGACCACTCTGAGTTCTCAGGAACTACCCGTATTTCGCAAGATTTCCCAAGTACAGTGACTTTTCGGATTACCCACTAGAAGTGTACAATAAACTTCCCACAAGGCGGTAGATTATTGTCACTCTGTATATAAAATAAATAGCACGAGCACGAAACGGTGTTGTTTGCTGTTTAATATTTTCTGAAGTCTATGATAATTTTTAGTCATATTAAAATTTGCGTTGAAAAGTCCTCGTGTAATCAGAGCTGCGCCGAACCGGCCTCGCTCCAAAACGTCCTGGCGCCGAAACGTCCTAAGTCAGTTTAAATATACAGGGAAACACAGAATTGCATGGTGTTGCGGAAAGCTATTAAACCACGAGTAATAAGAATCATCAGTCACGTAAGTTTACTCTAGTAGGAGATAATATACCCCTGTTTATACTAAACAAAGTAAATCTGGGCAATAATGCGTGAAGCGGTTAATGCATGAGAACTAAAGTTGTACAAACAGTTTTTTGAGAAACTAAATCACCCATCAACTATAAGTTTTATTTTAGGTGTATACGTAATTTCCGTTAACATAAATGATGACCAGTAAATGTGTAAATTGTATAATCACGTTTTCCAACGAGTCATTGCGGGATTTTGTAGAAATTGGCATTTTTCTGCAATTTCAAATGAAAAGTACACCATCGGTTTTCGTGAAAAGGAGAGAAAATCAAAGAGAACGTAGGAAGAATTCAGAGATTCCAGCATCACCACAAAGGAAAATGTGATAACAGTATAGTAGGTACGCGCAAAATATGAAAACTTTAGCTCTGGATGGACGGTGGTTCAAAATCTGTGGAGAGGGCATGTTATCAGTGGTGTACTAATTCTTGTTCATTATTTATTCATTACGAGTCGTGTACAAAACGCTTTTACCGCTGCTTCAATTTCCCGAGTGCCCTAACGGTAGCTCGGGTTGTCCAACCCAAATTTTTTTTCTGTGCGCGTACTGTACATTGTGCAATAAATGCGTGAAGAGTTTTTTAGACAAGTATAAAAAAGTCTTCACACATTTGTTGCACACTGGACTGTTTCTACGACCTTCTATTTAAAAAATCAATGCAAAAAAATACTTTAATGTTCTTTATTGTAAATAATAATTATAATTATAAGTAATAATACAATTCGGCAGTTTCTGAAGGTTCACACCAGCTGCTTCATTTAATAATTTCCCATTTTTTTAAATTTAAGAAAGATCTGTTGTTTTTAAAATTAGTAAGGAAGTCTCTTTCAGTTTCGACTAACTTCGAGTAGATAACCGTCTATAGCAATGGCTCGTGTATTCCTGTGCATTAGGCAGTTTTAAATATTTTGCAATAACAGAAGGCATTTTTCCAACTTTGTGTATACCGATAACCTGGCGGGTACATTTTCCTTTTTGAAAATTGATAAACAATTTTTTTTCGGAATAATTTTGAGGACGAAGGGCAACGTATTTTTTGTACAATTCCAAATGTTCAGTTACCATAAATTTGCGTAAACTTTTGGTTTTTGTGTCGGGGACAGACACGACAAGAATTTTTCCCATATCTTCAACATCATCTGTTTTTAGTTTGTAAAGTTCGTCTCTTCTGAGACCACCAGCAACTCCGAATAATAAAATGACCTGTAATTTAAAAAATTTTAAAATCTTCTAATACTTATTTGCATTTTATTGACCGTCGCTATTAACTTACTTTGGTTAATAAATATTTCTCATCAGGTGCCTCCGTCATAAATTTCAAGATCTGTTCTTTTTTCAAAATAGGTGATTTTTTAGGAGTGTATCCTTCCTTTTTCCTTTTCAAATAAGCACTAACTTTTGGATATATACCAATGTTTATGTTATGCTTAACACTGACAGTACTCTTTAGTATCGAATAAATACGCAATAGTGTTGACGATTTCAAAGTCTTCCCCAGTTCTGACAAGTAGGTTAATATTACATTTTCAGAAAATGAAAGCATATTCTTCTCATTGCGCCATTTCATAAATTTTTCATAGGTTTTTTCGTAAGCTTCCACCGATTTTTCTGGTAATAAAGATGTACTTGCTGTAGCCGTGATTTCTGGTGGAGTACTTGGTTGTTCTGTATCAGAGTTCATAATTAATAAACTCGGCAAATTAATGCGCAAAAAGGTGGAACAGAAAAGTACATATCTAACCCAAATGAGTGTGTTAATTGTTATAGTATCTACACATATGCGTTCACCGGTCTAGGACGTTCTGCCGCGGGGACGGTTCGACGCAGGGACGATTGAGCGCAGACATGCGATTCATTTTATAGAAAGTTTTGTGTTATTAATAAAATTCTGTGTTGTTCGTGTGGTTTTCTTAATTTCTTAATAAGTCTGTGGCCTCTTCCTTCATTTTTACTCAATGGTATCATTTCATCTCTTGCTTTGATTGCAAAAAATATAAAAACCGGCAATGGTATTATACAAATTATTTGCAAAGTAATTGGTCTACATATTTTAATCAAATCATTATTACAAGAAAACAAAATATACCAGGTACGAATAATAAAACATAAAGAAAACGATATTGTTGGTATCCTTCAATGGAATATTTTTTTAATAGAAACCACTTAAATACATGCCTGCAGCCAAACATTCCCGTGTTCTAACTTCTAACATTCTCGTTCCAAACCGTCCCTGCGCCAAAACAGTCAATCCCGACATTCGCCGAGGTTCTAGGGTTGTGTACGCCCAATTACGAACGATCTTGTGTCCAGGAGGACCACATATCCAAACGCTTTACAACAGTTGCGTTCAATTGACTCAGCAACTCAGCACAGACGCGTAAGACGTTTTAGCGGCAACCAATAAAATTGCTTTGAAAACGTCGTGTTTTATTGGTTAGCACTAAAACATGATACGCGTTTGTGCTGAATTGCCGAGTCAATTAAACACAACTAATGTTTATAGCAAGTGTACACTAAACTACCCAGGCCTCACAGACAACCCAGACTTCCCAGAGACTATCCAGACTTCCCAAGGAAACTGAAACTTCCCAAAGACAACCCAGACTTCTCAGAGACTACCAAAAGACCACCAAGACGTCAGAAAGAAACCAGAGTCTTCCCAAAAACAACCCAGCTTCCCCCGGGACTTTCCGGACTCCCCACTATAAGTGTATACACTAAACTTCCCACAAGGCGGTAGATTTTTGTCACTCAAGTTTTTTTAGACGAGTATAAAAAAGTCTTCACACATTTGTTGCACACTGGACTATTTCTACGATCTTCTATTTAAAAAATGAATGCAAAAAAATAGTTTGATGTTATTTATTGTGAATAATAATTATAATTATAAGTAATAATACAATTCGTCAGTTTCTGAAGGTTCACTCCAGCTGCTTTACTTGATAATTTATCATTTTTTTTAAATTTAAGAAAGATCTGTTGTTTTTAAACTTAGTAAGGAGGTCTCTTTCAGTTTCGACTAACTTCGAGTAGATGACCGTCTATAGCAATGGCTCGTGTATTCCTGTGCATTAGGCAGTTTTAAATATTTTGCAATTACACAAGGCATTTTTCCAACTTTGTTTATACCGATAACTTGGCGGGTACATTTTCCTTTTTGAAAATTGATAAACAATTTTTTTTCGGAATAATTTTGAGGACGAAGGGCAACGTATTTTTTGTACAATTCCAAATGTTCAGTTACAATAAATTTGCGTAAACTTTTGGTTTTTGTGTCGGGGACAGATACGACAAGAATTTTTCCCATATCTTCAATATCATCTGTTTTTAGTCTGTAAAGTTCGTCTCTTCTGAGACCACCAGCAACTCCGAATAATAAAATGACCTGAAATTTAAAAAAATTGAAAATCTTCTAATATTTGCGTTTTATTGACCGTCGCTATTGACTTACTTTGGTTAATAAATATTTCTCATCAGGTGCCTCCGTCATAAATTTCAAGATCTGTTCTTTTTTCAAAATAGGTGATTTTTTTGGAATGTATCCTTCGTTTTTCCTTTTCAAATAAGCACGAACTTTCGGATATACACCAATGTTTATGTTATGCTTAACACTGATAGTACTCTTTAGTATCGAATAGTTACGCCAGAGTGTTGACGATTTCAAAGTCTTCCCCAGTTCTGACAAGTAGATTAATATTACATTTTCAGAAAATGAAAGCATATTCTTCTCATTGCGCCATTTCATAAATTTTTCATATGTTTTTTCGTAAACTTCCACCGATTTTTCTGGTAATAAAGATGTACTTGCTGCAGCCGTGAACTCTGGTGGAGTACTTGGTAGTTCTGTATCAGAGTTCATAATTAATAAACTCGACAAACTAATGTGCGAAAACGTGGAAAAGAAAAGTAGGTACATTTCTAACTCAAATGAGTCTGTTAATTGTTAGTCTCTGTACATACGCGTTCACCGGTCTAGGACGTTTTGGCGCAGGGACGATTACGCACAGACATGCGATTCATTTTATAGAAAGTTTTGTGTTATTAATGAAATTGTGTATGTGTATGTTCTTCTTGATTTCTTAATAGATCTGCGGCGTCTTCCTTCCCTTTTACTCAATGGTGCCTTTTCATTTTTTCCTTTGATTGTAAAAAAACCCGGCAATGGTGTTATACAAATGATTTGCAAAGAAATTGATCTAGACATTTTAATCAAATCATAATTCCAAGAAAACAAAATAATAAATAAATCTGTTTAATATACGCTTGCGGACAAACGTCCCTGCGGCCAACCGACCCTGCGCTCCCAGGGCGGCGGCGCATGCGCAATTAAAACATTGACTACCGCCCAAGACGCGAGAATTCATTTAACCAAGAGCCACAGCATGGGACGCTAGGCAACCAATCAGGAACGAAATCGCAACGGACGTTCGCCAACTCGACCACTACAAAATACGAACGATTGTGCAATCGGACCCGAAGACTTCTTTCAACGTGTCAACTACACCCAGACTTCCCAAAGGCAACTCAACTTTCCAAAGACTACCCAGACTTCCCCACCGTGACCTTCCGGACTACCCACTGCAAGTGTATACTAAACTTCTCGTGATTTACTCCTTGTATTTATTCTTATGCCACTTTTATGCCAGAAATATGCTAAACTAGTGTAAAAATTAAATCATTTATTCAGAGAAATAACGTTACACAAATTTAATGGAAATGTTAATCTAAAATGGTCATATATCTAAAAAACTGTAACTTTCAATTTCTAAATATTTGGCCTGGCACTGTGTTTTAGAAAAAAACATTCTATACAAAAATGCAAATCACATTTCCGGCATTTATAATTGGACTGTTTGCATTTAGTTGTTGCATAGCGACGTCCATGTTCATTTTTCATTTTTTCATAACATGTAGTGCATCGGCGTCGACGCGATCCCATGTGTGTGAGTTTGCAGCCTTCTGTATTGAATGAAGTTGATCCAGCAGCTTCTTCATCTGCCTCTCCTAGTTGTAACAATGTTAGTGTTACTTCTTCTTTGAACTTAGTATCAAACAAAAACTAGCGCAACATGCATATTACATGTTCTGCGCTAACAAGAATGAACAAGTCGAGATCTGTACTTAGTGCGAGTTACATATGAGTCACATGGTCGGGGACCTACCAGCGCCGCGCGAGTTAAGATGTTGACCGCCACGCGGCATTAACTTGTGCCGCGCCATTTTTCCCTCTAGGTTGTGTGGCACATCTTATGAGCCGCGGTCGCATGGCATGGCCTTCGTACCTTGCAGCCTATATATTTAAATGAACATTTAAAATAAATGGCCTGGCGGACCAGAATGTGTAACTTCCCGTAGTTTTTTATCTTCCGTCTCTCTCTCTGCGTTAACCGATTGAGTGCCGGTCTTTAATATTTTATATTCGATGTAATTTAGGGTTTAATACTGTTTTACTGGCAGAATTATTAATTTAAAGGTTGTGTTGGTTCAATAATACGCGAAAATTTAATAAAACTAAATTTGATAAGAATTATTAGAAATTAACTTCTAAGTATGACTTCAAATGTTTCATTCTAAGAAGCTCTACATGAAAATAGATTGCTAAATAATCAATAATATAATGATAATAATAATAATGAATTTTTATGAATAGTTTTATTAGAAAATAACGCATATAGCTAATATATTTGAAAACAAACTGCTATAATAAATGAGAGTAATATGTTTAAAAATATGCAATCTTTTAATTTGTTGTTTTGGCAAGATGGTCCTCGAAAAAACACGGAATGCAATAGTGCTTATTGCAGGCTGTACATTTCCAAGGAGATCTAGGAGTTTTATTTCCAGCAACTATTCTGTCAAACTGTTCAGAGATGTTCCTGTAACACACTACACAGCGGTTTCTCTTTTTCGCATTTCCGAGTTCGTGCTTCTCGTCAGCACCCTGTTCTTGTGGGATTGGCTGCTTTGGAAATATTCTTTCTATAATAGAAATAATAAATATTAAATAAAATATCGATTTTAATGGGAAATATCAAGATTTATTTGCTTTATACGTATTTCAGAATATTTATCCCGTTTATTTTTCACATATTTATTGGCGGAATGATAGCCTTCCTCCAAATGGTACAATTGTTTCGTCGATGCATATTGTTTCTGACGGTATAATAAAATCTTGAAATCTTTCTCGTAGTTTACTTAGAAGGGGCGACATTTTGCGTAAACTGTCGGTCAGGGGGATATTTACATTTTCGTTGTTACTGAAATGCAGTACTCTCAGTATTAATTCAAATCGGTTTCTGGTCATCTGTAGTTTTATATTGTTATTATAAATCATGTTGTTACACCAATAACAATTTATAATCCTTGAAAATCTACATAATCCTATCCTCAGAAGAAGGCCTAAAAACTTCTCCATTTCTTCAGGGGTTCTATCTCGCCACCATTGCAAAAGAGAATTATTGTAAACTTAACTATCTTGGCTTTCAGTTGTTCTGCATATCTGTTTGTTTCTTTGCAAATGTCGGCTATAATTTCATCCGTCAGCAGCAGTTAAAAAAATTCATATGGCTCTTTATTATAATAATTATCAATTATACAGGGTTATTCAAATTCGAGGCTCACCATTGGGATCTCGGAAACCGTAAGAGATACGAAGATGGTTAAATTGGGGCAAAGTTGCGCTATATAGTGATGATCAATAATTAAAAAAGAAATTTAACCTATCTACCTTAGTTTTTTTATTATGGCCAAAAAACCGAAAAATGGCAATTTTGTTTTTTGGACGTAAGTTGGTTGTTATTAAAAATTTTTCAAATCTGTAAAAACTTTCTTGAAGCAACTTTTTAACTGCAATACCGTAGTGGTACCAAAATTTGTCTACCCCGTTTCGGTTTTGCGGAATCATCCTCAGGTTTGTTTTTTCTTATAGGCGGTATATTGAATTTTTACAGCATCGGATAGAGTTTTTGATGGTGCTTTCAATGATGTATGACATGATGACTTTCGACTGCCCAAAACTGCTGTTATTTGCAGAAATAGTAAATTTGAATAGATTGCCATGGAAAAACTTGCTCAAACTGGAGGCCGTTCTCACAAAGATTTGCTCTTTTTCTAATATTGTTTACAGCTCTATGAATATCTCTGCCTCGAATTGTAGCAAATGCATGTAAAATTTTTCTTCTTAATTCCTCCCTATTGTTAATCCTGTTCTCTTAGATTTTATTTCTGAGGTTTCCCCACAAAAAGAAATCTAAAGGGGACAAATCAAGTGATCGAGCAGGCCATTCCACAACTCCACGGTTGCCTATCCATTGATTATGGAAATGCTGATTGAGAAAATTTCGTACTGGAATAGTATAATGGGGATGTTCTCCGTCTTGTTGCATCCATAGCTGTCCTAGCCGTAATAAAGGGATGTCTTCAAATAGTCCATAAACTGAGTCCTCAAAAAATTAGGATACCGTTCTCACTATGCGTTACTATTTCTGTAATTAACAGCAATTTTCGGCAGTCAAAAGTCATCATGTTATACATCGTTGAAAGCATAACCAAAAACTCTATCCGACGCTGTAAAAATCCAATGTACCGCCCATAAGAAAAAACAAACCTGAGGATGATTCCGCAAAACCGAAACGGGGTAGACAAATTTTGATATCACTACGGTATTGCAGTTAAAAAGTTGCTTAAAGAAAGTTTTTACAGATTTGAAAAATTTTTAATAACAACCAACTTATGTCCAAAAAACGAAATTGCCATTTTTCGGTTTTTTGGCCATAATAAAAAAACTAAGGTAGATAGGTTAAATTTATTTTTTAATTATTGATCAGCACTATATAGCGCAACTTTGCCCCAATTTAACCATCTTCGTATCTCTTACGGTTTCCGAGATCCCAATGGTGAGCCTCGAATTTGAATAACCCTGTATACTGCTTTCCTGTTGGTTCGGTAAATGAAAATTGCTTCATAAAACTGCCCTTAGGTACAAACCAATTAATGGGATCATTGTTATCGTTAGATGCAGCATCACCGTCTTCATTTTCATGGTCAGTGCCTCGATTGTTTGTTGAATTGCAGGTGGTCCCGGTTCATCTTCACGAATTTCTTCGTCATGTATTCCTTCCTGGTTTTTTGAACAGCATTTAGCTCAGCTTGAGTAAGTACTTCAGTATTTTCTATAAACAGATTAGGAATTACTAAACAAGATCACATTCATACCTAAATTCAATTCAGTTTCAATAATTTATTCTTGTATTTCAGTTATATAATACTTACCGTTATTGGTGGAACTACTAGGTAAATTTTTGTTAGCTTTTCGTGTCCTGTTTTTTGGGGTTTCCGCATAGGAAATTCTTCTGACGATTCATAGCCACTGCCAGAATCTTTCGGTTTATACTCGTCAGCAGAATCTTCTCCAAACAAATCATTACCGTCATCGTCCGTTGCTCTTCTTCGTAACTCATAATCACTACACCCTTTTACAACCACGTAAGAAATGCACATTAGGAACTGATTTTGATAGCAAATGCACCAAAACGGACACGTTTAATCTTGCACATACGTGCTACTATTATGAAATAATGCGGGGACCTGGACACAACCCCCACTGTCCATAACGCCCACCATGTGGGACGTTATGGCCAGTGAGGGTTAAGGACACAGTTAAAATTACGAACAAACCCGACGGTGGGGGTTATGGACAGGGTGGGGGTTATGGACATGGTGGGCGTTATGGACAGTGGAGGTTGTGCTTGTGTCCTAGAGCCGTGCCGTGCGACGTCGCGTACGTACCGCACGGTCTGAAACTACAAAATAGCACGTTTTAGGCTCTGTGGCACATATTGATATTAGTATGCCGTGACATTTTTTTTTGAAAAAATGCTTTTTAATCAATTATGTATCACCTGTTACACTAAAATATCTTTATATCCTAATATATTGAAACACTATATAAAAATCAAGTAGTGGCCCGAGGGATAAATTTTTTTATTCAATGGCCGCCAACATGAGTAAACGAGCAAGAGAGAACTGAAGTGTTTAAGCAGCCAGCGACACGACCGGTAGCTGTGTTTTTTTTCTTTACCACTGCGCATCCACGAGCCAGAGGTCATCCATATTCTGTTGAACTGTACGTAGAATTTGGAGTCCCAATAACAAGAAAAATTCGCGTGACTTGGCAGGAAAACTTTGTTTTTCGAGATGGCAGTCAACGTGTTAAGTAACAAGAAATGTAAAGATGTCTTACATTCGAGGTAAAGGAATACGAGCCGAAGCGTTTCCAAAGATTGTGCATGTTCATAGCCGATACAAATTTAATAGCGTAGGATGGGCCTTCTTGGAAAGTAAATTGCTGGCGGTATTTTTTGCCATTTGTCTTAACCGTAGAATATATTCTACACATACCAACTTTTAATTCTTCATGTTATATATTTTATAAAATGTCTAGAACTTTGAAACTGCATTTTTTTAATTAAAACGGGCAGAGAAACTGTATATCGCGCTCGCGGCAAGCGGCATTTAACTATAGCGCTTTAAGGAGCACCCAGCGCCAATTACGAATCGATCTTAAAAAGTCGGTGGATAGGGTTAAAACGTTAAAAGTGTTTTTTTTGGGCCTTCATTGTCTACAATTAGATGCCCTGTCATAAGTAATTTATAAAATTATTGAGATTTAATGCACACTTCTATGTTAATACAATTTCTAATGGTAGGTTTTCATGCTGCCCGCCACCGAATTTGAAATCAGTGGGTAAGGAAAAGTTATAGCTGCGTTACAACAGCTGCGTTCATTGACTCCGCAAATCAGCCCAGTGTGTTTTACTGCCAGTCAATAGAATGCGACGTTTTCAAAAATCGAACCATTCTATTGCTTCACACTAAAAAAAGCCACGAGTTTGTACTGAATTGCTGAGACAATTGAACGCAACCAATAGCTGCGTTCAATTGACTCAGCAACTCAGCACAAACGCCCGGCGTGTTTTAGTACCAACCAATAGTGTGCGACGCACGTGCGACGTTTTCAAAAATCTAGTAATTCTATTGGTTGACTCTAAAAAGAGTCAATTGAACGCTGCGATTGTGTATTAAAAGTTTCAGTGAATATTCAATTAATTGTTAAATAATTTTTTTTAATATCTTATTGGAAATGAAAACTATTTTCCCATAGGGGCGATAAAAACTGTATCACACGTCAAGCCATAATCATGAAAATAACGTACAGAAACCTAAGCGTAAAAGTCAACTTCCTTGGACAGTTGTACAAAAAATAATTCAAAATAATTATAAGATTACATATATTTCTGTTTAATTCGAGATGGGACGTTTCGGCGCGAATGTTATTTTCACGATGGCGCTAACTGCCGTTAACCCTCGCCGGTACACGCGCCAAATTTTGTAACATCGGTCTCACAGACCGCAAGTTAAAAAATAATTTGTAGAAACTCTTTGAGGCATACTCACATGAAATATGTGTTATTTATGTCTACAGAATACGTTAAACAATGTATTTATAATATTATAATATAATAAGTCGGCGCTATTTAACAAAAATAAGGAAAAGCTTACACTTTGAAACATCATTTATTGCACAACAATTAATACTACAGTTGGCAAAATAACAAAATATAATTCTACATACTCTACATACTCTAAATAAGTTACACAAATAAAAAAATAAACAAAATTTAACCTCTAGTGTTTTGCTCAAAGTTCATTGGGCGTTCTCGATCTGACAGCAGTCCGAACACATAGCATGTATGTGCTCTAGACATAAGTACCGACTACAGCGAACACAGTAGTATTTTGTTTTTCTATTTTTTTTACTCCCACAATAGTAACAACGTCCTCTGTGCCCATCTTGTCGCTGTGCTGGCGCTGCTACGTTTTCCGCGGGCATCTGACGCATTTTGATTTTCAAACTTCTTGGAACATCTGACGGTGTAGTCGAGCTTGTTTTTCCTTGTAACTCATTACTATTATCTGATTGTAATAAACAAAATTATGAATTTATTATAAAACTATGATAAAAAAACAACCAATTTACCGTACTTTACTAAAACACAATTAACACAACACGCAGCGGTCTCCCGGACCGCAATTGTTAATAAACCGCTTATAATGTTTTCGATTATGTTTCCATCGACAGACCAATTGTTGTACATCCCTTATTAGTAACGTAGTAACAAAATAAATTATCAGTTTTTATTATTAAGTGTGAGGAAAGACCGTGCTTTAATGTTGGTTGCTAAGCAACAAAGACTTCATCGACTTTTTTTACTTATAGGGTCGTGGATAATAGTTAGCTAACAACAAACTGAAAAAACAATCGCAAAACGATCTTTTGTTTTGAATAGCAAACCATTCCAATGTTCGCATATTTCAATGCAATTGTAACAATTTTTGTAAATCCTGAGAAAAATAACAGAAACAGATAGGGAAACCTAAACATCTTTGTAATCAGAAAATAATTTCCTATTTAACGGTTTCCAATTTGACTGTGGGTTGCAGTAAAAAATAGAAACTTTATGTTGTATTTCAGTTACCGCTCTTGTATTTTTCTTCTTTCTGCAACGGTTACGAAAATATTTTGGATTGATAACCGAACCGTTTTAATTTTTACTTTCCCATACCACCACTGATATATGGGAAGTAGTGATATGATGAAAATTGAGATTTTCATGGAAATACGTGTTTTGGACATCCAGGAACCCAAAAAACCGATTTTGATAAAATTAGAAATGACGGGTATATCGAAAATTCATCGAAAAAGCTTTTCAAAAAAATCCGAAGCCAGAAGCGGAAGTTAGACATGTTTTTTGGTAGCATTTTTTACAGAGGCAGAATTTTAGAAATCTGAGTAGCGGATATGAAAGAAGACCATAATTCAAAGGTAAAAGTTTTTTACCGGTTTCTCTGAATTTTTTTCACATAGTAGAAGGTAGTCATCTAGCTAAAATGTGTGGTTGATGAAAATTTCGCGAAGTTCCGCTGCGTTTTGTACAGTTTGACGATGCATTATTACTAAATGCGTGTTTCTTTTCTGTACTTATCGAACCCGTATGGTCACCTTTCTAGGGACTGCCTCGCGAACTCTACTGTTGAATACCAAAAAAAATATGTTTATTTTCAGTATGGGAAAGCCCAGGAAGGTGCTATCGTTTACTTTTTTTCATATTATTTCAGGAAGTTGGCAACATTGATGAAAAACGAGCACGATGTTACATTTGGCTTATTATAATTTGCCTAACTTTGCAAAGCCAACATGAAGCCAACCGGCAAAGTTGCCGGTACAACGCGATAGATTGGTGTCACTCTGTATATAAAATAAATAGCAGGGGCACGAAACGGTGTAGTTTCCCATTCAATAATTTCTGAAGTCCATGAGAATTTTCAGTACCTAACTCCAAATAGTAATGGACAAATAAGTACTAGCGAATAAATATTAAAATTTACATTTGCGTCGAAATAGCGGCGCTGAAACGTCCTGGCGCCGAAACGTCCTAAACCGGTTTAAATATACAGGGACAAACAAAACGCCACTACTAATAAAAATCATCAGTCACCTAAGTTTACTCAGATGGGAGATAATATACCCCTATTGTACTAATCAAAGTAAATCTGGGCAATAATACGTGAAGCGGTTAATGCATCATAACTAAATTTGTACAAACAGTTGTTTGAGAAACCAAATTAGCTATTAGCTCTAAAAGTTTTATTAGGTAGTATTTACTTTAATTTCCATTAAGATATGACCAGTAAATGTGTAAAATATGGATAACATTTCTATATTAACAGGTTGAGTACTGGGTATATAACAATCTATTAAACAAGTTATTATGTGAAGATTTTTTATTAAATGCTGGAATAATTTAATTGTAATTATAATTAAGTCAAGTTCTTCTTTTGTCCATACATAAGATATTGAAAACTATCTTAAATTATTTTAAAACATTCAAATCAATAGGTACTCAACCCGCTAATTTAAGAAAATAAAATTGTAATGAGAGGTACTTAGTTTGGTAAAATAATAATGACTTACCGTGTAGTAGATCATGTACATCTGCAAATTTTTGGGATCCAGCTGTAAAAAAATAATAAACATAAAATCTAATTGTTATTCACAATTTTTCTTTCAAACAGAGTATTAATCCAAGTTATTTACGAATTCAATCGTTTTCTTAAACTACTCTTACGGAAAACATGAAATTAAAAAAATGGTGTTAGGGACTTAAAAGCATTCTAAAAACTAACAAATGAAAACAGGAACAATGTAAGAAAAATGAAGTCCATGTGGAGGAAAACCGAACCCATTCAAAGCTTTAAAAAATAAATAATGGTTCCCTAATTATAAATAACTTACCAGGTTGCAACATGTCCATTCCTTCTATCGATTCATTTTGGCCTAATTCTAAAGGATCTCTAATATCCAGCTGTTCCTCTTCCAAACTGAGAATGTCTGCTTCTTCTTGTTTTATTTCTATGTCCAGATTTAATTCATCATCCTTTTTCTTCTTTTGTGAAGTACCTTCTTCAACACTAGTGCTTTCACTTACTCGTTTCTTAACATCTTTTTCTTTTGCAGGTTCACAAACAGATTTTTTCACAACAGGGGGCCGTACATTAAGTCGTTCTGGTTTTTCGTCTAGTACTTCAGAATTGTCTACACCATCGTCGCTTCTTTCGCCTGTGGCATATCGACCTTCATCGTCAGTTAGACCACTAACTTGTAAAAGTTCTGCCGTTTTTAGAAAAGAATCAAAATTTTCTGTTGCTACACTCACTTCTCCGTTGTACATGAATCTTAAAATATCTACTAAATTTTGGAATTTTACATCTTTTAATATTACAATAGGGTGCTGACATGGATTATCACGAAATAATTCATGGAAATATGTACTACAAGCTGATAATAACATTTTATGGGCGCTTATTTTCTTGCCTTCACAACTTAAGGTAACATCAACAAATTCATTTCCTGCTAATAAGGAATCAAAGGCTTTTCGTATGTGATTTGTGTGATTGCTCCAATTTAATGCGTACTGATCATTTACACTCATCTTGATTCAGGAATCTTACAACTATTAGGAATAACAAACTAGCTATAAGGTTATGCTGGGTTATGCGATTACTTAATAAATTCCAAATTGATCTACAATCGCAGCCATTGGTAACGTAAACTCAACAATCAACTTTCAGATTCAGCCAACATGCAAAATCTACAGTTTCCAACAGTTTCGTAACCAGTAAGCTGTCAGGACCGTACTAAAGAAATTTCATTACAGTGACAGGTCAACACAGACTGACACAGACGACGCTAAAGCCTCATTCATGCAGGCGCGATTTTTCTTTTTGTTTTCATTGATTAAATTTGGCGGCAAATTCAAATTTAACCAATGAAATCAAATAGAAAAAATTTCAAGGAAAATGTGGCGCCTGTATGAATCCCCCTAAGCCAATAAGGTATTCGAATGACACTTGGTCTTGTTGGTGTTGTGACCTTTCTGGGGGTGGAGGAGGCAGCAGAAACAAACTATGTCTAACCGTATCACGCGACCCTTGTTGAGACAAAACAGAAATAAAACAGACAAATCAATGGCCTCCACGAAGGTTACGTAATACGACTGCGCATGCGCTCCCGGAAAGTCATGTAGTCAATTGAGGCCTTCGCATATCGCGTTCAGCGTGGACCAATAAAATTGCGGCGATATCAAAAATAGAGCAAGTCTATTGGTTCAGGTAAAAACGCGTTATTTGAAGTCATATCAAAGCCACATGTACACCATAAAATTGTAGCATCATTTACTTTGAATTGGCAAGGAGACTTAGCTGGTCTGGTCAACTTTATACTTTTGCTAGTTTACGTCTATATAAGGCTACATTTACTTTTTTGTTTACGAGAATGATATCGTCACTAAAATAATATACCGAAATCAAATAAAACAAATATAATATTTTTCTTGAACACCCTGTATAAAAATCTGTCTCATTTCACTTGAGATTAAAGTCCCGTCAGTTGCAATTTAAACACATTAATTGATTGCTTTGACGTTTATTCAGTATCTTATCTATGGTTTATTCTGTTTACTTTTAAAGGTTAACTAATCAAAAATGTTATTTTAGCTAAAAGGGCTTTATTAACATTAAATCCACTTTGTAATCTTTGAAATGGATTCTTACGAAGAGCTCCTCATACAATCAATTAAAGAAAATGATTTTAAGTGCTTACAATACTGCCTCTTAAAAGGTAAGTCAAGACCTTTAATCCTGAACATTTCTAAATAAAACTTCCTTTTAGGTGCAAATCCTAATAAAATTTGTTCCTGTGGTAGAACACCACTGGGTGTTGCAGCTCAAAATGGAAATTTTGGTATATTACGTACCTTAGCAGAAAATCAAAAAAATGCAGTTATGTACAAGAGTAATAATGATAATCTCTTGGAACGTAAAACCTTAAACTTGGACTTTACAGGAAATAAACCGAAAAATAGAAATATCGGATATTTTGTGGTTTGCAAAGATGTAGAAGAAAATGAATTTGGCGAGGGACCAACACCGGATGGAATGGAAGCTTTAGAATGGGACATGGAAGTAACGGACGATAATTCAGAAGAAGATTGTTCATCTACTCCCCCTGAAGCTAGAATATACAAGTGGTATGCGGATGTTTTAAATCGAACAGCTATAGTGTTAGAATCTCCTGACAATGATATTGCTCGCTTTGATAGATACGGGTTAAATGCTCTTCATTATGCTGTTATGCACGGACATTGTGATATTGTTGAATATTTAATAGACAATTTTAAAGAAATTAGTGTTAACCAAAGTGATGCTGATTTATTCAGCCCATTACAAATTTCTGTACACAACGGTGATGTACGAATGGTAAAATTATTATTAGAGAAAGGAGCCAATGTTCAATTTATGAATCGTCAAAGACACACTCCACTACATTTAGCAGCACAAAAAGGATACGTCGATATAATAAACATATTAATCGAAAGCGGAGCTAATTTGAATACGCATGACGTGGAAGATTGTTCACCTTTATCTCTTGCTATATTATTTGGTCATGAAGAAGCAGCAAAGCTTTTAATTAGAAAAGGGACACGTTTAAATCATGAAGAGGCCTGTGGATATACTGTTATTCATCGAGCTGTTTGGAATAATATGACTGGGATTACGAAAGCCCTACTCGAGGCAGGAGCAAAAATAATACAGTCACATTTTTTATTACATATTGCTATTAGAAATAACAATTTTGAAATAATAAAAATGTTACATAAATATGGAGCAATTTTAAATATTAGAGACGAACAGGGTCAAACACCTTTAATGCTGTCTTGTATTTATAGCAACTTACAAGTTGCTAAATATTTGCTCAAAAATGGTACGGTTTTGATTTTAAAATTCTGTAATTACTTTATTTTTGTAATTTTCCAGGTGCTCCATCAAATGCAAGAAATGAATTGACTGGTTTAACAGCATTGCACATCTGTGTTGATAGTATACGTGACCCAAAACTTTTTCAACAATTTTTAGAAGTCTTGCTTTCGTATGATGCAGATATTAATGCTAGTAGTTTTATGGGGAATATTTTATTTTATGCAATTATAGTAGGGAACTTAAAAGCAGCGTGTACTTTAGTCAAATATGGTGCAGATGTAAATTTAAGAGAAGAAAGAGGTTTTGTTGATAATCTCACTCTTGCTAAGAAAAATGGGAATACAGAGTTGGTGAAATTAATTGTATACGCTGGTTTTAATTTTAGTAATATGCTGTTTGATATTAAGTGTTTGAAAACTCAAAATGATGATCCATTGTATGATTTTATGGCATATGTGAGTTCAAAACCGTTAAGTTTAAGAGACCTCTGTAGAATTCGTGTAAGACACCTTGTGGGTAGAAATCTTATAAAAAAAATTTATCAACTTCCACTGCCAACTATGCTTATGCACTATTTGGCCTTAGAAGAATTATAACTAATTTTTAAAATTTTATTAATACCTAAAATAGGTACAAACTTCTTTTCTAGTATTGATTGCAAAAGTTAAATGTCGGAACTATTAAAATTAAAGGATCTCATTTTTTTCCAGTAAGTAGAACATGTAGTTGAAACTAGGAGATTATTGTACTACCTATGTTGTGATTTATTTTAAAATATGTCGGCATCTAGTCAATTCAAATTCAGAATTATTATACTTGTTATGAATAACAAATATATTTTAAGAATTTGTATTTCTAAATTCCCTATTACACAATAAAAGTTGAATGGGGTGAAAAATTTTATAATTATTGTAGCTTTAAAAATAATTTAAACCAAATATGTTTAATCAAGATTAATTCTTAGCAGTAAAGTATATGGACAGAATACCAGTAGGAAATCATACCAAAGAAAAGGTTCCCTTTTTTTTATTACGGACAAAGGAAGACCAAGAATAGAACTTACTTGGAGAAAGAGGAGATTAGCAGAGATGGAAGAAACATTTTCACCAAACATAGTAGACCCATGAAAGAAAAACCATAGTTGACTGTATCCACTCCAATACATACACGGTTTCATAAAAGTAAATCGATTATTCTGAAATTTTGCATGGGTGGATGATTTTACAGTGTGAACAGTTTTTCTTAATGAAGATTTGCCGTAATTAGTACAGAAAAGTTACTTTACCTGACTAAAAACATTTCTTAATCTACCAAGGCCTTCTTGATTTGAGAAAATCGAAAATATACGTTCCGAAATTTTGCATGGAGGGATGATTTTACATCCTGAATAACTATTCTCAATGAAGTTTTGCCGTAGTTAGTACAGAAAAGCTACTTTACCCGACTAAAGAAAATTTATCTACCACCAAGGCCTCCTTGATTTGAAAAAATCGAGCTACTTTACCTGACTAAAAAAATTTATCTACCACCAAGGCCTCCTGGATTTGAAAACTTCGAAAATAAACGTTCTGAAAGTTTGCATGGGGGGATGATTTTACATCCTGAACAACTTTTCTCAATGAAGTTTTGCCGTAGTTAGTACAGATAAGCTACTTTACCAGACTAAAAAAATTTATCTACCACCAAGGCCTCCTTGATTTGAAAAAATCGAAAATAAACGTTCTGAAATTTTGCATGGGGGGATGATTTTACTTCCTGAACAACTTTTCTCAATGAAGTTTTGCGTAGTTAGTACAGAAAAGCTACTTTACCTGACTAAAAAAATTTATCTACCACCAAGGCCTCCTTGATTTGAAAACTTCGAAAATAAACGTTCTGAAAGTTTGCATGGGGGGATGATTTTACATCCTGAACAACTTTTCTCAATGAAGTTTTGCCGTAGTTAGTACAGAAAAGCTACTTTACCCGACTAAAAAAAATTTATCTACCACAAAGGCCTCCTGGATTTGAAAAAATCGAAAATAAACGTTCTGAAATTTTGCATGGGGGATGATTTTACATCCTGAACAACTTTTCTCAATGAAGTTTTGCCGTAGATAGTACAGAAAAGCTACTTTACCTGAATAAAAAAAAATTATCTACCACCAAGGCCTCCTTGATTTGCAAAAATCGAAAATAAACTTTCTGAAATTTTGCATGGGGGGATGATTTTACATCCTGAACAACTTTTCTCAATGAAGTGTTGCGGTAGTTGATACAAAAAAGCTACTTTATCTGAATAAAAAATATTTTTATTCACTTTTAGACTGTAGTATGTATAGACCCAATTGATGAATGCTTTAAATCGAGATTAATCAACGGCTTATTGTACTTTACAAGAAAGGAACAAAAAAATAGATATTTGCAGGCAAATTAATTTTATAAACAATTTACAGTTCATAACGATATTCATTTTAAATTTTAACAAAACATATAGTACGTCATATTTTTATAAATTATATAAGCATTTATGGTATTTAAAATAGAACTACAAAAGCATCATCTAGCAGAAAATAATGTGAATCAATCTTCTTGATACGACACTTACAATATACGCTAACATTTTCATGAAGCTTCTTTTATTGTAATCTTAAAAAAAATATTGCAACAACCTAAACCCAGAAAGTTTTACAAAAATTTCAGAACTCTTACATTATAAAAAAAACTTATATATTATATAGGATAATAGTGGAATTCAATTGGAAGTTCTATTTTTATGTCGATCAATAATTTCTTCTTATGCAGTCGGATTTTTTTTTGGCGAAAACGAACTCCACGTGGAATGTTTAGGTACTTTTATGTAATTGTCACTTTTATTAGCTGCATTAAGCAAATTTCGTACATAAACCCTTAAAATAACCATCAGCTGGGTGGGATATTTTTAGCCATTTGACCATTTCCACCTTTAGGTTTTGGTCCAAACACTCCAAACCATGACATTTTCCATTCTAACGTATCATGCAGCAGTTTTTCTTCTTCAGGTGAAAATTTTAACAATGTAGAAACGGCTCGTATTAAATGTTGTGCTTCATATTCTCGACTAGTTAAAAATTTTATTAAAACATGTTTTAAATATTTAAAATTTATATCATCTTCATCTTTACGTATACTATGTTGTAGATTTTTAGTTGACGTTTGACTAGGGGTTAAAATTGCTGCACAGTTTGTATCTGATAGGTCACTATAGTACGCTGTACTTCCTGGAGTTCTTAATTCTTGTTGTAATGCCTTCTTCATGTCTGCTAATCTTAGTTGCAATGTTTTTATGTTCTAGAAAAAAAATATCATTTAATATCATTTTTATTAACAATAAAAAAAAGCAATAGCAGTGTTTTCCGAATGTGGTAGATTAAATATTGAGTAGGGAGCATTTGAAAGATGCGCCACACTCACGGCCACCTGGCGGCGATTTACCTCACTAAATTAACGCATGCGCATTGACAACAAAATATCGGCTAATGGCTCAGGTACAATGAAACCAACTTGACCAGATTTTTTTGTACATTCCTTATTAATGTATAGGTACCTTATTTTTTTCTATAAGCTGCTCCTCTAAATGTGTTATACTATTTTTTAGGTCTTGTTCTACGTTTTTATTTTCTTTTTCTTTATATTTTCTATTTTCATCCTCGAGCAAAGCAATTTTAGTTGTAAGTTCTGTAACTTCAATTTCCTGTCTTCGTGTTTCTTGTTTAGCCATTTCCATTTGTTGTGATATTTCTGCATTTCTTAACAATGCTGAATTTTTTTCCGATGTTACCCTAAAGATAAAACTGTATTATTGACATTTTCTAAAATATTAATTATCAAATATTTTGCTTTAAACATATTTGAGACATCAATATGTCATTCTCAAAAGCATATAATAAAATAAATATTTATGTAGTAACCACTTGATTTACTTTGTTTCCGTTCCAAAATTTTGAGTAAAAGTGAATATCAATTTGTTTTTCATTAAAGGTATATTTTTTGTAGGTTTATCAATTTCAAAAGTTTCCAAAATATTTAATTTGTTCGAAATTTAATTAATTACCTAAGGTAAATGGAATCAACGGGTACCTAAATAAATCGTTATTCAATATTAATATATTATATGCTTTTGAGAATGACATATTGATGTTGAAATAGTTATAAAGCAAATAAATCTAATTGTGTAAAATTGAAATTTTAATTAATAGACTGTATTATTTTTTAAACAACTAAGCCACATTCTTACCTGCTCAATGTTTTTTGAACATTCAATGAATTTGTTTTTTCTTCATTTAATTCCTTTTCAAGTTTTGTTATAAGTTGTCGAAGTGAACTATTTGCTTGATGTTCAGATTCTGCAGATAATCTTAGTTTGCCACATTCATCATCCGCTTTTTCCAATTGACATTCAGTGTTATCTAAATTTTTTCGAACTGCTTTTATTTCAGTACTTGCATCTTGCTGTAATCCAATGCAATATTATGTTAAAACAAAGAAATAAATTGTAAAGAGTACATTGGTGGTATCTAATGCAATAATTCAAACCAGCATAATAGTACGGTTTATGGCCAAGTGTAACCCCTCCCCCTCCCTTTTTACGAAAGCTACATAATAGCTATTTTCCAACAATAGTTTTTCTACTAGCGTGCGGAAATGGCACATGTTTTAGTGTTTTAGTGCGGAAAAGTGGATTTTCCGCACCGTGCGGAAAAGTTGATTTTCCGCACTAAAAAGTGTGCGGAAAATGCGTTTTTCCGCACGCTAGTAGAAAAAATACATTTTTCAGTTATATCATGCCACTGAATAAAATATAGTACAGAGTCATTTAAAATAAGCTTGGGCAAGTTGGATGGGATTTTAGAACCACAATCAACTTGACCAAAATTATTTTAGATCACTATATGAGATTTTTTAAATGTTACGAGAACAAACTTAAAATTACTTCGAGGTCTTACAGGAAAATAATAATGGAAGAAGGTATAAAGAACTTAAGCAACCAAAATAATGTTTATTAATCACAGAAAAAGAAAAAAGCAAAACAAAAAAAGCAGTATGTATAAATTTATATACACAAACATAAATTTAAAAAAAATCTTAATAATACTCTTTATTACAACAGAAAAAAATCTTTAAAAAAAACGGTAATAGAAATATTAATAAAACCTTAAAATGTATAAAAATAGTACATCGAGCCTAACTTGCTACATTAGATACTGGCATAACGTACAGAACAGCCTCCATCATATGTAATACAAATCAAAAAAATATTTTTTTTTTACATTTTGAAAACGCATAAAAAAATGCTTTGATTATACCAGTATAGTTTACTATATCCTGCTGTGCAAAGAAGTATGTAACACTTTTTTTCATGTAGTAGTATCAAAAGGGAACCCCATGTACTGCACTTACTGTACCTATACATTAACGAGACTTTATTTATTTTTAACATGTTGCCTGAAAAAAACTATATCCTAGTCCTAAAACGTTTCTAAGAAGTTACCAAGGCAAAATAAGGGCATTGAGATCGATGGCTCATCCTTAACTTATCAAAGTTGCAAAATCTAGATAAAACGGGCTTCTACGAGCTCAGAGTGGATAGGAGAGACCGAAAAATTAAGCAAAAGTTTAATGGAGACCCTGATCTCAGGACAAGTTCCAAGTGCAAAACTTTACTAGATACTTAATATAATCAACACAAGAAAAAAGAATTATGTAAATTTTTTTTACACAAACCCTTTAAAACTCACCCCATATGTACCCAAATTCTCCTGAGAAGAATAAGAATAATGCAATCCAGCAATAAATATATACAAGCCGAGACAAGAATAAAAATTCTTATATTTTATATTTAGCATAAAGATTAATGTAAACCCAAAAAAAAGCAGTACCCATTCTTTGCACAACCTTAACAAAGAATAAATAAAAAGTTTTCCTTAACTTTCTTCAATTTTCAATCACTTACAATTTGTTTTCTAAGGAATGTAACTTCTTCTTCAGAATCAGCACGAAGGGCTTTTAATTCTTTTGATAGCTCTTCAATTTCAGTTGTAAGTCTTCTTATTTTAGACTCCTTATTATTAAGTTCGAGACGATTACATTCTAATTCACATTCCATTTGTTTTGTTTTTTCAGATAATACTTCTTTTTCCTGTACGGCTCTTCTTCTTTCTGCACTTTCTTCAGCTGCCTGTCTGCTTAATCTACCAACCTAAAAAATAAATTAAAATATTGCCTAAAGTCTAGTACTTAGATTCTTTAGACCTGGTGTTTTTGAACACATTTCAGTTAATAAGGATGTATACTAAATTTTAATTGTTACTCTATTAAAAAGGTACTCAACTGTAGAATATGTTTTGCACTTTTTTTGAAGTTTTTTTTATACCAATAAATGCCTTGCAAAATTTGCCGCGTGAAAAACGTACCTAGTCGGAGAATAATGGCGTGTGACGTCACATACCATATGGCAAGCATAATAGGGTAGATAGGGTAAAATACTATAGGACCAAAGTTGTAGCAAATAAAATTTCCTACAAGAAATTGCTGGAAGGCATACGTCTAACTTTAATAATTTGGGCTTGAGAACCGGTGGAAGTTAGCATAAACCAGGGGCTCCGGTTTAAAATTGCAACGCAGCAAAAACGGCGGAAGATAGATGAAAATAACATAAGAACAAAGTTGTAGCAAATACAATTTCCTACAAGAAATTCCTGGAAGGCATACGTCTAACTTTAATAATTTGGGCTTGAGAACCGGTGGAAGTTAGCATAAACCAGGGGCTCCGGTTTAAAATTGCAACGCAGCAAAAACGGCGGAAGATAGATGAAAATAACATAAGAACAAAGTTGTAGCAAATACAATTTCCTACAAGAAATTCCTGGAAGGCATACGTCTAACTTTAATAATTTGGGCTTGAGAACCGGTGGAAGTTAGCATAAACCAGGGGCTCCAGTTAAAATTGCAACGCAGCAAAAACGGCGGAAGATAGATGAAAATAACATAAGAACAAAGTTGTAGCAAATACAATTTCCTATAAGAAATTCCTGGAAGGCATACGTCTAACTTTAATAATTTGGGCTTGAGAAGCGTTGGAAGTCAGCAGAAACCGGCGGCTCCGGTTTAAAATTGCAACGCAGCAAAAACGGCGGAAGATAGATGAAAATAATATAAGAACAACGTTGTAGCAAATAAAATTTCCTACAAAAACCTCCTGGAAGGCATATGTCTAACTTCAATAATTTGGGTTTGAGAACCGTTGGAAGTTAGCATAAACAAGCGGTTCCGGTTTAAAATTGCAACGCAACGAAAACGGCGCAAAATAGGTGAAAATAGCATAAGAACAAAGTTGTAGCAAATAAAATTTCCTACAAAAAACTCCTAGAAGGCATATGTCTAACTTTAATAATTTGAGCTTGAGAACCGTTGGAAGTTAGGATAAACAACTGGTAATTAAAATAATCAAATTTGTAGTTACCTGTGTTTCTAAAGCAGCAATCTTATCACTCCATGAAGTTTTAATGTCGGCAAGATGCAAATGAGCTTCTTCGAGTCTTTGTTCTAAAAGTTTCCTTTCTTGATTTTCCTGATCATCGCTTGGTGTATTTGAGGAATTTCTTTGTCGCAAAACAGCAACCAAATCAGCTAGATGTCTTCTTTCTTCTTCACTTTTTGCTAATTCTGTAGCTAATGCTGCTAAATCTCGTGAACTTGAATGTCTTAAGCTTTCTAAATCATCCTAAAAAAGACTTTTGTGTAGAACTTTTGTTTAAGTAAAATATTTGTTTAAATATTCAAGAGTCTTAAATTTATAAAAATGTAAATAATTTGCTTTGTCTATAATTTCATTGAAGTAAAGCAGAATAAAAGCTTGGTAAGCATTAGATTTTGTTATGTATGCATTTAAATTTAATTTTTTGAAGTGAATAGCTTACTACATGAGCAAAATAGTTATCTATTAGTAAGTTACGTTTTTATCTCTACCCTCCACTTCATGTAACAGAATCAATAGGTATATCGATGAAATTATTATTCATTGATGATTAATGTGGAGGAAAACATTAAGAACAAAATAACTACGACAACGACAAGCACATAAAAAAAAACTTAAGACTCTGAATTAATGTTTCAAGCCCAAAGCACATACCTGCGATGCACCACTGGAAGCTCACATACATAAAGTGCAAACACATGTGCAATTTTCTACACCGAGTGCGACCCCTTTATTAAAATAAAAAATGTTACTTAAGTAAATAAAATTCTATTACAATCACTGAACAAAAAAAACTTAATAGAAGTGTATACCTAATCAAGCAGTAAGGGAAAAAAGTCAGTATTCATATTTTGACGAATGTTGGGAGCATTACATGCTGCATCCTTTTTATTTGACCTCTTAATTAGCACGTAGCACATTATAACATTGCACTAAATCACTTTGATCATCTATTTCTTAAAATTATCTTTTGTAGTATTAATTAATAAATGTTCTTATATGATTAAAATAACTCATACTTTCTGCAATAATACATTTCTATGGAAAATAATGGTACACAATGTATACATAATACAGGCAAGCAATTCTGTATTTTAAGTACCCAAAATAAAACATTTAACAGGAGTATAATCCTATCATACAAGGTGGAACATATGGTACGACAATGTCTATCATTATTTGCCTCTAAAGGCCTAGTAGGCCTTTGTTGTTCCTTCATCTAATGGGATAATGAAAATTAATACAAGAAGTGTGCAACTAAATTTTAGTACCAGTTATTCGGCTGTGTAATTGAACGTTAAAGTTGACTAAATATTAAATTAAAGGTGAATGATCCTTTAGTAGATGTTTACAACAATTTGAAATGTAAATTGGTTAAATATTAACCACTATCTACCTGTTAGGGTCAAGGATATAAAAATATGTAAATAACAGACTGATAAGAACAGGAAGAAGATAAGAAAGTGGTTTAAAGCCTGCTGTAGAAGGTATTTATTTGTTACCATAAAAAAGTGTAATAAGCTAAAGTTGCATGCAATAGTTACCCCATAATTTTCCCAGAAATGAAATAAGTACATCCAGTGGTATTAACTGACAAATAAATAAATCAAGGGGTAAACCACGGTAAAAAAATGTGTACACTAAACTACCGTATATGACTTCCTTATATTTCCCAGACACTACCCCAACTTCCAAGAGACTACCCACACTTCTCAGGGACTACCCAGGCTTCCAAGGGACTTTCTCAGACTTCTTAGAGATTACTTAGACTTCCGAGGGTCTAACCCAGACTTCCTAGGTACTACCAAGGAATATCCTCAGACTTTGCAGAGACGAGCCAGACTTCCTAGGAACTTCCTCAGACTTCTCAGGGACTTCCTCAAATTTCCCAGAGACTTCCCTAGACTACCTAGACTTCCCAGACGTCCCGTGATTTTCTGAAATTTTCCACAAACTACCCACACTTCCCAAAAATTACCCAAGAACTTGCTTAGACTTGCCAGAAATTTCCAGGTACTACAGACACTTGTTCAAACTTTTCAGGGACTACCCAGACTATGTACACCAAACTTCGCATGTGGTTTACCCCCGTTTTCCTAACAACTAATAAATATTTTCCAGTAAAAAAAGTTAGATACAGCCAGATACAGCTGCCATAATTGTTAGGGCTTGCTGGTATTAGAAGAAAGGTAGTGTGACATGTGACCAGTACTATGCTTCAATTGTAATCTTAGAGAGTTACCCATACTATTCTAGACCGAGTAAACCTAGAGACCAAAAATTCCCTAATAATATTGTGGTAGATACAGCTATCAAACTCCAGACTCATTTAATTTATTATAGCCTGCAACTGTACCCATTAAAGTAGGTACAGTTTTTCTGTTACTATTACCTTCACATTCCTTGTATAATTACTTTCAAATGTATGTGTCCAATTACACCACACTTGAGACCCTCATTAATAGTTGTATTAACGATATAGAAAATAATAAGAATAAGAAACTACTTCATTCCAAAACTAAATATTTACATAATACATAACTAGAACAATGAAAATTCAAAAAAAAAAATTATTGAGGTACCTACCTGTACATCACTTAAACGTTCTTCTTGTCTACGTAATCGTGTAACTTCAGTGCGTATTTTTTCAAGCTGTTGTGCTGTTTCTTTTAAAGTTGCAGTTTTTTCCGCTAATTCTTGTTCTCTTAAAAGAACTAAATGTTTAACTTTAGTTAACTCTTGAGTTTGAAAATTTTCTATTTGCTCTTTATCTTCCCTATGCTCTACTAATTTTTTTTGTAGTGCTATAATTATATAATTATTAATTCATTATTTAAAAATATAAAATACTATAATACCTTCAGAATATTTTAATGATTCTTTAAGATTATTAATTTGTTTAAACGCAGCATCCTTTTCTTTTTCTAAACTTTGTATTTTATTATCCTTTTCTTGAATAAATTCTTGCAGTTCTTTAGTTTTTTCTTCGAATTTGTTTGTAAGATCCGTTTCAAGTTTTGATATTCGCTTTTTATAATCTTCTTCATGTTTAGCAGAATCCGGTATGGGTTCTTCTCTGTTTCCTTCGGAGGATAAGACAGAATTTACGCTAGAAGTTGATCCCTGATGCGAACGACCTCGGAGTGCATCAATTCGTTGGGCAGTAGATGATGTTATTTTAGCCGTTAATTTAGAAATATCACTACCAGTTTCTTCACGTATTTTGTTCTTTAGTGAAGCAAACATTATTACCCGAAATACTAAATAAGGTGAAAACAAATTGGTCAAAAAATGATATAATTGATTAGTTCATCTAACCCATATAAATACTGTTGGCGTTAAATTAGAGTTTAAATTAATGGGAAATATTTAATAATTTAATACTTAATTAGTTAACACGTCGTATTAATCACCACTTCACTTAAAAAACTACAAAAAGTAACATAATACTGTCAAAGTTGAGAAACGTCAAATGTGACAGTCAGGTTAGCCATCTTGACAATTGTACCATCTTGAACTAACCAATAAACCAAATTTGATTTTCACTATCCAGGACCGGCTTGATTTTTTTAATTTAAACTTTTGAAATGTTTCAAATTTTTTACTCAAAAAAAAATCAAATTCTTAATGCAAAAATATGTATTAAAGTTATAAATTTTTCATTCGATAAAAATTGCAATACTTTAAAAGTTTTACTCTTACACATATATAAAATAAAATAAGAAATTCACAGTCGAAATATAATACTTCAAATAAAATTGAAATTTAAGTTCAGGATGGCCTCCAAATTTTAATTTGATGGTCTTCACCTCCTGTTACTATAAATGCTTTATCTGGGGACATATCTACTACCCTTACGGCATCTGAAAATGTAAACACATTAAGCCTTTTATCAATAATAAAGAATTCACAAAACATTTCTTAACACAAGTGAAGACACAGAGAAAGAAGAAGCTAACCTCCTCGTATAGTAAACTACCCCTTGTGCCTTCACCTGTAAATGTGATAATTCTAATTTTTTTTACATACTTTCATGAGCTTTAATCTGATACAGCAGCTTAACTTCAACAATATCCCAAACATACAGAGTTCCATCTTCAGAACCCAATAATAATATAAATTCTTGCCATTTCAAACTGACCAATGCTGACGGTAAAGTTTTATTATATAAAGCCATTCCAGTACCGATATCAATGACTTGAAAAACTTTATCAGATCCACAAGAAACTAATTTTTGCCCTTCAGGACTAAAATTTATTGCTTTAACTGCAGATTGATGAAGATTAAATTTTTTATGAAGCGAATTATTTGATATATTCCACATATAAATTTCTCCATCTCCTGTACCAGTTGCTAAAGAATCATTTTCACTAAAATATTTTTTTTTTGTTACTTTTTGCATGAATATGTATGCAATAAAACTTACGGACTGAAGCAAAGACATGTTACATGGGAATTATGATCAAGTTGGGCTTGGACACATTCCATAGGTTTAATTGTATCATAACTTGTAACACTTTTCCATATCTTAGCAGTACAATCACTACTGCCAGAAGCTAAAAGGTTGCATTTTCTACCCCACGCCAAACATGTAACTGCATCTTCATGTGCCATTACCGTTTGAGTTACTTTTCCAAAATCCAAATCATATAAATATCTAAAAAAAAAATCAAAAATATTGTTAGAACATTATAGAAGTACATTTAAACTAAATTAATAATAAAAACAATACAGGAATAGCACATAGAGGTGGTATTTCTTTGTTTAGAGTTTGTTATTACCCTATGGTGGAATTATCTTAATATACAAAAAAATAATAACTTACATATTGTTATCAAAACTTCCAACAACAAGTACATTCATATTTGGTAATTGTATACAACTGCTTAAAGGCATATTTCCAATATTTGCACTTCTAATTTGTCGGTTGTGTTCTAAGGAAAACACTTTCAACTTTGAATCATATCCAACTGATATAACTTTTGCATCATTTGTAATTAAAAGTGAACTAACAATGTCTTTATGTGTACTAAATGTCATATCAACACGTAATGAAGTTAAATTTTTCCAGGGATCCGATACTTCTACAAAGTAAAAAGAAAATGGTACAATATTAAAATAATAATAAAAAACAAAATGAAAAATAGAAAAAAGGAAATATTGGAGGAGGAGCCATGGATAATAAATGGAAGAGGGAGATCCAAGGAAAAATGGATGAAGTGGATGATTGTAAGGTAAAGAGCTCAATAAAAAGAAGTGGGAAAAAAATGTATGTAGGTACCTACCTTTGACTAAGGTACTTATTCTGCATGATTGAGGACCTGCAGAGAATGAATGTTAAGAAGAAAAAAAGTGCAGAAAAAGAGATGGAGGAGAGAATTAGAAAAAAGGTCCTGGTATCCATATAACATAGAAACATACAAGAACAACTTCAGTTGGGTGTGTAAGGACTAATTGAGAAAAATATGGGAATAAATATGAAATTTCCAATGGACTTGTCTTGTAAGACGCCCCATTATAATATAAAATTACCTTCATTTACATTTTCTGGAATGATTTGAAAGGGTTCCATGGTTAGTTGCCCAATTCTTCTTGAAGGATGGGGTACTTTAAATATTTGCTTTGGAATTTGTCCAAATTCCATAATTTGAACTTCTAAAGCATGTTTTTTATTAAAGTCCCCTACAGCATCTAAATCAACACTCCCCTCGTAACATAAATAATAGAACACTAAAAAATTCTCCAATTTTTAAGTATTACCTACAAAAAATATATTTAGTCTTACAATTGTGTGCTTTTTGGGCTTCATCTCCACGTTGTTTGTACCCAAAAATTAAATCGATCCATAAATGTAAATTTTCAGAAACATATTTGGATTCTAAAGCATCACGAAGTGTTTTCACAAAATGTTTTGGGTTTTCAGCCCATGGTGGTAATTCAACATCTCCAACTCTAGTTCCATCATGACGAAAACCAAAATTAATTCCCATATCATTTAATAAAAATTCACCAGCTTGATCGATATTATAAAATTCCGGAATTAATTCTTTAAAATCTGACATATTACTCAAACAATTTTTATAAACATCTGCACAGGAATTAAACATACGATCTGGATGATCAAAACGACCATTCTGGAGACATAACACATAATGAGGATAAAGTCGTACTAAATAAAACAGTACAAATGCTGGAGTGGAATAATGTGATCCGTACATAAATTTTGGAGGTACCATATCTTCATAACGGTCTAATAATCGTTGTAAACGCACTTCATTTAAGGCCCCTACTGGTTTTGATAGGTCACGATATGAATTTGGATCATCAAGATTTAATTTATTACTAGTGTAATCTGAGATAACCCATGGAAAAACTGGATATTGGGTTAAATCGTTAATTGTACGATCTGCTAAACTAAAAAAAAGGTTTTTATAATACACTTAGATTGTGTTAATGTGGTGGTGGTTACCTGTTCAAATATAAAAGGTAGTCGTAATTAGAGACGTATCCATTCTGCCATTGTAAGGTCATTACATCTTGTTCAACTTCACATAATCTTAATTCTGATTGTAATAAAAGGTTTGCATATAAATTATCACGATCTTCTGTTGAACGAAATATTAAATATATGTATGGAACATCATTATTTTCATTCGAATAAATTTCCAAGCCCTAAAAATATAATAAAGTACCACGTGATCAAATAAAAAGGTCATTAAGAGTTGGTGATAATAAACAAACCGAGAAGAAATGCTTAAAGATTCATTCTGCATTAATAGAAAAATTACCAACACGAGTCTGAATTTGAATTTACAAATATTGGCTGAAATAAAGTACCTAATTTTATTTTCTTCAACCAACTCTTATCCAATATTTGGTATTTTCTACACTAGGCCCAGTCTTTCCATCTCCTATTAACTCTGAACGGAAGACACCCTTAGAGATTTGTCTGTTAGCGGTTACTACTTAGTTTTTAGCCTAATATCCAGTAGTCAGTTTAATAGGAAGTGCAAAGACTGGGCCTCACAGTACCTAACACTTACAATGTGTCGAAGTAAAAATCTTCTCTTAACTATTCGTTTAATGCTGCTTAGATTAATTTTTAAAACAGGATACTAAAAACAAAGAAATTATTTACCTATAAGTACAAACTTTTTGATAATGATTTACTTACTGTTTCTACATTATTATATGGTTGGAAGAACAACCTTACAGTTGATAATAAAATCCTTCCTGGATTCACTACAAGAGGAGTAATTTTATCAGCATAAGTTTCCATAACCACTTTCTCATATAAATCTAACCATAATGGATCAAAATTAACTCTAGCTTGTCTTGAATGAACTATAGTTGCAATCTAAAACATGAATCGTACATTTATAATTCCGTTATGGTTCATACGATATTATTGTTTTATAATTAATAACTAATATTAACAAACATGCACTGATAAGAATGAATCACATTAAAGTTAGTTTCTAAGAATTTCTTAATGGAAATAGTGATTAAACAGGAATATAATCAGAACATTACCATATCTACTTGTTCAGCTGCTGGTAATGTAGTAGCACGATGAAGTTGACAAATTCTTGATAAACAGTCATTAATATTGCCATAGTTTAATAGAAATAAAAACTTTGCATTTTCACAAAATCTGTATGGAGCAATAACATTCCCTTCTAACATTTCTGCATGTTGTCTACAGCTTACACTTAAAACATTTTTATTGTTATTCAAAAATTTGGCATCGCCCTTGAATTGTTCTAAAATTGTGCAGTCTTTTAAGGGTATTTTTATTATAGGTTTATTCAGATCCCTTGGATCAAACACCAACGATTTAGAACACATTCTTAATCTACCTTCTTGCCTTTTTAATTCATAATTTTTTGGTGTTGTATCAGAAGGTATCATACTTGCACTAAAATCTTCGAAGTAAATTTCGCCGGGTTCCAATAACAACAGAGAAAACCTGTTAATGAAAAGTATTAACAAAAGTAGATAACAAATCTTCAGTTTGCGAGATTATACCTTCCTCTATCCATTTTTGTTTAGCAATAGTAATCACAAACAACTAAATAAAAAGTAATAAATAAATAAAATGGCTACATCACTTTCACGTACAAAGAAAATTAACAATAAAATTGAAGGGAAAAACCATTCACGAGACCAAGTTTTAAAATCTGACAGTACATCGAAACATGATCGAAACTGTCAGCCTTGACAGCTGTTTATGACGTTTCAAGCCGAGCACTGCGCATGCGCAAATCTTGACATTTACAATTTTTGACGTTTGTGTATAACCAAAAATACAAATTTCAAAAGGACCCATCTATGAATAACGAAAGAAGCTCATAAAGTAAGTAGATTAATCAAAAATGTTTGGATCATTTAATAATGGACGTAATTTTTTTCTAGTTATTAGTAAAACGGTTAGTACTTCGCATTCGTAGTAACAACTGAAATCAAATGGAGAATGAAAGCAAAACCCTTTCAGTAAGCCTTGCTTTATTATAATTATTATCTCTTATAGTTAATTAATATTTACTTGGGCCCTAGAACCATTCTAGGGACAACAGAAATGAATCACAAATCTCAACTCGTAGTATCATCTTTGCAGGTAATTTCAAAACAAATTCGTAATTTAAACTAAAGCACCCAATTTTCAGAACATTCTGAGAGCATTAAATTGGAATTACTTAAATTATCTGAAGCAAATAATTTATTTTTAATACTTCTTTATGCCTTGCTTTTAAGTATTAGTTTTGCGATGGGCGTGCAAGTAAGAATAATTAATTATCGGTTCGTTATATTATCTAACGTATTGGATTTTAGTATTCAATGTCACCTAACATTAAAGAAGAAGTGCGATGCTATATTAAAGAATTAGAAAATGTGAAATGGAGTTTTGGTCAAAAAAAGAACATTAGCAGTCCGAAGTAAGTAGCTAACTTATTTTTTTTATTGTTCCTTTTTATAATAATATTTTCCAGTAAAGATATATTGCAACAAGGTTGTTCCTACTATAATATTAATTATTCCCTTCTCACAAACTTATCATATGAAGATGCAATAGAAGAATCGAAAGGGATGATAACTGCAAATCCGCTTCCTATAAAATGCGGCAAATATTTATATAAAACAAATATGCGGAAAGAATTCTCCGTTATTAAAGAGGTATGAAGAAGCATAAAAAATATATTTCGATTTATAATGAAAATTTATTTTAACATAGTTTAATTTAATTTGCGAACAAGAAAGTTACTACTTTTTTAATTTCTTCACACAAGTAGGAGCTGCACTAGGGGCGTTTCCCTTTGGAATAGGATCAGATATGTAATTCCTAATTATAATTCATTCATGAATAAAATTAATTATGTGTTAATATTTCTAGTCATGGTCGTCAACCTGTGTTTATTCTTGCTGCATTAATAACTATTATAGGTGGATGTATAATTCCTCTATCCCCTAGTTTACCCTTTTTTATAACCGGAAAAATGATACTTGGAGCAAGCAGTATAGCATTATTCCTCAGTTTATTAGTGCTATGTAAAATTATAACGTCAAGTATTTTTATTTTCTTATTCACTAATCAGTTACAGAATTTTGTCGTAACAAATATCGATCTTCTTTAATGCTATTATCATTCATTGCATGGTATCTAGGAAGTGCTGTACATGACATACTACTCTCTCGTAATATTAAAATATGGAGATTGTTGGAATTGGCCCGAGAATGTCCGTTTTTAATTCTTATACAGAGTATCATGTAAATTTATAATCTGTATATTCGTTTGTATTATTTACCAAATATCCCATAGGTTTATACCGGAGTCACCAAGATGGTTGATGTGTCAAAGACAATTAAATAAGGCATGGAATATTTTGCATCTTATGGGTAGTACAATTGAAACACCAGCGGTGTTACCACATCATCCTTTTGTCCTAAGCAACTGTTTCAAACAATCTAGAATATTTATAAAAGCTTATTTTCAATACAGAACCTACATTACGCTTATTTTAAATGGAATTGCGTGCTCAGCCTATTATGCTATTAGTAAGTTTATTGCTAAAAATGGGTAAGTTCAAGATTAAAAATTTAAAATTTACAGAAGCGGTAACTAGTTTCTCATCGAACCAGAATCAGACCGACTACATCTTAATAAAAACATTTATGGAGGTTCGTATGGTGTAAGTAAAATAATATTTAATACTCAAATATATAAATTTGTTCTAGATAGATTATTTTTCTATTGTTAATGTCTCGTGCAGCATATACTTGTAGTAAACGACGGATATGTTGTAATATTTTTCTGTTCCTCGCCGTATGCTTTATCATATCACTAGCAACAAATGGTAGGTATAATAATCGAAATACAAAAATAATTCCTGTTTTATAAATATATTTTAACAGGTTCTACAGTAAATGATATAACACTGTTGTTTGCAGAAATGTTATCTAAAACGGTCTTTATTGTCATCATCATTTATATATTAGAAATATTTCCTACATCACATAGAGCAACTGCACTTGGTCTAAATTTAAGCTTCACTCAAATTATAAGGATAATTTATTTATATTATCAATACGAGTTGGTTAGTAGGTACTTTTGTTGATTTAAAATAAATCTAATTATATTCTTTTACAGTCTTCTAAAATGAGCATTCCTGTTTTGAAAGGGTTTTTCTGTAGCTTTTGTATTATTTCTGCACTTTTAACAATGTTGGCTCCAAAAACATATCCTGATATTCCAGATACAAAAGAAGACCTAATTAAAGGCTTAACTATTGCCGAACAAATTGCTTTTAGTTACTGAATTAAAATTTTATTTTGTTTTTGTATTATTTAACGTTTAACAATAAAAGTTTAGAAATGTTTATTGTTTAATAAAATTTAAACCTAGGCATGGGCACGAGTATAAGGAATACCAAGATACCTGTTACTGTTTGTAACTGGGAACTTCCCCGAAAAGATATTGTAAGGACTAACGAACATTACTTCTAGACTCCATAAAAAAGATTAAAACACATTAAAAAAAGAAGGAAATGTAAGTGTTCACGATAAAAATAATAAATTTGAATTTACCGCCAAATTTAAACTCTTTTAAAGGGGGTAGTTACAGGCGCGATATTTTCGTTTCATTGGTTAAATTTGGCGGCAAATTCAAATTTAACTTATGCAAACGAAAAGACGTACCATATGTATGAAAGCTTACACTAGTTTTCTTCCCTTACCAATCTATACTGGTTGTAAACCTACCCAGTACCCACCCCTCTTTTTTAATATTAAATTCAAAACTGCAGTAAATTTACTCTTTTTATTTCAAATGATTCAAAAAGTAGAACTAATGTAAAAAGAAAGTGACAGTGTTAAGTAATTTAATTATGAATACATTATCAAATATAAATTTATTGTTTATTTAGTAATCATTTCTTCTGTTTTTTCTTTTCAACTTCTTCTTCCTTTTCTTTTTCAATCATATTAACGTATTCTTCAATAGTGCTACCGTCTAGCATAACTAGAGGTTCACCACGTCGCATAACTGCAATTTCCAAATTCTTTTGTCCTGATTGTACAACTTCCAAGAGAGCTTTAATTGCTAGTTTTACTGTTCCTTTTTCAGTTGCCACTTCTTCATCTGTATAGTACTTTTCCAAAAATTCACGTACTGTTTTAGCAGAACGTCCAGTTGCATTTGCTTTCCATTCATAATAAATCCCAGATGGTTCAGTTTGATACAAATGAGGTGATCCGTCAAAATCAAAACCACCGATTAAACATGACATACCGAAAGGACGTCTACCGTTACTCTGAGTATATTTTTGTTTTAAACTAGCAATGTAACGTGTTATATACTCTAATGTCACTGGGTCTTCTACGGTTAATCTGTGTGACTGGCATTCAATTTGAGCACGATTAATTAATATCCTTGCATCAGCAGTAAGGCCTGCGAATGCCATGACGACGTGATCATCCAGAAGGCAAATTTTACGCACCGTTCGTTCTTCTTGCAATTTTGCTACGGATTTTTTCTCGACACCTAAGACAACAGCATTTTTACCTCGTACACCAACCTGTAAACGAAGAATTTGTTAATGAAGGTCTCGAAAATAAAATTTTGTATTTTTACATACCGCTGTTGATCCTTTTCGAACAGCCTCTTGGGCATACTCTACTTGTAAGAGATGGCCATCTGGAGAAAATACAGTAATAGCACGATCGTAACGAGCAGACATTTTTATTATTGAATTGCAAATAAATTAGGCGATGAACTTTTAGTTTTAAAAGCTTAAAACACAACCTCACTATTTATTTTGCCGTGTAATATTCTTTGTCGGTAAGTTAGGAGTGCTACTATACTCTCCTTGGATGGGGCAAAAGTCTTTTGTTTCAATATAAAGACCATTTTACAGGTTCTTTGAAACTGTGTCAACTGATTTTTGTGTACCAAATATTCCAAGGGAAGAGCGTAGACTATACAGGGTGTAGAATTTAATTTCGAACCATAAGAATTGGAATGCAAAAATCTTGATGTTTCAAGATTTTTTCGTTGAAATTCCTATCGTGCGAAATTCGATTCTATACCCTGTAGAAATGTACTGTAAAATAAACTTTAGCAATGCGTTATAGTTGTGTTCCACAATTATCCTTGTTTTACTATTTTGGCACAGTTGAATAAATCCAAAGTTATCTTGTGCTGTGGTCGTAAAGTCGTAAACTGACGTAAACAGATGTAAAGTTGACGTGTATTTGTCTAAATCGAAACGTCGTTATCTTAAGCCGGTAGAATAAACTTTAGATTTTAAGTTAAAAAATGAAGAAGTAAATACGTGTCGGGTGCTATAATAATTAAATATTTATTTTAATATAATTGGTTTATAAATAAGAAATAATGGGTTTAATAACAAAGTGGATTTATTTATTTGCGGTCTTCAGTTTCTTGTTCCTGTCCAGTTCTTGGGCCCATTCTCATTCACATGATGACCATGATCATCATGATCACGACTCCCATGAAGCTCCATCTTTTAAATATTCAAGAGCGGCTAATGAAAAAGTGGTGCAGCATGAACATTCACATCACCATGAAGACCCCCATACACATGAAAAACCTCAAGTTCCTAATACCGACATATGGTTATATGCATTAGGATCAACTTTATTAATTAGTGCGGCACCGGTGGTAATTTTATTTGTAGTACCTCTTGATAATACGGAGCAAAAACAACCACTACTTAAAATTTTATTAGCTTTTGCTTCTGGAGGACTATTGGGCGATGCTTTCTTGCATTTGATCCCTCATGCAACCATGGCTTCAGGTTCTAATCATGAACATTCTCATGGTCACAGTCATGGAGGTGAAGAAGAACATGTGCACGATATGTCTGTTGGTTTGGGTGTGCTTTCAGGGATTTTAGCCTTCCTTGTGGTTGAGAAAGGTGTAAGATTTATTAAAGGTGGTCATAGTCATTCCCATGGGAAAAAAGATGACAAAAAAGTTAAGAATGCGAAAGAAGATAAATCAAGTAATCCTGATAAAGCAGGGGATAGTAAACCAAAACCGAAAGAAAATAAAGGTGCTAAACAAAGTCCTGCATCAAAAGACATTAAAGTAGCAGGATACTTAAATTTAGCTGCGGATTTTAGTCATAATTTTACCGATGGGTTAGCAATAGGAGCTTCATATTTAGCTGGTAATAATGTAGGTTTAATAACAACAATTACTATTTTATTGCATGAAGTACCCCATGAAATTGGGGATTTTGCTATATTGTTACAATCTGGGGTTTCTCGTAAAAATGCCATGTTATTACAATTAACTACTGCAGTTGGTGCTTTAGCAGGCACTGCTTTATCTTTATGTGCGCAAGACGGCTATGGTTTATTAGCTGCTAATTGGGTCTTACCTTTTACTGCAGGAGGTTTTATTTATATTGCTCTAGTATCTGTAATTCCTGAATTGTTAGAAGAAGAAAAACCGAATATAATACACACTATATTACAATTATCTGCGATGGTTGGGGGGATTTATATGATGGTTAGAATTGCGGAATTTGAGTAAAATTTTTTCTGTTTGGATGCATTACTTATTTCTGATTTTTATAAAAATGTATTTTTGATAACATCCAACGGTAAAAATGTAATTTATTGTAAGAATCTGAAATTGGTAAGAATAATACAAGTAAACCAACTTAACTGATTATTTTATTAAAACTTATTTTATACGTACAGAATTGAAACAATAAACACTTTATTTTGAAAAATTGTTTTTAATTTGTTCGAAACAATAATTTGCTTGCATCATGGACTCATTATTTTCATGCCGTTTACCTGAAAAGGAGAAAATTTCAATTATTCCCCAGCAAGCTCATTTTTAAAATTATTTACCCAAGTGCCAAGCTTCCTTACAATATTTTTCAGCTTCTTTTAAAATACCCTTTTCAAGGTAAATGAGGCCTAAATTTGCATGAACTACTCCAACATGTGATTTGTCTTCTAAATTTTTTCCTATAGAAACGGCTTCAATTAAACAATTTTGTGCACCTTCCAAGTTTCCGGCTCTCCAAGTTGTAATTCCAAGATCATTCATGAGTAACATGCTCTGTTCTGAATCTTTTCCCGTTACTTCTTTACATGCTTTGTAAGCTTCATTTAAATGTTTTAAAGATTTTTCCACTTCACCTCGATCAAGTAAAAATTGTGCGTACCAATCTTGTATAACACCATATAAAGCTCTAGCATCGGCATCATTATTATTCTTTGTATTAACTTGTTCTAAACACCAATTGTAACCTAGATCGGCTTTTTCTTCATCAGCTTTTAAGTGACATATCCGAGCAAGTTTTAAACTAATATGGATTACCTGAAAGTTAAATCTTCTTGAAGTTATTTTCTTTAGGTTTTTGAAAGCTTACTTTTAAATCATCTTGGCTTGTACCTCCACTTAGAAGTCTCTGTAAGACGCTTACAAATAATTTTTCTGCTTTATCAAGTTCTAAACGATTGAATGCAACATTCGCCATTAAATCATAACAATAAGTAATACCTTGTTCGTTTTGTTGTTGTTGAGCTAGACGTAAAGCCAAATGTAAAAGTTGTTCAGCTTTGTTGTACTCTTCTCGCTTTGTCGAAAGTACGGCACGTTTTAGTGTCATAATTAATTCGGATTCCTTGTCTTCGTCTTCATCAACAAAACCTAACCAGCTTAAGATATTTAAAGCAAGAAGGTATTTAACAGGTAATCCTTTATTTCGTAATGTTTTAACCAAAGATATGGGGGTTGTTAACCTAAAAGTATTTACAGGAAAATTCCATAACTTTATAGCTTGTGTTGGTAAAGGTTGCTTTGTAATTTTATAATTTGCAATTAATTTAAAAAATCTATTTAATTTAAACATAATTTTAAATAATAACACAGCCTTTTATAACACAAAATTTTATTCATTAAAGTGCACTTTTTGACTTAAAACGTTTAGTTCACAGAATAGTTCATAGGTGTCGCCACTATTATAATTTTTGCCGCCAATATTTTCAAAATTTTGGTTTTACGAACTACAACTACTTGTGCTCGTTGTGCTGTCGCATTCGCAATATTCTTGCGAATAGGAAGAATAGTCATCCTCATCAAAGCTAAGATTTGTTGGTGAATGGTGCTTGGTAAGTACTACTGCGCTTCCACAGGGAGGTGGTGGACAGTTTATTTGGGGCCTTGCTTGGCAATATACTAATGCTAAGCTTCGTTTTGCGACATCCTCTACGAAGGCACCTCCTCCGCATCTTCTAAAATATATGATTTGTATTGTTTTAATGATGAAATAAAAAAATTGTTTTATAATACTTTAATATTCTAAAGTCGACAACTCGAGTTGCATGAAGAATACATAAAAAAAAGAATATACTCAATAGATGGCTAGCTGTCCATAAAGTTCCGTGCCATTTTAGAAAATCGAACATTTTCAATGTTTGTGAGTTGCAAATTCCTGCTGCCTTTATTAATTTAACAAAACAGTCCGACATTTTGGGTAAAAATGTTAAAAATGCCATTTCAAGTGGGAACCAAAAATTATTCATAATAATTTCCATTATCATCATATTAACTATAAACTGAAAAATTAATTCTCTTTTAAGGTTTTGTTTGCTCTTGGAATTTCTTTCTCCTATTCGTATTATTTTTGTTAAATTTCAACCATAAAATATAATAATTTTTTACCTCTATAAAAAATTCTGCTGAGCCAATTAATTTCCTAAAAGCAATTGGTTTGAGTTTTACGTCCCATAATAGAAAAAATACTGCAAGGAGAAAGATAAAGTATGAGGAAAACGGGAAACAACTGAAACCTCTTGGTGCTGTGAATAAATATATTCCTGCAGAATTTAATAGTAATGCCAAAAATATAGGTTTAAACTTGCCCATTTTGATTAACACGTCTATTTGGTTGGAATTTTGAATTTAAAGTGATTTTATTTGACAGCAAACATTTGTTTTAAATTATACAGGGCGTTCACAAAATACCTGACTGGCAGGTTAAATAGAGGACTTCTCTTTATGTTGAAAAGAGTGAGGTATGTTCTACCCTAGTGCTATCCTTTTCTATCAGCGCTGCCAACGTGAGGGAATCATTTTTAGTAACTAACTAGAAATATTTGGTGATTTTGTGAGCAAATTGGCATTCTGCATATTTATACTTGTTTTGCAAACATAGGTAACCACGGTAACCATTCCATTTTCAAAAGTTCCGATCTATACAGGGATAAGAACAGCTCAGCTCCTTTGGGAGGCAATCGTAGGTAAACATTATTTTTGGATAATGTGTTTAGATAGCCTTGAAAAAGACTTTTTTTTTAAGAAAATGGAAATAATAATAATAATAACAATGAATATAACAGTGACAATACAGGGTGTTTCGTGAGGAGCCCTCCATATTCAAATAATGTATTTAGGGGACCCCAACAAACAAAAAAAGTCTAGTAAACAGATGGTCAAATGTCAAACGTTTGAGATATTGTTCAAAATTGTTTTTACTTCATTGGTCACCAAGATCACCGGACCTAACCCCCCTTGATTATTGCCTTTGGGGATGACTGAAATCGTTAGTTTATAAAACAAAAGCAAACACGAGAGAGGCACTAGTCAATCGAATCATCTAAGAAAATCACCGTGTACTTAAACGAAGTACCTACACGTGCAATTCACAATCGAGCTAACTTATGTGTCCAGATGAATTTATTATAATGTGTTTTTGAGAACTTAATTAATTAATTTTTGTTTAATTTAATTATTTAGTTTGTTTTTTATGTTGTGAAATACATGTTTTTTTTACTTTAAATTCATTACATTTAATTCAATTGATTAAAAAAATTTTTCAACAATATCTCAGTAACGGTTGACATTTGTCTACTAGACTCTTTTTGTTTGTTGAAGTACCATAAACACGTTATTTGAATACGGAGGGTTCCTCACGCAACACCCTGTATAAGGTGAAAAGGCAAGGTTGTGTTTTCAAAACAACTATAAATATGCAGAATGCCAATTATGTACGCACACAATCACCAAATATTTCTAGTTAGTTACTAAAAATGATTCCCTTACGTTGGAAGCGCTGATAGAAAAGGATAGCACTAGGGTAGAACATACCTCACTCTTTTCAACATAAAGAGAAGTCCTCTATTATCTCTGAGGGAGTTTCACGGAGTGCGACGCTGCGACCCTTAGGGATTCCACTAAAGGATTCCCCCCATACAATTTTTTGTGAAGGATCAACGTATATTCTGTACAGGATTTTAGCCTTTTTTTATAAACGCATCAGACTACCCCCCTATAGATCTAAAGGTAGTGAGTTCCATATACGTGCAGAGTCATATGCGCAGTACTATCGAAGATCTATTTGTGAGCCTTCTTCTATTACGGACGGCGTTTTCAGATCTTTCAGGGTTCCACCTGTTTCCTCGATATCTGTTGAGCTACAACTACCTACCCCCTTTAATTTTTATATTGCTGGAAAAAGAAGTTGGATTAATGTTTTCTCTCTTTTCTGCAGTATAAACATCTTAATGTACAACGAAAAGTGATTTGAAATTGTAAGACTGTTATACTACAGCAACTGAAATGGAAGGTTGAAATGAAAGGACGCAATTACATCTAGCCTCATCTTTTAAACATAAAGACATTATACGGCGCGGGTGAAATAAGTGGTTTGATTAGGAATAAAAGGGAAGAACAGGAACAGTATAAATCCGAGAACTCTAGAAGTGTGCTGCAATTTAAGCTTTTATAGTTCGTTTTAACGAGTTTCACACCACTTAGGATTTGGACGTAACATTCAACTTGTTTTTTTGTTCTCACTTTAATAATTATTAGAACTTTTTATTTGAAGGAAAATCGCAGGCGAGGGTGTATAGTGAATGGTGATTAATTTTATCATAAGAGTGACTGTTGTAAGTTTGACTTCCAAATTTTTACGGTGAGGAACTGCAATTAATCATTTCGAAAACTTTAAAAGAAATTTGAAAGCTAATTATTAATAATTTTAAATTTCCATTACCCTAGTCAAGTTAATACCAAAAAGTCAAGTCTTATATCTCTTGAAACGGAATAGAGTTAGGTCAGTCGGCTTCTGGGATGCTACTTGTTGCACAAGAGCACTCTGTTACCGTGGAAACGGCACCCACAATGAAAAAGTGGAAAGCCTGCAATCAACGATCAATCTATGCAATGGACTGGCTTTAATAAAGCACCTATTTATTCGAGAAAAAATTATTTGATTAAGTGTTCAACGTTGAGGCCTGTCAATTGGAAGTGGGTAAACATTTGATCTGAAAATTGCCATCAAATAACATAGCGCGTTAATGCGTTCTAAGGACTGCAAATATTTGTTATGCTATAATTATTTTAGAATTTTATTCCAAAAAAATTACCCACTCTTGGGGGTGTAATAAATCTAACACACATGGTAACTGAATATTATTTTAGTTACTGGATTCAAAATAGAATTAAACGAACATACAATAACATAATTACGAATCTAGATTCCTTTGTACCATCTTTTATTGCATTTGCATGAACTGAATAGAACAAGTCCTTGTAAAAGATATAGACTTCTTGATAATTATGAGAAAGGACGTTACAGAAATTTGAATATCCATCTTTTAACGCATACAATACAGTAAAATGAGTAATTGCCTTTTTTTTGTTGATGTGAACAATTTGTCCTTAGATTTACTAATATAATATTGAATGCGGTACAGTAAGTAGCAATTATCAAAACCGAGGCTAAATAACTTTTCCTTTATACTTTTTTATTGTGAAGGCAAAACTTGAAATTATTAGACAACAAATTGCTGGTTTTGAGAAGGAACCAAAAGGATAAAATAATCTTGTAAAGCAAGCTCATAGGACACATAGAAAATCATTTAATGGAACTTTTTTTACTACTGAGATGGTAGTGGAAACAGGAACATCAATTATGGTGTGGACTATGTGGATTATCTTGGACTGGTCAATCAACAAGATGAAGGTATTTGAAAAAAAAATTAACAACATACCTATTATGTAATTTCAATTTCAAAACCGTCCTTTTATTACCCCAAAATCTTACTGAAAAAAGGACTAAGAAGGTATAAAAAAAACAAACAATGAGAACAACATCGGATAGCTTCTCCCTGTCTTGTTAAAATCCTGTGAAAGCCTTTTCCATTGGACGTTTCGGTTTTATAAATTTTCCGATCTAGGACGTCTAGGTCTAGGACACGAATAATAAAATTAGGGATAAGTCTCATAAAAAATTATTTAAGATAATAATATGTAGTACTACATTTAAATGTCACAATAGTGTGTCAGAACAATATCCTCGGCACCGTGTACACAGACTTCGGCACGAGCCTCGGCACCATGTACGCAGGGAGCGATAAGCAACAAACGTTTGTTCATGAAAACGGCCGCGTCGGACAGTAGGATCTAGAGCTACGCATTGTCCCCTCTTAATGAAATATAAAAAAATAAAATCTTAGAAATTGTAAAATAACAAATTTGTACAAAGAGGGAGAGGCCCAAATTATAACTATCTAAAAAATATAGTAGAACTATAATATCAATCATTGGACAGTTTCCATGAAATCGCTGCTGATCTGTATCAGGAGCAGGACTAGCATTGACAGGTGACGAGGTGAGGTCAAGTTGAGATTATATAAACATTATTCAGATTTCAAGTCGGTACCTACTAATAGACTGCTGTAGTGGATGCGTGGGTGAATTTATTGGACTCAAAACCAGTCGTTTGTTAAAAAAAAACATCGACTAGCTTTGATTGAAATGACACAATTACGACATGGTTACGACTGTTTATGGAGTAAAAAAAATCGTAGCTAAATACTACATGAATGTTTGTACGATTGCATCTAACTCCACTATTTCATTATTTGAGAAGAAATGTTCAGCATATAGAGGACTATTATGATCACTATCTAAATTCTAGAGAAGTGAATTTGAATGTTGATCGTAGTAGTCCTCAATACGCTGAACATTTCTTCTCATTTAACCGAATCTCCATCCCTTACCGTTTACGAGATCCCCATGCATGCGCTCCGTATCTTGAACACCCTTCATGGGGGGTTGTTGTTGCTTTACACTTAAAACAGCTGAGAATTTTAATTAATTAAGAGAATTCTACCCTAGAAGATATAGAAGATCGCTTAGGAGGCTTGGAAAGACACCTTCTGGTCAAAGCACAATATTCAAATTTAAAAAACTGCCTTTAGCTCTAACTCTGAACAAAATATTGAAATCTGAAAAGAACGACAGGTATGCCAGGCGTAATCCTGTGATAGCCATAGCAGAAGAAGGTCGATGTAAAATAAAAATATGAAAAAAACATCTATTCAAGCTAATGAATTAATTGTGTAACTTCTGTTGTAACTGGTGGGTCTAAAACTTTCCATCACATCAGGTTTATGACGCAACTTTTTAATGGTAGTTTAAACTAAATTTATTGTTTTGAAGAACTGTTAGGAATCATCGATTCCCTTTACAGAAATTGAGATTAAAAATTATACTTGTTTTACATATTTTTTAATTTGACAAACAGTAAAATCCTTTTTTTTTAAATCAACGAAAAATGGCCATAGGATAGGTATCTTAAACTTTATGGATTTGAAAGAAAATCGATTTGTCATAACGTATAAGTTTGGTAATATTTTTTATCTACTTTCATACTGTAACAGTCAACATTACAAAACAAAAAACGGTTTTGTGTTAAACCTTATTACGATACAAGTGTCGTTATAGATTGCATTATGACGTTAGTCTCGCAATAAACTTCCGATAACGTCAAATAAGCCGTGAAGATAAACAAACTTCACAAAGGAACGTCATTTCGGTGTAAACTGAATCAGCCTATACCCTGGTTTGAAGAAATTTAGAAATAAAAGTCATGAACATATTTTTTCCACTACTAGTTTTAGAAGTTACCATTATTTATTTATTGACATTCTCAAGCGTCACTTTGTTGAAATCCATGATTATATAAATAATAAAATATTAAATAAAATATCGATATTTTATTTAATATTTATTATTTATATACCATTATTTAGTTTGTTTTCAGGGCAAGAAGTTGATTTTTTCAGCTAGTGGTTACTAATTTTTTATTATTGACCACTGATCAATAATAGAAACAATTTATCTAGCAGGCTAGTCTGATGCCTTTAAAATTATGTCAAATATATCGAATATTATTCACCTTCATAATTCAACAACCACTTTCTAAAGCTTATTTATTCCAATCTAGTATTGTTTCTTATTAATTTTAATTATAATTATTTGTTAAAAATGAGAAATAAATATGTTTTAGATAAACGTCAAATTTTACACAAATGTCAGTTGAAATGTTTTCAGGTAAGGCTACTTGATTTTTGTGGATATTAGAAATGTAATTTTATTTTTTACTAACGTAAAAACGATTAATTATAAAAGGAATAAGGGTGCTAGTAGTGGAAAAAATAGTATACAAACCACGGTAGAGAAGACTTATCAGCCTCGCAGCTTATTTCCTTCGATGCTCCGCATCTCAGGAATTAATAATGCTCAGCTGAGAAAAATGTCTTCTCTACCTTGGTGTGGTGTGGTACAATAATTTTTATCGTAACTCTCATATTACGATATTTGTTGGGTTGTCTAACGAGGTCGTCAGGTCGAGTTTCCCATCTCGTATCGTAATATGGCACGTTACGATACTCATATCGTAAATATCTATTTCAAGCATGAAAAATGTTATTGAATATAATGACACTTAAATGTGCATTATAATTGCACTAAAAGTTTCACATTGTTGTACTTGCAACAAAAGTTCAAGGCAATTAATTTCATAACAGGCCCATATCTGCTGCTTAATCTGGCAATCTGAGTGGACTTTCTCTAATTAAATTTAAAATATGTAGTAAAATTAAATTTTGTGGAGAATGTACAATAGTGCTGATGTAAAATTAGAATAACTTACAAGTATAGGTTAAAAAAATATCCGAAGGCGCTGAAAAGAAGTTTGGTTTTAGCACTCTTGATGCGTAATATTTATCTTAAAAGCATAATCTGTAAAATTCAGTTTATACACATAAAATAATATCAATAACAATTTAAATCTAGCATAATTTATCTTATCATTTTTAGATTACTCTGACCCTTCTAGATCATTCAAAAGCAAAAATGTGATCATCACAACACACGCTACGTAATAATAGGAAATCTTAAAAAAAAAACAGTAGAACTAAGAATTATTTATATGCAAGACTTTTGTTTTGGATTTTCCAATACTAAACCAAAAACGATTTTCCGAAAAATTGACGACGTGGTGAAGGGAATACCCTGCTGGAAGTTTCGCTGTGCAGAGGCAATGATCGATACCGGTCTGAAAGTGGGGCCCTCCACTTCTCCTCGTGCTGAGATTTAAGCAATGGCACTGAAAACCCAGACCATTTTACTCGCGTTGGTGGTGAGTTAGTGAACATTGTGATAAGTGATAAGAATTTTATTGTTAACAGGTGCGTTACAGACATCTTGTCTTTATTCCACATGGAGGTCGATCAATTTCGAATAATCGGTGGTTAGTTTGGTGTTTGATGTTGTGGTTTCGTAATCCTTTTTTTTGAGAATTTATAATTTTGATTAGATTTTTTATTATTATGCATGTTAATACCAATTTTAAATATTTAAAGCTTGTAGTAAAAGTGAAATATAACTAGATGCGGCATAAATTTAAATTTAAGGATTATCCAAAATTATTTTTTTTTCTGCAACGTTCTTTGGAGCCTTGAATTTTCGTAAATAATTAAAATAAAAATAAATCACTCAACCTAGAATATTAATTGGAAATATGAACATGTGAAAGTTAGGCATAAATAAAAGTTATAATATAAATGTAAACTTGAAAGTAATAATCGCTCAAGGTTAAAATTTCAAAATTGAAGAACTAAATCGACATTTTATTATTACCACTAAGGAATATGTTAACTATTTCAATCTTATTATAAATAGGCATTAATTAGTACTTGGCCAGCAAGGTCGCCAGATTTCATTACCGGCGCGGCTGAACAAAAATCTGAAATAATTAATTTTGCAACAAGTGAGCAGCTATTACGGCCAAATCACTGACGCTATCCATTGGTAGAGATCACAATTGATCACAATATGAAGACATCTAATTCCCTTTCCCTTGCGCAGAAATGAAATTTATTTTTGAACTGCCATATATAATTCTTAATTGGGTAATTAACGACTTCTTAATTAAAAACGGTACCATCTCAAAGTAAATGCTGTGTAAAAATTTAAAAATTGTCTGTTCTGGGCCAAGCAATCGAACCTGGACCTCTGGATTGCCAGTATTGCACACTTCTTTAAAAGTTGAAAGAATTCATCAACAGGCACTGGTCGGAAGAGACCATTTGGCTAATTCAGATTAACAATTCAGAAGCTTGGGTTCGATTCCTGGCTAGGGCGAGACATAGAAATATTTTTTTTACTCTTATGGTACCTAGTAGTTTTGGATATTGGAAATCAATTCTTCCCAACAGAATTTAATTTTTAACTCAAGAATGTGGTGGCGCCTTTTTTTCTACTGTTTTCGTCTCAGTTTTTATAAGTCTATAAATTTTGTCAAGGTTCAGTATGTTTACCCAAGAATAACCTTGTTCTACAATGTCTCCAAACAGACTAGTACCATTTAAAGTCAAATTATATTAATTTAATATGGTACCTAGTACTACTATTCAACTAAATCTAAATAATAAAAATTGTATAAAGGATGTTTTATAATTGCTTGGTAGAAAAACAACCAAAGAAACCGATAAGCGTCAGGAAATACTTCCCTACAAAGTTAAAATCATTTTCATCTGTGGTAGGGCCTTCGGAAGTGGATACATTTTAATCACTTTGTTTGTCAATAATTTTATCAATAGATCTCTTAAAAACTTCAAAATTTTCTGATATAGACAGTACTCATATAGTTTGTTGTTGTTTTATATAATTCCACCAATAGTGGCTTGTATATCGTTTTTTTCGATCTCAGGAGGTTGTAACTCCGTAACGTAGTTGCGAACTGTGTGTGTTTTAATTTTAAAACACCCTGTATGTTAGCTAAATGAAAAGAATAATTTCAATGTGTTATCTTGAAATAAAATTACGTTCCGTAACCTGTCACCCAAGGTTTATCTTCAATGTTAGGATATTTTTGAACTTTGCGTGAGATAGCTATTTTAATATTTATTGTGATAGTTTGGAATCTAAATCGTTCCCTTTAAAAGTTTGCAAACAAATTTTGTTGTAAGAAAGAATAGTTGTAAAATCAGTGTTATTGCAAAATACTTTGTGAAAGCGTTACTTTTAAATTTATGCCGTTACCTTCAATGTTGATTAAAGTGGGGTGGCTTCTGCCATATAACATCATAATATAACCGAGTTATCGAGTCAGTAATCAGAGTATATTGTGCTTGCAGAAATGGAGGCTAATCAATTTAAGGACTTCGCTAAAGAGATGGTGGACTATGTTGCTGGATATTTAGAAAATATACGAGACAGGTGAGTTTTCTTTTTGCTGAATTATTAATCTAGTTATCTATGTGCTTGAAGTTTGAAGTACTTGTAGTACCTATTTATAAATAAGTAATCGAGAAATTTAATTATTAGACACTTTAACTTAAATATTTAGTTACTACCCCGACGCGACGCGACGCTGAAAGGCAAAAGGGATTGAAAAAGAAAAATAACTTCCTACTGTTAAAGTAACCAGAATTTGGATATGTCATATCAATAATTATTATTAACTTTTAAGTTCAGTGCAATAAGAATATATAAATTGAGAATACTTTCAGTTTATTGTAATTGTAGGTGTTAGGTGTGTACGCCTGTTACAAGAAAAAAATTACAATTACTTTCAAATGGCATTACAATTAAAAATTATGAAAGGTTTTAATCAATCATCGTATTTATGAATTGGAAAGTCAACGTTTGATTCCTTTTTTTAAAACTTGTTTACAATGGATTATTCCAAACAGCAAAGTTATTTTTAGTTATTTTTTAAATGAAATCTTCATAATTATTCAAGATATATTTTTTGACTAAACGTTATATTTAGATTTTTATAATTTCAAGATTGGGATTTGTTAAATCTGATCCAGCAAAATGAATTAATTTTAGTCATTTCAAAGTACCATAGATACGCAGCTTATCTACAACTAATTAAGTTTTCCTACAAGCCACAGGGAAAGTAGGCTTTGACGTATTAAGTGTAGATTGCAAAGTTGTTGTTTGTTTTACAATGGGCGTTTTCATTGCTGTTTCCCATAGCAGCGTGCGGTAAAATTTTTGCCCCATTATTTTAATTGTTGTTGCCCATAGCAGCGTGCGGTACAACTGTAGCCGCCTCGTTTTCATTTTTGTTGCACATAGCAGCGTGCGGTAAAACCTTTGCCACACGGAAAAAATTTAAATATTTCTGGCTATTTCCTTGGTTACCAAATGAACTTTTGTTTTAAAATCGAATTTAGGATTTTTTGCAGGAAGTTTATAATATGCATCCTGTCTGGTGTAAGACTGGAAGTTCAAATAACTATTAAAATTTTTATCTTTTCTAAAACTAAACGAAAACCATTTCGACGTCCTCATTTCTAAATAATTTAATTATATGTTATTTTAAAATTAGTCTTGGAAATTATAAATAACTTCCATAATTTTGGGTTTATTCCTAAAATAGATAATTATTAATTTTCTGTTATTAAGTCCTTGCCTTAAAATTACATCTTAATTAATCATAAATAATCAAGTTAACCTTCTTTGAGACTCGTGTTTACAGAAATGGAAAAATAAATGTTAATACACAGCTTAAAATAACTTTTAAATCTTTCAAATTGTTATAATTATTATGTTATTGTCTTTATTAATTAAAAACTTATTTTATATTATTATTTGTAGAGGTCAGTGAACGTTGTTACTATTCCTATAAAAACCAGAAAATAAAAATTAAGTCAATGCAATTTTTAGAAATTTAAACAATTAGTTCATGGTAAAATTGGTGCAACAATGAGTAATCGTTTGTTGCAACACAAATACCTAAGGAATTAATTTTTTTAAATTTATTTTAAAACTATTGTTTTTGTTCATAATATATGGTAGATAACAATTTAATTATCAACGAAGCAGAATTATTGTGCTGCTACTGAAATAGAGAGTAAAAGTGGTTTGTCATGTGTATTTACCTTGACCTAAAGAATTCTTTACTTTTCTAGGCGAGTATTGCCTACTGTTGAGCCCGGATATTTGCGACCTTTGTTACCGGAAACGGCACCACAACAACCAGATAAATGGGAAGATGTTTTGGCAGATGTAGAGAAAGTCATTATGCCAGGTGTAAGTATTTTTTATAAAAAAATTATCTGCAGGAAAATATTTGACTGATTTTTTTGAATTTTTTACCAAAAAAATATTGGCCAGATATTTTTTACTTCCTGTAAATAATATCCATGTTCTTATGAACATCTTCATTAAACAACAATTAATTATCGAGTCGGTAGCTTGAGTTACTTGCTACCAACTTTTGATGGCGTGTGGTTTAGGGCAAATCCTCCCGAACTGTGAATTTTAATTTATTTTTTCCACTACTAGATTTAGAAGGTACCATTATTTAGTGTTTTCAGGTCAAGAAGTTGATTTTCTCAGCTAGTGGTTACTAATTTTTTATTATTGACCACTGGTCAATAATAGAAACAATTTATCTAGCACGCTAGCCTGATGCCTTTAAAATTATGTCAAATATCGAATATTATTCACCTTCATAATACAACAACCACTTTCTAAAGCTTATTTATTTCAATCTAGTATTGTTTCTTATTAATTTTAATTATAATTATTTGTTAAAAATGAGAAATAAATATGTTTTAGATAAACGTCAAATTTTACACAAATGTCAGTTGAAATGTTTTCAGGCAAGGCTACTTGATTTTTGTGGATATTTAGAAATGTAACTTTATTTTTTATTAACGTAAAAACGATTAATTATAAAAGGAATAAAGGTGCTAGTAGTGGAAAAAATAGTCTGTAAACCACAGTAGAGAAGACTTATCAGCCTCGCAGCTTATTTCCTTCGATGCTCCGCAACTCAGGAAATAATAATACCCGGCTGAGAAAAATGTTTTCTCTACCTTGGTGTATTATATACTATTATTAACCACAAAGTAATTTTTTTGTACTAACATAATTTCTCTTTTTAGGTAACCCACTGGCATTCTCCAAGATTTCACGCGTATTTTCCAACAGCAAATTCCTATCCTGCCATTGTTGCTGATATTCTTAGTGGAGCTATTGCGTGCATTGGTTTTTCTTGGGTAAGAAAAAAAATTCAAATTGACAACAGTTCTAAGATAATTACAATCTAAACCTCGCTGTTAGGGAATCCCAATTGCCATTGAATATCTAACAGCCTATGACGTTATAAAATTTTTTTTTATCAGTTTTAAGTGCTATTTATCATTAATGTGGTCGGGAACGTGGTTAAAAATATTCCATTCACAGTTTATGAGTATCTAGTTGATAAAATTTATGAGTTATAAGCTTGGAGAGGTTCAAAAAAGTATTATCGACGTTTCATCTATTTTGTGTAAGATATGCTCAGGATTATCTTTAGTAATCACTGAATTTTTTTATACAAACCCACTTTAAAATATGAATTGATTTGAACTGAAACCCGTAACTTAATTTTATTAACAGTTTTTGTATTCGTAAAACGTCTAAATGTCATATATCAAGCTTTTTGCGCTTGGGTATCAGATGCTTACACGGAAATGCTTTCCCTTAACGTTTGTTTTTGATTTTACGTAAAATATTCATTTCCAAAGTTACAATTTGTGTAAACCGATCATTATCGTTAGTTTCCTATAAAACGGAGTCCATAAAACGCGTATATGGATCATAATATATTTTTTTATCGCTTGATCGTTCAATTAAAAGAACGTCCGTCAAGAAAATGCGTTTTCAAGCCTTGGCTGTTATAAAAATATTTCAGTTTTTCTAATACAACCCAGTTGACAAGAAATATGCTAAATCTTCACAAAAAACTCTAAACAAGTTTGTTGAGGGCTGGATTCTTTAATTAATTACCTATACAAATATTTAAATGAAAATGAATGCTGAAACTTGTAACAATACTCCTTCAGGATTTCGTCTTTAAAGTAATACAATCGTTATATTCAAGTCCCCAGTAACCTATTTCTGAAAATCTAATGATCTGTCGAGTTTCAAAGGGTCCCTAGACAATGCAAGAGCTTAGAGCGAGCTAAACCTCCCAGTTGTTCAAGTGAACAAGAAGGAAATTGACCCTCAACCATGATCCCTTTGTGCAAATGACGTGACCTCTTTATTTCAATTAATTATCTTGTAGAAATTCAGATTAAATGCAGAGCTGTATTAAGTAAAATTTTGAATTTTTTAGATTGCAAGTCCAGCATGCACGGAATTGGAGGTTGTGATGTTAGATTGGTTGGGAAAAATGTTGGATTTACCTCCAGAATTTTTGGCAAGTTCCGGTGGAAAAGGAGGAGGTGTTATTCAAGGAACTGCTAGTGAAGCTACTTTGGTAGCTTTACTTGGTGCAAAAGCACGTACTGTTGCTGCAGTTAAAGGAGAACATCCTGATTGGGCTGAATCTGAAATTATTGATAAACTCGTTGGATATACTTCAAGTAAGTTTATTAATAAATTATTTATTATTATTGGAGCTTTAAGACTTTGTTTATCAGTTTTAGTTTTTTTTTTGTTTTTAATTCACTCCTCCTTTAATAAAACTTTTTTTCCACTACTAGATTTAGAAGGTACCATTCTTTAGTTTGTTTTCAGGGCAAGAACTTGATTTTCTCAGCTAGTGGTTACTAATTTTTTATTATTGACCACTGGTCAATAATAGAAACAATTTATCTAGCAGGCTAGCCTGATGCCTTTAAAATTATGTCAAATATCGAATATTATTCACCTTCATAATACAACAACCACTTTCTAAAGCTTATTTATTTCAATCTAGTATTGTTTCTTATTAATTTTAATTATAATTATTTGTTAAAAATGAGAAATAAATATGTTTTAGATAAACGTCAAATTTTACACAAATGTCAGTTGAAATGTTTTCAGGCAAGGCTACTTGATTTTTGTGGATATTTAGAAATGCAACTTTATTTTTTATTAACGTAAAAACGATTAATTATAAAAGGAATAAAGGTGCTAGTAGTGGAAAAAATAGGATATAAACCACGGTAGAGAAGACTTATCAGCCTCGCAGCTTATTTCCTTCGATGCTCCGCATCTCAGGAAACAATAATGCTCGGCTGAGAAAAATATCTTCTCTACCTTGGTATATAATATATTATTATAGAATAGCACTCTAAGCCTATACCGACCCTTTTTGTGTAATAACAATAATTTCTAATAAATTAATCTGATTACCCAATTAACTTTTTAAAGAATGTAAAGATTTAAATTTACAATAATTGTGTCATTGCCATTTGCAGGCCAAAGTCACTCATCTGTAGAACGTGCAGGTTTACTTGGAGGTGTAAAATTACGTTCTTTACCAACCGACGAGCAACACAAACTACGAGGAAATACTTTGAAGGAGGCCATTGAAAAGGATATCGAAGCTGGCCTTATTCCATTTTATGTAAGTCTTGACCATTCACTGGTAGGCAGTAATTCTATTCTATTATGCTCTACTTTAAGAGATTAATGTCTAGTTTCATTGAAATTATAATTCAACGACCTCCACTAGTTTGATATCGCTTATTTGATCTTCCTTACTTGCAAGATTTCTTTTAAAAACAAATCATTACTTTTAGGTTGTTGCCACCTTAGGCACAACATCATCCTGCGCGTTCGATAAATTGGACGAATTAGGAGAAGTCTGCAACGAACACGATATATGGTTACACGTAGATGCAGCTTATGCAGGATCTGCATTTATTTGTCCCGAATTCCGTTACCTAATGAAAGGGATAGAAAAAGCAGATTCGTTTAATTTCAATCCTCATAAATGGCTGCTGGTTAACTTTGATTGTTCAGCAATGTGGCTTAAAAATCCAAACTGGGTAGTAAATGCTTTTAACGTGGATCCATTATATCTTAAACACGACCAACAAGGATCAGCTCCTGATTACCGTCATTGGCAAATTCCTTTGGGTAGACGATTCCGCGCACTGAAACTTTGGTTTGTGTTACGATTGTACGGAATTGAAAATTTACAAAATCATATAAGAAAGCAAATAAGTTTAGCACACGATTTTGAAACGTTTGCTAAAGCTGATGACAGGTTTGAAGTTACCGCAGAAGTTATTATGGGTCTAGTATGTTTTAGGTTGAAGGGTTCAAATGAATTAAATGAAGTTTTGTTAAAAAGGTTAAATGGTAGAGGAGTAATTCATCTAGTCCCATCTAAAATTAATGATGTATACTTTCTTAGGTTAGCTATTTGCTCTAGATTTACAGAAAAAGAAGATATTGAATTATCTTGGAGGGAAGTATCTAGCACTGCTGATGAGGTACTTACTGATAAAAAAGCGTGCCAATCAAATGGTTATCATTAATAGTCTTTAAAAAACCTATTTATTCCTAATTAAGAACAGTATTGTAAATGTAAAATTAATGTATCTATGTAGTATATATGAAAATTGTAGGAAGGTAGAATTTATTGCACCACAAAAGACCAATAGTTAATAATCTTCACACATATGTATTTATCCTGCATCAAAATAAATAATTATACTTACCTATTATAAATATTTTTACTCTTAGAATACCATTTTTCGAATTTGTACAGTGTCTGGGTTGGTGACTAAGGTTGGGTTGTATCGACGTAGTTCAACTCGGAGTTCAGTTGAACCACAATCAATTGTCATGGATACAATTATTGTAACAATCGTATCCAGGACAGTTGATCGTAGTTTAGCTGAACGAGCAGTTTAAACTACGTCCATGCAACCCGCCCTAAGTTCAGTAAGCAGGGGCAAGAGTGCTAGCAGTGTATAATGGGTTGCCTATATTCCAATGATAAAGTGGGCGGTCACACTTTCACAATAAACGGACTTTCGCTTCACGGCCGCATTCGTCGCAGCCGCATTTCCTTTACAGCCGCTTTAACTTTATGACCGCATTTTCGTCATATAAACGCTGTCTTGAAGTAAATACGGTCGTCAAGTACTCAGTCAAAAATGCCTACTTCAAAGTGACTCTTTACGCTTGCTAAAAGATACGCAAAGCAGCTGTTTTTGTTACACTCGCCGGAAAATTGTTTTCATAAGAAATGCAGGAATTGTTCTCCCTGCAAATGTTATGAACATTTCCCTACAATAAAATTGTAGAAAATTGGCTTACATTACCCTGGATCTTTTTCTTCAAAATTTTCACTTTTACTGTGAGAGTGCGAGTTACTGTTGTTGCTAAGCAACGCATTGTTTAAAGCTATTGGTACAGGAATTGGTCATTTCCTGCGGTCAATTTGCGTGCGGGAATGTTAAATTCCTAAATAATTGAAGGAAAACTAAATTTTAAAAAATTACCGAAGAATGGAGAGTTTAAGGAAGGCAATGTAAATTTATTTCATGTAAAACAAAAATACCATTAGATATTGTATAGTACATTAATTTGATATCTTTTAAGAATGAGCAAGACCTAAGACAGTAGCATATAATTATAAAAAATTGTATAATTTAAAATGAACATTATTATTGCTGTGGTGGGCCCCCGTGCTTTTTAGTCATCTGAATAATTCTTTCAGCTTCTCTTATACCACTAAGCCTAGCCCCGTGTGCTGTTGAATAATGACCAGCACACGTAGCCTCTCCTGCGAACAATAATATTGGGGCTACAGGTTCGCAAGGGCCAGGTAAAGGACAAGATAAATCACATTGATGTCCTACAGTTGATGTTAAACTCATGTAACTGTAAGCTCCACAAAAATATGGATCAGTGGACCATTTGGAGCGTAAAACTGTGCTTGGATATGGTAATGAAGCATCGCCGGTGAATTGTCTTAAAACTCGTGTTATTCCTTCGGCTACTTCTTCATCGGAAGCCCTTTCCATTAATTTAGCTTCAGGTCCTGAAACATAAGCGCAAAGTACATGCTTGCTCCCTTCTACTTCTTCAATTTCGTTGAGTCCTTTAGTCCAATCAGTTCGACATGCGAGTTCATCTGGAGACCAAGCAAATTTCAAACCGCCTTCGTTCCAAACCCAAAAAGGTCTAGCGTAATCCAAAAATATTTTATCAACTTGTCCGTAACCCAAATTATAAATAGCTTCCATTTTTTCTGCTGGTAATGCTGGGCAGAATAATTTATCGGCGTATTTTTTTAATACTCCTAATGATACGGTGATTATTACATAATCTGCACAATATTCGTCTCCATCGCACGTATGTACAACAGCCCTTGCACTTCCTTTTCGTTCTTGAACAGCACCCCAACGAATATTTTCAACTGGTTTGCAATATTTCAAACTGCATTCAGGAAGATCTCTCAATAGTGGAGCCAATACACCGACGTAACCTAACGGCACTTTTATGTTTCCACCTGGGATGTTTATGAAGCTTCCATAGTTATCAGCGCTGACATGACTTAAGTCGTCTCCGCATCGGGAACGTATATCGTTTGTTAAGCCGTACATCACTCTGGAAGCGTCGTACCTCTGGTCCTCTGGGAAGTTCTGGAGTTCCTGTTGAATACGAAGTCCTAAGAAGTTCATTAATGAACCGTGTTCGCGTCCGCAACCCATGCTAAAAAGCAGTGTTGCTTCCTGCTGTATCTGATGGAATATGCGATAAGCAGTTATACTGACGGGTAAATCGATAGCACGGCCATCGCTTGTGCAGTAGAGTCCTTTACCAGGATCTGGTCGATAAACTGGAGGGGTGAGCAACCCTTCCTGGCAAGCCAAGTTGTAGATGGGGTTAGCCATACAGCCGCCTTCTATAAAGTGCGCTCCCATTTCTGCAATCACATCCCCTAACCAACAGGAGTGTATTCTGCCACCAGGCCTATCGATTATAAGAACCCCGCGTTAAATTCCCTTCTGTGGGGTGTACAAAAATAAATATAGATGGTGCAAACCTGTCTGTTGCTTCTAAAATTGTAAAGTTACTGATTCCACATTGTTGAAGTCTGTGTGCTGCTGATAATCCTGCTATACCTGCACCTATGATAACTACTGTTGGTTCTGGTTTACAAGGATCTACCATGCAATCGGATATGGTACATACTTCAAAATTTCCTTTACCTCCCCCGGAACTTGATTTCTTCTTACTATGTGCTAATCTTACAGAAGAGAGTTGCAGGTTTCTGAAAATATTTATTTAAGGAAATATTCTTTTAATTATTAAGCACTTACCGGGAAATTTTTATAAAGTTGTTAATGGGGCGTGATAATCCAATTCTCAATACAAACATGTTTGGTTTTGTAAACAGAAATTTTAAAATTCACGTAATTTCATTTTGAAAGCCCCAATATGTCAATAAAATATTCAGGACGATTATTATTTGTTAGAAAATTTGCTTATTATGGCTTGATCATATTTTTGGAAAATCAAATAATAATTCTAGTGAGCTTATTATAATTTGAGAAATGGTTGTTTTGACTTTAGTTGAATCTTTGACTTGAACTGATAAAACTTCTAGATCTTGAACATAAAGTTTTACCACAGTTTTACTAGCAGTTTTATTGTTTTTAAACGCCTCTACCTAAGTACTTCTACCTGAGCTTAAAATAAAATGTTGTTGTTCTTGGGTCTCGATATGCCAATCCCTGGCATATTTAAGTGTTAGGCCAGAACGCCAGATATGGTCCATTGTGCACCCTAAGAAGAGAATTTCAACCTCTTTATTTTTCTTTCTTTTCTAAACTGTATGTTAAATAGGCAACCCAAATAACAAATTCAATAGCTGCTTGGATTGCTATGACACTTCAAATCAGCCAATCAGAAGGGCCCTTTTTTAAAAATTAAACCAATCAGAATGCCATTTTACTGATAATATTTTTATGGCAACTGTAAAGCAGTAGAGTCTTGCAGCGACAATATTTATATCAGATAAACGTCAAAGAAACGTCAAAAAAATTATCATTATTTTAAAAATTCTTATTTTTCATTGTTATTGGAATACAACTCTTATGCCCGGTTTCTGGAAACAAATTTATGAAACCCATAACTTATGTATTCGATAAACAGTCAATAAGGCAGTTCATGACGTATCACGTGATCCTCGTGGAAGGCGCCAATTGGCCTTTACGAAATTTGATCACGTGACCTAATGTCATTAGAGTGCCGTTCGCTGTTTATGGAATACATAAGTTATGGGTTTCATAAATTTTTTTCCAGAAACCGGGCATTACTCTGAGTTTTTCTTCAATATTTGTCATTCATTCATTATTCGTTGCCGCTGTTTTTGGAAAATAATTCTCGCATAGTACTCGAAATTTTCGTCACAGCACAACTCGTATCCAGGAATGACAAAAATATTGTTGGTAAAACCAAACTCAGAACAGTCGTTGTATTATACAGGGTGACCCACCGTTAAACCGGAAAACGTTCAGGGCTGATTTTTCAGTTTTAAATAAGACTTTCTTCTTCCATACATTTATTTCCAAAAATGCACGCCCTCCGAGCTAGAGTGAAAAGAAGAAAATTTAGAAAAATGTGTCTCGTTTCATTACATTTATTACAAAACTTTTGAAAGTTCACAAAAACTGCTCGAAAAGACTGCCACCATTTTCAATGCAAAGCTTACACCTACGGACGACAGACTGAACAGTTACACGGCACTCTGCTGGTGTGATCTGCCGGGCTGCTTGTACAATCCTTTTCCGGCAGCTTCGTCGTTGACGGGCTCCGCATAAACCTTTTCCTTCATTGTATTCCATACAAAGGAGTCCAAAGGAGTCATGTCCGGTGAACGCGGAGGCCAAGGGGGGGCAGTCTCATTTTTCACAATTGTCTTATTTTCACTCTACCTCGGGGGGGGGGGGGGGTGCATTTTTGGAAATAGATTTAGAAATAGACAAAAAAAGTCTTATTTTAACCTGAAAAATCAGCCCTGAACGTTTGGCCGCTTAACGCTGGACCACCCTGTATATGAAAAAACAAGAAATCAGAGAGGCATATTTTACAATTAAAAATACAGCGTGGGCCACGTTAGTTGGTCCCCATGAATGCACCAAATAGACAACCCAACGTACAGTTAAGTAACAAATGTATTATTTTCTTTGCGATTTTCAAGCAAACAATAGTTTTGGAAGATACTAACACCCCTATTCTGTAAACAGTCCTTCACGAACGACTCGTTAGCTTAACGATCATCGTTGATGACTCTCGTATCTTTGTATTCAAGCCGAAAAATTGTTCAAACCACGACAATCGTAAATGAACGAATCGTTACGGCTTACAGAGGACGGGTGTAAGGGTGGCTACTTTTCGTTGATAAACCCTGTATGAAGTACGAGGCAGTGTAGCGGCAGAGTAGGTACTTCAATCGTCGTCTCTGTCAGGTAAAGACACTTTTTGGCTTGCTTTGTATACTTTTTTTCTAAAATGGCATGATTAAATTTAAAATAGACTGATCTAAATAAGAAAAATGGCTAATTTTGCCATCATTTTTATAATTTTGTGTATAGTTTTCGTGTTAATAACGTTTGATAAAAATATATTATCATATAGTTGGCTTGTACTATAATGAGTCAGGAAAAGTTTGTTTTCTCGATGCAAATTGTTTCGCTAATGAATAAAATGTGGACGATTTCAGAAAAAATATCTTTTCTGACATCATCTTTCTGATTTTGATTGCGAAATGTAAATATTAATAGAAATATGCCTTACTGCCTACCCCATCAGTAGACAATAATTATTTATATTATCGGTTTTTAAAACTATTCGACTTCTATTATTACAAGAATTGACTTTCTTATAGTACGATACGACAGTGTTCTCTCTACCATGAAGTTCAAGTTTATGTCTGTAGAAGGTGAAGACTGAAAGTCTGAAACTGTTACACACATAAACACAGACAAAAAAAATTATTACAACTATTATATTTGATTGTTCATTGGTATTTCTACTACATATTTATGAATAATTACAAAACTTATTTAGATTTTTCCATAGACATATCATTTTCACCTCTAGTTGCTGTGATATTTAAAGCTTCAGGTTTGCAAACTTCTGAATTCTTTGATAGAATATTTTGCCCATCATTTATACTTTGAGGACGAACAACTTCATTAGCATGCGTAAGAATTTCCGCCCATGAAGAATTTATATCATCCATTGTTGTTACCCTGCTACAAACCGCAAAACGTATGATTAATTTATCTTTGTAATGACATGGAATGACATATATTTTCTTATTGGAGGTAATTTTATCTAATATTTGTTGAGTTAATGTGTCTTCTCCTTTAAGTCTGAAGCAAATAAGTCCCATATTCGAAGTACAAACTTCAAATCTAGAATCACTACGAACTAATTGTTCGAAATGTTTAGCTATACCAATCTGGTTGCGAATGTGTTTCTGGATTCCTTCAACGCCGTAAATTCGAAGAACGAACCAAAGCTTTAAAGCTCTAAATCTGCGCCCTAAAGAAATTTGCCAGTGACGGTAATCAGGAGCGTGCCCTTCATGCTGATGCTTTAAGTAAATTCTTTCCACATTGAATGCTTCTACTAAGTATCGAGAACTTTTTACCCACATTGCTGAACAGTCAAAATTGACTAACATCCATTTGTGTGGGTTAAAATTAAACGAATCGCATAATTCAACCCCTTTTAGTAAATGTCGATATTCTGGACAAATAAATGCGGAACCTGCGTAAGCTGCATCAACATGAAGCCATACTTCTTCTTCATTACAAACTCGTCCCAATTCTTCGAGGTTATCAAAAGCGCAAGTACCGGTAGTACCTAATGTTGCAACTACATAACAAGGAATTAATCCAGAGTTCCTATCCTTCTTAATAGCTTCTCTTAGAATTTCTCCTCTTAGACAGCAATTATCACTAGGGAGGTGTTTCATGGGTACTGATGCTAACAAACCAGCTTTTTCTACCGAGGAGTTTGCTTGATCTGATGTGTAAGCTATGAGTTTACCCTTTATATCAGCTTCAGTTAAGTTCGGGTTTAATTTTTGTAAAGATCTGACAGTTCTTTCTTTTGCTGCTAATAAAGCTACCAAAGTTGCGTCACTTGCAGATCCCTGAAAAATTATTTATTGTTTATACAAAGTAATTTTTTATAAAGTTGTAACTTACTTGAATAACCCCACCACCAGGACCTTCAGAAGAGTTTAAGAACTCATCCGGCAAATGAAGAAGTTTTCCTAACCAGTTCATCATAATAACTTCTAGTTCGGTACATGCCGGACTTGCCATCTAAATAAAGTTGAAGAAATATTAGATGTTTGTTAATAAAGGGTTTAAGAATTCTTACCCAACTAAATCCAACACATCCAATACCTGCGCTTAACATTTCTCCAACAATACCGGGAAAGGAACTAGCAGTTGGATAATATGCATGAAAATTGGGAGAATGCCAATGTGTCACTCCTGGCATAATGACTCTTTCTACATCGAGTAGAATATCTTTCCAGTGTTCTGCTTCCAAAGGAGCTTCTGTGGGTATTAACTTTTCTAGATATCCTGGTTCCACAGATGGAAGAACATCACTGAAAGATAAAAATTTGTATTTTTAAGGTTTGCCCCAAACTGTATAGTATATCTTAAGAATGATGCTCTTTTTAATGGCAATACAAAAATACATTGATTGGCAAGAAAGACGTTCCTAAAATTAAAAATGGGGGTTGAAGATCAAAGTCTCCAAGGTTCGCAAAACTTTTAGTTCGGCCGTTGGAATTTCGAGATTGCAGGGATCTCAAATTGAAATTCGGCGGCAAAAAACTAAAATTGTCAAGAAGTAAGAAAGGTACGAGATTAAAGTAGGCTGTTAGAAATTAAGGTAGGGGGTTTGTTTGGGCTCTAAGATTATAGTGAGCGATGTTAAAAATAACAACGGAGGTTCCTACAAGTAGGTGTCTGTTTCAAAATCGGGTATTTGGGATTAAATATAAGTATGATAGATTAAAGAAGGGATCTGCAATAATTGAACTTTGGATTTGAAAATTACAGTCGCGGCGCGGGTTCAAGATTAATAGGGATTGGCCAATCATAGATTAATGTCAGGAATTCAAAAAAAAAAATCGAAGAGGTTTAAGATTAGCAACTGGGATGTTTAGGTACAAGCCTGATCCATTTGTTCCAACCATGGGGCCATGGAATTGAAGCAACGATTCTCAGATCAGATTTGGGATTTCAGATAAAGTTAGGGATAGGAAATTAAAGTTAGGGACAATGGATTAATGTTAAAGGTTTCAGAATTAAATGGAGGAGAATTAAAAGTGTCGGGGGTTCTTAAAATTGATAAAAGAGTTTAGTTTTCAACCGGAAATCCCGAAAATACAATAATGAATAAGGTATCTCGGATTACAGGTACAGGCGCCCCAAATTGGAGCTAAGAGTCGTAGTTAATGATGGACATTCGAAATTAAATGAAGGTATCCCTAGCTTTAAAGTTTTATAAATAGGAGTTGCAAAATTAGGTATCAAAGAACAAGAATCTGAAAAAGTCCGAAACTCCAGTACTATTTATAATAAAAATAAAAATCGGGTGTTCCATGTGGTGTTCGTACACTCATTTTTTACACTTTTTTTTCTTGTTTAAAAGTTAATCATTTATGTTCCAGAGTGTCCCAGGCTTGACACCCGAGCCGCAATGGAGAATCGGATGGTCATATTGGCATTTCCTGGCAAAATCGGCATCCTGAAAAGTTTGGACCAGGATATCCAGAACTTCAAATAGCAAGGGGGGGGGGGACGAAATTGGTATTGTTGAAAAGGTCTTTAAAAAGTCAGCAAGTTTTGCAGGAAAAATAATTTTGTTACCCCCACCCCTCCTGAAGAAAAATCGATTGTAGTTATTTCCACGGTTATTTCATAATAATTGTACACTATCGGTGGATCTAAATATTTCAAAACAATTAATTACATCTAGGCAGTTGCCTTATGTCAAATAAGTGATGCACCAATTATTTTCTTATTGCTTAACCTACAATTTAGACATTTTTTAAATGTCAAGTTAAAATTATAATCGATTATTCTTCAGAAGGGGTGGGGATAATAAAATTATTTTTCCTATAAAACTTGCTTACTTTTTAAAGACCTTTTCAATAATACCGCTTTCGACTCCCTGTGTTATTTGAAATTCTGAACTTCTCGGTGTAAACTCTTCAGGATGCCGATTTTGCCGGGACATCTCAATATCACCATTCGGTTCTCCGTCATACGGCTTTGGTAATAAAAAATTTAGCAGGAATAATGTAAGGTTTACGGTCTTCGAAAAAAAAAAAAAACGATTGATACAGGTGGTCTGGTCTGTCTCATCCGGTATATTCAGAAATGGCAGTAATTTTCTATAAGATAACGAAAGAAATTGTACTTGCATAATGGCGGCGATATTTAACTGTTTTTTTTCAAATGACACTTTATAGTCCATTTCGATTTTTCTGATAGGAATTTTTAATTTCTTTACAACCATGTAAACCATTATGGGTCTTACATAATAATATTTTCCAGAAAAATTCGATTGAAAGTTATTTTTGTAATTTGTATCTAGTCGACAATGAAAACAAAGCGTAATTTAAAAACATTGCCGACGTTGTTATTTATTTATTTTTTTCTATAGCAGATGTTAAAGTGTGCTTTGTTCGACTAAAAATAGTTGATCAAGTATTACTTTAACCGCAAGGGTAGATAAAGTAACACTTTAACCGCAAGGATAGATAAAGTACTTTAATTTTCTGGAAACTCCATGGAAACCGAATGGAAACCTTTGCTACTGAGATTTTCGGGTTTAATATAATCTAATTTTAAATTGTTTTTTTTTTACAAATTTTTCTTATTTTTTTAACATCTGCTATAGAAAAAAATAGAATTTTATACACGACGATAAAATTTAATTATCGACTCGCGAAAATTAATTCACGAGCGATGAAATCGTTCGTGAATTAACACTTTCCGCTTGTCGATAAAATATAATTTTATCGTCTTGTATAAAAAATAACTATTTTTCAATTTAATTATATCTTGACGTTTTAATTTAATTTGACAACTGTCTCATTGTATTGTTTAACTTACCGCACTAAATTATAAACTAGAACAGCATCGGAGTGTTACATTTCCATGGCAACCAGTCTGTGTTTTATAAAATTAACTTACAAACATCTGATCTAACTATGGTAGGTATCAACAAAGCTGGTAAATACACAAAACAATACGATCGGGCGCAAAGAGAATAAAAATTTCTATCAGAAAAATCGAAAAAGTTTAATATCGCTACCATTATGCGAGTGCAGATTTTGTAATAGTAGTAATAGTTTCGTTTTAAATCAATCATCCATATTATATTTCTTAGTTAGTTACAAATAAACAATAACACTTTCCGCCCTTGTACTGTAATGTGCCATTTCCCTGACTTGAATTAATACCGTAAAGTAGTATACAGGTATTACAGCGGACAGTATAAAATAAAACTTCTTTCTCTATACAGGGTGGAATGCGAAATTGGAAACACGTTTTTTCTCGGAAGTTATTATAGATACCGAAAAATTGTTTAAATAAAGTTCTTAGTACTTTGAAGAAGCTAACTAAATCTGTATAAATTTGGTAAAAAAAAAGTTTTATTTTCGTAGATATTGCCATATTTGTACTTTTTTTAAATGGAATACCCTGTATATTATTACACTAATTAAGAGAAAATAATTTTTGCTTTAAAAAAGTTTAAGGGTTCTTACCTTCTAAACTTGATAGTTTTTGAGATATTAATGAAAATATTTAAATGTTTCTTCTCAAAATAAAGTGTGCATTGAAAACAAAATTACTATTAAAAACAATGTACAAAATAAACAATTATTTTATTATCATAGTAGCTCATAGATAAATACAAAATAAATGTTATCTAACTACAAAAAATATTAAAAATTTTTCGGGTTAATATTGAAATATGCCAATACATCAACTTCTAAATTTTCATTTATCTCACGTGTTTCGTAATTCCTTAATACTGATCCAGTCCTACGCAGCTTTCTTTCTAATTTGAATAAATGCGAATAGTTTGGATAAAATACAATACAAAATAACTCGACTGCCAACAAATTTTGTTTTCAACGCACACTTTATTTTGAGAAGAAACATTTAAATATTTTCATTAATATCTCAAAAACTATCAAGTTTAGAAGGTAAACACCCTTAAACTTTTTTAAAGCAAAAATTATTTTCTATTAATTAGTGCAATAATATACAGGGTATTCCATTTAAAAAAAGTACAAATATGGCAATATCTACGAAAATTAAACTTTTTTTTTACCAAATTTATACAGATTTAGTTAGCTTCTTCAAAGTACTAAAAACTTTATTTAAACAATTTTTCGATATCTATAATAACTTCCGAGAAAAAAGGTGTTTCCAATTTCGCATTCCACCCTGTATATCCTGTAGTTTAAAATTAAAATTATATACATCGGGTTCATAAAAAATCTGTAGAATAAATATTTGTCGTTTTGCCAGGGTTGCTTGAACTGAACCATAATACCTATTTATTTTAACTTTTATATAGCAAACTGAACAAATCAGATTAACATAACTAGTACCAAAGAAAAAAATGAGGCATTGTCTGAATTACCTTTTTCTTCCAATTTTACATAATATATTATCAAGTTTTTACAAGACCTTCAAAAATTCTGTAAATACGGAAGTGTTTAATATGTTAATTACGTTTTTGCAAAAATTTACATTTACTGTAGTTTTTTGACAGAAAATATTCGTGCAGATAATTATGCATATTTTTTGTAAATTCTGGGAGCAGTTTGTACTAATTAATTATGCACTGTAGACAAAGCAAAGGATCAAGTTCAATATCTCGTAAATGTTAGTTTTTAAGGGAGCGTTGAGACGCACTCATTATTTTCAGACAGTAGGTAATGTAAATTTAAGTTTTGCAAAACAACGGATTCTTTTTATTAAAATAAAAAAATTACTACCATTAAAATTAGCTCACATATAAACGTGACAAAAATATATCCGAGATGAATTTAAACGTTCGTTCACAGCTTGCTAGATGAAAATAAATTTTAATCATACTTTAGTAAAAAATGATAAAGATGGTTTTTATTAATTTTTTTTTTGGAATCTATTTTAAGTATGTGTATCCGGTTTAACTTTAAAAAATGATTGTTAAAATTTTCTAAGATACACTTACCGATTTCTGATAGTATCCCAGTAATCTGCGATGTAATCCACCATAGCTTTACCGAAATCGCGAAATTCACTTGAATCCATTTTCGTTAGAGTGCACAATTATTTTTTTTACAGTTCGTGTGATGCATATAAATTGCAAACAAAAAAACTGCTACTAACCGAATTTATTTTTAACAGAAATGATAAAAGAACCTCAATAAGGGTTCCTTTATTAGTTTGAAAAAATTGGAAAATTGGTGGTAAATCTTGTAACCACTACATTCACTCCCTGATCGACAATAAAGCGAAAACAATAATAATCATACTATTTATAGATTCCGTAATTAACAAGAAAACGAGATGCATATACATCGGAGTTCCTAGTTAGATTTGAAAGTAAACTGGATTTAATCAAATTACACGATTCATCTGAAAAACTCTATTAATATTATTTTCAAGGCTCTATAAAATGGGCTATTCTAACATTTAAATTTTATGGATACTTAAGTTTTTACATGTAGCTCATGTAAATTAGAGAATTTAGTTAAGTGGAAAATGGAAATTTTAAGTTCTTAAAAACAAACTGAATATTTTTAACATTTAATAATCAGCTGATGTTTGAATAAATTTTGAAAAAAACGCTTTCTTTCGTTATATCGACAAAGAAAATATTGCGTTGTTCACAAGAAATACGTCAAGTGTAAAACCTAGGTCACTTCTTCCAAGGTTAGTTATTGCAAGGGACTGGACAAACACACGTGAAAAGCAAAAAAGGTAACAATTCAAAATCACGAGTCCTTCAGAAAATTTATTACGCATAGCATAATGTTTTTTTTTTACAAAAAGTCGATTATTTTACATTCACTAGTGCATATCATTACAAACTATATTCTTTCCTGCATGTGAAATGGACGGTATAATGGCGAAGTTCCACTCCACGATCCGATTCTAATGTAAAGTTAAAATCTCGACCTCCATTATTTATATGGATTGGTAATTCGTGGTAATCAAAAGAATGCACGTTTTGAATGGTAGTTGTTGGGGGTATAGATATTTGATTTGAAGGGTTTTCTAAAATTATGTTATAATTTACTGTACTATCGAAAATATCTTGAATATCGTAAGACATTTCATTTTGTGGATCTTCTGCTATCCACTTGTTAATTCTTATTCCAACATCAGTACCTAAAAAATAAATGTTGGTATTAATATAACAATTAGAGATGGTTTTGGGAAGGAATATTCGGTGTCCACGTACAATCAGCTTTAGAAGGTATCATTCCTAATATTTCTTACATGCCAAAAGGCTTTAGTGTAAATGCTATTATTTACTCACCAGGGAAATCAAACAACAATAAAAAATTTAACAGCGTATCCTGCTAACAAAAATCGCCGTTGCTAGCTCCATGGCGGACGTGGATATAATTCTGACACAAAATCCACGGCATGACGTCATTGTAAAGGGGTGACGTCATTAATTCGGCGCCGCGAATACGAGCTCCATCTACTGCGCATGTCCGGGGACTAAAAAATACTAGAGTAAAGTTCTAATTCTTCTCTAAGTTCGAGCGATTGATTTTGTTTGTAATTAATAATAATTATTATTATAATTCGATTTCCCAGAAACAGACTTTTACGCCTTGGGGTAGGCAACCAATCGTACGCACCTCTGTCCCTATAATCTCAGGAAGCTGAAATAATTTTCCCCAGACATGCGCAGTAAGTCGAGACCAGAGCCTGCACGTCGGCCGATTAAGCGTCATCCCAACGTAATGCCGTGGATTTTGTGTCAGAATTATATCCACTTCTGCCGTGGAGCTAGCAACGGCGAACAAAAATATGAGACAGTTCTGATAAATATGTTTCTAGAAATGCTTGATTACGGAGTTACAGTCTTTAGACAACAGTGCATAAGTGAGGAAAGTTACAATAGGTTTACCTATACAATCAAGAAGTGCCTGAGATATGTTCAGAGTGTCGTGAAGACATTGGAAATGACAGTACTAATCTTGAATCAACAACTCGGAGCGATAAGAGAAAGCGAAGGTATAAGGAATGATGGTTTTTTCGATGCAGGCAGTTGCAACAAAAATATGGACGAAAAACTTTTGGTACTATACCAATTATAATACTCCCAAAGCAAAATAGTAGATTAGGCAACCCAAATTACAAATTCAGTAGCTGCCTGGATTGCTACGAAAAAGTAAGAAATCAGAGGGCCTGTTTTACAATTGATTATTAAAAATATGTGTTTCTGGGAACATTTTAAGTAGAAAATGTCTTATAAACATTGGTTCAATTCGCAACGGTTGTCCAGCTATAGACGATTAAGGACTGGTTTTCAGTTCTGGTTTAAACCGGGTTGTCCTTAGGAACATGTACGTCATGCAACACCCTGTATAATAGTAAAACAGGTTTCTCTGATTTCTTATTGTTTCCATAATAAAATTGCAATCCAGGCAATAATTTAATTTGTTATTTGGGTTGCATACCCTACCATTTTGCTTTGGTGATTTGAGTATAAACTCAAGTGCGGTGTTTTGCGGCTCCTCCGAACTCCTGCGCGCATTTCTAGTTATACTCCTTTCTTTCTAGGTTCATAGGTTGGAGTAAGCGCAAAATTCTGATGTTTTTGACATTCAGAGGGGTTGCCTAGGAAACGAAAATATTTTACACCCGCAGAATTAAAGGGAATTGCAGTGTAGGTAAGGTAATAATGAAACTGAAACTATCGTTATATTTCTTTCCTTCTAACTTCATATGTTAGAGCAAGCGCAAAACTCTGATGTTAATGGAAATAGAAAACGAAAATAAATGGCATTTGGTACCCGCAGGATTAAAGGGAATTGTAGTCTAGTACCTATAGTCATTTATTGGAAATTTCTGTAAAATAATAAAATTTATAATTTAGTGATCTTACCTAAATATTGCTGCCAGAAAGGGAGGTCTTTCTCATTAACGACTTTCATCATTGACTCTGCTACAGCATCCCAAAGCATATCGTTGCGGCAAGGAATATAAATTATAACAGTTCTTGGGCATTGTTTATCTCCTACGCTGTTATTTTTACAAGAACATCGAAATGAGTTAAAATCACTTGGTAGTAAAAGTGGTATCGTTGTATAAATTTTAGTTGCAGTTTCCGGAATGGTAATGATTTTCAAAGTAAAATCTCCTACTTCCTGATTTCTCAAAATAATCCAAAATGCTTTTTCATTTGTGGTTACACAACAAATAATAACATTAAATGTTCCTATTCCTTCTTCATTAAAATCTATTTCTGTTGTATCAGAAATAATTCTTTTAGGAACATTACGATATTTTTCCCCAGCCCATGACATTATTTTACAAGTGTTTATATCTGAAGGTTCTTCCACAGCATAAAATATTTTATAAATATGTGTTCCTGGATAAGGTGACTGAATAGGTAAATCAGCTTCACGAAGTTGGTATAATGGTGCAGGAATAGTTACCGTTGTGGTTGAATAGGATGGTATTGGTTCACCAATTAAAATAAATGTCATTGATTTAACATAATTACGTTTTGGAGTTTCTCCATTCAGTACCATTGTAATATTTTGCAAACAAAGTCTGTTTGCGTTAAACTTCACCACTACTTTACTTTTTTGTCGTGGATGTAAGTTAACAACGCTTTTAGGTACCGTAAAAGATCCATAATCGTTGTTAAAAAATATAACCCTGTACGATACAGCAAAGTTGCTCAAATTTTCTATGTTAACGTGTTCCGAACACTGTTGACTTAAACCGGTTTTAAAATTGATTTTATTCTGTGGATAAAACGTAGGAAGAACTTCATAAAGATAATTAACCAACATAAGCATTTGTAAACCATTTGGATTGATAATTTGCTGAGGAGTTACAGTAAAACTCAAGCCTAACAAGTTCCAACTTTGAACAAGTTTTGAAGCATTATGAAAGGCTTGTTCTATACAAGTGGGATTCAAATAAATATCAGTTAAATTTGGGATTAAATAAGGACAATAGATTGTGGTAAGGACGATTAAAACTAAACCATCGCTTAGGGCAATACCAAAAAATTTAATGTTACGTTTTTCAGGAATTTCTTCATTTGGGTTTAAACCATTCGGACCCCATAGCACTTCTATTTGTTTATTAAAGTGATACTCTAACCAATGCAGCAAAATACTTTCCGATTCGTTAAATAAATTAACATTACTTCGCTCCAGTTGAGTTAACTCTTGCCAAAAACATATATCCTCGAATGCTATAGGAAGGGAAGGTTTCTTAATTGTTATCTCTTGACTTTTATAAGAACTAGTTTCTGATTCAGGATTCTTAATATAATTATCTGTTGGAACTATTAAAGATGTTTGACTTAAGCTACTGCTAATGTTTGATTTCTCTTGTGTCTCCCAGCTTATTTTGCTTGCATTACTTCCAACTTCTGTTACATCACTTGGTAATCTAATGCGTGCCAAAACGAAAACTTTATAAGTTTGTAATAATATGTCCATCCAGCTTTGTTTATTCAAACGGTAAAATTTTTTTTCATCCATGAATTCAGGAATGTTTGCTTCATGGGATTCTGGTCGAAGTGGATATATGGTTTTCATAAATATTAGGTAATCTTTATAGGTTAATAAGTCTTCTGGGGAAACATGTGGTAGTAAACCACCTTGAACTAATAGCAATTCTTTTGCGCTAGCATATACATTATACATGTAGTTTATTCGGTTTATATCATCTTCTGGGATTTTTCTAAAAGTTAGATGTATTATTATAAAGTTTCAAAAGGATAGGACAGGATAGCGAAAAAGTCCTGCATTACTTGAAGATATTTTAAAACATTAACCAAACAAACATTATTACAAAAGTTGATGGTTTTAAACTGCCATTAATTTTCAAAAATACTAAGATCTACCACTAAAATCTTCTTTCGGTGCAAGCACATACAGTACTGAGTACTTTCGCCAATAGCTTTGAATTAAAATTTATTGGTTTTGTAGAATTATTTTAAGAGTAAATCCCATTTGTGTTTGGTCTCTTTAAATTAATAAAACAAAAAAAATTATTTCTCGATTCAAAAAAGGGGTATGGAGAGCAATAAATGATATAAGAGGAAATTGGGGGATGGCACTGAATGACGAGAAAATAAAAGACAAGACAAGCAAGAAAAGAAACAAAACAAACGACCAAGGAAGTACAAGAAGCGAAACATCTAATGTTGCGAGAAAAGGATTAGACATAGGTACACTTAAGTGCGGTGTAATTTTGCGGCTTGTCCGAACCACTGCGCGCATTTCTAGTTATACTCCTTCCTTTCTAGTTTCATAGGTTAGAGCAAGCGCAAAACGCTGATGTTTATGAAATTCGCGGCCGTTGCCTAGGAAACGAAAACCGATGGTATTTTATACCCGCAGAATTAAAGGGAATTGTAGTATAGGCAAAGTAATAATAAAATTTAAGCTTGGCAGGCCAGCAGGTCAGTAGGCGGCAGGCAGACGATGATTATACCAGGAACGATCAAGCAATGGTTCAAGCGAACGCTAGAAAACACAAAACATGAATTACTGAAAATAATATCTGCATAAAAGAAGGGCACGCACACCGTGAGTAGCTAGTAAGAATAATAGCATCCATACAAAAGAAATGAGATGTAAGATAACCTGGGAAATTATTTCTCGATCCAAAGGAGTAGGGAGACACCGAATGACGAGAAAATAAAACAAGACAAACAAGCAAAAACGAAGCAAAACAAACGACCAATTAAGTACAAGAAACGAAACATCTAATGTTGAGAGAAAAGAATTAGACATAGGTATACTTAAGTGCGGTGTAATTTTGCGGCTCGTCCGAACCACTGCGCGCATTTCTGGTTATACTCCTTTCTCTCTAGCTTCATAGGTTAGAGTGAGCGCAAGAATCTGACGTTTATGTAATTCGCAGCGGTTGTCTAGGAAACGAAAACATTTTGTGCCCGCAGAATTAAAGGGAATTGTACCACTTATCAAATTTTGGATACCTTTTGCACTCAATTGCCTGCCTTTTCACATATCAAACACTTTTGGGACATGATTCCCGCACACGCGGAATACTATCTACTATGTACCCCCACTCTATTTCCAAAACTATTGACAATACGGAAAAAATGAATAGAACCTTTTTTGTAGAAAATTAACTCTAATATAATTTTGTGTTAAAGCTAGTTTTTCGCTAAACTCAATATTTCCCGAGATATTTAAGGAAAAGTTAAAAAAGGGACCTTTAGGCCCCCCTCCTGCTTCCCGCTCACCACCCACCCTCGGGGACTTTTAGTATGTTATACAGGACACTCGAATGAACAACTGTGGCAAATATCAAAACTTCGGGTTTTTTTTCTTCTGTTTGCCAATTTGTTGACTGATTTGACTGGGCTATTATTACTCAACTTTAACTTTTGTTTGGTTTCGGGCATTTTTGCTCTCGCAAGTAAGCGCCATGTTCTCTATCTAAACTGTAATATTATGCTAGACTTATATTTGTTTGTCGCTATTGCTTTTGGTTTGCTTTTCGGCACAAGCACCAAAGTAAGCATAAAGATGCGATTTTTGAGAAAAACGAAAAAATTGCACAAACAAAATCAATTGAGATGGTTGGGCATGCAGAAAAGATGGAGAGCTCGATATTAGCTAATAAGGCATACGAAGCAAGAATAGAAAAGAGTAAAATAGGAAGACGAAGAAGGGCGAAGAAGAAAAAATATATAGATATGCAGAAGAGAACCCGAGGTAATCTATCCAAATACGCTTAATTTTGCAGAATTAACCCCAGACCGCTAAAATAATGCAGAACTTTTCAAACCCCCTGTACCTATTTACCTGACAGGTATATATTTCTGTACTTGAACTCCCACTAAAGTTGTTAACAGCTCTACATATTTTAAAACAACAAATGTTTCGGTTTTATTTTTATCATCTTTCGCTTTCGAAGATTTTTTAGGTTCAGGTGTTGTTGCAATATCTTCTGGTATTTTATAATAACATCCTCCATAGAAACCCTGATGGAAAATCCATTCTTCTAATACCACTATAGTCCTTCGCATATGTTTTGCATATTCTGTTTCGTCGTTTTCTTCAGGAAACAAAGGAAAACAACTTTCATTATAGCTAGATTTCAATTCTAAAACGTTAGGAGTCGAAAAAAGCGTAGAAATTGTTTCTGTATTTTCGTCAAAGGATTTACAGCAATTAAGATGTTCCTAAAAATATTTATAGTAATTATGGTTAAATTATTGGAAATATATTATTATAAGTACCGGTGATGAAATAAAAAAAGTATTTGTAGCACTAGATACGGTATTGGTATAATTCTGTACGAAGGGATGAGTTGTAACACTGCAGTTATCTGAACAACCTTTAACATTAACGTAACATTCAGCATAACAATCACAAAAAAATATTATGTTATCGTCAAAAAATTTTGTAGTTTCGATATAACATTTCAATAAAACGTCGAATTCTTTTGTAGGTTTGGTTTCTTCAATGATTGTTTCACCAGTGAAATGTATTCTAATTTCAGGAATCTCTGAACGAACTGAAACTTTACAAGTTAAAGGATGATATTCAGTTGTAATAGTAAACCTATATTCTGATTCGCATTTTAATGGAACTGGTTCAAGACAAATTTTCTTTTCTGTCGAAATAATTACAGGTGGAGGAAACCAGCCATTAAATGATAAATAATTGAATATGTTTCCATCTAAATAATGTCTAAGGTAAATAGGAAGTTTGATATGATATCTTCCAGGATTGTTTGGAACAAATTCAGCTCTTAAAGTTAAATCTTCATTTGGACCAAGAACGCATACGATTGAATATGGTAGCCTTTGTATTTCATTTCCTGTTAAGTACGTAAGATAAAAAGGATGGCATAAATCATCTGTTCGTATGCAAAATTTGCATGTGTTCTTGGATGCGTTCCAAATTTTTAAATCAACTCGTGTTTCGTTACTGTCGTTTGAATACGGCATATGTTGAAACTTTAAATTCAATTTTGAGAATCTCAGAATGTCTCCTCCGACAGCAGTACTTATTTCTAAAATTGGCAAATTGTTAGGCATTTTTATGCTTTTTGCCTTGTATACCTCAAGGTATTCTTTTTCTGTTGTTTCTGTATAGAAAGATGTTTTATGGGTTTCTGATTTCATTTTATAAGCTGGACCAAGAAGACCATTTATTACCAAAGGTAAGTAAAAGCGATAAGAAGCAGCTCCCATGGGGATAAAATGCAAGTACAATTCCTTCTGTTCTTTTCCTTCTAATTCAATTTTTGTAACAGGTTCAGCCATTGCGTCAAAATCATGCGTTTCTAAGATTGTATATTCAGAATATTCTGTTAAAGGAAATTCTACTGTAGCTGTAACTTTACTTTTGTTGATAATAACAAAAACTTGTCTTTCAAAAGAGTTCGGTATAATTTTTCGTAACTGTAAGATATCTGGTTTCATTTCAATCACAGGACAAATTACATTTCCCAAAATTTGAAACTTTAAAATTTTGATTCTTTGCACTTCAATTTCAACCGTGCAAGCGAAACTTATACAAGCTGGAATTTGAATGTTTATATTAAATAATTGATCGGAACAACCATAAAAAACTCCTTCGCTTGGAGATACACTAACTCCCGGCATTGGTTCGGGATTTAAAACTTCAAAAGTAACGGGTTCGAATCCTAAATTTTTAAGTATATTTACACCTTGAATGGGTAAATTTAACGGTACATCTTCGAATGTAACTTTTGGATGCTTAATAGCAACCGTGGGTTTATTAAAATTCGTTACAACGTTAACGGTTTGATGTCGTCCATTTTCAGAAAATAAAGTTATTTCAGCACCTGCTGGAATTTCATGATGGGGAGTGTAAGTAGCCAAGCAGGTAATATGTCGACGTGGTGGAATTGTTGCAGATAATGGTTCTATTTGGAAGCAGGAGTCTGGAACTTTCCATTGAAACTCAATTGGAACATTTACAGGATTTGAAACGTCGAGATATTTTTGCAAACATTGGTTTGATTCAAACACGATATCATGATTTTTAAAATCGACGCATTTTGGAATGATATCGACCATTATCGATACGGGAAATGTATGATTATCGTTGACGATGAAATCTATTATCACATTGTAACGTCCTGTTGTAAAAGATGCTATGTATGTCACTTGAACTTGGGTTTGATTAAAAGGTTTAACTATTTTATGGTCACCATCAGGAAAACAAATCACAGGCTTACGTGGTTTTGCGAATATTCTTATAGGAATGTCATTCTGATTATTTATTTCAATGGTTCTTGTCAAGGAACTATTTGGGGCTATCTAAAAAACTTAATAATAAAAATATTTAATTTAGGATTACTTTTTTAAACATACCTTGCCCAGTTTTATGAAAAGTGGATTAACTTTGATTTTGTTAAGCTGTAAAGGAGTTAAAGGAATAAACGTGAAAGGAATTTTTCCTTCTTGTTTCTTAATACTGGTACATTGAGGTTTTGGATTATTTTTTAACAATAAATTAGAGACATCATAATCGGACAATTTTAAATTAACAACGGGATGGAGTGATCTCAAACGTTCAGCTTCTTGTCTTGTATAGTTTTTATAATAACTGTAATCTTTTTTCTTCAAATCGCTTTTACTTTCTGATAATTCAAATTTATCACGATTTACACTTATTGCCCTGGGAATACCAGCAAAAATAGTACGGCATCTAAAATAAATAGTTATTTCACGTACCTAGGGTATTATGAAGACGTCGACATCAAGAAGGCCGTGTTAGAGTGCATAATCTTGAAATATACACTGCTCCTTTATGGAAGGAGCATAGTCCTATACTGCACTGCACAACCGATGGTGCAAAGAAGATTGACAGAAACGACAATACAATTTTTTAGAAAGTGCAACAAGGATAAAGTTTAACAGGAACTAATGCATAGTTCGCATGCGCAAAGGAGGCAGCTGTGGGCGTGACACTACGTATATCATCACTTAACAACCATTTTTTAAAGGATCATGAAGTTGGCCTTGGCAACTTCCATCCCCCTGCTTATCCCGACTCAGCGCACTAACCGCTATTCAAGCGTCTAACATACCCTTGAAACCCCCAGCTATATTAACAAGCTGATTTCTCGTCGCTCCAGAATTTTTGAAAACCCTGGCTACAACAAGGAATCCAACCCGTGTTGTCCCGGTCCCGTGCGAATCCTCATCCACACGACCACGGTCGTGCCTTAACAGTCAATTTACCAGACTTCAAATTACCGCGCGCATGCGCAAAAAATACTAGTTCCTGTCCTTGTCAACCTTCCTTGAACAAACTTCAAAGCGATATGCTCCTTCCATAAAGGAGAAGTGTATATTCGAAGGGCATAATACTCGATATATTCACAACGCCCGCTCATAACAATCCAGAGTGTTATGAACTACTTAATATTTATCTCGTTTGGGGGATATACAGGGTGTGTAAAAATTGTGGTGCAAGCTTAAGGTAAAGTTATTCCTTGAACAAAAATAAGACAAAAAGCTTATTGCAAAACAACTGGCGAAGGCTTCCTGAACTTACACGAAGCCCTCAAAGTTCAAAATTTCTAACAGTAAAGAAAGCTGCTATTTCAAAATCAAGTTACTTTATGCGTACATTCAGTGATAATAGCTAAAATGTATTACCATCGATCATTTAAAAGTAAAAAGAAATTAATAATTTTTATTATTTCAAATTATTTAATTTTTCTATATCCGTAAAAAATAGATTTGGCAATATTGCAATGTAATAGTGTTAGCTTTAGCTCTTTTTAGAGTGCCTTGATGCAATGACAGATAATAAATTGTGTTCATCAGTGATCAAGTTATCATAGTAGGTGGCTACAAGGTTGCCAAATCTACATTTCTTAAATTGTTATGGTGAGGGGTAGCCATGCGCCTACGAACTTTTTTGCAATAAACTTTTTGCCTTATTTTTGTCCAAGGAATAATTTTACCTGAAACTTGCACCACCATTTTTACACACCCTGTATACGACAAATAATTGACAAGTAAAAAATTAAATTATGTACCTGATAGGATTTTTCCATGGCCTTAAAGATTTTGGGCGATCATTTGGAAAAGCAATTAGATCACTATTTTTATTAGTAACATCTTCCACACAAGTTGCTCTTGGCATTTTAATCGGACTGTTAAATCTTACATCATCAATACAAACTCCTACTTCCCTTATATAGGTAGGGGTTATTCCCATATTAAATTTTGGATTCAAATATGTCGTTACAGAAGAAACATTGTAAGTAAGGGAAATTTCGGCTTGACCAACTATAACATATTCGTCGGGTTCCTTGGGTCGATTAAAATACAACAAATCAAATGCAATTTTTGTTTCTATTTTTCCTATTTTAACCGGAGTAATTGTAACGCAAACTTCAACCCTACCAGATGGAAATAAAAGTCCAACGCTTGGTTCGACATTTACGGAACAAGTTTTTTTGTAATTAAATATTATTGGAAGTGACGATGATTGGTTTACCAACAATAGTTCCCTTGTTGCTGGTGTATTTCCAGGAATATCAAGAAGATTTAGTGAATCAGGTCGGATAATAATACCAGCTGTTTCAGCTTCACCATAGAGTATTACTCGAACCATATGTGTAAGCGCAACTGTTGTTTCGGGATAAACAATTTCGCTACGGTAATCTTTAAGAGATACCATTTCTGAACGAAAGAATTTTATTAAGCAGGGTTAACTTAAAATTGGTAACATTTACCTTCATGTGATAATAAGGATGTTGGTGATAATGGATCTTCTGCGGCTAAGTAACGAGATATTGATTCCTGATCTTGAACTGTTACATTTTCTGTAAAATAATTTTTCTTTGTTATTTTTCTTAATCAATACTCATGAGTCATGAATTTACCTGGAATAACAACTTGGTTTAGACCCATACATGGGATACGAATAATTTGATAATTGCAAAAGGAAGTTTCCTGATAAGGATCTTGTTTTCTTCTATTTGTATCTCTCGTTGGTGTATATCTGAGAAATATTTATTATACCACAATCAAATATTTTTTTGTAAAAATATCTTACATGAATTGAAATATTTTAGCTTCGTGAGGTATAAGAGAACCTTCTAAGGGTGTAATTTTAAAATTTAGATAATCAGGTTGGAGCTTAAACGCTTCTTCTAGATCCTGAAAAAAAAACAAGTGGGAAAATGTAAATTTATAATTAAAAAATAATAATTAGGAAAATAATTCTATTTTCGTATAAAAACTCTATACAGTTACTGGGTGCATCAATAACCCCAGCCGTATTATGTGAAAAATTTTTGTTTGAACTTAAAAACCAAAAAGCATTATGCCACCGAGGTGTCAAGATTTACATCCGAACATACGAAATAGCATTAGTCTGCAGAAAATTCATCGACAACAATTTATCGAGTTGCAATTTCTTAGACGATTGAAGAAAAGAAAAATTTATGGAAAAACAGGCTTCCGTCTGTTGTGTCCAGGGTTTGGAATCGTTATATTTTAGAGAGTGCAAGTTTTGGTAGGAGATCTGGGAGGGTAATGTATAATTGTGGGCTTAGAAGGCACACATCCACTGCTAGAATTTGAAGAATTGCAAAGATGCATGTCTTTCTTCTGTACATATCGAACCCGTATAGTTCCGTTTTTTTCGCTACGCATTCAAATGATTTCCAGCATTTGCTTCGCGAACTATACTGTTGAATACCAAAAACGAAATGTTTATTTTTAGTATGGGAAAGGCCAGGGGAGGTTTGCACCTCCACTTTTTGAAAAATGACATAAACTTGTTTTTCTTTAATGAAACCCATACTCAAATTACATTTTATTTTAAAAATAGTTTCACTCTCTTTCTATAAAAATTCTTGTCTTTATAAATTGATAAGAATTAAAAGGTGAACGTCTTTGTTCGTATTTATTTCTAGCCGAGAAATCGCACCATCTGCATGATAAGAATCGTTATGTTAACGCATCCGACGACTATTTGTTATCTATGAACACTATGAACAACACCGATTTAATTTTTAGTTATTTCCATATTGTTAGAGAAGGTGGTGTTTTTTATGGGTGCTCCTACTTTCGTACTTTTCGTTGAATTAACAAATTCGTTCAGCTTAATCAGGTATTTATCAATTTTTATTTGATCAGACTTCAGAAAGAAAATAAATACTTATTGTAACTTTAATAATAATAATTAATGCAATTAACTAGTTTTTATTTTATTTTAGAACACAATTCAAAAGGGATGAAAATGCTTATTTCCAATGGATCCCTTTAAATTTACAGGGAGTCCAGAAATTCCTTTTACCTTTGCAGCAGAGATGTTTCATTTATGGTAAGATTAATAATTTTGTTTGAATTCATTAAGATTTGCAGCGAAGTTTTAAAAATTGTAATAAAATCGAATGGATTTTCTTTGTTTGATTTTTTATTCAAGAAAATCATGTTTCCACACGAAAAATTTACTTAGGTAACAAAATGAATCATCTTGCTATTAAATAGTTTTTGTACCAATGTAAATCCAGATGTTCTTATCTGCTATTCATTATTAAGAACTTTTACCAAATTTATTATCAAACCAGGTGCGCCAAAATAAGTAAAGTAGTTTTACGTTTACTTAGATAATTTTTAACCAATTTGTCTTTAAATGATTTTAGCAGAAAATTCCGTTTACTTTGAATGGCAAAAATATAATTTCGCGACTTTATTTATACAGGATGTCTCAAATTGAGTGGTGTAATAATTGATTAAATAGGAAACCAGGTGTACCTATTTGTAAGGTTAACCTGTACATCAAATTAAAATCTTAAAGAATTCGCCAAATTTGGATTTTAATAAAATTGTTTGTTTTCTGTACCTATCCTGAATTCTTAATTCTTTCCACGGCTTCTGCACTTAATTTTAGACGCTCTGTAGAGTACATTTTAGAATTATTTTGGAATATAATAAGTTTAATAAATTATTAGGTCCTTTAATATTGATTGACATTCTCAAGCGTTACTTTGTTAAAATCCATGATTAAATAATAAATATTAAATAAAATATCGATTTCAACGGGAAATAACAAGATTTATTCGCTTTATACGTATTTCGGCATCACTGTGCCACTGACAATAGTATATTATATTATTAGGAGTATAAGCAAAGCTTTATGTGCTGAGCCGAAGCACATAAAGCGCTTATACTTCGAATAATATATGTAATTTTATCTCCAAACGTGTAAAATTATAATACAAAAATAAACATCTAATTAACAAGGTTATTTCGGGAAACATTACACTTATACGAAAATCGCATTGCCTGATAGACACTTTCTACATATTACCGTAGCAACCCACCATAAAAGTTGAATGCTATAGGCATATAAGTACTTTATCTGCCTAAGCATATAAGTGAAACTTATACTACCAACAGTCTGTCATTTAAATGCCACTTTTATGACGTTTGGAGATAAAAGCATTTATAAGATATTAAATAACAAATGCAAAATGATTTATACAGTAACTGCTTGATTCTATTATTTTAACACTGCGTGAAGCAACTGGCCCCAGTCAACCCGTCGGTCTCAATTTTATTCCGCAGTCGTGATTGCTCTCTATGCAGTCGATACTAAGTAGCATCTTTGGTCAGACCGAAGTCAATTTTTACCAAAATACGAATTACACTAACTTTACATTTTCAAAAATAGCTTTAAATTTTTCGACCAAAATTTTGCTGTGGTGATTTAAAATTTCTGAAAAAGACTGATCTAGTCTAATGGACAAAGAAGAGTGAAATAGGATAGGTAGTTAGTTAATTTAAAATATTAATATCGGGCTCTGTTTCAGATGTTCAAACGTATCCAAGGGTTGTATCTGATATACAAATGACTTGGACTGCTGAAGCGCCTAACTGTTGATATCTATTGGACAACACTAAGGGAGGATTACGTCAGGAAGTGTAGTGCTGTGTAGTGAACTGTACTGTACTCTGAAGTGTGGTGTAGTGAACTATATACTGTACTATAGTGTAGTGTGAGTGATTGACATTGTTTTGGTTTTTGGACAGTGTTTGGTTCGGGAAATGGATGGATTTCGTGAATTCGCAAGAGGACAACGCAGTATTATTAAAGGTAGGTCCGACTACCAACGCTGGAAGGAAGACATTGTTATGTGAGTCGTTTTTGGTTGAGGGATTTTGATAATATTTGAAAATTATATATGTACTTTGAAAGAGAAACATTTGCTGAATGTTTAATGGGTATTTTACATTACCCGAAGAAACGTTCGCGTTTGCGTTACGTTCGTTTAAAACTACTGCTCTTGTACCATTCGCGTTCGGTAGTTCTTGTGCTCGTGCAGTTTGATAACATAAAGAATTATGAATTACTATTACGTAAGTAGGACTTTAATAATTTATCTTAATACATTTATTTCAGAAATCTGAGGTAGGTACCTACAGTTAAAACAAGCTGGTCATTAATCTTTATTCAGTCTACATTTTAAAAAATCAATTTATTTGTGCATATTAATCAAAAATCAATTAAGAATTACAAGCATTTTTAATATCTTCACGCGTCCAAAATAATCCTCTATCGATTGCAACATAATTTACTTGTATAAACAGAGTAGGTTTTTTTTGTTCATTGACGCACATTATTGTTTTCGACTAGTCAGATTTGCTATCGTTTATTATGGCAATTAAATTATGTTAGGTGCTGTGAATTAGTATCCGCATGGCGATGGGGCGACACGTTTCGATCCCTCGTTTTAGCCAGGGATTTTTCAAAATTCTGGAGCAAAAGAAAGTTGAGCGGGGGGAGTTCAAGGATGGTGCATGTTAGGCTCGTGCATAGCACTTCGTGCCTTGATCCGAGTTAAATGGGGAAGGATAAGCACTCTTAAATAAAAAAATAATAATAACTAATTAGAACTTATGTGAGGTTTCGGTATCTTTTTTTTGTGGCTCTAATAGCAATATTATTGATAACATTAGCAACATCACTTGATAATGCGGATAGGTAGGTATTCTATAATTTTATATAATGCTATTTCCTATGTTTGGATGTAAACCTTGGTACCCTGTATATCATTAAACACGGAATAAAATACTTAATTACAATGAGATTACGTAATTTGTCAGAACTGCAACTTGACAGGACAGTAATATTTTATTTACTGCAGGACAGCAAGTTTTTGTATCTAAACATATTTTATTTGCATATTCGAGACAGCATTCTTCGTATACCAATAAAATGTTATAATAATTAGACATTAATGACGTTAATAGATAATTATTAAAGATACGCCAGTTATTACTCGATACGACAACAAAGAAATATTTAAATATTTATAACTGTTCAAGAAATGAATATTTACCATATTCTGATCCACTATTTCAGCTAAAGTACAATAAACTGCAGACATTGCACTGAAATTTTTTATAACCAGCGTTCTTATACATTTTGTCCCAAAATAAGTTTTAGGGAAGTCTATTAAACTAAATTCTTGAGTTGTATTTGGATGAATTGAGTAAAGTTCTTGAATTATTATTTTGCCTTTTACTCCAATTCTCAGAGGTGTGTCACATTTTATCCAGAATTCTCTTGAAAATAGACCCTCTGTTGTCCCTAAGCATTCCACTCGAAATGTTACGGTGTCGTGTGGCTGTTTAAGTTAATTATTTAATTAAGCAAATTTAAATTTAAAACAAAGGAATATATATTTTTTTCTTCAAGCGTATCATAATATCCGTATTGTTGTACAGAACTGGCTATGTAGAAGGAAGTCATTTTGTTACTAGTCAAAAAATGAAAATAATGTTACTAGTACAATAATGTGTTTACGTATCCATGGCAACGGCAGTATTTTGCCCATAGCTCCGCCCCCAAGGTTGGTAGAAGGGAGAGCGTTGTCCTGTAGAAATGACTTTTTAGGAAATATTTATTTACAGCAACAGAATATTTTTACACTTGAAGAAAAAATAGTATATATTATTCGGAGTAGAACGTCTTATTTGTGTTTCGCTCACTTGCACAGCCTCGGCGCGTGCGCCTCGGCCGCAATATGAGCTCAACACAAAAAGAACTATTTCTACTCCTAATAATATAATATACTATTAACAACCAGATAAATAATAAAAACTCTATGACGTTATTTTAGGAAAAAAAAATCCAATTTTCTTATAATATAAAGAAGTATTCGTTTGGCTGTTCATTTTTATTAGTACGATTTCCTATGTTTAAAACTTTTTATGATAGTAATGAAAGGTATATTATTATGTCACCAGACGAATAACCTCGAAGTGACTATTTCTTGCGACTATTTTCACACGCTTTAGTAAGTTCTCAATTATAATCGATAATTACAAATAATTTCAAACTTCCTGCTTTAAATTTAATTGACACAATAGATACATCTAAGTTCTATTTTTTTATAAGGCAAGAACATACTAATTTTTTGAAAATAGATTTGAATGAAAGGTCTGCGAATCTGTAGGTAACATCAAGAACAAAAGGGATGCTAAAGTATTGCCGTTAATAATGCTCCAAACTTTTTTTTATGTAAAGGACTATTCGAATTTTTTGTATGATTTAGTAAAATGTAACAAAAAATAAAATAAGTTGCCTGTATGATTCCTTTGGCGGGTTCAACTATTAGTTCAATCTCGTTTCTTCCAAGATCGATAGCAAAACGAGTGCCTTTACTGCCATCATTTCGAAGGGAAAGCATGCGTACTGCTGCAGAATGTCCTGCGTCTATTGTACCGAAGTCGATCTGCCGAGGAATGGCAGAAATCATGACTTTGGACAGGGACCTGAAGGAAAACACGATTAAATGGGATCCAAACTTAATCAGAGTTCCTTGTTGAGGTAAAGAGATTTAGAGGACAAAAAGTTTCAAAATTAAGGCAAGTAAAATTAGTTGCTTTTAATATAGTGGTCGATTTAAATAAAAAGCTACGGATTAATTTAAAAATTCGCAGAATGCGAGGCGTTATAAAAACTGTGGTACCCGGAAATTATTAAGTTATGTAATCAAAAAAGGATTACGAGTTCACCTGTTAAGGTAACTCTAGCCTTGGCAGTGCAGTGCATTCAATGCTACATTATTTTATTTAATCATTAACGAACACGTTCAGTCATGGGAACAGCTTACGAATTAACCCTTTACATTTTTAATGAGCAATTATTCCATAATGATTATCTTGCTTATCTCAATTTTTTAGAATTGGTAGATTTTATGATAAGGAAGGTTGAGATTTAATGTCAGGGATCGTAACAGGCAGTGCCTCCTTATCCATTGGGCTAAATGGGCTATAGCCCAGGGGCGCCATTGATCCAAGGCCGCCGAAGAACTGAGAATGTTTGAAATTTTATTTGCTATTTAATTTAAATTTTAAAGTTGAAAAACAACTAACTATTTTTCTCGATCAGTATGTTTCCTTTCATACCCACTAATATAAGCGTTAAAATAGTGATTCAATGTAAGTAAAAAATATTTCATGATTTCTAATTTCTTTCAAGGAGAGTTTTGTAAAAAAATAATTTTTATTTATGTATTATTCCATTATTGTTCAATCTAATGTCAACTGGGCCAGGGCGCCAATTTTTTTTAGCCCAGGGGCGCTCAAATTCCTAAGACCGCACTGGTAACAGGAATACTAAGCGATTAAAGTATTTTCAAGTTAGTGGATCAATCAAACCCAGGAGAGTCTATAGAAGACAAGCAAGGAGCAAGGAATTTGTAGAAGAGAAAGTTGTGAAAACTGTCGATCAGAATAAAATTGGATAAGATATATTATCGTCACGAAAAGCTTGAACTGAAAAAATAAAGCTGCAGAAGACGTGGTGGTAGAGTTTGTATAAAGACTAAAGATATTCCTTGTCGGAAAGCAAGAAAGCAATCATTAAAAAATTAGAAAAATTTGCAAATATAAAAATAAAAAGGAGGAAGACTTTAATAAAAAAAAAGGAAGGAGTGGTTAGCAAATGGAGGCAAATAGCTGCTAAACTAAAGAATAAAGGAGAGTCAAGGAGGAAGAATCAAGAATGTCGAGGGTTTGATATATCTCTCTTTATAAATCAGCTTATACATAAATTATTCAGGTATTGATAAACTTACACTAGTAACTTGTATTGATATTCTACTTCATTGATGTATATTGGCACCCATGATAAAGGAACAGCAGTTGCTCTCATATAAGTAAACGAAATATATCGTACCAAACTTAAGCCTGGAGATAAATATTTACCACGAACTAGAGGTTTAATTTGAAAAGCCTGCAATAAATCCTGTTTAACTCTTAAAATATTTTTTTGATTATTATCCTACATAAGAACTAGCAGGACATATTCGAACGAAGACCCGATCATTTCCACAATTTTGTATTGTTAGCTTTTTATGATATTTCCTTCCTTCGAAGGCACGATCAAATTCCATAACAGATGGAATAATCTTCACGTCTTGCAACACAAAAGGCTCGGAGGTATTATCTTCTTCTGGTATTACGTATCCATCTGTAATAAATCTATCAATCGTTTCAGAAAGTAACGAATGATGTTGGGACAACATTTTAAAAGAATGTAAAAATTAAGGTTATAAAAAATAAAACTTATCAAATAAATTTTGACATCTGTTAATATATTTCCATAGTAACAGTAAACAATACAAAATAAAGAATCATTCAAGCCTATTTCACATAATAGCATAGTGGCGTCAGCGTAACCCCCCTCCCGTTGGCAAATCAATAAAATTGCATAATAGTTTACGCGGAAATTTTTTATTTGTGCTAGAGACTGTGTCAAAATAAAACAAGGGGGTTTTCTCGAGAAGGGTATTTTATACAAAAATTTTCAGAATAATGAAAGAAAACTGTGTATTACAAGTTAGATAAGATGATCAAAAAATTTCGCTTCGCAAAATCGTTCGGGGTAATTAGTTCTAACGAGGGCAACAACTATTTCGTACAGAAAACCTGAAGTGGGGGATATAACTGAAACGGGGACATATGACAAGAGCAGACAGCATACGATTAGTATAAACTGAGGCGTCTATGCCATTGTCTTTTTCTTCTTTCAAACTTATTGCAATCACCACCTGTGACCAAGACAAGATGGGAAATCGGAAAAACTGGCAGGAACTGACAGTCAGCTTCTACTGATAGCGTATTCATAGACCCAAAAGTAGTTTACAGCTCTGTATTCAACTGGCCATGCACAGAAGAGGTATACAGAATGCCGGGGTTCCAGAGTATCACAAGGCACGAAACGACGGACCCATTAGCTAGAAGAGAGGGGCCGAACTTGCAGAGCCTACCGGCGGCATCGAAGGAAGAACCCCCATTTTACATAATCTGCAAAAAAAAACTTTTGGAGATACCTTCTTGTAAACACACGAACTCCAGGTGCATCTAGACTATGTAAAAGATACACAGAACTATTTGGAATAGATCAAATCTCACATGGGACACTATAGGTATATTCTAACTGCGGTGTAGTGGTCTGACGACCATGCTTCAAAGGAAAATATAACCTGCAATATCGACTTGGGTTAGATTGGTTTTTGATAACAAAACAAATTTGAACCAAAGAGCTTAAATGTGTTATGATATTTTTTCTAGGTATATTCTAACTGCGGTGTAGTGGTCTGACGACCATGCTTCAAAGGAAAATATAACCTGCAATATCGACTTAGGTTAGACTGGTTTTTGATAACAAAACAAATTTGAACCAAATAGCTTAAATGTGCTATGATATTTTTTCTAGGTGTATTCTAACTGCGGTGTAGTGATCTGACGACCATGCTTCAAAGGAAAATAAAACCTGCATTATCGACTTGGGTTAGATTGGTTTTTGATGACAAACCAAGTTTAAACCAAAGAGCTTAAATGTGTTATGATATTTTTTCTAGGTATATTCTAACTGCGGTGTAGTGGTCTGACGACCATGCTTCAAAGGAAAATATAACCTGCAATATCGACTTAGGTTAGACTGGTTTTTGATAACAAAACAAATTTGAACCAAAGAGCTTAAATGTGCTATGATATTTTTTCTAGGTGTATTCTAACTGCGGTGTAGTGATCTGACGACCATGCTTCAAAGGAAAATAAAACCTGCATTATCGACTTGGGTTAGATTGGTTTTTGATGACAAACCAAGTTTAAACCAAAGAGCTTATATGTGTTATGATATTTTTTCTGGAAAGGTTTATGGGTATCAACTAGAAAGAATAAAAGGTCAAATCAAAGAGCTTCCTAGAAAGTAACTTACCGCCATAAAATATAAATCATTACCCTAGAAACGCATTATTATAATTAAAGCTAATTTTTAATTTACATAGCATCATGTGGTTTGTAGAGATTTACAACATGTTCGTGTAGTATTTTTTCTTTTTTGTAATAAACATAAAGTCAAGGTAATGATGCAGTTCTCTAATCACAATAATATCCATATTTTGATTTAATTGTGGAGTTATATATTAACTTGTTTTACGTTGCTGGTTCACTACAAACCAGGAAAATATAGAAAACATAAAGCATTATCATACGGATATGCAGGGAGTTTATAATCAATCAACCCCTGCTTCCCTAAACATCCCAACCACCCCCAATAGACCCCCACTGCGCCGTGATGCGAGATGATTAATGAGACCAGAGTCAACATGGCTTCCCACTGGTGGATACGGAAATATCAACAAGGGGAGAGGGCGGTTTATTTCAATATAGTACGGGTATGTTTAGACATTTTGGTTGTATGCTAAAGAACTTCATTTGAAGTTAAGAAAAAAAAACAAATTAATTTAGTTGTATTTCCTGCTTATGAATTTGTCACAAAGGTAAAACATTTAAATTAATTGATTGCATTACTATAACTTTAACGATATTTTTAGAAGTTCATTAATACTGTACTCTTGAGAATTATAATAAATTAAAAAAATAAAAAAAATTGTTTCTTTAACAGATATAAAGTGAATGTTATTATTTAATGATTTTTATCAACCTTTGCTTTGATTTGATTAATTTTAGGAATGTAGGTAATCCTATTTACAAAAAAGGTGACTTGGTATGTTTTAATGAATATTTATTTAACTGTGCCATATTTCTACTACTAAGGTTGTATGACATAATATCTGTGACTTCTAAAAATTCTTTGACATGGCTCATGTATGCTTTTTATTGAACATTTGCAATAAGGAAGTTCGTTAGCTGTATTTTAGAACAGATTAGGAATTTTCTAAGCAAACGAGTAAAGATACCTACTTATAATTTGTTAATTAAGTTTTGATCCATTCTTTATTAATATATTCCTGATTACAGCTGCATGAATTTTATTTTTATTTCCTAGTACGCAACAAAATGACATTTGTAACAATTTTTTCTAAAAATTCTCTTCTTTAATGTTCAATTCTTTGGTTATGATTTTTTGTTAACTGATTCTTTAGTTGACAATATCCTCAAACGACTCATGAAATCTTCGAAAAACATCCATTTTTTCAAAGATTCTTATATTGGTATAACTGGGTGACGCAGGACCCCGTGGCATCCTTGATGTTTCTTTTATTTTATAACGGATTCAAATAAATTTTTGTATGTGTTATATACATGTAAGAACTCATAATTTGAGCTGACTGTTAATAACCTTTCATTTCCGGTTTTGTCGGAAATGACCTTAACTTTAATAATTCAATTGCAACACTCTGTATATTTTTCATATTTCAACTCGGAATTAAATTATGCGTATAATAGTGTCCAGATATTACAGTTTTGAGAACTTACAAATTTTTAATTTCAAAAATACGTTTTAATTCTAGAGTGCCATGACTTACTCTTACTGAATTTTATTCATAGACTTGCCGCTTAGGTACTATTCTAAAACTGTGTAACGAAACAAAAAGTGAATAACAAGTTGACTAGAGCCTCTCAAAGTTGAAAAAATTATTTTCATGGCCTTCTTTATCCCCAATTGTTACAAAAATACAGGATATATTTTAAATAACTTTTATTTACTCGAATAATTGGTAAAAGAAACATCAAGTGATCCATCCAGCAAAGAAAAGCTTTATTTAACCAGGTCGGTGTCCCTCAACCCTTTCTTTAAAAAAAGAGTTATTCGGGGAAAAAAAGGTTTTTCCAACTTTGAAAGGCTCTAGCCAACAAGTTATTCCCCTTTTATTACGTTAAACCGTTTTAGAAAAGTAAGCGGCAATGATAAGAAAAATAATTCAGTAAGTCATGGCACTCTAGAATTAAAACGTATTTTTGGAATTAAAAATTTGTAAGTTCTCAAAACTGTAATATCGTGACACCGTTATACGTAGAATTTAATCCCGAGTTAAAATATGCAAAAATATACAGGGTGTTGCATTTGAAATAAGAAAGTGGCGTCATTTCCGGCGAAACCGGAAGTGAAAGATTCCTAACATTCGGTTCAAATTATGTGCTCTTACGTGTGTATAACGCATACAAAAATTTATTCAAATCGGTTAAAAAATAAAATAGGAACAGGAGTGTCCCGTGGTCCTGTCTCACCCGGTATACCCGATGCGCCAACAAAGCCGTCGTGTTGTAGTACTCAACATTTAAATGTATCACCTCTTATTTTTTTCTACTTCTACGTATTTATTTATTGGATACGCTTTGTTTTTTTAATTTACTTGCGACGGACGTTTCCAAGTTTTCAATTTTTTTCGAGAAATATTGTGTTTTACAGGCCAATATGCAACTACCATAGTAGAACTGGGGTAACGTAGTGTCGAGACCCGAGAGACAGTCCATTTGCGGACTCACGTTCATTAAAACTTTTCGTCATATTTTGGGTCATACTTTCCGCCCTCAAAGTTTGTGACACTTTTTCTTAGCACCTTGTATAATAACAGTACCATAGTATTACAGAAGAAAATATTAGGTAGTCACATTGCACACCAAATTCCTTCATGGAAAGCAAATCCATAGCTTTATTTTTTTAAATGTTGCAACGCTGGGAATATTTTTAATAATTCTAGTCTGCCATAGCTCATTTTTTTAAATACACCAGCTTCGTATTAAGCATAGCTATCCTGCTTTACAGATTTTAGTAGTCGACGGTTACACTTTAGGAAAATTCAATTTAAAACAATGGGGAATATTCTGCAAGAATATTTCTCAAACCCCTTTTTCTAGGCCAAGTTCTCACTACGACGACCTTATAATTAGATGAGTAAGACTTAGGGATAAGTCCCTAAAGTTTTCCAAGTGTAAACAATTAGGTTGGTAATAAACACTTGACTATGTATATGTGATAGTTGACAGAGCGAGTCTTCAGCAATATGTTGCCGGAACAAAGCTACCCCACAGTAGGTTTAATACCACATCCCAAGAGGTCTGACCCTTGTAAAACTCTAAAGCAGTGCATAAACCTGGTAGTTAAAAATAAAACTTGTATTGAAATTGCTTACTTTACACGAATCTTATAAATAATTGTAGTAGGTATTATACAAAAAAGTATATTTATACAGGGCTTGTAATACATGCAAAAAATCTAGTATAAGTTCGCATATAAAGTGAATGAAAAATTAGATTAAAATGAAGAGTCTACGCCTGAAGCACCATAATTTTTAATTATTAATTATTATACTGGTTTAAAGGGCGCGTGCTTGCGGCCCGCTGCTCTGTTTGCTAATTCGTTTATCCAAACATCTCTGCTCACCCTAAGGGAATTCTGCTTCAATTGAATTAGCTTTGTTGGAAGCAAAAAGTACTTGCGGTGAAATGTGCAGTTTTTAAAAATTCTCGTTGCCAGAATAACGGAATAACCGATACATGTGAGGATAAAATATTTTTCATTTTTGTGTTGAAGGTAATGGAGTTAAGATATTAAGTGGATATTTTGAACATTTCCCCCATTTTACTCTCCAAACTTTCTTCTATAGCGTGGATAACATATTTGAGTAAATTCTCTTTTGTTTTGAGAAGTTAATTCGTAGTTATCTAAAGCTGTCGTAAGAATTGCCCTTTGTTTCGAAAAATAAAAAAAAGATCCTGCTGGCCAGGGACTAAGAAAATATCTACTTATGGACTTGCAGAACATTCTGGAGCGCTTCATCTTGCATGAAGATATAATCTCTTCAATCTTAACGGTAAGAAGGAACGGAAGAATAAACTGGGGAATAGAACAGACCTACTAGATCGGATGAGGTAACATTATTATCTCTAGATAAGGTATATTTTTGAATCTCATGTTAAACTTCTTTTCATGAGAATGTACCTACCTACATGCGAATAATTACCAAAGCTATGAGATGTAAAGTGAATAATTAACAACAGCTGACTTCAAGCAATGAATAATAAAATAAACATCAAATATTTGCTGCTATGTACTAAAATATTAAAATTTTAATTATAAAGTAATTTAAAAAATGTTTGTTGCTACGTTGTCAAGTAGTGCTTCTCATATTATAGGATCCGCTACTAAATATAAATTTTGTAATTTTTAATTATTTCCAGATGCTATTCGGTTTGGATAGGATAGGATGACAAAAGGAGCGGAAGTTTGTGAAAAACTCTGCACTCTGAAAAAAAATTATTTTTTTCTCCCAACAAATAATTTGTTGGTATAGCCTCAACAAAAGCAATTGTCACAACAAATACGAATTATGAAAACAAGTTGGACCTGCAAATAATTTGTTGTCTGAGCAAAACGAGTTTGTGGCAGGAAATAATAATAACATGACAACATATTTTTTGTGGTCAGCCAACAAATTCGTATTTGTTGTGACAACAACGACTTTGTTGAGGCTATGCCAACAAATTATTTCTTGGGAGAATAATTTTTTTTTTAGAATGATGCTACAATAAATACCTAACGTATGTGTAGAATAATTTAGATTACTTTGAAATTTGCGAATTAATGTATGTGACTTTTGGCAATATACTCGAAGTAACAAAATGTTTTTGTGGGTCCAGTCGGTATTACTGAGTACAGAAACATATCCTTTACTACTTACTGGACTGGGCTGGCAAAAAGAAAAATATTTGATTATCAGTTGACCATTATTTTCTAATTTTAAGTGCAGAATGTAATACTTTATTACACTAGGACTAGAGCAATAGTAAACGATCGTAGAAAAAATATTGTACCCAATCTCGTACAAAAGGTAACAATTGCACTGGGCTTACGTCCTCGTTGAACAATTTGACGTCACCCTATTTGCATAAATAACTATTATTTAAACAAAATTCGGTAGAAAAAATCTTCTGTACCACACGTCCAAACACGACTTTGCGAATATTCGTATTTGCAGGTCTCGGGGTTCTGTTTAGGACCTGCTCTCAGCTCTCACTTTCAAATTTGTAGTTTGTCTAGTAGTAATACAAAAACTCTTAAGCTATCTATTGGTGATCGTAATCCACTAATCTTCATTCCCCGAGACCGCGACTAGGATGTAAACAAAACCACGTGACACATGGTCGTAGTAGGATCTGTGATTGGCTGCTTACAGGGAATGTCTGTAAGCAACCAATCAGAGGTCATACTACGGCCATGTGTCACGTGGTTTTGTTTACATCCTAGTCGCGGTCTTAAGAAATGAAGTATAGGTTATACATTACATTATCTGACGCCTGTAGCGGCACCAACAGTAACCGGTTTGTGATTGGAACAAAATTTATTTTTTTTACCGCTGGCGGACAAACTGCGGAAAAATCCTGCGGTGTCCTAAACTGTTGTGATTTCTGACGTTTTCAGCAGTTTTTGTAAAAAATCGTTGCATATTTCACTGGCTCGAAGAAGTAGACCAGCCTTTTAGAAGAAATTATGCCCGAATTTCTCAAAACTCCAACAGATATTATTTTTGAAGTATTCACATTAAGATTTCTTTAAATTCTTAGTGAGTATGTGATCTTCATGCATCTAAACGTTTCATTTCCAAAAAGTTGCGCAAAAATATTTCATGTATTACTTTTAAAACACATGACCTATGCGTCGCTATAACTTAAATTTAGGGGTGCAAATGTGTCGTTACATTAAACTCTTACATTTAGCCTGTACCAAGTAAGCGGATAATATACCCAATATCGTGTAATTAAGGAAAATTTGCATTTATTTTATTTATGCCCAATGACTAGGAGTAATTTAATAATTCGCTCCTTAGTGATGAAAAAGAAAGTTTACATTATTTGACTTGTATAAATGTACAGACTATATTGATTATATGTTTCATGGTTGCGAGAACACTGTTGCTTCATAGTGCTTTTCTGGCAATCGAATTAATGGGACATGGTGATCCCTTGGGATAAGGCGGTGATCGTGTCGTGAGGCTCATTGCACCCACGAGAGAAAAGCATTCAGATACCGTGCCTAATTGTATTAGAGTACCGAGAGTTTCATCCCTGATGGCCTGATTAACTGTTTAGGAAGTGACAGAACTAACATTTCGCACGCTAACCCTCTGTGCGAAAATCTCTCGACACTCATAACATACATTCCAGATTTTTTTCATGATATTAATACTGCAACAATATATCGTTAACCTTTTATTTTTTACGTAAGGGGAATAATAAAATTGCACATGCTATTAAACTCACAATATGCAAGCTTGTGTGATAAAAACAGAAAGGATATTCTTTCGTGAGTTTCACAAACAATAAATTACTGAAAACATATTTTGTGTAATATCCAGACCTTCCCATGTTTTTACTTTCCCATACCACCACTGGTATATGGGAAGTATTGATATCATGAAAATTTTCGAAGTCGAGATTTTCGCGGAAATACGTGTTTTGGGTCCCCAGGAACCCAAAAAAGTGGTCTAGAAAAAATGTCTGTCTGTGGGTGCGTGGGTGGGTGGGTATGTATGTATGTATGTAACGCCTCTAACGCAAAAACTAGTGAACCGATTTTGATGAAATTTTAAATGAAGGGGTATATCGAAAATTCATCGACAAAATAAGCTTTTCAAAAAAATTCGAAACCGGAAGCGGAAGTTAGACATGTTTTTTCGGTATCATTTTTTTCAGAAGCCGAATTTTGAAAATCTGAGTAGGGGATATGAACGAAGGGCATAATTCAAGGGAAACTGTTTTTTACCGGACTCTCTAACTTCAAAATGGCGGTCGCTATGAATTTTTCAAAATTTTGACTTTAACGCCCCATAACTCAAAAACCAGGTATCTGACCAGGTTCCGCAACAACTTGTTTGAAAGCCCTTTCGCTGTACTACACCAAGAAAAATAATCATTTACTAAATCCAAAAACGGTAGCAACGGCGCTCTTCCAAAACTTTTGAAATTTTTGAAAAATTATTACAAAAAAACTGCTCTAAGGATTTTATTTAAATTTTCTATACTTATGCAGCTTGGTATTAGCTACATTTTTGTTTTTTGATGAACCCTAGAATTCTACTGTGGCGCCCTCTACGAGATTTTGAAAATCTGAAATTGATGCTCCTATAGCGCCTTTATTAGTCAAAATATGAAAGAAGTTTAAATATAAAAGTTGTTCAGTATATAAATTTACATTTTTCTAAATTTATATAACGTATACAGGGTGTTTGGTTTTCACAGTACAATAAGTAACTTTGTTATTCCAAATGAAACACCCTATATATTATTATATAATTGAATGCAAAATTTAATTGTCTATCACATAGTAGAAGGTGTTCATATAGATAAAATGTACGGTTGATAAGGAATTCGTTAATTTTAACCGCGTTGTGTAAGATTTAGCCTGGACTCTGACAGAAACGCATCGTCGCGTCGCGTTCGGTCGGTAGCCGCCATCGTCCGGCTTCGCCAGTCGGATTTTCAGAGTCCTGGTTTATTATTATTATATTACTGCAGATGCGTGTCGCTATTCTGTAACTACATATCGAAACGGTAGTATAGTCTCGTTTCTCTCACTACGCATTCAAATGATTTCCAGGGTCTGCCTCGCGAACTATACTGTTGAATACCAAAAACGAAATGTTTTTTTTAGTATGGGAAAGTCCAGGGGAGGTTTGCACCTCCACTTTTTGTGAATTGTAGCAACCACTGATTGCCCATCTAGGTCATCAGATTTCAATCCTGTTGCTATTTGGCTAAAAAAATAATTATTTTCATAACAGGTCCTGAAAATGCTAATTTACCGAACTAGAAGACCGGAGTCCCGTAAACTATGTTATCTTCAATCGCTATAATTAACAAAATTAATTAATAGTAATAATTTCAAACAAACAGTGAAAAAAGTATGATAAGGTAAGTAAATAAATTGAGTATGAAAACTTTCTAGATACATCAATGCTTGTTTTAAGTCGAATTAACTCCATGTTGAAGAACGTAACGAACTTGCTAATATATTGTAGATTGAATATTGCAATACTCCAAGTATATTAGAAGGATTTGCGATTAGATAAGCGGAACGTTTTGAATGATAGGTATTGTACAATACCTGAAAATATGTACTATAATAGAATATCAACAGTTGTGTCAGAACACATGATGGTTTCATTCATATTTTAGATTCAATTTACGTTCCCCATGGTTTAAGATTTAGTTTTTATAAAATGCATAAATTTTCTTTGCTCTTACTTCCTTGGATGAATTCACTATTAATTTATTTTTATGTTATTATTATTTTTAAATTACACAAGCATTTATAAGAAAATAATAAATGAGATTTATTTTTACTATTTAATAAAAAAATGTTCTGTTAGAATTTCTAGTCAACGTTAGGAGAGAATATTTATGTTGTCTTTACATAACTGTTACTTAACTCTTTGGACACACCCTCGCCGCGTTTATTAGGAATAAAAAACCGAAATACATTAATGAAACAAAAAATAAATCAAGGTTGTGTGTTCCAAATTGCATATAATTATCACTAATAATTGCAAATGAGTATTATTGTGAAAGGGAATACTAACAATATGCGTGATAGAAAATAAGTGCTTATTGTAATTTTTTTTAAGAACTAACAAGGGATTTGCTTGAAGCACGCGTTCTGCATTAGTTAATTGAAATAATTCAAGGTCTCTTCTTGTTTATATAATTACTAGGCAATTATGAATTCAATCTCAACGTGACTATACTAAGATGATAGTGATGTAAGTTTTTGCATTCTTTCCCTTGACAAGACATAATTATGTTTTAATTAATAATACAGAAAATTTTGTTTCATGAAGTTTTGCCTGTAATATTTATAAATAATAAATAAATCAAACATCAGGGGGTGTATTTCCCGCTATTCAATGTCACCGAGTGGGGCCTCCTGTAGTTAAGAGAATACATAGAATGTTCTGGTTCCAGCTGACAATCAACAGCCCTCCATAAATATCAATTTAGGTTTTTATTGCACTTGATTTTAATGTGTTAATTTCTATTATGTTTTGACGTATTGGACGATTTACGTATTCTTTATGAAATTACTACAGAGTATTTGATATTTACTTTGGTAGTTAAAGCTATATAAAATGTTGTTATGGGTTGTTAGCACATTACAGGATGAGTAAAGAATAATATCTTGATGATGCATATTAAAGTTGTAAAAGGGATACATTTTTTCAAGTTATTGTTAATGACCTACCGATTTACTTGCTAATGGATTTGTAATGTGTTACATGTAATTCGTAAAGCTTGTCGATTGAGGAGGTGAAATATCTTAAGAGGGTATTATTGTGTTAATAAAAATGTATGGCAAAAGGTCCGCAAACGTTTGAATTAATATCCTACCCTTAAATTACCGAAGCAAATTGTAGAATAGGCAACCCAAATAACAAATTAAATAACTGTCTAGATTGTTATGTTAGATAAGAAATTAGAGACGTATGTTTTATTATTAATTATTTAAAATGTGCAGTGCATTTCAAAAGTGGTACCTATTCCGATGATAAACAATTTATCAAGATTATTAGTCATGTAAATACATGTGTTTGAAATTTTGGTCGGTCTTGGACGGTCGCTCTGGTCGTGCAGCCTACGAATGTATGAACAATCTTTAGGTTACCTAGTAACAAACGTAAACAACACACCTTACCTGACGGCATAATAGTGTATTATATTACTAGAGTAGAAAGAGTTCATTTTGTGTTGAGCTCATATGTTGCAGCCGAGGCAGGCGCTCGTGTCGAGGCTGTGTAAAATGAGCGAAATAATTCAATATGCGATTTTAAATGAGCTAGCGGTATACCGGGTGAGTCAGACCACCAGTATCAGTCGTTTTTTTCGAAAACGGTTAATCGTAGAGAGTCGGGCCAATTTTTTTTTTTACAATAGCCTTTATGAAGAATCGAATGGTGACATTGGCATTCGCCGGAAAAATCGGTATCCTGAAGAGTTTGCTCCAGAATGTCGAGATCTCCAAAATTTCAAATAGCACGGGGGTCAAAAGTAGTATCTTTGAAAAGGTCTTTAAAAGATAAGCAAGTTTTGTAGGAAAAATAATTTTATTACCCCCACCCCTTCTGAGGAATATTCGATTGAAGTTATTAAGTAATTGTACTGTTATTTAGGCAGAATGTAAACGGCCTAAGTAACTACATACGTCCTAACAATAGAAATGCATGGAAAATCAGCAGTGGATGAACACAGGCTGACAAGAAGAGAAAACTTATTTAACTTTACATTTAAAAAATGTCTAAAATGTAAGTTTGACAATAGGTCACCCGATTGTACTCCACTGGATACAACGAGAGATGCTATGAAGCTGAGAATTCGCAATGCATGCCGGTCATTAAGTGGCGAAGAAATATTGAGAGCCACTGATAATGTGACTAGAAGAGCTCGACAGTGTTTAGAAGTAAATGGACGACAGAACAATTATTGTGATATTGACAAACTTACATTCTAGACATTTTTTAAATGTAAAGTTAAAAAACAGTTTTCTTCTTCTTCTTGTCAGCCCGTGTTCATCCACTGCTGATTTTCCATGCATTTCTATTGTTAGGACGTATGTAGTTACTTAGGCCGTTTACATCCTGCCTAAATAACAGTACAATTACTTAATAACTTCAATCGAATATTCCTCAGAAGGGGTGGGGGTAATAAAATTATTTTTCCTACAAAACTTGCTTATCTTTTAAAGACCTTTTCAACGATACTACTTTTGACCCCCGTGCTATTTGAAATTTTGGAGATCTCGACATTCTGGAGCAAACTCTTCAGGATGCCAATTTTTCCGGCGAACGCCAATGTCACCATTCGATTCTTCATGAAGGCTTTTGTAATAAAAAAAAATTGGCCCGACTCTCTACGATTAACCGTTTTCGAATAAAACGACTGATACGGGTGGTCTGACTCACCCGGTATACCGCTAGCTCATTTAAAATCGCACATGTCATTGTTTTATTTTTATTTTTGACACTAGTACAAATGACGTTTACAAAATAAACATTTATATTACACTTGATACAACTGGGCCTGGTACCTACAAAGTCCGGTTCAGACGTTCAGTTAACCAAGATTAATTGCCATGGATACTGCAGTTCTTATAACAATTGTTATCCATGGCAATTAATCTTGGTTTAGCTGAACTGGGGTTTAAACGACAACTGAAAAATCGCCCCTAAGATGACATTAAATGTTGTGGAATCTGTTTCTACAATAAATGAAGAAACAATCCCCGCAGGGTAAGAAAAATTTAAAAACGAATAGAGGTGTGTTGTACCAAATGTTGTATCGGTTGGAGGTTGTCATGTGAAATAGTTACATGAAGTAATTGTTAGCGGGAAATAGGAATTACAAAAGCTTGTGTGACAGACATTTTGAAAATACTGTTAAAGGACTGCCGATATTGAATTTATTTTGTTTTGATATTATTTACAAGAATACGATTTTTCGCAAGATCAGAAACGTCCTGGAGGTTGGAATTCTCAGTTAAGATGTAAAATTAGGCCACAGGTAGTCAGAGTACCTACAATGAGGTTCAAGGGATATGCATGCCGAACCCTTGCTCATTAATCATTACAAACGAACTTTCCCAAACTATTGAAAACAGTTACTCTCAGAATTGAACCTAGAACACTATAAAATTATCTGTTCACTTAGTTCACTAGATAGTTTAAAATTTAATTTGTACCATGCAATGTAGTTTACAAAATTTTCAATTTTAATTTGTATTTCGATCATATAAATTATAGAACATTACATATTATATTTTAACATAATATTATTTGACTTTAAATTGACTTTCCGGAAATATTTCGTTTTGGAAATTCCAGTGCGAAAGCAACAAGTTATTCAACTTTTTTCAAAACATCTTATCTTATTTACAAACCTTGGATAAAATTTACCCCTATGGCGGTTTTTAAACAAACAATTTTTTATGAAAAATGATCACAAGATCTTGTGTCCCATCCTATTCTATCCCAGCTGATTCAAACTCAAATTCTAAGTGTCCTGGGATTTTCCTTCGAACGTAACGGTTCAATAATTTCTAGTTCTAACGTGTCATAATTTAATTTTAAATCAGATATTTTAACAGAATCGGATATCGCGTTTAGTGCTCTACAAATTTTATTAAACAATAGTTTTAGAGAAAGTTAGATTTAATAAAATCAGTTAATTATTAAAATATAAACCTATAAATAAATATTAAAAAAAATTCAAATCAAATATTTGCTGTTAATTTGTAGCAAACTAATTCGTTATAGACACACTTCAAGTCAACAGGATGATAGGAATTTTATTATCTCAAGAAAATTTAAAGGAATATAAAGTAGAAAACTGCAATGCAATAAAATGCAGGAAAGAAAATCCTCCTAAAAATTTTATATCTCCACATTATCTTTGAAATATGATCATTTTGGTTCGTAAGGAACAAAAGAATCTTAAAACTTTTACGGTTATATATAAGATATAAAAACCCATTCCTTTTTCGTATAAAAAATTTCAATATGTTTTTCCTGGCAGCGCGTGTATTATACGACGGGGCTTTTGTATATAGTAATGCCTGAAATGGAAGCTTTTCAGAGATCCTGATAGAATTATGACTATTGATTACGTTTTTCAGCGCTTGGGGATTTTTCATAGTATGTCGATGAAGTGGAGTTGCTATGACAACGCCGCCCCGACGCTACCGCCGCCGCCACCACAACCACACCCAGAAGTATTCATCGACATATCTGGCAGTATATGATCAAATATCTGCTACATAAGCGCAAACTTTTTAACTGAAAAACGCTGGAAAGCTTTTGATTAATTTAAGGTCAATAAAAAAAGTTTTAAAATGAAAATATTAGGATACGTTTTGGTATAGAACAGAAGTAGGTACATTGCAGAGTAATAATATTTCCTTTGTTATAACTCATAAGCATGATACTAGATACTACGACTAGGTATAATACGAGTAGAGGTTTAAACAAAAGTAAATTCAAATCTTGGAATTTTCGTAAATTTACAAGAAATTTGCAATTAAAAAACTATTCGATTATACAGGCTGTTCCAAGTTGAGTCTGCACTATTGCTAACTTTGTTATTATAGGAGCTACGATGTCGGTTAAACAGGCAAATTAGTAGAACTTTTTATGCTGATTATGATAGTGAAATCAATAAAACAATATTGAGCATCGCATTTCCGAGATATTTACCAAAACATCTTCTTTTAAAAGGAACACTCTGTAGGTTTTTACATAAATGGATGGAAAATTAAATTCTGAACAACAATACTTATATAACTTTTTTTGATAACATTCAGTATAACCGAGATAATTATTTTGATATCACTGTTTTAAACCTTAAAATCAAATATAGCCATGAAACAAAAAACATTCGTTGTTGTCAATCCTAATGTCTCAAAATAATAATTATTGTGCTTATTATTTTGGGGCCCGGACACAATCCCCACAGGACACAACCCCCACATGGACACAATCCCCACATTGGACACAACGCCCACATTTCGTTTTGCCCACAATCCCCACATTGGTCACAACGCCCACACCTCGATTCGCCCACAATCCCCACAAGGGACACAACCCCCACATTTGAATTTGCCCACAAACCCCACAAGGGACACAACGCCCACACCTCGATTCGCCCACAATCCCCACAAGGGACACAACCCCCACATTTGAATTTGCCCACAAGCCCCACTAGGGACACAACGCCCACATCTGATGGTGACGCCGCGCCGTCCAGAGGTGGTCAATGTAGTCTGTGTACATGGTACGAAAATCTGTGCACATGGTACCTTAGTCTGTGTTCAGGTTAGTTGCTCTTTGCAGGTAATATATATAAATAAAAACTTGCACGAAAAGGAGATGGCACGGCGCGGCGTCACCATCAGATGTGGGCGTTGTGTCCCTAGTGGGGCTTGTGGGCAAATTCAAATGTGGGGGTTGTGTCCCTTGTGGGGATTGTGGGCGAATCGAGGTGTGGGCGTTGTGTCCCTTGTGGGGTTTGTGGGCAAATTCAAATGTGGGGTTGTGTCCCTTGTGGGGATTGTGGGCGAATCGAGGTGTGGGCGTTGTGTCCAATGTGGGGATTGTGGGCAAAACGAAATGTGGGCGTTGTGTCCAATGTGGGGATTGTGTCCATGTGGGGGTTGTGTCCTGTGGGGATTGTGTCCTAGACCCATTATTTTGAGACATTCGGATAACTGGCAACAACGAATGTTTTTTGTTTCATGGCTATTTGATTTTAAGGCTTTGAACCTTAAAATCAGTTTTAAACTTTAAAATAGTTATATCCAAATAACTCGGTTATTTTGAATGTTATCAAAAAAAATGATATGGGCATTTGTGTTCAGAATTTAATTTTCTATTTAATGTAAAACCACACAGGGTGTTCTATTAAACAATAACAAATAATAAATAATATAATAAATAATAGTACTACATTATAGGTCAAGGTAGAGAAGACAGTTTTCTCAACTGAGCATTATTATTTTCCGAGCTGCGAAGCAGCAAGGGAAATAAGTTGCGAGGTTGAGAGAAATCTTCTTTACCGTGGCCTATATACTATTTTTTCACTACTAGAAATTGTATTCATTTAGATTTTTGTAATTTACCATTTCCACATGATTTTTTAAATATTTAGTAGCCTGAAACTGTAGTTGTCAAACTAAAAAACAAGACCAATAACATCTGGTTTATAGAACGTTTATTTTATTATTTTCCTAGGTAATTTTTCATTATCATCATTTACCTAGGTTGAGAAATATAACTTCTCATTAGAGAGTAAGTAATGGCGACTTCTCAGGTTAGTAGTGAAAAAATAATATTAAATAATAACAATACCATATCCAGAAATCCACAGGATTAGTATCTAGCTCTCTTGTAGGACTGCTTTAATACAACATTAGTTTTCAGGATTGAATAAAAATGAGCAGACATGTGAATAATTAAAATAAAAAATATTACGTACCGAGATACCACTTACTTTTGCAAAACCCCCTGGACGTTTATTACAAAAATATTCGAGTCACCACAAACGTTGCTTATTACCCCATTTTGTTCTTCGGCATTCCCTTTGCTGTACTATGAAGATCTTTTCCAAAGTAAATTGTGCGTAGTAGCTGCTGTGAAATTTGTTTTGGTTGCCGGATAATCGTAAGATGACTTAAAGCACCATTTTCAAGATATGGTCCTAAATTTAAAAATTCTAAGGATTCAGATCTGGCACACTTCTCAGGGACTTGAGGAGCAACAATTAAAACTTTTTTAATGTACAGACAGTCGAGAGATGCGCTATCTCACAGTAAGACTAAAGCCCAGTTGTACAATATGATCAATAAAATTTTCGGTAAGGGTTGGTCATGAAATAGAGTTAGGCCCGCCAGGTCGTCCCATCTCCTAATAAAGTTCCTAACAGCTATTTGACAAATAATTCTAACCAAGTCACTGAAGCCGGTTTTGAAATCAGTTATTAGTGGGAAAAAGGTTCCTAGTAGAGTTACTAATAGCTATTAGACTCTTCAATAGAAGGTATAGAAAAATCGGGCAAAAACACTATTGATGAGTAATTATTATTTAAGTGGTCGTACACCAGCACTTATATAGTAGGTATACTTATATTTTACTCAGATTCTACCATAGGCTTATGATTCTGCTCAATTTGGAAGTGAGGCGAAAGTGAGTAAAAAGTGAGTGAGGAACATCTATGGATACCAAAACTGTCAGTTAGGGTTAGTTGAGTTTGAGATGAGTTAGAGTCTGACTTAAGGGAGCACTATAAATATGGCCCTTGGTGTGTCTTCACTAGTTTCGACTACACCTGACTTTAACAGTGGCTTAAGTAAAGACATAGATACAATTTATATTCCATGGCCTACCTTTATCGAAAACTTTGTTGGTCATATCGTGTAAAAGATTCGTCTCATCAATTCTCATGGATACAATTGTTCTTAAGAATCGTACAGTCAGCGACAAATGTTTTCACCAGTATGATACCACTGAACCCGCTTTTCTGAGAAATATAATAGGTAACATAACGCCGTTTTGAAATGAAATATAGAAACGTGTTATATTTCTCAGTAAAGCGGGTTACAGTGGTACAAGACTGGTGAAAACATTTGTCACTGACTGTACGTATCCATAGCAATTAGTCGTGGTTGGGAGTTAAATCTTTTATACAACTCGGTCTAAGTAGAAAACTAAGTTTTCAATTCTTATGAACAAACAGTAACAGTAATTTCAGAGTATTAAGTATTATTTATCATTGATAATAATTAATTCAATTGTAATAAATTTACGTTCCAAACTCATTTTCTTGCCAAGAAGAAAATGGATTCAATTCGAATGAATAAAGACCCAAAATTATGAGTTAATTTCGAAAACATGTCATTACCATAAATTATTATGTAAGTAAGAGTTAGTTAGTAACTTGATTATTTTGCTTAATAAGTAGAATTGTCAAAGACGTCTCTTCCGGAGCACTTTCTCGACGCCGGGTGGGAGGGTCCAAGAATTGCGCCGACGCCAGGCGTCCAGTGACGTCACAGCTGATAATCAAGACTGATATTCAATAATGGCGTCGCTCGGCATGGCGTAGAGGGGACAGGTTTCTTACTCCAGTGAATCTCAGGGTTCGGGGTGAAACACTTAGTGAAATTAAACGAACCCGACGAACTTAGTAATTGAAAATATATTCCTTACCAGATCCTGTGTAGTAAATATATTTTTAGTCGACGGAAAAAATAAAAAAAATATTTAAGAATAATGAAATTATATAAATACTAAGTTCGGAATAAAATTAAAAATGTTAATTAATTTCTAGAAATTTAAATAATTAATTAGTAATTATTATCCTAACAAATTGAAGAGTAATAATGTTGAAAAGTAATAAAGTTCTGAATGGTTCGTTAATTATAACAACGTACAATCTTAATGCATTTAAGCGAAAAATACTTAATCAACACGGTTAACAAAACACAATAACCATAAGCTTTTAAAAGTATATAGTGTAAGCTGTCAAGATGTAATTTTATCAACGGAATACAAGCGCTACCTACAGTTCCAGCATCTAATTCAAGGTTATAAAGTTTGATAAGAACACTTTTGATAAGAACTCCACTTGTAAAGTTTGCATAGTAGGTACTTTCATATTTGACTAACCGGTAGTGATTGTGTATCTTGCAAAAAATGTCATTACTGGAGCAATCCAGAGCTCTAACGCACGTACAAGGACTAACTCCTGGTGCCAATCAAATCATGCCGCCGCATTCACTCGAAGGACCTCCTAATCCTGATGTTTTACTTGCACTACTCGCTAGAAACAAAGCTCTTGAAGGTAAGTAACAACAAATAATCGAACAATTAAATATAGTCGCGACAAAGTCAATTTTTGTTGCTTATAAATATATTCATAATTAATTAAATTATAAACATTATAATTGGATTAACACCCACTTAAATTTGTTGTTCAAATTAACCTTGTAATGAGTTTTTTTTACATGAAACCGGATATGGTGTAACGTTTATATAGATAAAGGGATTTTTAATTTGGTTTTAAATTTTATTTAAATATACAACATAATAAAGCATTTATGTGTTAAGTAAAAAAAGTTGCAACGATATGAATTTGCATAGTTGTTCTTAGAACAATTTCTTGTTAATAGATTCAGTTAAATTAAGGTAAATACGGATATAGAACACATTCTTGATTCTTTTAAATTTAATTATTTAAAAAAATAATTTTAGTTGGGAATTAATTTCATTTAACACCATATCTAGTGGTTTAAAGATAATTATGAGTTAAATTACATTAAATTAGTCTTTAAAATAAAAAGGATTTAAACAAAAAGGAAATATTAATTAGACATCAAAAATTCCATAGAAGTGTTGTCATGAATGTTTGTAATAATTGTAGTCTTTAATATCGACATGCCTTGAAAGTTTTTCATCGAATGTTATATACAATGAAGTTTACAAAACGAGCCAATAACTTTACCACAAACAACACCTGCCAAAGAAACATGAATAATAAGTGCATTTAATAATAGACTAGCGACTGAAAAGCCTTTCCAATAACAGTTGTTGAGTTTCTAACATTTTTCATTGTTTTTTTGTTTTATTAAAACTGATGATTGTGGCCATGAAATCGATAATTACTAGTCACTAGAACTGTAATAAATTTCTTTTCACTCACGCACTTCATTTACCTGTAGCTCTCACATTCTAAAAGAAAAGTTGGAACAGATTCGATGTTGCGACTTCTACAGCACGAAAACTCCAGAAGACTACTAGGACTTGATTTCGAGAGTGACTTTTATAGCAAGTCGAGGAGCCAGACCGCAGTAATGCATTTAGTGGTCGCTTTAGCCACAAACATCATTTGCCATAATTCTCATAGTTTGTCTTCATAAACTACAGACACGATCTAGTTTGCTTGCCACATTCACAAATAATAGATTCAATTATTTCACTAGTAGGGAATTTATACCTTTTTCTCCAAACAACATGGGGATGTTTTCACATCAGAAATTAATTTAAAGCATACAAAATTCAGGAGACGTTGGATATTTTATTAAACAATTTTCCATAATGTCACGTACAACTTCACTGTATATAAGGTATAAACTGCATAAACTAAACTCCTACTTGTGTCTATTGTTTGTTCAAAGCTTTTGTAAACCGATAAAAGACAATAATTACATACTAGCAAAATGGTAGCAGCTTTTCAATCAAACAGCACTTAGATGATGGCCAGTGGGTGTTTGTCTGCTTTTTAGAGCGTGTGCCAGGGTGGGCTGGAACACGCGCCAGCACGTGCTTTTATACTCCGGTTACCGGAGTGCAACAGTAGCAACGTATGCCTAGATGTTCACATGGGAAATCTATAGATCCACAGGATCTGCTTTAATCTCCGTTTCTCCCTCTGTTTGGTGCATAATTGGGTTACAATTGATGTTCTTTTTGTACTATTGCAAATTTAATTCTACTTACGCAACTATTTGGTACATTCCCTTAACAATAAATTTGAGGGTTTATTCAAAAGATTTATTAGAAACATCAACTTAGCCCAGAGGTCAATATATAGCATTCCGGTTAGAACCATCCAAGTGAATGAGTTGTAATCATCTTGGTGGCAACTGCTGTCTCAAATTTTCTACTTCTTATTCTGTCGATACCATTCAACTCCAAAAGGTTTACATCTCACCCCATAACAACCCTTTAGATTTTTCATTCTTAAATAACTTCGGCAAGTCTGCTTCTTTCGCTTTCCATTCTACAGACTAATTTAAAATAAACTACTTGGTCAAGTTGGCTATGATTTCACTTAACCACGTTTATTTTCTATCACTCAAAACTTGCACCGTTCCGAAAGTTCCTTCTTTATCAATTATTAACTCCCTAAAGATTTCGCCTGTAACCTTGGACAAAAGGAACCCTTACTGGGTAACGCTTCTCCTGGGTCAGCAAAACTTGGGGCTCGCGAGGGTCAATTAATTCCCTGGAGAAGCGAGTAGGATCATCTCTTTAGGAGATTTCCTATATTCACGAATACCAAAAGAAAATCTTTAGCATAATAAGAGGAGGTACGCAAGAAAGTAGAAACTTCTCTACAGTTTCAAAATTAAATTTCGTAGAATGTTGTGTGGTTGATTCTTCTAATGAAAAAATTTTAGTTAATCGAGGTTTCTCAAAAACTTTATCGGAAATGTTCAACGTCCGGCGCGTGTCCGGAGCGTGTGTTCAAATTGAACGTGGTGAATGTTAATCGACTGGGATCTCCACCACGAGTACCATCTGTTGACACCGATAGAACCTCAGCGTACTTCCTGCTACAACAATGCATTTCCTGGTGGTAAATCTGTGTTTCCGGTGCGATAATAAATGACCGCGTTATGCGGGGGTGTTCGCACCTAAACGCAGTTATGCTTGATTACACTAACTTTAATTTACTAAAGGGTTTGAATATGTTTTGGAAAAATGGAATTATTTGTCATAAAACCATTGTTGTTCTGGGACTTGTTCGATATGGTTAAAATAAATTATTTATGGATGTTTAATTTAATTATTGTGTGAATGCAGTTAAAATAGAACTTATATGATGCAAAGCCAGCTAGAAGAAGTAGCGAAAAAAAAGTTAGTTACCTTAGTCTACATTCTCATAAAATCTTTAGCTATATTTGTAAAGTATGGTACTCGTAGATTAAAAAGTCTTACGTACAGAAAAAAACATCATATACCGGGTGACATGGGATTTTGGGGTACCGCTTTAACTTTTTTTATTTTTTAACAAATTTAAAATTTTTTGGATGCGTTATATACACGCAAGGGCTCATAATTTGAACTGAGTATTATTAATCTTTCACTTCCGGTTTCTCCGGAAATGATCCGAACTTTCTTATTTCTAATGCAACACCCTGTATATTTTTGCATATTTCAACTCGGGATTAAATTCTGCGTATAATAGCCTCAACATATTACCGTTTTGAAAACTAAAAATTTTTAATTTCAAAAACACGTTTTAAATCTAGAGTGCCATGACTTACTGAATTTTGTTGTTTGTTTTACTTTTCTAAAATTACAAACTAAGGCCCAGTTGTATAAAAGATTTGACTCCCAGTTCAGCTGATCCACGATCAGTTGTCATGGATATGATTGTTATAACAATTGGTATCCATGACAATTGATCGTGGATCAGCTGAACTGAGAGTCAAATCTTTTATACAACTGGGCCTAAGAAGTGAATAACTAGTTGGTTTTAGAGTAGGAAAAATCATTTTCATGTCCTTCTTTTTCCGCCCAACTTTAACTTGCTTGAAGAATTGTTAAAAGGAACACCAAGTGACGCACATCGTTCTGACCAGCAAAAAACCTTTCAATTTGAAAAAATAGAGTTATTCAGGAGGAAATGGTTTTTCCAACTTTCAAATGCTCCTTACAACTAGTTAATCACATTTTATTATGTTAAACAGTTTTTAAAAAATAAGCGGCAATTATATGAACAGAATTCATGGCACTCTTGACTTAAAACGTATTTTTGAAATTAAAAATTTGTAAGTTCTCAAAACTGTAATATCTTGACACTATTATACGCAGAATTTAATTCGGAGTTGAAATATACAAAAACATACAGGGTGTTGCATTTGAAATAAGAAAGTTAGGGTCATTTCCGGGGAAACCGGAAGTGAAAGCTTGCTAACGCTTGCTAATATTCAGTTCAAATTATGAGCTCTTATGTGTATATAACGCATACGAAAATTTAATTAAAAGGGTTAAAAAAATAAAAAAAAAAAATAGTTGTGCCCCGGGATCCTGTATCACTCGGTATACAGGGTATACATGGGGATCTGGTGAACAGTAAGAAACAGAGATTCCGTTAAATGAGGAAAAATGTCCAGCATATTACGGTCTACAATGATCGCTATATTATTATTCAGATTTCAGTACAGGCTGGAAATCTTAAACTTTCAGTGAGTGTCTTATGAAAACTGAACTGTATTCATCCACCTAAATTACAATTGTGACTGAATTTCTTGCTAATTAAAAAAACAATCTCTGCCATTTCATAAATTCTATGCAAACTAAAGGATTCAACATCTGAAGAGCAGCTAATAAGTCAGTGGATGCTTTGTTACATAGCTACTCGTGTTTATGTGCAATAATTGCCCTGATAGTTTTAAGTGTTGGCAGCTGTAAGCCACAGGGGGTTACGTCGACCCAATATATTCACAAAAGATGGGGTCATACGAAATGTAGCGATCTGAACAAGATAGATAACAACCTACAAAGTTAACTCGCTGTTTCATCTGTCGTGTCACGATAGCATTGGCTTCTTTGATGTGCGTGTTTGGTGCTAACCATCTGCCGGTGTATGATTCATCAACAGTAGTGTCCATTTACGCAATGTTTTTACCAAAATTTAGATTATAAACCCGATAACGAACAAGAAAATACAAATCATTTTGCTGGGATACGCGAAAATTCAGGTTGAATTCGTTTTTGCGTCAAGTAAATACCGAGTTCAAATGCGGCGGTTGTGTTGAATGATATCCCCGGAGATTGTTAGTAAATATGTTCATCAATACATCCTACAAATTATACCGTGAAGTATGGATATAAGCTTCATAAAGGAACCACCCTCGCTTGTGAACGCCCTTTGTATAAACTAACGTTACCCCTGCGGTTTGATTTCGTAATGCCTACTGTTTTATTTATATTAATTTTAATTCTGTTTGTTTTTCGTATTATTAAGTGCGTACTTTATGATATGAAAAGGAGTTTCTGTTTGAAAAGCAACGGTGGTTAGTAAAGGATGTATGTACATACAATATGTAGAAGGTTAGGTACAAGTTTAAAATAATTTAAGAAAGTCCACGATTTACGGTAAACGTATAAAATAATCAAAGAATTACATTTATATAACACACTACAAATCAAACAGGTCAACAGTATTGAGTTGTAGGAATAAGTTAGAGCAATTAAAATAGGATATGAAGAACTAGACTAGGAAGAGAAAAAGAATTGAATGAAGATATAAATATAAACAGAATGAACAACAAAAGACTCTTTTAAAGATAGCTAGAGAAAAATATTTTATTGGAAGACGAAATTTCTGAAAGCTAACCAAAGGAAAGAAAGAGATAAAGAGGGAGAGAGAGAGAGAGAGAGAGAGTCGGAGCGAAAGCAAAATTTAAGCTGTATCCTTACCAAAAAAATTCTGGTGCAGAACTATTGTAAGCAAACTAAGAATCAATGACAGAAAAATATGAAAAATTAAATTAGAGGACCTTAAAAGTAATGAACAAAACGTAAATCAAGGTATCTAAGCTTGCAAATGAATGCTTGCCACCAAAAAGGAAAAAGAAAAGCCGATATATAGTTGGTATAAGGGAATTAGGAAGAAGAAACATAGTAAAGCAGGGTTGCTGGATGGACCTATGGAAACTAGAAGGAACCTGCAGAACTCATGAAACCGAAAGGTGTGATAGAGAGAGAGAGAGAGAGAGAGAGAGAGAGAGAGAGAGAGAGAGAGAGAGAGAGAAAATAAGCTAAGTATTAGGCAGGATGGATAACCAAAAATAGAAAACCACTGTTAGAAGATGAAGAGAGTCGAAAGGTCGAAAGGTCACAAACGCTGCCTATTTATTCTGAAAATTTTCTGTTTTAATTTGACAATTCAATTCATATTCCATCAGCCAATCAGAAGGGTCTTTTTTTAAAAATTTGAACCAATCAGAAGGCTATTTTAATGACAACATTTTTAAGGCAACTGAAAAACAGTAGAGTCAGCGACAATATTTATGTCAGATAAACGTCAAACAAACGTCAAAAAATTATTATTTTCAAAATTTAATTCTTATTTCATTGAATTGTCATTCGAATACAACTCGTACCCCGAGTTTTTCTTCAATATTTGTCATTCATTCATTACTCGTTGCTCCTGTTTTTGGAAAATAGCCTACCGCTCGTAATTATTTTCGTCCCAGCACCGTATTCAGACTGACAAATATTGTCGACAAAACTCAAAGCATTCAGTTGCTCGATGTCTTTTTAGTAAAATTTAGCTGTCTTTACTTTTCCTCTAGCTTTCCTCTAGACATACATTACAACAGATTTATTCTCCTTCCATATCTCTTTTCTTCTCGCACTTCTTTCCTTACTTTATGGTTTTCTGGCGCTTCTCCATACGCAATCCAATAAACCATTTTTCTTTCATTCTGAGTGCGTGGCCAGTTCCCTTACACTCTCTACAGGCAGTCTGTCTATAAATTCTTACTAATATTAACTTTTGTATGGATTAATTTGATTATCCTTGAAAATGTTAGCAATATCCAATATTATGTTGTTTTTTATTTAATTTTCATTTGTACTACTAAGGCCCGGTTTATTCACCTACCAGTAAAGTCCCGAGTAGCTACTTGACAATTAACTTTATAGGTTACCCGGGTAACAGGACTATATTAGTCCTGTTACCCGGGTAACCTATAGAGTTACTTGTCAAGTAGTTACTGGGGACTTTACTGGTAGGTGAATAAACCGGGCCTAAGTCTCTCAAAAGTATTGAGATCAGTCATAGTTGGTTTAAACCTAACAAGGTGCCAGGAATCCGCAAATCGAGACGTACCATATCGATATTAATTTTTAGCCTAACATGTTTCTTGCCTCAGGTAAATAATATGCCACAACCACACTCACTATTTCATTAAGACTATGAAACTCTATCATTTTTAAGTGTCGATGTTATCTTAAGTTTTTAATGAGTAACTAGAAATGCAGGAAATAGATATTTGATTCAGTTGTTCTGATGACTGTGCTAGTTTTTTAAATTTTACTTACATTCTGATTTTTGCATTCATCATTCAGGTAGAGAATTGATAAAATTATTCTTGCTAAAGGATTATGAAAGCTTAACAGTGTTATCAAAGCAGAATGTTGGATTTCTCAAGCTCAAACAATTTTAGTTCAGTGAATGAAAGTATAAGTCAAATTTATTAAAAAAGATTTAATACTACCGCTAAATTGAATATTGTAAAAAGGTGAAGAAATATGAAAACACAAAAACACTGCAATCAACAGCTATACCATAATAAATTTGATAAGCCTTGCTGTCAGGGAACGTACAGTCTGTAAGTAACAAAGATACAACTGAAGTCCACTTACATAAAGTGCTTGCTAATACTAAGATAAAGAAATCGTTTTATCTGATGCATACTTTTACGATTAGGTTGCATAATATGTACTTATATTTTTTTATTTACTTTATAAATTTTGTAACTGATTCCCTTATTGTAAAAAACAAATTTTCCATTCGGAAATGATTGTCCGCAAGTTGTAAAATTAATTCCATAACAGCCAGATGGTTTTGCTTCAGATTCATTTAATTCATCTTAACATTTCTAAAAGTGTTGTGTAGTACAATATGCCCATTCGCATCCCTAATCGAAACCTCATCACCCTTCTCTTCATCATCGAAGTAGTTCACGATAGAGCAGTAATACACATAAGCCCATCCATTCATGGTATTCAGAGCGATGATTAGGGACAAAACGCTCGGTGCTTTTCTAATCAAACAAAACCTGCTGACTTTTCACAACAATAGTTTCCACGCAGAATGGTCTGATTGAAGCCATGTAATGTCGGCTTACATCCCCGGCTGTATTTCATCCCTATTCACTTGTCTGCTCGTTCGTTTGGATCCACCCTCGCTATTCTTATTTCTTCGAGCAAGTGGAACATTTTTAAACACGTTGATATAAATTCTAACTTCAATGCTTGAATTTCTGTTCTATGGAAGTTTACTTTTATTGTTTCCTAGCTTTCAATGTCTTTTGTTATTATTAATTTGGGGAACTTGGCCCATTTTATACAGAGTAGGTACGTTAGAACTTATTAAACTTAAAAATTAAAACCCAAGCACTCATGAAAACAACTAAATATTTCTTTTTTACTTTTACTTTTACTTTCCCGTACCACCACTATGTGGGAAGTATTGAGAATTTGACGTAGGTATAAAATCTTGCAAAAATTTAAATCAACCAGACACCATGATTGTAAACCCCCGTGCTTTAAACGGAGCAAAACGTTTTATTATCACATTTCCGTTCATAACTCTTTTTATAGTGATGCTAGAGACCTCCGGGTTTTAACATTTACTTTACTTTTCTATCCTCCTCACGAGCATAGTAAACTTTCTCATTTGAGAAAGTATGCAGAAAAGTAGGTACGACTGGGGTGCCTTGAATGATATCGACAGATTTGCACCAGTTAGGGTGCAGACAACGTTCCTCTTTCCCTTTCTAAGTTACATAAATGTAACTTAGAAAAAGTTGTCCAATTTTTTCATCTCTACCAGTTGAGTACTAAATTGTAATATAAATATGCAATTATTTTACATAGGTATAAGTTATGTCAAATAGAAAGAGAAGCTTTAGAAGTTAAAAGTTGTTAGCACCCTAACTCATACAATATCTGTCAATATCAAGGGACCCCAGGTACGACTTTCTACTAAAACTCGTCATAAATTTAAAAATCAATCGTTGAATTTCAAAAGAAATGTTCAAGGAAGAGTATCCAAACCTTGAAACACCACGTGTTTTAAAACAAAATTCTTACACCCAGAGATACAGTAACTTTGGGGGTTCCGTCTTCGCCCAGCAACTTATCATGAAAATTTTGTAAACTTTGAAGGGATCCATTTTATGTAGAATTAGATGGTCTTTTGATCTAAACATCATTCCCGGAGACCGCGATTAGCATGTAAACAAAACCACGTGATACATGGGATCTGTGATTGGTTGCATGCAGCCCGCGCAAGCAAGCAACCAATCACAGATCCTACTACGGACATGTGTCACGTGGTTTTGTTTACATGCTAGTTGCGGTCTCCGGGAATGACGTTTAGATTTATTTCTTGTTGTTTTATTTGAGAAAAATGCATGTTACTTGATTTGCAAGAACTTTTTCTTATGATCTGGGACAAATACTTTCCGAGTTACAGTCGGGGGTTGTACAAAAGTATATCTGAATCCCAGTTCAACTGAACCCCGGTCAGTTGTCATGGATACGATTGTTCGAACAATGGTATCCATGACAATAATTGACCGTGGTTCAGCTGAACTGGGAGTCAAATACTTTTATACAACTGAGCCTTACTAAATCACAGTATACAGTGAAGTCCATTTATTGTGCAATATAGCCATATTGCAAGTTAAATGGTGCTCGCACTTTATCATTGGAATACAGGCAACCCATTATACAGTAATATCACTTTTGCCCCCTGCTTACTGATTTTGATTATTGGTTGTTAAATTACACAGTGTTTTTTTTCGTTTTTAATAAAGAACAAGATTTAAAACTAACGATTTATTGAAAACATTATTTATACAGACGAAAAAAAAATAGAAATCTGTATACTGTATCACTCTGGATTATCGGATTATCATTAGGTAACGATAGGTATCATTTTAGTGTAAAATACCCTAACAGACCCGTTTCTAATGTGTCTACAATATCAAGAACATTAGAAAAATTGCAAGTGCAGGCTGTGTGGCACAACATGAAAAAAGAAATCAACGTAAAACAGTAACACATGAATTTGTACACATTTCTATTTTTTCTTGGTCTGTATAAATGATATTTTCAATAAATCAGTAGTTTTCAATCTTGTTCTGTATTAAATATTAGAAAAAAAAATAAATTTAACAGGTGACAGACAATAATTAAAATCAGTAAGCAGGCGCGAAACTCAATAGTAATGTATAATGGGTTGCCTATATTTCAATGATAAAGTGCGTGCACCATTTAACTTGCAATATGGCTATATTACACAATAAATGGACTTCACTGTATGTGATAGTAGATTACATAGCGAGCTGCGAACAGCTTCAATATTGTCGAGAGCGAAAATAGCTTATCGACAGGGCGTAGCCGCGAGGTTAGCTATAGCTCGAGCCAGTAAAGCTTTCTTAATTCGACTACTTAAGATCGGTTCACACTCTGTTTTTATTATGGGTACGATAGGACAAACGTTATGGGACTCGTTTGTATTATACTGAGTTGCTAGTTTTATGTGGTGGCAAAGGATGGGCAGGTTACTCTTAAAGATGGGTCACCTAACGATTGGTAGGGTATTTTCAAAGCAATTTTAAGAGGAAGATTTTCCACGTAGTTGTGTATAAGAACACATTTTAAAAACTTACTGGGTTTCGAACTTTAAAAGAGAACTAAAGTTATAGATACTAATATCTGTATAATAATCTATAACAAAAAAAGATATTGTTTAATATATCAGAACGTTGTATTTTATAATAAAAAAATGGTAAAAGATCATCTGGTGTTATAATCCGATGAGGATAAGTAGATCGCGTCGATTCAAAAAGTTTCTATGATACAATGGGCTATAGTTCACTAGAATCTTTTAGGAACTGGCTGAAATCGTATACTGAGGTATGACCACCAACTAAACCCATGACACAACATAATAAAAGAGTTTGGTCTGTAATATGGAGGGTTAAGGCCTCTATTCATCGAATTTTCCAGTTTGCATATTTTTATTTAATTTATTATAATGGTTTGAAAATAAAAATAAAAATAGGACTTAATTTTTATATTGAAAAAAATATTTATATTTCAGTAAGAATATACAAAGTAACAAAATAAAAAATAATATAAATATTTCATAGTAATCAACTACATATTAAGTTATATCAATATTATTACAAATAATTAATTCGTTATATCTTTGAATACGAAGTAAGAGTGTAACTGTATCTTAACATAATGTAACAAAAAGAAAGTATACTGGCACACCTCGTATATAATTGTTAATAATTATAATTAAAAATAATGTAAGTAATAATAACTCTTCAATCGAATTAAAATTCAGAAAGCAAATCAGGAAAACTACAACATCTTATAACTTACTTAATGATAAATTTTGCTTTGTCTTGTGTTTCGTTTAAAAATGATTAAAATTAGTACCTGTGGTTGTAACGATTATATTTACCAAAAATATTGCTCCCTGTAACTCAAAATACCACCCTTCACCTCTGACTGAATTTTATGAATAATTTTTATTTAAATTTTCCTAATTTAGTTTCCATTTTTACTTACATTTTTCATCTTTCGAAATTTCATCTAATACGTTATAACTTTTCTTTGTGGAAATGTCTAAACTTTCAATAACCTGTCTATCATCAAAACCAGAGGAAAAACTATTAAATTTCGAATCGCAGTTGTGACAAGTTTCAATTTCAGTCACCACATCAGTTATTTCTTTCCAAGCAAAATCGATATCTTTCGTTTCTGTTAATCTACTACAAATAACAAACCGAATTATGTAATTACCACGATAATAACATGGAATTACATAAATATTTTTACGTTCTGTAAGTTTCTCTAATAATTGTTTTGTACCATCACCACTTCTTGCAAGTCTAAAACAAACGAGTCCCATGTTACCAGTACATACTTCAAATCTAGAATCACTTAGAACTAATTGTTCAAAATGATTTGCAAGCTGAATTTGCGTACGAATGTGTTGCTGTATTCCATCTACTCCATAAACACGAAGAACGAACCAGAGCTTTAAAGCTCTAAACCTTCGTCCTAAAGCAATTTGCCAGTGGCGATAATCAGGCGCTAGTCCTTCGTGCTGGTGCTTAAGATAAATCCTGTCAACATTAAAAGCTTGAACGAGATATCGTGCATCTTTAACCCACATAGCAGAACAGTCCGAATTGACCAAAAGCCACTTGTGAGGATTAAAATCAAACGAATCTGCAAATTCAACTCCTTTCATTAAATGTCGGAATTCTGGACATACAAATGCAGAACCAGCATAAGCCGCGTCAATATGCAACCAAACATTTTCTTCATTGCAAATGGGACCTAACTCTTCCAGATTATCAAAAGCGCAAGTTCCAGTTGTGCCTAAAGTTGCAACGCAGTAACAAGGAATTAAACCGTCTTCACGGTCTTTTCGGATTGCTTCGAGTAAAGTTGCGCCAGAAAGAACACAGTTTTCGTTTGCAGGCAGAAGTCTCATTTTCATTGATCCCAAAAGCCCTGCCTTTTCAACCGAGGAATTTGCCTGATCCGACGTATAAGCTACTAATTTTCCTTTAATATATTCTTCGCTTAAATTTGGATTTTGTGACCTTATACGGCGTACCATTTTCTCCTTTGCAGTTAACAGTGCTATTAATGTTGATTCACTTGCTGAACCCTAAAAAATATTAATAATTATAATTAACAAACATTTGGAAATAGAGGAAGATAAAAATCTTCAAATTATGAACGAACTAATTCTTTTACAGAAACTTTTGTAGGATTCAATGAATAATTTCACAAAACACAAACAAAGGAAAAAAGTTGGAGAAATATTAGTCATCCCAACAAAAGTTGATTAATGTACATGAAATGCTAAGACAATACAGAGAAAGGAAGTGTAAGAATTATTTCATACTGAAATATTGAACTGCTGTCCAAATAAATTAATTCAAGTTCTTGATGCTTGAACAAAGGGGATCTGAATTAAAACAATATCCATCGAAACATAACAAGAAATAGAAATTAAAATCTCTACAATCGATGGTTCAAAACAGATTGACAGAAACGACAATATATTTGTTAGAAAGTGCAACAAGGATACACATAACAGGAACTAAAAAAGCAAGCAGCTGTGGGCGTGGCGCCATGGACATAATTTCTTAACAACCAATTACCGCGCTTCAAATTACCCCGCGCATGCGCAGAAAATACTAGTTCTTATTATCTATCTATCCTTGTCAAACTTCTTTGAGCCAATTTCAAAGCGGTAGCCGCTTTCATAAAGAAAATTCTGTAATATAAAGAATTTAGGCGGTCGGTAAATTAGAAAAAGGTTAAAACAAATCGGCTAGGTACATTTAGAAACATTTATAGCTTACTAGATATGTGCAACAAAATTAAAATTGATTTCTTTTTAGATATTTTTTTCAAAGGTATACTGTAATATCCTAAAAATATTTAACCAGAGGCTTGATATGTTAGGAAACATATCTTTTTTAGTTATCTCCCAAACGTATACAAATGCCAATTAAGTTCATCATGTACGGATGAGTCAAGTGACATGTGTGCTTTTCTTTCATAAAGTTGTATTAGCCTTCTACCTAACATGTTAAGCAGACTTATTGAACCTGATGGTTATATATAAGTTGGCTAGTTATAGTTGAGGAGGAAGAAGAAGAAGACCATCGTTAGTTAAATCGAGCACAGAAATACTGAGGTTTGTATTAAATAAGGAATTAAACAAAGTTTTAGTCTAACCGGAGAGATAACTTTTTATTAGAAATGCAACATTATAAAGAATGTTAAAGAAAACCTGATCAAGTTAGCGGTGGTTGTAAGCAAGCCAAATACAAGGACTGTAATTTAAACTGATTTTTGGAATACTTGTTATGGCGTATCGTTTGAAAGAAATAATTTCAATTGAATCTGAGAAGAATATGCACGTCTGTAAGCTACAATGTAAAGTCCTCTCAACATATAGAAGATTTAACATTTGTGCAAGAAGAAACTAGATCGGTATAAAATTTATTGCCAAAAGGAACTACGCTTCCAGGTTGGAATATAGTCATCAAAGATAACTATTGTGTTCGGTATACCCTGAAATTGCATCCTGAAACCCTAACTTGCGGATATGAAAGCAATTCTTCAGCAACTACAGTTTCAAATATGTCAGTTGCAATCGTAGAAGAGAAAATTTGGCAGTTCTTTCTCCGATAACGCGGTTGCAACCCTGAAACCTTAATGTTATTAACTTTGAAACGTTGGCAAACTTTCCAGTCCGCAACTAAGATTAGTTTTGAAATAACGAAAGTATATGGACAAGTTCGGAACTTACATGTCCATGACCACAGTTTACAGTTCGCGCCAGTAACATTTTTTTACTTGTCTACAGGAACAATGTTTATATAAATTGTGTTAAAATTTCGACTCATAATCTATGCCAACTACGATTCTTTCCGATAGTTTATAGAGATAGGATACACTTTCTGAAAAAATGCGTTTGAAACTATTTGTGTTTCATAAAATTCCTATCAAGTTACCGGAAAGTAATTAAAGGTGGGAGGAGAAGTTCAGTTACCCTCTGACGTTTCATGAAGAAAGATGTCCATGAAAGATGTTCAGGGACAATACAGAAACACGTTTAAAAAAACTTGCGTCATAGATGTTAACCCGGAAACCCAAACTATCAATAACTGACACAATTTCAAAACAGGTGATATATTCTAACAGGTAGATAATTTGCGTTTATATCGCAAATATTTTGTTTAGTAAATACTGTTAATTATTATATAATATTGTTACTACGATATGTAAATTAGACAGCGTCTTACCTGAATGATGCCACCTCCAGGTCCTTCCGAGCAGTTAAGGAATTCCTCTGGAAGTCCTAATAGTTTTCCTAACCAATTCATCATCGCGACTTCCAATTCGGTGCAGGCCGGACTTGATACCTAAAAAATTAAGGTTGAGGCCTTTAGAAAGTGACAGTTTATTGCATCATTAAAGTGAAAACTATCTCCGAACGATGATTCGGAGATTTCATTTAATTGTCGTTATATAAAAAATATTAACAGGTGCGTACCCAACTAAAGCCGACGCATCCGATTCCCGCGCTTAACATTTCACCAACAATTCCCGGATAAGAATTTGCTGTCGGGCAATACGCATGGAAATTTGGCGAATGCCAATGCGTTACTCCGGGCATTATTACTCTTTCTATGTCTTTCATTATTTCCTTCCAGTTTTCTCCTGATTGTGGAACCTCATTTGGAATTAAAGAATGCAAGTAGCCGGGTTTCACTGATGGTAATACTTTTCTAAAAAAATAATTGTCATTAATTATTTTAAATAAATTCCTAGTAGTTTACAAAAACTCAAGACAATAATAAACAATTTTGATTCTCAACAAAGTTTCGTTAATGGGGATCATGATCAGGATAAGGTCCTGAAGATGTTTCATATTATCGCAGACGAAACTTCCCATCAGTAAAACTACCGACAATGTTTTGCCGATTGTTATACAGGATATCTTCAGGGTAACGATATGGTCTGTATCCCTGAAGATGCCTCATCTAATTGTGAACGATACCTTGGCAGTACCTTCACTATTGCGATAATTAACACGGAAGTTATCAATGTAAGAAATCTGAAAATGGGGTACGTTCGAATATCAGTAATAAAGAGAAAGTGACTTTAAAGTTTAATTATTTATCAAATGATTGTAAATAACAATAAATAGTATATTATACAGCAAGGTAGAGAAGACATTTTTCTCAGCATTATTATTTCCTGAGATGTGGAGCATTGAAGGAAATAAACAGCGAGGCTGATAAGTCTTCTCGACCGTGGTTTATATACTATTTTTTCCACTACTAGCACCTTTATTCCTTTTATAATTAATCGTTTTTACGTTAATAAAAATAAAATTACATTTCTAAATATCCACAAAAATCAAGTAGCCTTGCCTGAAAACATTTCAACTGACATTTGTGTAAAATTTGACGTTTATCTAAAACATATTTATTTCTCATTTTTAACAAATAATTATAATTAAAATTAATAAGAAACAATACTAGATTGAAATAAATAAGCTTTAGAAAGTGGTTGTTGTATTATGAAGGTGAATAATATTCGATATTTGACATAATTTTAAAGGCATCAGGCTAGCTTGCTAGATCAATTGTTTCTATTATTGACCAGTGGTCAATAATAAAAAATTAGTAACCACTAGCTGAGAAAATCAACTTCTTGCCCTGAAAACAAACTAAATAATGGTACCTTCTAAATTTAGTAGTGCAAAAAATTAATTTTAACAAATTTCCAAAAAAAAATTCTAATTTTCAATTTAATTTAATTTTCAATAGGTAATGATTATTTTGATTATTAAATATATAATGTAGGTTGATTTTAACTTTTAATTATAATTACTTACCTATCTCGGATGTTGTCTAAGTAATCAGCGATGTAATCTATCATCGCCTTTCCAAATTCCCTAAATTGCTCACTATCCATATTTTAGGAACAGGTGATCACGAAACACTCACTAACACGTTTAATAATAACTAATGTTTAATAATTTAAGTACTTTCCCTTTATTAATAAGCTTTTATATGCACTACAGGAAAAAATCCATTCATCATTAACAAATAATTAACAAAAACCTAAACTAATCACCGGAGTTGCAAAAGTAAGAGTGAAATAACCGGAAGACTAAGAAATTTTAGGTTGAATTCCGACCAATCTTTAAGTCTACTTCAGTCTACAACAACATTAAATCTGCGATTTCACTACGGTCGATGATTAAATCAGAAATAAACAATCAAAATATTTGATTCCACTCTAAAAGAGAAACTCTTATGTCAGTCCGCAAGGAGTGTTGGATGTATAAGTACTTACTCGCAAACTGCGAAGCTACAATGAAGGGAAGGTTTTCCACAATTTTTTTATTTGTTGTTTTACGCGCGTAAGGACAAGGAAGCTTGAGTTATTGTTTGTGTTTTGTTGTAATGTAATACCAAGAAAATATTTAAAATATGTATACAGTGTTAAAAAAATATTTAATTGTCTTCATAAAATATTTTGATAGCTACCTGAACTATTTCTAATTCAATAACAAAACTTGTTGAAGACTGTTGTTTATTTTATATTCAACGCTTTTGTTAACAGACTTTTTACTACTTCCTGACCAGCATGGTTACTTAATCTCTAAAAAGAGTTTTTACCATTGGACAAGCTGCTACTGTCCAGCAAGTACATAAAAGTAGTGGCAGCTATTACGGCCATTTAACTTGATGACAGAATTAACAGGCAGATGTACACACTATAGACTAAAATTTACTGAATATACTTATTACTAATTCTATATCAAATAGAATCGCCCAAGCAAAATAATAGAATAGGCAACCTAAATAACAAATTAAATGGCCGCTTGGATTATAATTTGATTAACAATCAATTCATATTATAATATTAATCCAGGAAGCTATATAATTTGTTTTTCTCTATAGCAGATGTTAAAGTGTGCTTTGTTCGACTAAAAATAGTTGATCAAGTATTACTTTAACCGCAAGGGTAGATAAAGTAACACTTTAACCGCAAGGATAGATAAAGTACTTTAATTTTCTGGAAACTCCATGGAAACCGAATGGAAACCTTTGCTACTGAGATTTTCGGGTTTAATATAATCTAATTTTAAATTGTTTTTTTTTACAAATTTTTCTTATTTTTTTAACATCTGCTATAGAAAAAAATAGAATTTTATACACGACGATAAAATTTAATTATCGACTCGCGAAAATTAATTCACTCGCGATTTCATCGCTCGTGAATTAACACTTTCCGCTTGTCGATAAAATATAATTTTATCGTCTTGTATAAAAAATAACTATATTCGGGTAGGTAGCTATTTCTTTGAAGTATTCGTCATCTTCCCCTCTTGTGTCATTCATTTATTTCCATTCTATTAGTTACGATTCCATATTTCCATCTGCTTGTGCTGTTTCTGGTTATTGGTCCTGCATAATTCCATGACAACGATTTTCGTTACCTTCAAGATTCCCCTCAAAATTCCCCTAATTCTTCATTTCTGAATTTAGTCTTCCTTGTGATAGTCAGTGTTGGTTGCCCTTTCATCGTTGGTTGTTCTCTTTATTGATTCGATATTTCTTTCGTTGTTGCCCCATTTTCTACTTAACTGAAAGACAGTTTTGCGAAGACATCCCAGCCTGTTCTTCTGATCCCCTCTACTTCCCCCTAATTTTATTCTCTGATTCCTGCAATTTGAGTTGCTTCCACGGTGATTCGTATTTCTGGTCCAGGATACATTGTTTCTGTTTTGTTCAAGTTCATGGTTTAGGCAGTTTAAGCGATATACTGTGGTTTAGGATACCTTATATTAAGGTTGGTGATCATGTCTTCTAGTTCTTTTCCTGTTTGTGATATAAAAACAATATCGTTGGTATTAATAACAATTGGTAACAATTCTTAGAATCTTTGCGGCCTTCTTAAGGCACAGTTGTATAAAAGTATTTGATTCTTGGTTCAGCTAAACCACGTTCAATTGTTGATTGTTTGAACAACCGTATCCATGACAACTGATCGTGGTTCGGCTGAACTGGCAGTCAAATTTTCATAGACTTGAGCGTAAGGCTGAGTTGTATAAAAAATTAAGTCCCATTAAGTCCCATCTACGATCAATAATTATCGTGAATATGATTCTTGAGTACAATCGTATTCATGACAATTAATCGTGGATCAGCTGAACTGGGAGTTACCTAAATCTTTTATACAACTGGTCCTTAGGCTCTAAAATGCATTTATTTTATTTTCAAGAAATAATTACCTATTTTCTTAAAATTATCCATCATTGTCATGCATGTCACCCCAGCCCTTCCTCAAAGAACGTCCCCAGGAGTTTCTATTTTTTTTGCTATGACCTTCTATTCCTGTAATGTTCGCAGGTTTTTTGTATCCATGTATCTTAATTTGGGCCTTCCTCTTTTCCTTTTAGGTTTGCGCCTCATTGGGTCTTCTTTTTTGGGGATAAATTTCTTTCAATTTAAGAAGATTGATGGTACACTTCACCGCGACCATTTTGCCGCAGTCGGTTCACCACCACCACTTTAGCGTTTCAATTGAAACATAAATAAAACCGTCAACCATTTCCTTATCTTTATACCCTTTCGATAGTGTTGTTTCCGCTGTTTTACTTTTACTTTCTCCTCTTCTTTATTGCTTAAAAATGTTACTAAATGAATATGGAAAATAACTTGTAAATGGGAAAAATTCTTCAATCGGAATATTACAATCCTAAAAGTTTTACTTTAGAGGGGCAAGTTCGTTTGTATGTAAATAATCGCAAGTTTGAAATGAACCAATAATATTCGATTGCACCGCATACTATCCAAAAAGAATTCCAGTGTTAGACTAGGCTGGTTACAGTTTCGGCCCAAGTTCTATGGAACACATCTGGAATTAGGTTGGTCAAAGGTGAGGCCCCATAAAGTGGTAAAGAGCTAACAGCAGCGTTCAAGGGAGGATGTTCCATAGAAAGATATCCTTCAGGTTTTTCTATGTCCAGTAAATAACATTGCTTTCGAAAACACAGAAGACATTAAATTTGTTGTGCCTGTTTCCCAGTTACGTCTTTGTAATAATCTTCTATCTCCCCATGGCCCATTTACGCATTGTAATCGTAATCGGTTACTATTTCTCGTTCTTCGTAAAAATCTTCTTTTGTTAGTGGATATACATTTGTTAAGGACATGTTGTAAAATTTCCAATTTTCATTCTACTTCTATTTTTATCAGCCCTTCTTTAATTTTTTTAATCTCTTTATTGCAATTTTTTAATTCTTCCTTTGAATAAAGGTTTACTGCCTCCTTTTGGATTTTACAAAATTTGTTATGTTTTAGTTGAATCAAAAATTGTAGAATTTCCGAATACCCATATCACTAAAAATATTGATCAAACTAAAATCCCAAAGGAATTTTTTATTCTGTTTCCTTTTTTGTAAATTAGCGTCCCATACTTCTTGTCCGCAAATTTACCACCATCCTGTACATCAGAATCAGATAATGGTTAGAGATACATAAGTGAACCAAACCACTGTACAACTATGCTATACCTACAGCTGAAATGTCAATGGACTAGACGTAATGCCAGACAAATTGACTATAGATGGTATAAAATAATGCAAGTATCGAGACCGTGGCAACGAAAATGAGTACGAGGTCGACCCCAAACGAGATAGTTCAACGACATACGAAAGACCGGAGGTTGCGACTGAAATAATTCAAGAACGTAAAAGGTAGAAGAAAATCAAGCAGAATAAAAAAAATTTTTACTCGTATTATTTTATTCGCTTAGTTTAATCCGAATACTGATTAAAAACAATTGTTTATAATAAGGGGGGGCATAAATTGCAACAGTCAAATGTATTGCATTGAATCTATATGTAGAACATGACGCCGAACTTCTTTTCTTTTTTTAAACAGAGCCGTTCGCTCCCATTAACTGTAGAGAACCATTTTTATACTTATGTTTAGTAGCTTTCCGAAGCCCTTAGTCATTTGATAAAACATAAACCTCCATTGGAACTTAAAAGAACCAACAGATAATCTATTTGTGTTTTATATGTCCATTACTGCTCGGTTTCTATGGGTTACTAAAATATTATTTTATATCAATATTATTACGGAAGCTTATTCTACTCCACTTTGGACTTAACCACAACTTAAATCCCATAGGATTTAAAAGGAGGGTGTTTCGCGTATCCCAGGTGGTTTGAATGCTCCATAATTACCTGACCCCACTTCATTATTTGCAATCAACGTAACATGCCTAGATTACCAAATCACTGATAACGAAAGATAATGTATGACTTTATGGATCATTACGGTTTTAATGCTGTGAATTATTAATGGTGCTAAAACCAACTAAGCAGCAGTGCAAGAAGTTACAGTTACTCTAAAACTATGCCATGCTCTGATATCAATTATTTATTACCGTATTCTAATTCAAACCAGAAAAAGTCCTTGAATAGATGTTAACATATTTGAAATTTATTTGAATTTTAACGAATGGGTAAAACAATTGGTTTATTATTAATCATAAAAAAATTCTTTCTGAATAATTGTGCTATTCGAAAAAAAAAAAAATAAATACTGGACACGGTTTTATGTAAAAATTTACTTGATATGCATATTTACCTGCTGTATGAATTAAAAGTGAAAATAGGGAATGAGTAAAAAGACTATGTGTAGGGCGATTTGTCCAAGCACTTTGGTTGATTACAACGGGGAGTAAAAGCGTTCTCTCCATACCCCCATAATCACTACTTTGATATAGAAGGCTGCCTAATGTAGGCTGGGAGCTATGTACAGGATCAATCAACGTATTATTTCATACTTAGACTTGATTTGATGCGTTAACTAATGTAGTACTTTAGTTATGATTTATAAATAAAACTTCCAATTGCCTACAAAAACAAGCCATAGATACGTGCCTGCATTATCATCAAAATTAAAAATTTAACATCAAAGTGAAAATTTATTGTTACAAAAAAAAGACAACAGTACAAAAGACTGTGGCGGTATGAAATTTGATAATACAAAGCAGATCTACGAAGCCCTTCAGATCACATCTGAGATAGCACGTGTCACTTGGTGGGCCTCAGGACACGCGACCACCATGTGGCAGACGGATGTACGCCCATCCAAACATTATCCGATTGAGGGTTAGGGTTGACATGTTACTTTTCAAAGTTATGACCACAACCCTTGGATGTTTCTAATTTTTTTAGGATCAATGTGGAAGATAATAAGTTTTTTCAAAATTCAGCTTAGACTACAGTCTTAGAAGGTGGAAAATGTTTTGGTCGGTCAAAGACTTATACCGGGTGGTGACTTGAGCGACGCAGCATAGGGATTTCAATGGTAAATTCTTAATGTACAAATATTGGCTCCCCTAATTATTTTAGAGCAAAAGTATGTTGAGGTTTCTTGTAGAGAAAAAAATTCTGCATCTGCTCATACTATTATTTATAATTTTCCATTTTTCGGAAGCGTAGAAATAGAAGAAATTAAAAATGGTCTTTTTAAAAAAATCAGTGATGCCATGGAATAATAAAATCACACAAACGCACTGACATTTCTGTCTCATTACATTTTTTTTTCTTTTTGAAGCAATAAAACGAGTAGGTAATAGGAAACAAGATTATATTTATTTTACAAAACAAACTTCAAACTTATGTATTAGTCTGTGAATCGTTGTATTATTTGGAATTTGCCTATTCGGATATTTTACGCTAAACAAAAGGCACTTTATCATTTCTACTTTTTCTTTCGTTGAATACATTTTAAAAATAATAGAATTTAATAATCGGTTATAAACTTCAAACCGTAATGACAGATGTAAATGCGAATGTTGTTTGTTTAGATAATTCCAAGGCATCACTGATTTCTTTTAAAAGACCATTTTTAATTTCTTCTATTTCTACGCTTCCGGAAAATAGAAAATTATAAATAATAGTATGAACAGATTCAGAATTTTTTGCTCTAACATAATTAGGGGAGCCAATAATTGGACATTAAGAATTTACCATTGAAATCTCTATGCTGCGTTGCTCAAGTCACCACCCTGTATAGAAGGTTCTGAAGATTAGTTTAACAAACGCTTGCTAACTAACTCTGTGCGAAGTTGTATTTTCATTTCCAGTAGTAGCTACCTTGAGAAAATATAGACCCTAAAAGTTTTTTGTTAAATAAGAAGATAATAACTATTAGGGGTAGGATATCCATGGATTTGCATTTATTTTAAGCCAGAAATTTGAATTGTAATCATGGACAATAAAAGAAGAATATAGTTAGCATAGCAATTTTTTTGATATAACGTCATCTTTCTATGTAGATTTTTGGATGTAATAAGTTTTATCTCGGATTAGATAATGAAGAGCAACTCTTATCAGTTGCTTCCTTCAACAAGTCCCTACGACAGATAAAATGACAAACTGTGTTTAAAGAATTGATTGGTGGATGTACCTACATAAAATTAAATTATAGCCAGTAATTAATTTTTTGCTAAAGACTTTTTCAATCCTTGTCTAGTACGGCAACCCAGATTAGCTGCCTTCAAAAGTGAATAAAAAATAATTCATACGAATCTAACTTTTTAGTAACCATATACTATAAAAATTTGGAATGTATCTCGAATCTTCTAAACAAACCAAACAGAATTATTTTTTTATCATCGTTATCTTTAAAAATTGACATGGGCGTATCAAAAAATAAACTATTACTGCATTGTTATCAACGGTATAATCAGGACTGTGTACTTAAAGAATCAACGCTACTAATACACACTCGACTCTAATGTAACATTCTAATCCCTATAAAAGTACTCATTGTACAAGTACATATAGAACCCCTGATACTTATCATTATTTGTAGTGAAAATCTGTCCGGTTCATCTTCCATCACGTACCCCCGATTTAATCTTTATCGGAAACCCTTATTTTGTAGGCAATATGCAAGCCACGTGACCAGCTAAATACTTACTCTCTTGTTGACATCTATTTAAAAGGTTTTCAGAATTGTATAGGAAGCAACATTTAAGAGAAGTTAACCTTAGTTCGAAAAATGAATTCAGTTAAAACTGCAAATGATTTAAAGGCAAACCTCCTGCACTGGCATTGTTAAAAATGTATCCGGCAGTTTCGGGAATTTACCGTTGACAAGGTTATAATTTTACGTTTTTTTTATTAATCTGTTTTATTTAATGGTAGTTCAAAGAAATAAAAAATTTCAATGCTATATAAGATTAAAAATATACTTTGTATCCCCAGGCAATTTAATAATAATCCGTTAAATTAATCTTCCATAAATTTCATTAACAAATAAATTACCTACCACTACACCACAATGTCAAAGAAACTTATGGAAGGACTTCAAGTAAACAAATAATCATGCAGTGGAGCAAAGGTAAATTTTCGAATAAACTTGTAAAATAAAAAAAGAGTTCCAATTTCCATACATACTGTATAAAACAATATTATTTGTTCATTAGTACATTTGCGATTAATGCGATCAAACTAAAACCGATAAGTATCTCCTTAAATATTAAAACTAATATGTCTGAAAGCCATTACATATGTGCCATCCACACCCTTATCATGTAATTACGCAATAACTATTACAATTTGATGAGGGACATTTCTAGCGTTTGTTATTGTATTGTCGACGACACGCAAGAGTGCATTTTAAGGGCTTTAGGTTTAACAATAAAAAAGAAGTCATTTTATCAAAGGGACAAGCGGGGAACCAGCCCATATTTAATATAATAAGTAAGTGAACAACTGGGGGTTTTATTGTTCTGTCAGATATTATTTTAATATCAATGTAAGAATTTTCCACCCTTAAAATCCGGAAAATGTGTTCTAGTTCAAAATCTATTAATCTAATTGCCCCCCCCCCCTTAGTGAACGTTATCCTTACGCATACGAAAGAAACCAGATATCCAGATAAAAACAGTTTCTGGGAAAAAATTTTGTACCCTAAAATACCCGAAATTTACTCCGTCATGGTGAAACCAAATATTGTCATACAGGGTGTTTCAACGAAAAGTAGCCACCTTCAGTATCTTTCAAAACTATTGTTTGGTTGAAAATCGACAAGCATGTCAACAAAGCCAGCTTTTTATGTAAAATTCGGGCGTTTGTCATCAACCCCCTATACCTTATTTTTTTTAACTACGGCCTGGATGTAAACAAAACCACGTGATCATTTCTATCCTACGTTTACAGTGGTAGGTATTTTACGTAAACTAGCGCGCGGGGAAGTTTAAACCATAGGTGCAAAAAATAGTTTCACTGGGCGACGATTCCATTTTAAATAAATCTAAATACTAAAGCCCCAGATATCATACACAGATGACGACAAATGCAACTGCAATTAAGGCATAAATCGAACGTAACTACTCCTACAGTAAAGGGGTGAAATCCTCTCGTTACAACTACCAATCACAAAATTGCATTGAGATGACGTTTTAGAAATTGTCACGTGGTTTTGTTTACATCCAGGCCGTGGTTAGAAAAAATAAAGTATAGTCGTCACAACTACCCACTTTAAAATTTTAAATGGCACCATACCATGTGTGGCACATCGTTGGAAAGGTAATTTCATAAGGAATTCATTCTACAATTTTTTTTATTCGCTTCAAATTGAGACATAAAAAAATTAAAATCTATACAGGGTGTCTCAAATGGATTAGGATATAGTATGGGTATCTTGGTTATTATTGAAGATAGAGATTCGGTTAAATGGGCAATGTTTTGCAGTTTCTCATACTGATTCATATCCCGATTAGAAAAGTTACAAATTTTCAGTCGTTCAGTTGTTATCTTGAAAAAACTGAAAAATGCGTATTTTTAAAAAGTGGAATATTTCCGTAATTTGAGAAAAGTTTCAAATAAAAGTTACTAGGTTCGATTAGCACGATTTAAAAACGTCATTAAATTTTTTTTAAAATGGCGGTTTTCAAGATATTGATAGCAACTTTCTTATTTTAAATGGGCGCCATTTTGTTTTTTTTACAGAAATGGATTGCATTCGAGTTAGGCATGAAAACAAAAGACATGAAACAAAATTTATTGAAAATTATTGGTAAAGCATGTTGCACCTGAACTACAAATATCATAAATCACAATTTCACAACAAATGTTCAAAATGGTGACCATTATTAGCCAGACATAATTGGCACCTTTTTAATACAGAAGCAGTTACTTTGCGCAATGTGTTTCGATTAATACCATTAAATGCTTCCAAAACCTCTTAATAAATAATAAATTAATTAAAATTAATAAATAATAAATAATAAATTTTGTTTCATGTCTTTTGTTTTCATGGCTAACTCGACTGCAAATTGAAACATCAGTAAATTCAGTGTAAAACTTTATTTAAACATAGGTTATACATCGTTGAAATCAGAAAAAAAAATGCAATCCATTTCTGTAAAAAAACAAAATGGCGCCCATTTAAAATAAGAAAGTTGCTATCAATATCTTGAAAACCGCCATTTTGAAAAAAAATTGAATGACGTTTTTAAATCGTGCTAATCGAACCTAGTAACTTTTATTTGAAACTTTTCTCCATAAATATTAAAATTACGGAAATATTCCACTTTTTAAAAATACGCATTTTTCAGTTTTTTCAAGATAACAACTGAACGACTGAAAATTTGTATTTTGTTTATTTCGGTTTATTTCGGCGGCACATACACACCTTCTAAACATTTTGTATTCACCCTTAAAGGAAATCAAGCAAACCCAAGTTTATTTTAGAGAAAATTGAAATTCATAACCCTCTGAAAATTTACCTTCAACATTTACTAAACCCTGTGCCCCCCGACACTTTTAGCAGTACTTTCCTTAAATATTCTGTATGCACATGTACGAAGAAAATTAAAAAGGAATCACCCTAACGTCCTAAACATGCCTTTCTTCGTCATATTGCGATCAGGATTTATATGATAATTGCTTGGGTGATGTCCATCTAGGTCACCTAACTATATTCTGTGTATATCTCAATCTCAGGTAAAATATTAAAAAATGTATTCAATATTAAGTCCTTTATTATTTTTAACAATTATCTGGGTAGACAGGCGTGATTATAACTTCAATATGTACTATATGTGGCTTTCTATTAAATGTCAACCCGTTATGGCAAGGTAGCGGTTATCAATATTTTAGATGACGTTTAGATAATTTGGGATAGTAGGACACATAAGGGCGTGAAATCAATTTTAACAATGAATAAATGATGTCAACATCCGGACTAGTGGCGCTCCTGTCACACATCACTGATTTTTTACAATGAAACATAAACAAATAGATGTGTCATTAAAACTTTTATCTATACCTTTTGCAATTCCATCAGAAATTATTGGGTAGGATACTTTTATAATTATATGTAGTACTTTTAATAATTAAATCAGTGTCGCCTTATTCCTCTTATCTCAAAAATTACAAACTATAGTGGAAACCAGGAGTCATTTGTTACGTGTCCAAGTTCAAGTTAATGCGTTACTTTATATACCTACGTTGTCATTAATATGTAAAGGCAATTTCTTTATTTTTGCTAGGTATAAGACTAAATCTTTATGGTTTATGTATTTGTAACAAATTCTGATTCCGGTCGATTAGAAAATTATTTCCATACAAATTGCATAATTATTCGCAAAAGATTGTACATTCAACCTTTTAGTTCTCCCTGTTGTATGTATACTTTATAGTTCAGCCACGAGAAAATTTTGACTGTTAGGGCTATTAGTAATATTAATTAATCAAATTAAAACCATCAATAAAACCGATGCGTGTGGATTGAAGTTAATCCAGCGGACTAATTGAATTCGATCCGCCTGTTTTGATTCAGAGTAACACCCTTGCATTATCGCTACCCTAAACTGAGCTTTCTGCCTTTGGCAAAGTGAGCCAAAAAAGATACAGTTGTCATCCTGAATGTTAGCTGGTCCAAAATATTCCATCCAGCATGTGATTGTAATAGTGGAAAGGACCAGATTATCGCGGTTACCCATATCTTTCAGTTTCCTCCGGGGGTGACACATCGCCATAATCCCATCCATTTAGCAAATGTCCCCAACGGGGTGCGCCAATGTGTTATTTATTCATGAGTGTGGTGGATGCTTTTAACCCCGTTTACTTGCAAAGTGCCTGAATTGAGGACATTCTTTAACATAATGTGATGTGTATTAAAAGTTTCCTTGTGATTAATTAGCAGTAAATATTTAATTAATCGAAAAATACATTTTTACTTTCAAGATTTTTCAAAATGTTAATAAAATCTAGTCACGAAATGAAAAATAACCTTAAAAATATTTCTGCTAAACCTCCAAATTAATTTCCTTATAATTAAATCGTAATAAAAAAAAATTGCAAATTATAACCAAAACGAGATGCAACCTTCACGCAATACAGTGTCAGCTATAATTTCTTATAACAGGAAATTTAAAGAAGTTACCATGTCTGGAGTTCACAAACCTTGCTTGTTTAGTTCATTATTCTGCAGGACTTTCCGTCCATTAGTTTATTACTTTCTCTGCTATTTTACAAAGTTCAATGAAATGCTAAATTTAAATTTTTTACGCACGTACCTGAATCCGGGTTTTCAAAAATATTTCATATTTCCTTGTAGGTTTCTAAAAATAAACTTATGACAAACTGAAAATATATAATTTTATTCAGGTACCTACATAAAAAATTAAAATTGATCAACAACATTAAAAATTATACCCATAAATGGTGATATTGACATTGAATAACCAATAAATCCATCAAGTACTTTAAATGAACCAAACTAAGATCATTGAGCATTATTATTGAAGCGATAAAAACGTTTTGGAGTTAAACATAAACCTTGCTACCCTCCCTTGTCCATTCTATTCCCAACTGGCGCTAATGTCACTAAGTCCGTGCATAACTCACTAACACCACCGTCAGTACTACCATATAGGGGTGCTAATGCTCAAATGGAACAGAAAAACACACCATCTGCTAACAATCTACTCGGAAAATGCATACAGCTTTTTGCATAGTTGATATCGATACTAATTCGATTGATTTTGGTTACCAAACCAGCAGTGTGCAACAAGAAGTGCATTTATGTTGTTTGCAGAGGGTCTTTGTTGATTTATTTTCTTTAGTTGCATCGTTCTGTTTTGAATGTAATTTGATTTTTAGTGTTGAGTTGAAGAATGACCAATATCGAGTTTAAACTTGAAACCTCGCGTCGTCTGATTACTTATCGATTATTCTATAGAAGAAAAACTATTGTCAACAGTTCAATGTGCATAGCTTATATATAAACCTAGTCCTTTTTTCTAAAATCAAAACCAAAAGTAGCTTACCGATAAAAAATACCTATAAAACGTCGCTACATATATCTTCAGTTCCTTGTACATTTTTAATGCTAACGCAGCTAATCTGGCCGAACTTCGTGCTGGAGCTTCTTCAAACAACAGAATAATGCAGTTAGCGAACAAAGCTTTACTTCGGAGTCGTCATTCTTTATTATTCTGAACTTTGACAAAGAATGTGCCTTGATTTTAATTTCCTTATTCCTCAAATATTAATGCGGTGCAATGTTTAATAATACGAAAGAACATTTCTACATAAAATCGATATTCTACGTTTTACGGTTATTAAACATTACTTTCAATTATTTTTAATTGAAAGTAAACTTTCATATTAGAACTTTTAAATAGCAAATAATGTCTTTATTTTTTCCAAAACCCGCACAGTAAATAAATAAAATAAAATAAATAATCATATAGTCTCCATCTAACATACATTCGCATACATCCATAATTAAAACTTTTTCAGAAAAGTATCGCACTCTGTTGGATTTGAACCAACAAATGCTTTGATAATCTTCGCATAATATTTCTTCAAAATACCTTGTCGTTACCTCGTCGATCAAGTCCCAAACGAAAGGGAAAATTGGAATTATTTAAGAGTAGGTACCTACTTCTGACTTTCGATATCATATAACAGCCTGAAGTAGGACTAGGGATTTTTTAAAAAGTTCCTCGGCAGACGGTGTTAGTTACATTTGGATCTGATGATTAATCCGGGAGGTGGAATTTGTCATATACAATATAACAAGTGCAAGGCATATTACCGAAAATTTTTTCGCGCTGTCGCACAAGTGTTTGTTGTTTCCATGAAAACTGCCCGATCGCGAAGCGAGAGGGCAGTTTTCAAGGGGCAACAAACACGCGTGCGACAGCAAAGGAAAAATTTTAAGTAATATGCCTTGCTCGAGTTATATTTGTTCAGACTATCGCATAAACCATATAAATTTAATATACTAATTGTACGCTTCATTATAATTTATAATTTATTTGTTGTATAACTGTCATTAATTGAATTGTGTTTCATCTAGTCGCCATCGCGGGTGATTACCGAATATCAGCACTAGTGCAATATTCGCGTGTCAAAATTTTCAAGTAATTGTGATTTGATAGGCTGTGACGAGACAAATGCGTAACTTTCATTGGTCTACGTCTGTCACGTGACAGGTGAATGCGATAGTCTGCATAACTTGCTTAGAAGAACTAATCTGGCGGAATTTTGTTTATTCTGTAGTGCGAAACATATAGCGCCAAAGTGGTTGTTGTATTATGAAGGTGAATAATATTCGATATTTGACATAATTTTAAAGGCATCAGACTAGCCTGCTAGATAAATTGTTTCTATTGACCAGTGGTCAATATAAAAAAATTAGTAACCACTAGCTGAGAAAATCAACTTCTTGCCCTGAAAATAAACTAAATAATGGTACCTAAATCTAGTAGTGGAAAAAATACGTTTCAAGCCATAACTTCGTTATTACAAATTTTGGACCCCAGAAACTGTATACAGGGTGACAATTTTAAAAGTTTCAATGAGACATATCTCTGTAACCAAAAAAAATATATCAAAAATCGCTCGAAGCCGTTTCGATAACACGAAGAGGGAACCGAAATGATGTATCAAATAACGCACCCACACCTATCCCTTAAGCCACAGTCACCTCAACTTAAAAATCTTAAATGGCAACACCCTACTTATCCTTGGAAAGCTCTTGAAAAATGCTTTACCTCATGGAACTAAAATCGTAGCTATTGTTTTTTTTATCAAAAACGCTCTGACACGTAGATTTTAGTTTTTAAATTGACTTTTTTTGATCTATGTGCCGACCCTATATTAATTCCGGTAAAACCGGAAATGGCAGCAACTTTGTTATTTTAAATAAAACACCCTCTATATTTTTACAGATCTGGATAGTGAAGGAAAAAGCGCGTTCAGTAGACCCAATATCAACGTTTTTTTATTCAGATAAATTTTGATATCTACTCGTATACGTCAGATATTTTGACGTTATTTTGCATAGGTACACGCCGCCGCTCCGCGCCGCCCGCGTTGATAATTTGTTCATTATCTATTTAAGAATGAAATACATTTTTAATTTTGATATTGGGTCTACTGAACACGCCTTTTCCTTCTTTATCCAGATCTGTAAAAATATACAGGGTGTTTCATTTAAAATAACAAAGTTGCTGCCATTTCCGGTTTAACCGGAAGTGATGTAGGGTTGCCGCATAGATCAAAAAATGCCAATTTAAAAACTAAAATCGACGTGTCAGAGCGTTTTTGATAAAAAACAATAGCTACGATTTTATCGAATTTATTCCTTTCATCATAAACACACTGTATAGTTTGTGGGGCCAAAAATTTAAAATAACGATAAGTTATGGGTTAACGCGTTTTTTAGGTAACAACCTGTATATTCCAGTAAATACAAAACTATTTTTTGCTAAAGATTAATTCTAATAAAATGACTGGAATAATTAAACTTGTTTAAGTATCTGAAATTTAAACTGATTCAATAATTGTTAAATGTCTTTGTTTTGTAAGATTAAAGAAAAAAGAAAAAAAACGGATCAAAAACAAAGCAATTAAAGAATCACCCTTACAATTAAATTCCTTTTGTTATATTCGATTTTAAATGTGTTACGCGCCTGGTTGTACGGAAATAAATGAAAATGTCTCTATTTCTCGTAGAAAATTTTCTACGGTCGTATATCCTATAAAAGACTTCATTTTATCCCCAGCAATAAGTAGCGGAAAAATAGTAACAGCAAAAAAAGCTACGCAAGGACATGGGTAAGAGGGTAAGGGTAGACGAGTTCAGGGCGTCGCAAGGGTGTGGCGTCGCGACGCGATACAAGAGTCTACCAATCACAGACATGCCCTGAAAAACAAGGGAGCGTCGTTTAATAAAGTTCGCTTATTTGGGGACATGCATACAAATCTAGTCCATGTCATCGCGTTGTAGGCGTTGGAGGGATCTTCCGGTCAATACGTAGAGACGTTGCGACGGCGCATTTTGCGATTTGTGTCGACAGTTTTTGAACGGTCGTTGACTAGTCAAATTGCACGTAAATTTTAGTGAGTTCCTACTGTGATAATCATGATAAGTCAGTGTAAAGAAGAACCCAACAACGGCTTGTGCATAGACATGTACCGAGTACCCCCTATTGCTCTTGATGGTCTGCCTGAAGCACTTTTGTGTATGTCATTCCGTTTTACGGTTATGTGTACTGTAGCTTTACGATTTTTGGTAGTTACTTAAAAGTTGTTCTTTTTTTTGAGATTTTATGCGAGCGGTTAGTATTGCGAAATCTTCATACAATTATTATACGAAATAAGATATCTTCCTTTTAGAAACGAGACACAGAAGCGACTCCTCACCAAAATCCAATCTGAGTTGAAGTCATTTCTGATTCAAGTTACATAATGGGTATTTATCTGTGTTTTTAGTATATCATTTGCATTTCTTTATAATATTCGTATAACAAACTAAAATTATTAGTAAATTTGTAAAATACACAATCAGTAACCCAAGCTTCGATATAAGAAATTCGATAAACTTAGTTGGAAGCACCGTACAAGTATTACTAATAAAAATAAATCAAATGAAACCTAATACCGAAAGTTGTACCTTTAATCACTAGTCTTTCGAAACTATACCATAAGCTTGAGTAAATTCAAGCAGAGAAACCTGCGAAAAGTTATTTCAAGGGAATATATATTATAGAACATGATTAGAAAACTGAGGAAAACATGAGTAACCCAGTTTATTTTTCAATGTTAAAAGCGACTGGGTAAAATGCTAAAATATTAGGAAAGCTAAGCTAAAACTTTAATAAAAGATAATCGAAAACGCACAAATTAATCTGTCAAAGGGCATTGTCAACAATTTATTATTGTTGACTCTTTTTTTCTGTCGGATGTCCTACCACATCAGCATTTCTTAAAATTGTTTCATCCAAAGATTTCCTCATTCTTGTCAGAGGAAAACCCCATATATTGTACTTCATTTTTTTTTGATTGATTCTTTTCATTTGCATTTTTCTTAAGTTATTCATACATTGATCTTCAAAACAATCTTACCTTTCCGTCGTAATTCAAATGCGGTTGTAACAAATTATCTTCTAACAAGTAATTTTGTTTTAGCAACGATACCAAAATGCGGAGGATGTCACGAAATGATCTTAGACAGATTTATTCTAAAAGTAGCAGATCGAACGTGGCATGGAAAATGTCTTCAATGCAGTGACTGCCGAATACAATTAACAGACAAATGTTTTGCTCGAAACGGACAACTTTTCTGCAAAGATGATTTCTTCAAGTAAGTATCCAAACTTGAACACTTCATTTTTGATTCGGTTTAAACCATTTTTAAAATACATAAACAAATATTTCGATAATTTTATGAAATGCAATTTGGGTTTGTTAATTTAACATCTTTCAGGTGTTAATTTAATATTTCATAAAATTATCGAAATGTAAAGTAGTGAAGGTGTAACAATGACGACTGTCTATGTGGCGCTGTGGGTGCAGACGGTTCGGCACCAAGTGTGCAGGCTGTGACCTAGGGATTCCTCCGACGCAAGTGGTACGACGGGCCCAAGACAACGTTTACCATCTTCAGTGTTTTGCCTGCATTATGTGTGCCCGCCAGTTGAATACAGGGGATGAATTTTACCTAATGGAAGATCGGAAACTTGTATGTAAACCCGACTACGAAGCAGCTAAAAGTAAAGGTAATGTAGTAGGTATATTTCAAAAAATTTATACAAACTTACCTCTCTTTTACAAAAGCAGTAAACTAAAGATTCTTACTTAACCTTAACTGTTATTATTCCTCTATTACTAGCATTAATTTAAATAAATATTGATCTCCTGATTTATTAAAACTAAAAGTAGCTACTTTATCTGTACTTACTACTGTTACCTACCTCTAATAATTCTGCTTCATTTCTTGTTTCTAAGTTTACTAGTAGTACTTTACTAACTCCACTATTACTATTTACTGCTAGGAACATTACTGCTGCTACCATTATAGCTCTTACTTATTCTATACATACAGACATTATTTGACCACAATTACTACAAAAATTAAAATAGACAGTCTAAAGGAACACGCACACTTGTACGGTTCGGTTCCGTTCGGTTCAGAACCGTCCGGTCAGCAAAAATGTAAATAGATGAATGGAAATGAATGGCAGCCCGCGCATTACTTCGGTTCGGTATGGCACCATCTTTTTCGTCCCATTCTTACCTATCCTATAAACTGACTTTTGGAATTTTTCCCATTTGTAGTATACTTGGACTGAACCGAACGCGACGAAAAGGATGGTGCCGTACCGAACCGAACCAATGTAATGCGCGGGCTGCCATTCGTTTCCATGTATTTTAATTTTGCCGATCGGACGGTTTCGAACCGAACGGAACCGAACCGAACAAGTGCGCATGCTTCTTAATGCATTTTCTGCAATAATTGCTACTATCACTGTTACTGTCACTACTCCGACTAGTACTTTAGTAGTTCTTAGACGCAGTTCTTCTGCTATTAGTATTATTGCAACAAACATTATTACTGCTACTGCTGCTACAATTACTGATGCAACCACTGCTGTTACTGCATGCTAGTATTAGTATTGCTTCTATTAATATTACAATTACTACTTCCACATATTTACATCTACTACTGTCTGCTGTCAATGTTACTGCACTATACAGGGTGTTCCATAAATATATCAACAAACTTTTAGTGCTATATAAACATGTCCGAAATACAGGGTGCACCGCCGGATCATTGACTCGCGCACCCTAAGGAAGATTCCAGAGATAGCCTCTACTTGCGCACAAGCAGCCATTATGTTTGCGACAAGATCTTCCTCATTACGAATGGGAAATCAAAACGAAGCGTTTTCGGACTTAAGTTTATCAAGCAAAAAATATTATTATTTCCCGTTGAAGTCGATATTTTATTTAATATTTATTATTTATATAATCATGGATTTCAACAAAGTGACGCTTGAGAATGTCAATAAAAAATATTTGTTTTGATGTCCTCTACCGCCACTAAAAGTTTGTTGATATATTTATGGAACACCCTGTATAGTATAAAGTTATACACAAGTTATACACAATTACTCATAGTTACTGCTACTAACACTACCACTGCTGCTTCCGTAACTATTAGTACTAGTGCTACGATATACACCATTACCGCTACTTCTGATATTACTATTACTGTTTCCGCTATACTGTTACTACTATTAGGTATTATTGGTACCGTTACCGCTATAATTCCTGCTAGTGTTACTCCTGCTGTTACATATTGTTACTACTGTAGGGAGTAATGCCGTTAGTAAAGTTAGAATTGCAGCTACTACTAGCTCTATACTACCCCTGCTTGCACTACTATACTAATACTTCCATGTAGTACTTCTGCTATTATTGTAACTTCTGTTGATTTTAGTAGTAGTACTGTTTCTACTAATATTATTACTGCCACTGCCAACCAGCCTTATTACTACGGCTTCCACGCGATCAGCAACTATTACGTCTGCTATTATTGTTACTGCTCTAAAGATTATTACTGGTGGTGATGATACAATTGCTGCAACTTATACCTACTACTACTATTACGACTACACTACAGCTTCTATATTCACCGTTACCGTTGTTTCTGATGTTACTGTTACTGCTTATACTACCCTATTACTATTGGTACAGTTACCGCTACAGTTCTTGTTACTATTACGCATCTTAGTAGCAGTATTACCACTATATACTCTTTGGTATTACTACAGTAGTACTTAGTTTAATTATTATCTCTACTAGTGCTAGGCGAACTATCAACCACCGATACGCTATTACCAACTATTACTACTACTGTTACTATTGCGGCTAGGTACTAATATTTATATCGTTTACTACTACTATTCCTGATTTTGCTACCATACTACTACTAACATCCCTGTTACTAATTCCTAACTCTACTGCAATAGCTATAATCTAGTAATATTAACCCCATTTAGCTAGTAATATTTTTATTTCTACTAACAAGTTCTTATTACGTGGCTAGTATTACAGTAGGTAGTAGAGGTGTTGTATTATCTAACGGTCCCGGATGGCATGGCGTAGTAATAAATTGGCTGAGACCCATGATACAAACCTAACCTAAAAACATTAGTTTTCACGTTTGACATTAGCTGCGTTTTGACGGAACATTTGCGTTTGCACTTCCCAGGTCCTTCACCTCACTCGTTTGTATTGTTCATCCGCCATACGTTTTTTTCTAATTTGCTTCATAAATTCTTTATGTACAGAATTTTAAGTTAAGATTTCAACATAAATCCCAAATGTCCGATGTTTTTAGGTACCACGCTCTACTTTTTACACGCATTTCTGTGATTTCCCCGAGCACTTCCGGGACCATAAGATAATAAAACACCTCTACCAACTGTTCTACTATGCAGCTAGCTTATTTCCAAAAATCTTCTACGTTTACATCTTTAAAAAATAAATATTTTCTCACAATACTTATATTTCATTTCTCACTTAAATTAAACTCAAAATTTTGTAAGTGAAAGTTAATTTGAGCTGTTAAAATACTAAACTACTACTCGTAAACAAAACTTAATAATTTGTTTAATCTTGCAGCAGCAGAATGTTTGGATGGAGATCAACCAAACAAAAGACCTCGCACGACAATAACTGCCAAGCAACTAGAAACTCTTAAAAATGCCTATAACAACAGTCCAAAACCTGCAAGACACGTCCGAGAGCAACTTAGTCAAGACACAGGGTTAGACATGAGAGTCGTTCAAGTTTGGTTTCAAAATAGGTAAGTATTAAACAAACTGAGAATATTTAACAAAAATCTTGTAACAATAGTTAATAATATTTTAAAAGAAGAGCAAAGGAGAAAAGACTAAAGAAAGACGCAGGAAGGACTAGATGGAGTCAGTACTTTAGATCAATGAAAGGTGGTTCCTCACCAAGACACGACAAGCTTTTAGATAAAGACGAAATGAAAGTAGATCTGGATAGTTATAATCATCACGGTAACTATTTTATTATTTAAACAATCTTCGAATTATTTTTGGATTTTTTTTAGATTTAAGTGACGACAGTTATGGAACTGTAGTAAATATGAGTATGGATCAAGATGGTTCATCGCCACATGGGGGAATTGTAAGATCACATTCATTTCTTAGAGGATCTGGTTCACCTTCCTATTTAGCTGGTCAAACACCGCCTCAAGGTCTTGAACAATATCCTTACTCAGATCAGCTCTCTGTATATACATCTCTAAGTAAGCGATTATCGAAAATTTTATTTAAAAAAAAAAGATTTATTATCACAAACAAAAAACTGATAACTTTAGATAAGTACTACAGAAAGAAAAAATACCTTGTTACCTCTCTTATTGATTATTGCAAAATAATTTTAATGTTAATGTAAATAAATGTTTTAGGTCAAGGTCCGCCTCCTGGTATGAGTTTACCGCATGGAATTCCTCCTGGAGCTGACACAGATATAAGCAACGATAGTAGTCCGAGAGGTTACCCGGACTTTCCCCCAAGTCCGGATTCGTGGTTAGGGGAGCCGTCCAGCGCACATTACTGACCCCCCAAACAAAACACTACAGATACATTTACTATTTATTTAATATTTATATACATTTTAAAGTTTTTATTCATGTTTCATTGCATGCGTGTAAATGCAGTGTCGCACAATGCGTTACAGTCAATTTTAAGGCAATTACATAATGTACAAAAAATTCATAAAACCGCTGTCTTGAAACTGGCTGTACAAAAACTAACATTTGCTGTATAGTATGGTTCTAGTCAAATGGATCTAAATTTGTGTCCGTTTACAATACAAATCTAGTCGTAAAAGTGTTTGTTATTTTATGTTTCTTATAGCTCGGTGGTGGTAACCCCCCAGTATTGTTGCATTCTGTCTAAATCAAGAGAATCTGCTAACCCTCGCTCCTGCATAACAGCAAAATCGTATTCGAGATTGTACGGCATTAACCTTTGCAAACTTCCAAAATACGCAGCATGAGGTCCACCTAATAACTGTTTTTTGTCAGGGGTAAAACGCGAAACGGGTCTTGTAATTAAAGGGTTGAAAGACCTCGTACTTCCAAATTGCCGGGAAAGAAAGGACCCTTGCGAATTGTTATTCTCAAGTAAATGTGGACTGCTCCTGGAAAGTGTCGAATTCTTAACCGAAAATTGAGGTCTTCTTCCACCCCTATTTAACGTGTTAAGTTCTTTATCAAATAGCATTTGGGTATTTTGTTCTAGCATATACTCCCAACATTTAAATTGTTCTTCGGATAATGCGGAATCTGAATCGTCACGTGATTTTTCTTCTTCTTTCCGTGCCCTAACTGCTTTTGCAACCCCACGATAACTTCTTCTTTCGGGAGAAGCCTTCACTTCCGCTGTTTCGTAATGAGAAGAAGTAAAGCTACGTAAAGATCGGGTATCATTTTGTTTGTTAAGTTGTTGGATAAACATTTTTGCTGAAGAATTACAATCGGAACAAGCGTGATCGCTTTGGCCACTAGGAGAAGACCTATCATCATTGTTGCTCATCATCGGGGGTGGAACGGGAATTTTTTCTAAACAACTGCTACATGCGTTGTTTAAGGCTTCGCAACAACATCCCGGTTGGCAGGTACTAGCGTTAGAAAAACCACTTTCACTTTGATATTTATTTTTTTTTATAGTCTGTCTTAATTCGCGCATCAGTAAATCCACATCGGAGCTTATTAAATTAAATCTTACAACAATTATGCTTAAATTTTCTTCGGCTCCGTAACTTTGGGCTAAATCTTGCAATCTTTTCGCAGCTAAAATAACATTTCTTTGAAGACTAACTTCTCTTATTGCATTTTCAGGACTCATAACTTCCCACAAGTTTTTATTTGCTATGATCATGTATTCATCTTTGTCTTCTAATTGAATATCTATGATATCAGGATCAGGAACGATTGAAGATAATTGCGGATTGGTTCGGATTTGTTTTCGTTGTTTATTTGGTAGTAATCTGATTGGTCCTACGGTACGACCTAAAACAATTCTGATTTCCCCTACACTTGCAATTTTCATAAGATACCTTTTTATCCCTCCACAGAATGAATAATCAACATTTGATTTGGATTTTAAAATATGTACGATTACAGCGTTCATTCCATGTTTTTGTCCTTTTTCCCTTAATTCCTTATGGGTTGAAAGCATGGTATATTTCATATAATCAGCCGCGGTTTCTTTAACGGTTCGTTCTTCTAATAAAATTCTTGGGGCGATTTTATCAACTGCCATAGGCATATCGCTGTTGTTTTCACCATCAAACATTCCGAAAAGTGCTTCAGTATTGCAAAAAGCAGGCAAACGGATTTGGGAAATGTATAATCTTTGCTTACATCCTGCGGTTTCAGAAAACCCCACACTCCAACTGGATTCAGTTAAATCACTCTCACAAAATGGTGAAGGGGTTAAAGGTAAACTAGTTCTATTTTTTCCGGAAACATCAACAAGACTCATGGGTCTTTGGGTTCTGTAGGTATAAAATTGTTGGGAATCAACGTGTAATTTCGAATTACACGATAAATCAAGGAATTTTAAATTTGGCGGGATTAAAGTTGTTAAATTAACTTTGTCTAACTGATTGTGTGCAAGATCCAAAACACGTAAAGATGTTAAATTAGATAAGATGGGACATGTTTGTAATAAATTAGAATGAACCCTTAGCACTGCTAAGTGTTTGCAAGTTCCAATATTTTCAGGAAGCCTTAATAATTTATTTCCAGATAAAACTAGTTCTTCAATTTCCGTCCAATACAATGGAAAATTTTCTGGTAATGATGTAAAATTATTGTAAGCTGCGTGAAGAATTTTAAGATTTTTAAAATAAGGTGCTACACGTTCTAAAGTACTATCTGCAAGACAATTAGCGGTGATAAATAATTTCTCTAAATTTAAAACACATTCAGGATTTGGTAATTCGCACAGTCTATTGTTTGATATATTTAATACTTTTATGTTTTGCACGCACTTGAAGAAATTTTCCGGTAATGTTGAAAGACTGTTGTTTTGAAGAAATAATTCCTGTATGGGTATTTTTCGTTGTATGGTCGGAAGATGATGCAATTGATTGTAAGCTAGCTGCAAGGTATGAAGATAAGGCATCTCATTGCAAAATAGATGATCTGGTAGTGATTTTAAACAGTTGTTACTTGCAAATAAGGATCGAAGTTCTTGACAACTTGCTAACCAATCCGGCAAACCTTCGAGATCGTTATAAGACACATCCATGTGTTTCAGCCCGGTTGGTATTGAAATAACAATGAAATTTTTTAATCCTAAAAGAAATATAAAATTAAAGTTTGTTATTAATTCCGTTTAGTGTAATGCTTACTATTATTTCCAGCTATTAACGATGTCAAGGTTTTACCATGTAATGTAAGGAGTGTAATGGAATTTTTTGAACATTGTAGCATTTGTAACTGCTCGACTGCACTTAAATCTAAATTTTCGATGTTGTTTTCGCTTACGTCTAATTCTGTTAGATTCTAAAAAAAAATTAAACATTCTTTAGATAAAATATACAATTCTTGGCATAACTATGAAAGCAATAGAACGTAACATGAAATACTTTCTAATTAGTAACAGCCCCCTTATATAAGGAAGATTAAATTATCGTAAATTAATTCTAAACATAAAGGGAATTTTTATGTAATGTGTTATGAAAAATTAAGCGAAATGGATATTTTCGTCTTCGTCGTTAGCAATAATGAAGCAAAACGGTGCTTAAAGAGTATGTGCCCGCTCCCAATTCAAGAAGGTGTGTTTTAAGGGCAAGGATTTTAAAATAAATTAATTCAGTTAGGGTGCAAGATCGAGAAGAGAATAATAAAGAAAAAAGAAAATTTGATGAAACTTAGGTCCAGAAAAAAAGGGAATCTGAAACTCTCTAGGGGCAAAGTTGAAACTAAAGCGCCTCCAGAAGAAAGGCACTGGCTTAGAAATTTTCTCAAGTTAACAGTAAAGAACTTGGTTCTTACAGAAAAGGGGGAGAGGTTTTTCGAGTCAGGATTGTCAGGAAGGGTAGTTAATGGGAAACTTTCAAAGGACAATTTGTTAAATAAATTAAATTATTTTCGTCTTTAGTATTTGTCTTGTCTGTATTTGTTGGAGATATCTGACGGTATTGTCCTAAGTGTAATCTAAAAAATATTTCTTGCTAGGACAATAACAACTCCCTCCCTTTCCCAATTTTTTTTAGTTTAGGGCTTTAAGTACTGAAATTAGAAGTTATGACAAAATTTTCGTATATTTTCTGACCAAGAAAAAAATTAGTGGAGTTGTTAAGGGAATCAGTTTAAATTAAAAAAAAAAGGTAAAAGAAGATCACTTACTCCATAGTTCCCTAAAATTATATTTCCTTTTAGTCGGTTAGCCCTCAAATTTAAATTAGTTAAAACATTGGTTTTGGAAGAATTTTCTGGAACCTTTTCGGTTTCCTAAAATGAAAACAATTTAAAATAAAAACGAATTAAACTCGGTTACGGTTATATCTAGAACAACAGGTCATCAAATTAACACAAATAAAAAATATTAGCTCACCGTTAAAACAAACGCTCTCATGTCTGAAAATTTATCCGGTGGTAAAGCGAGGCGATTATAAGCAATTTTCAAATTTGTAAAAAATCTAAGATCCCATAGCGTTGCTGGTAAAACACTTAGCACATTCTGATCCAACACTAACTCTTGCAAACTGTAAGCAGAAAACGAAAGTTTGATATCGATACTCGGCGGATGCACATGCAGGACACATGAAGGCCACAATAATTTCACCACCTTTTTATTATTAAGGTAAACAATATTGAAATAAATATTAGTAAACACAACAACAGAAGAGGTGTCAAGTTGATGATCAGCAGCGTGCGCCTGTTTTGAGAATCCTCGGACCGAAACACGCACGAGCTGGCCATCAGGTTCTGTTCTTCTTTTAATGATATGCGTCTCATATGAGCAGGAGTCCGTGAAAGAAACAACGGAAGTTGTTTATTCATCGCAGTTTCTATGTTTCTAGTACCAGAGGTTCATACATCTTCGAATTTCGCAAGTTTCTAACCATATCGCTTCATCTAACTGTCATAATCACGTTTCCAAAACTGATTACATCAATACTTAATCTACAATTATTAATCCAACCTTCCTCTTTTAATAATAAACAATCCCTTCTGGTTACAATTATTATTTAAAGATCTTCCAAAGATAATTAAACGTGAAATTTAAAGTGAAAGAAATTTTCGCTAAGATCATTTAAAGATAAATTATTTTTTTTAAAGGACACCGAACAAACTTTCGCAATGTTCAAATAAATATTTTACTGGAGTAATAGTTGCATTAAATTATTTTATATCTAGTTAGATACTTACTTTACCAATTGGTTAATCTCTGTAGGTATAGTAAGAAGATTATTATCGGCCAAATCCAAACAAATCAAAGAGTTCAGTTGAAGTATGCAGCTTGGAAAAACATGTAAAGCGTTAGATCGGAGACTTAAAACTTGAAGATCCAAAAGAGATTGAACTGAATTTTCTGGTATCACTAACTCTTCCGTATAGTAATTGTTATCCAATCTATTCTTACAAAGACCATTTAAATTTAAGGTTTTATAATCCGAATTTTTATCTAACGGTTTTCTTTTCCTTTCTGTTTCCTGAAATAATTGAGGAAGAAATAAAACCCCGTTTTAGAAATCTTTATAAACACCTATTTACCCTATCGGAGTCATCTGAATAATTTTCCAGTGAGTCCATTTCAATTCCATCGTAATCTCTTAAGCGTCCTATTACATTTACATTCCTTTCAGGTTTCTTAACAAGACTTGTGGTTAATAACATCACTGAACACATATCAAACCCTAATATGGAATAATAATCACTTCACTTTGTAAACCGAAATTCGCACAAGACGAGTTAACTTGGATTGAAACGGAAACATCACACATCAAAACGTTTTCTTGTAAAAATATAACACGAAAGCAAAAACATATAAGTCCCGTAAGCTTAAACCGGCAAAATTGGAAACTAACAAACTTGACAATTTCTACTGAAGAGTAGACACAAACGTCTCTAGGAGCAAAGTGGCTGTGAAGCAATGTCATTGTGATTGTGGTACGCGGATGGCAATGCGGACCGTGACAGCATGACAACACGGTTGGGTACATTTACGTGCCAGTCACGTTTTCTTAAAATATTGGAAATATGTAGAAAAGACTTTAGTATCCCATATTGAAGAAAGGGAATGCAATTTTAGTATTGGTTAAGTAAATTTAAACAAAGGAACTGAGAATAAAAATCATTCAAGTTTTCATTATTGCCATCAAAAGAAATGCTGATAACCTTGCTACTTCCAATAAAAGCTTTTAAATATACTCCATGGACGAGACGGTTTAGGCGTAGCAAAGACACGAGTTCAGTAACACATGTGTAGTACACAGAAATCGTGGAGATTTCAATGCGAGTGAACCATACAAACCTGAACTTGATGAACTTCAAATCAATACTTTTTTTATATTTTTCAAAGATATGCCTAGAAACCTCTTCTTCTTATTGACGGTGGTCTAGCACAAAATAATTCTAAAGATGCATGTGAATGTGTTTGTACGATGTACGTGCATGTAGTTCGTATTCATACGTGCATAAATTTATTAATTTGTTACAGAATTTCTCATTGTCTTGTATTTAAACCACCAAAAACGTTTGCATATCTCAGCAGTCAGCATAGGTATATAAAAAGCATTCTGTTATTCACTAGTGATATTAGAACTTTAGTCGAAATGATAAGGAGATAAAGATAAATATGGAGGGAATCCCCTATAATTAATAAAAAAAATTATTATTCGGGGTGTGTTTTGCAGGTACCTAAATATTCCGTGTACTGATTACTTTCGTAAACAGAAACAGAATAATTCCTAGGAACATGAATCAAAACATGCTTCCTAAAAGCGGTACGCGACATTTGGGCGCCGCCGTTTGGCCGCCGCCGATTGGGCGCCGCCGTTTGGGCGTCGCCGATTGAGCGCAGGACTTTTGGGCGCCGCCGGACGCTTGGGCGCCAATTTCCGTAGATTAGCGGTCAGCAAGTTCTTATATACAGAGTGATGATAAAGTATCGCACAAAAATCATATTCTGGTTATTTAATGTTTTTGCGGAAAATCCTGAGACCCGTCGATTTTTGTTTTTAAATCTCCATTTAGACATATAATTTTCAACCCCCCACCCTTCAACCCCTAAGTGCTAGCAACCCCAACTTTAAAATTTTAAATAGAAAGATACCCTTTGTGATATCTCTTTTGATAGGTCATTTTATTCTTAATATATCCAAAAAAAGTTTTTCAAAATCGGTTGATAAATAATGGAGATATTTAACAAAATGTAATCAAATGAAAATTTCAATATTCGACAAGAAACGGCTCAAACACGCCGTAAATGGTAACATTAAAATGGGCACTTCCTGACCTAAAAGTGTGGTTTTGATCGCCCATTATTTCTACGCTGTGACGTCATAATTTTTTTTTAAATGTCAACCCCATTATTTACATTGATTACATTTTGTTAAATATCTCTGTTATTTTTCAACCGATTTTGAAAAACTTTTTTTTGTTATATTAAGAATAAAAAGACCTATCAAAAGAGGTATCACAAAGGGTATCTTTCCATTAAAATTTTTAAAGTTGGGGTTGCTATCACTTAGGGGCTGAGGGGTGGGGGGATTAAAATTACCTGCCTAAATGCCAATTTAAAAACAAAAATTGACGGGTCTCAGGATTTGTGCCATTATTTCTACGCTGTGACGTCATAATTTTTTGTTGAATGTCAACCCCATTTTTTACATTGATTACATTTTGTTAAATATCTCCGTTATTTATCAATCGATTTTGAAAAACTTTTTTTAGTTATATTAAGAATAAAAAGACCTATAAAAAGAGGTATCACAAAGGGTATCTTTCTATTTAAATTTTTAAAGTTGGGGTTGCTAGCACTTAGGGGTTGAGGGGTGGGGGGTTGAAAATTATATGTCTGAATGACAATTTAAAAACAAAAATCGACTGGTCTCAGGATTTTCCGTAAAACCATTAAATAACCAGAATATGATTTTTGTGCGATACTTTATCATCACTCTGTATATTACCTGCTAAGAGCAACTAACCTGAACACAGACTAAGTCGCCATGTACACAGACCTCGGTACCATGTACACAGACTGCAACGACCACCTCCATTACGTGCAAGTGCAAGTTATTTTATATATTACCTGCTAAGAGCAACTAACCTGGGCCCCATGTAATTTTAAAAATGTATTGGCGCCTAATCGGCCGGCACGGCGCCCAAACGGCGGCGCCCAATCGGCGACGGTAAAACGGCGGCGCCCAAAAGTTCTGCTTCGTCCTAAAAGAGATACAGTTCTTATTCAGGATAGTTCTTTTGAACTATGTTGTGAAACATTTTAGTTAGAATTACGAAATTTAGAACACACTAAATAAATGTTTGATGCCAAACCCGATTCTGTAATCAAATTTGTTACGCCAAGGAGCCCCAAATAGGCGAGGAGGCTTCAGTAATTTTTTTTTATTTGTTGTTAGCTGCCTCAACTATTTACATTTAAATCGAAAAATATTTAAAACTGTGCAGGGTATCGATTTCAAATAAGAGTATCTTTTCTATGTGGAAAGGTTTAAAATTTCCCTAATTTCTACTGCAAAGTGATGAAAGTATCCCCCACACAAATATGAGGAAATTTAAGGAAGTACCTACCGTTCCATTTGGGGGTCTTTGGGGTAAATTATACCAAGTTTTGGTAGAGATTTTTAAATGTTTGTAATCTTAGCTTAAACTGTTTAACTTATTCCAAAAATACAATCCCCGATGAAGTGCCTTTAAAGGACTCTATTCGTCTTAGGAAGCATTTTTGACCCATATTTATTTTTTATTTATTTGTTCGAAAAGAATCGGCACTTGAAATGTTTTGGTACCTTTAACAAACACCCGGTACAATAAAATACAAATTATTTTCCAATCTGAAATCTAGTTGCTCTCGAAACTGCTTATTATTTAAAAATGCAAATTCTGAATACAACCTTTCTCTTCTTCTTTTAAGACTCGCAATGCAACATAAACATACTACCTACGCAATTAGAGCTAAAGGATCACGTTTGACATATTTTAGCCACTTTTAATGTAATTTAAATTTTAATCATTTAATTTATAAATTTTAGTTCAAATTTGTATGTTTTGAACTGCACTTGGTTTTACTCAAGTTTGTTAGAAAATAAGTTTCTGTAGAGGGGGTAGAATGATCATTTCAATTTCAGCTCTAGTTATCCATGGAAATTTAAGTCATGACTTTGATATTAAATTCCACGACCTTCTTGATTTCCGAGACTTGACGGCTAGAGACGTCAAGTCTCGGAAATCAAGAAGGTCGTGTTAAATTCAAACGCACAATAAAATTGAATGTTTTTACCACGACCTTCTTGATTTCCGAGACTGACAAGACTTGACGTCTAAAACACGACCTTCTTGATTTCTGAAACTTGATTTGACTCAAGTCTCGGAAATCAAGCAGGTCGTGGTTTTTGCATTTCAAAATGTTAACCTGAAACATAATCAATTTCTCTGAATAGAACCACAGAATGGTTCAAACTTCAAAATATTTACAAACTGTTTGTACTCGACTGTAGTACTATGTATAAACTACTTCTAATAAAAATTCTAAGATAAATTAATGTTAACTCCTGACAGTTCATAAATTTGACATTTGAATTAATTTTGTTTTTCTAAATTAATCAAAGGCGTCGTCCAACTGGAACACGCAAGCAAACGTATGACATAAACTTCCATGGATAACTAGAGCTATAATTTAAATGATCACTCGGAAATTGAGTATTAAGAAATGCGGTTTGTAAGAATTTTCCTATCCTTGAAATCCCCCCCCCCCCCCAACTACATTAAAAAGTTGAACCCCTGTTGCTCCAGAATTTTGAATGAATCCTAGTTACAACTAGGGATCGCCCCATCGCCATGTGGATCCCCATTAAATACTTTTAGAAATAAAATTACATTATGTTATCTTTGTATTAATTTTGAAATTTAAAGCTCCCATTTCATTGAATATCAATGAATAATCATCATCCACGGTAGTTTATTATAGATATCATTATTCTTAACCAAACACATAAATAATTGGTAAAATATTTACTAGTCGTAGACCAACATTTGTGTAGGAAAATAAATTCATTCTCCAAACGGTTCTTTGCGAAAGCCAGCAGGAAAATCCATTAAACCCTTTTTCCTTTCATCTTGCTCAATTTACGCGAGTTCAGAAACCTTTTGATAATTAATGGTAATGAGGTATAAAGCGCAAATAATTGTAAGGTAAAGCATTCAAAGAATTGACGTTGAAGAGTGAAAGCTTCATTATTAACTTAATTTGATGACCGCGTCGTTTTTCTGATTCCTTAGAAATTCTGGATAACCTGTGGACTGGAAATAATTAATTTTAATCTTCTATACGAATTTTTTTTAATCAAATCATTGTTTCGGTTATGTTTTCGTGATTTAATTTAGTTGCGACAATAGCAAGCAACGCTTTAATAATAATTAGGTTCTTCTGTAATTGAAATATCCAATTAAATGGTTGGGCATTAGACTTAATACTTTCTGGTTTTACTACACGCAACAATGCTTATGTGGTCCTTGTAAATATTTCGTAGATTCCATGAAAATGTTTAGGTCTAATATTAACCATTGGATATAATAGTATATTATACACCAAGGTAGAGAAGACATTTTTCTCACCTGAGCAGCGAGGCTGATAAGTCTTCTCTACCGTGGTTTATATACTATTTTTTCCACTACTAGCACCTTTATTCTTTTTATAATTGATCGTTTTTACGTTAATAAAAAATAAAGTTACAGTTCTAAATATCCACAAAAATCAAGTAGCCTTGCCTGAAAACATTTCAACTGACATTTGTGTAAAATTTGACGTTTATCTAAAATATATTTATTTCTCATTTTTAACAAATAATTATAATTAAAATTAATAAGAAACAATACTAGATTGAAATAAATAAGCTTTAGAAAGTGGTTGTTGTATTATGAAGGTGAATAATATTCGATATTTGACATAATTTTAAAGGCATCAGGCTAGCGTGCTAGATCAATTGTTTCTATTATTGACCAGTGGTCAATAATAAAAAGTTAGTGACCACTAGCTGAGAAAATCAACTTCTTGTCCTGAAAACAAACTAAATAATGGTACCTTCTAAATCTAGTAGTGGAAAAAAATTTAAATCGATTTCGTGACTGCATTCTTATCCTGCGCTACCGCCGCTACTCGTAACATTTTGAAATTGTTTTATTGATTATGGTTACGTATTTTTTTGCGCTACTGTGCTCTATTTCATTGTTTACCGCGGCTGTTTCCAAAACAGTAAGTTATGTTTACTAGTTGCTAAGGATAAAGTCGTCGGTAAAATACTTTGGGGTTCTAGAACGGTAAGTAAATTTACTCAAAACGAATGTGCCATGTAATTTGATAAATTAATGTCAGTCACAAATGTCAGTTTAGTTAAATAAAATGAATGCAATTTCCAATGTTAGTTAAAACAAATCCTGGAGCTTTTAATTTCTCATTTCTTGTAACAAAGTACGCCAGCAAAGATTTTTCATCAATATTTGTACTTTTCTTGGTACACCAATTTTTAAAATGATTGTAGGTACCTTCGTAGCGTCTCTCTAGACTTATCAGGAATGAGAACCGAACACCCCACATTCCAAGCTTCTTCTATTTCGTTTTCGGAATCATTTTTAATTCATTTTTAGCACGGAACTCCAAATAATTTTCACAAAAAACTGCAATGGCGGTAACTGTTTACAGATTGCTATAGAAACGTAATATATCAATCGACAATACGGCAACGTGATGCGGAGACTGACAATTATCGCATTTGAATCTGTATTAATTATTAATTTATTAAAAATTCTTTTTACCGGATTCAGTAGCGCAAAAAACGTCATAAGCATCACGAACGTTAAGGACTACCGATCGCAGACAATAATTGGAGTCGTCGCTGCGCTCCTCCTCCAAACTATTGTCTTCGATCGGTAAAATGTTCTTACCGTTCTTAATACTTAATATACTATTTTCTACACTTAAATAAAACCAGAAATTATTTAAAAACTAACTTTATTATGACTACAATCTACATTTTAAACTTTTAAGGTAGGTACATGTGCAGATCTATTCTCAAAATATTTATAATTCTCGATTATAGATTTATAAATCATTAAAACTTTCAGTCATGAATTTTTCCTTTACACATACAAGTTGCTTTACAATTATTAAGCCTTTCCTTACCTTTTTCTGTGTAAGTATGGCAAAGCCAATTAGGCCAAGTAGAATGAAGCTCTTTGCAGTTGATCCAAAAATCAGCTGCAGGACAAGCATTGGTACAAAGCTTTTTGACATGACATGAACGTTTGCACATGCCACATGGTTTGCCTCGTCTGTATGGACGACCCAGTTTTCCAGGGCTATTACCTCTGAAAATATGGTAAATATATTGTAACTAGATTATTATGCTTGACATGATACAATTCTATTATATTTGATCGAGATGATGGTTTAATTGGTTTGGAAGTAGCACGTAGACGTTTGTTTTAAACTCTTCTTTTCCTGCAAGCTCTTAGTCTAAATTATTCAGTAGGTATTTTTGTATAGCTTGTAGAGAATTCCCAAGTTGGTTTAAAATTCTTTACCAGTAACTCTATGTGGCAGTGAAATTCCAAAATACAACAATGAAGGACATTAAAATTCAACATACGTAGGTACATGGGTAATAAATTTAAAGCATGTTTGGTTAAAGATTAACCTGATTAGATGTAAATTTCCCACGACTTCATATAAACAAAGTATTATCTAAAGAGTCCATTGAATGGACTAAATCACAAAATAAATGATGATTTAAATGCAAAGCAGTTTCAAATGTAAATTTGAATGAGCATCCTTTTCAGAAACCGAATTCTAGAAGCCCAGAAGGCATTTTTAAGTAAAGATTACTCAAACAAATCTCTCTTGCTTCCAAAACAAAACTATTAAATAATAATCAATCAGAGAATTACTCAGCAATTTACTGGTTCAATAATTTTAATTTGCTAGCGGGACTAAAATCGCGAAATTCTTCACAAATACAGCGGTAAAGTGTGTACATACTAAGTGATTTAATACAGAACCTAACAGAGCAAAACATGTTGGAAATAGTCTTTTGTGCAGATCCATGCTTCATTTAACCTTATTTCCCGTAGATAAAGAAACGGAAACTCCTTCTTTGTTAACAAGAAAGTGAAATTATGCAATTAAATCACGTAGAACAGTCTGGTTTCATTTAACACTAGATCTTAAGATAAAAAAATTCCAAGATTTCTTTTAGGTTTAAAAAAAAAATCTGTTTAGTACTTACATAGGGCAATAATTACAAACATAACTGTAATAACTTTTTCCATGAATGTTGCCTATTCGGTCACATTTAGTAAATCCACATCCAACCTGATGAGTTGTTGCCCATACCATTTGGGTATAATGACCTACCACTAGTAATTCGTTATTTGACCCACCAAATGTAAAATTATCTTTTTCCAACCACCATGTTTTAATAGCAAATAGCCTAAAAACAAAAAAATTATAAATAAAAAGAATATTGTCTGTAACGCCGAATTCCCCCCAAGAAGAACCATGTAACCCTGGAAGTTAATAGCCCCCATAAAAATTATATTTCTTTCAAGGTCAAATAAAAATTAAGTCTAAAATAAAACTCTGCTTGACTTGTTCATAAATTTTAATTAACTTGGCGACAAAACTAACGCATGTTCGTAAATCAGTCACAATGTTTATAGTGTAAAGCATTTAATTTCCATTAGTAGAGACCACCATATGGGTTCTTTTTATTTACTGAAGCTTTATTAATGATAATGCAAAAATTTAATGACGGTCTTTTCCATTATTAAGATTGCTGCATTAATTTCTTTATTGAAATGCACCCACAACTGTTTTTATTTGTTGCGTGTTTGAATAACTTCTGAAACTATTTTCATAGTAGTCGCCCGCCCAGCCTTTAATATTCATCAATGAAATGATACGCAGTAAAAATTGTCTAGACTTTCTTTTAATCAATTTCCAATTGAAATGATTCTGATTGAGATGATTACTGTAACATCTGCTAGCAATAACTTATTTGTAGGTAGGTATTTTTAAGGACACAATCAACTGATCACTGTAGTTTGTATGAAACATCCTGTATACAGGGCATCCAAGGGGTTTCGGATACCTTTACAGAGAATTAGAAAAAAGTTCGGCACCTTACGAAAATATACTCATTTTTGCAAGCAACGCGAAAATATTCTGAAAACGAATTTTCTTTTTTTCTAAGATTCCTAGTTTTCTTCGAAAATAGTAGAAAATTAAAATTTCCGGAATTCTTCGTGTAGTACGAATACACTGCATTTCAGTTGCAAAATTTTATATAATAAATACAAAATACAAACAAATTTCAGTTTTTCAAAATATTTTAGAAATACTTGCAGATTCCTTGGTAATCAATAAATTTTTGTAAGGGCATTTTAGTTGACTTAGAACATCTTTAAACATCCTGTATAGAGGATGTTTCAGACACATTATTAATTTAGAAAGTAAAATGTCTAACAAAAGTGAATCTGTTTCTTGCATAAAATGTTACAGTACCTATCCGGAAATTGTAAACCCTAAACCCTCTGCACGTATTTAAAAAAAATAATACTATTATCCAATACCACGAAGTAATAATTCATTTTCAATACAAAATTCTTACCAAGGTACTTGATGAGAAGAAACAAAAATATTTTGTCCACAAGCACCATAATTATGGACATGTCTTCCTGTTATGTTATCATGTGTAAGCAGCATGCATTCTTCTGCCCACCTTTGGGCTGCTCTTGCAACCCCCTTATGCCATTCCTAAAACATTATAAAATTCCACGGATACTGAGTTTTATTTATTACCTAAATTTTACTGACAAATTATAATTTATAGAAAGCAATATGTAGTTTGTTAGTTTTCCATCTAATATGAACACACATCCATGGTTTGGACGATTTATTCAGTAAAATACCGCCCCGTATTGGATTTGAACCAACAGTCGCGTAGCCTTGCCTTGTAATGCTTAAAATAGTCCAGTCAAATTAGGATTTTTTGCTGCATTAAATTATGTAGTTCCAAAAGTTTCAGGACTGTAGGTGGAGGTTGCCTGAACAACGCCTATAAAGTTTCATCGATTTTAGAGGCCGCGAAGGAGGGGGAGTTTTTGGCGCATATCTCGAAAACGGTGCATCGTACAGTAAATTTTATACTTTTCAAAATTAAAGGTTATTAAATTCCCTACAAATAATGTATGACATGTACTATCTCTATGTGTTACTGTCTCCGACATATATGAGCCGCCGAAAATGAAACATTTACAAAAAAATATTTGTAGCGTCTCACGTTTTTCGTCAAGCTTGCCCTTCTAACTCTTTTTCCTTCCATTTTACACGAAAACCGTGAGAAAGTAAGTTGTAGAGCATTAAATGTCCTTTAAAAATATATATACATACACTTTTGCTAAATTATCTTCAAGTAGTCAAAAGTTAGTATGAAGTTTCGGGATCGATTTCGAGATTTTGCTAGGAAACTGCTCATCATTTTATTTCCGTTTTCAAGGGCTTTAACTCTCTGTATCATGTTATTCATTGTTTATGTAAACATAAATGGTATTTATTACCCATAGCAGCAAAACCAACTTTTTTGGTCTAATTTGCCTGGACTAAAAATACACTTAACGAGTCGAAGCATCACGGCCGCTCAGCTACAACGACCGCTCTAATAATGTTATTACTCCTTAATGTTTTAATTTCGATCAGGGAAATTTAATTTCTCGAAATAGTAATTTTCAAAAAATTAAGTTAGTAGGCACAACCTACTTTACGAAATTAAGCAGCGAAGAGCGAAATGGATTGACGCACCATCCTCAACATGTTAGCAGCTCGAGGAATCACCCTGGTTCTGAAGTAGTTGTGATACAGTACGATCTTTTTTTGTATACGTCTCCTTTGTGGCATCAAAGCACGATATGGAATTTTATCACCCATAATTTTTGGTTCTAAAATATATTTCAATTAAATTATCTTAAGTAATATTTAGTTAGAAAACTTACGTCGATCATTTCTCCAGGTCGATGAAGAAAATTGGATGGAATATAATATAATAATGGTAACCAAAAGGAATAATCTTAGAGGTTGCGACATGCTGAAAGAAAATTGATATTACGTAAACTTGTACACAGAATTATTACAAATTACGTTTAATATTAAATCGTGATTTGCAGTTGTGATCTATCTGAGACATTAATAATAATAAACACAGATTAGGTTTATCTTTATTGCAATTTATTTAATAACTCAGTCGTTGCGGATTTATAGAACAAATATAGGTTTAAAATTTGTAGTTTACTATATACAGGGTTAATCATAAGTATATTCAGTTTAAAACTGTCTTGAATTACTGAAGCTTTCAGATTCAGGATGAAAATATATAATTTTTACAAAAATATGCACAAAAAGGCCTTTGAATTATTTCTGAAAATTTTCTAACCAGATCGGGAAGTGAGGGAAGTTTCGCGTCTAATTTCCAAGGAACTAGCCTCCAAATAAAATTCTGTGAATTTCCTAACGAGATCTGATGGGGTGAGAAAATTTTTCAAAAAGAAAAAAAACTATAGCCTTTGAATTAATTCTGAAATATTTCTAAGCAGATCGAAAGGGGTGAGGGAAGTTTCGCATGTAAGTGTCTAGCCTCCAAATAAGATTCTGGGAATTTACTAACGAGATCGGAAGGGGTAAGAAAAATGTTCAAAGAAAGAGAGAAGACTATATACCTAACCTTCCTATTTTTTCTGAAACTTTCTGAATTTTTTTAACCAGTTGGGCAGAGGGGTAAGGGAAGTTTCGCATGTAATTTCCAAGTGTCTAGCCTCCAAATAAAATTCTGTGAATTTCCTAACGAGATCTGATGGGGTGAGAAAAATTTTCAAAAAGAAAAAAAACTATAGCCTTTGAATTAATTCTGAAATATTTCTAAGCAGATCGAAAGGGGTGAGGGAAGTTTCGTATGTAAGTGTCTAGCCTCCAAATAAGATTCTGGGAATTTACTAACGAGATCGGAAGGGGTAAGAAAAATGTTCAAAGAAAGAGAGAAGACTATATACCTAACCTTCCTATTTTTTCTGAAAACTTTCTGAATTTTTTTAACCAGTTGGGCAGAGCGGTAAGGGAAGTTTCGCATGTAATTTCCAAGTGTCTAGCCTCCAAATAAAATTCTGTGAATTTCCTAACGAGATCTGATGTGGTGAGAAAAATTTTCAAAAAAAAAACTGTAGCCTTGAATTAATTCTGAAATATTTCAAATCAGATCGAAAGGGGTGAGGGAAGTTTCGCATGTAAGTGTCTAGCCTCCAAATAAGATTCTGGGAATTTCCTAACGAGACCTGAAGGGGCGAGACAAATGTCCAAAAAATAAAGGAAGACTATAGCCTTCCTATTTTTTTCTGAAAACTTTCTGATTTTTATTCAACCAGATGGAAAGGAGTGAGAGAAGTTCCGCGTCTAATTTCCAAGAATCTATCCTCTAAATAAAATTCTAACGAGATCTGATGAAGTGAAAAAAATTTCAAAAAAAACTATAGGCTTTGAATTAATTCTGAAACATTTCTAACCAGATCGAAAGGGGTGAGGGGAAGCTTCGCATGTAAGTGACTCCAAATAAGATTCGGGGAATTTACTAGCGAGATCGGAAGGAGTAAGAAAAATGTTCAAAGAAAGAGAGAAGACTAAATATAGCTTTCCTATTTTTTCTGAAAACCTTTTGAATTTATTTTAACCGGATGGGAAGAAGTGTGTAACCTCCAAATAAAATTCTGTAGATTTCCTAAGGAAATCTGAGGAGGTGAGAAAAATTAAAAAAAAAAAAACGGTATAAGCCTTTGAATTAATTCTGAAATATTTCTAACCAGATCGAAAGTGGTGAGGAAAGTTTCCGATGTAGTGTCTAGCCTCCAAATAAGATTCTGGGAATTTCCTAACGAGGCCTGAAGGGGTGAGACAAATGTCCAAAAAATGAGGGAAGAATATTCCTTCCTGTTTTTTCTGAAAACACTTTTTCTGAAAACAATTTTTTTTAACCAGATGGGAAGGGGTGAGGGATGTTTCGCATGTAATTTCCAAGTGTCTAGCCTCCAAACAAGATTCTGTGAATTTCCTAACGAGATCTGATGTGGTGAGAAAAATTTTCAAAAAAAAAACTGTAGCCTTGAATTAATTCTGAAATATTTCAAATCAGATCGAAAGGGGTGAGGGAAGTTTCGCATGTAAGTGTCTAGCCTCCAAATAAGATTCTGGGAATTTCCTAACGAGACCTGAAGGGGCGAGACAAATGTCCAAAAAATAAAGGAAGACTATAGCCTTCCTATTTTTTTCTGAAAACTTTCTGATTTTTATTCAACCAGATGGAAAGGAGTGAGAGAAGTTCCGCGTCTAATTTCCAAGAATCTATCCTCTAAATAAAATTCTAACGAGATCTGATGAAGTGAAAAAAATTTCAAAAAAAACTATAGGCTTTGAATTAATTCTGAAACATTTCTAACCAGATCGAAAGGGGTGAGGGGAAGCTTCGCATGTAAGTGACTCCAAATAAGATTCGGGGAATTTACTAGCGAGATCGGAAGGAGTAAGAAAAATGTTCAAAGAAAGAGAGAAGACTAAATATAGCTTTCCTATTTTTTCTGAAAACCTTTTGAATTTATTTTAACCGGATGGGAAGAAGTGTGTAACCTCCAAATAAAATTCTGTAGATTTCCTAAGGAAATCTGAGGAGGTGAGAAAAATTAAAAAAAAAAAAACGGTATAAGCCTTTGAATTAATTCTGAAATATTTCTAACCAGATCGAAAGTGGTGAGGAAAGTTTCCGATGTAGTGTCTAGCCTCCAAATAAGATTCTGGGAATTTCCTAACGAGGCCTGAAGGGGTGAGACAAATGTCCAAAAAATGAGGGAAGAATATTCCTTCCTGTTTTTTCTGAAATCACTTTTTCTGAAAACAATTTTTTTTAACCAGATGGGAAGGGGTGAGGGATGTTTCGCATGTAATTTCCAAGTGTCTAGCCTCCAAACAAGATTCTGAGAATTTCCTAACGAGATCTGATGGGGTGAGAAAAATGAGAGAAGACTATTCCTATTTTACTATTTTTTCTCAAAACTGTTTGAATTTTTTTAATCAGATATGAAGGGGTGCGGATAGTTTTGCATGTAATTTCCAAGTGTATATTCTCCAAATAAGATTTCGGGAATTTCTTAAAAAGACCTTAAGAGACGAGAATATTTTCCAAAAAAAAGCAGACTGTAGCCTTTCAATTATTTTTGAAAAGGGCAACCACGTCGTCTCTAAAATTTGTATTAAAATCTAGTCTATAAAGTTGTGCTAAAAACACAACATAAAAAAATAAAATATTTAAACAACTTCTTGTATTGGAAATTCAAAAAATATTTTTTTTCAAAATAAGAGCACCTGAATTCTACATACTTTCAAAGATTATCCAAGACGTCTCCCACTGTCACTTGTACTCATTCAAAATAAAATTACGTACTGCTTTGAACATGTGGTCGCGGGTAATAACAAAAAAAAACTAATTACTATTTTACGCTACTCACTAGACATATGGTACTTCATTTATCCCACAAAAGTGGAAGGTAGGAGTCCTAATAAGAAACTGTCTAGAAAAAGTTAAAAAAAAATGTCGATATTTTTAATTCAACTTTATTTATTTATTAAAAAAAAGTCAAAACCGAACCGTACAAGGGCTTCAGATTAAGGATCCTTATAAGAATTAAAAATTTAGTTTGGTTAATTTTCTTATTATCGTACACCCGAAACAATACTTCAAAATGAAGAGAACGCGTTATTCTTGTGATCTAGAAATATAATTTATTGTTTACTGTTACCTATAACTGTTTCCGTGATTTCCAGCGAACACGTGAACTAAATGATTTATTATTATTATTATAAGCATTATATTTATACCAAACAAGCCTAACAGGAAAAGTTACCAGTTACATAATTCTGAGTGGCTGACCTACAAAACGGTATGAGTTCGAGTCTCAGGGAACATACTTTTTATTAAAAAACTAAACCTGTCTCATCCATGGGTGTTTCGCATTTTCGAGTTAGAATAAGGGGGGGTCCTATTTGGCCTTAGTAGTTGGCTCCCCCGTAGTGCACCCGTTATTTAAAAAAATAATACAGCATTATTTTATTGGGATCCTGCAAAAACATTGCTAAGTACATAAGAAGGGACTCTATAATGTCTCTGAAGCAATTAAAAAAAAGTTAATTAATGAATTAAATGTCTGTCATGCAATTCTACCAGTTTGCAACAAGTTTTCCTTCGTTTTCAGAATTCTTGTAGTACCAAGTAATATTTAGATAAGTAAACCACTTACGTAAACCTTTTAGAAGCCTTAATTTAAATTAAGATCAGTTTGTGCAGTTGATAAAATTAAAATGTTAAGCGATAAGACAGTGTATGCTAATAATTTTTTATAGTTATAATTTTTTAATCAGACCTATGCAAATTTCATGGTTCAGTGACTGGTAAAAAGCTTTGCTGGTCCTTTTAATTGGTTATTTAAGACAAGGATAGTGCAGTTGCCGAAGGTACCAAACTGTCTGCTTTAAACGTTATAAGTTATATATAGGATAGGTTTGTTCTTGGGAAAAAAATTAAGTTGATGAACTTAGCAGACGTTACTAATTTAATTTATTTAAGAGTATTATAATCAGGGTCGTATAAAATGCAATTATTGATGCTTGAGTCCTTACTACATAAGTTTTAAATATCCAAATGTTTGGAAAAATTTAAGGCAGCGGTTATAATAATTATCCCTTCCCATTGATTTTCAAATATCATTTTATCGAGTCTGTTCCTATGTGATTTATTAACCCTCTTACCTTTAGTATCTAAAAATATAAAATATTTCTTGAATCTACACTAGACCACTGCATAAAGTTGCTCCTTATAAGAGCTCACTGGAAGTAAGACTGATATAAAATCTGTTCGAGATCATTGACTACATTAATATTTCTCCATCTAATTTGTTCTGTGTATGAACTATTAAAAATACTATAGAAGGACAAAACAAACATTGATTCAGATATCTAAAATTAGACTTGTCTTACACATTCCACCCTATTTAGACAATTAGGATGCTACAATTAAATCAAATTGGCAATTCTTCAACAGTGGTGCGTATCTATCTATATATTATATAGGTCATAAAAGTTTAAAACCACATATTTTTAATTGTTTATAATTTATGTGCCACGAAGCACCCTAGAATCGATAATAAAACTAAAACAAATTCATTGGTTTGACGATTTTGGTCGTGATATAATGATTTAATTTATGAACAAAAAAATTGCAAATGATACGGAATCGGTACTCCCTTCTTGTACTAAATTTGAATTTTTTTTTGGTTCTTTAAATACTTTCCTCGACCGTAAAGGGGTAAAAACATCAAATAAAAAAAGAGTTCAATTTAAAAGTCCTATCTAATAATACCAAACACGACCTATGTTTCCATTTGAAATTTCAGAGTTGCTCCCGGTTTCGTTGGAAAATTCTAGCACTGCTAATAAATTAGTTGCATAATACGCTTTGGTGGTTAACATTTTTTTCAACATCTAGCTATTAGCGTTTAAAAAAATTCAAGAAAACTGCCGTCCTTGCTGACTAGGCAGCCAGTTACGCTATGTGTACGGTGGGTTGCCTACCAGCATCTTAAAGGGGGGCGGCATGTTTACAGTTTTTAAAATTTAATGAGAGATAAGTACAGACATTTTGAACATTTTTAACCATCAAAAAATGAAAAACTAAAAATTAGTGTAACAATCTTTTTTTTTTCTTTAAATAATTTCTGCAACCGTAAGAGGAGTATTATGAAAATTTTCATATACTATACTAATCTATTAAGGCCCAATTGCACCGGTTACACTTAAATAACAAGCGTCGCTAAAAAAATTAATTCTCATGGGTACAATTATTACAAGAATTGTATCCATGGCACTTAAACTTTTAACCGATGCTTATTATTTAAGTGTAACCGGTGCAATTGGGCCTTAGTGGTGGTTTTAATTTCCGGAAATTTACTGCCTGGATTGATTAGTTGTTTTTTGACATGAAAATCGCCACGAGTCGAAATCATGTTTTAAATAAATCTGTACTCTTCAATCTTGTTCTTTGTTAAAAATTAAAGAAAAAACACTTGTGTAATTTAACAGATGGCATACAATTAATAATTAAAACCAGTAAGCAGGCGCAAAACCTAATAGCAATGTATAATGGGTTATCTATATTTCAATGATAAAGTGGGCGGACCATTTAACTTGCAATATGCCAATATTGCACAATAAATGGACTTCATTGTATACTTAATAATTAAAAGAAATTTCAACTTCATAGTTATTAGTGTTTAAAAAATAAAGGGGTTGTAAAGGGTGATCCCAAAGTATTATAAGTACCTTGGGTGGTCCTCTAGCATTTTCGAGCTTCATGTAATGGTAATTCACGAAAAAAGTCACCCCTACTTCCTACTGTGTAGGCAACCAATTAGGCTATGTATAAATTGGGTTGCTTATTCAGATCTTTAAAGGCGCTATTTTTGAAAACGCTAATAGACAACCCAACTTACACGCTGCGTAATTAGTTGCCTACTCTCAGCAGTAACTAGAGGTGGTATTTTTCACAAGCGGATAGCCCTCACGATTGCGTACCCAACAGCTGAGCGTATGTATATACACAAGTCCACTGGGTAAAAATAATTCACAAACTGCTACTAACCTAAAGCAAAGACCTCACAAAGACTAGTAGGGCACCCCTCGAGCTTTAGGTTAGTTGCAGTTTGAGAATTATTTTTCACAAACCCAGTCTAAGCACAGAATATGCGTCAATGAAGAGTGGGGGAACCGATGTTAGACGAATTGTTCCGATTGATTTTTAAACATGTCCATAGATCGCGGGGACCAGCGGTTAAAACTGGCGCATGCGCCATGGCGACTTTCCGGACTTGTAATTTTGAAGTACTTCAAATATTATTATTAAGAGGGCGGCCGCTGCCCTTTTGTCGATAGAGGGCAGCAGCTACAAAATCTTTGTTAATTTTAAGACTACCGAACTCGAACAAAAACGAAAAATTTGAATTGTAAGTAAGATATTCTACAAAGCATTGTTGCAACTTAGGCAGCAACTAAATTTCATGTAAAATACAGTTTTGATTCTAAATTTAAATTCAATTTGAAAATTAGCAAAAAAGAAATTTTTATGATTTTAAATTACGTCAAATTCTGTTAATACCTAAGTATGGTCACACAGAATGTAAACTTCAAGTCCGGGTCATTAACGTTGGATAATAATGTTTATCGGTAGTCTTAAGTTTTGGTTTGACAAGGGCATAAAAAAATGGCCGCCAATTGTGAGTAAGAAGTTCAGCGTAATTTGGATAGATGGCACTGTTGACATTAATTACGCGCTAAATTTGAATTTGAATGAAAAGATTTGTACGTACACTTATTCCTGAACATAGTATCCCTATACAACATGTATTTTCTTACAAACCCGTTTATAATTTCAAACTGTATTATTTTGTTAGAATTTAGGCAACTGCAAGAAGTATTAACCTTTATTATTGTTCAAAAAAAATTAAAATCGGTAATTTATTAATTACAGTCAACGGTGTTCTTTAATTTTGTCAACCAAAAATACTAAAAGCAAAAAAATAAAAAGTATTACAATCAATATTTTTATTTAAATAGAAATCAAATTTTAAAAAAAAGTTTATCAGAGCCTGGAATGGATCCTATGACTTCTGAGTGCGAGGCCGAAATCATTACCACAGCCACAGCTCTATACAGACAACACTGTTTTCGTTAGTTGTAGTTCGCTAAATTAAAGAACAACTTTGACGGTAATTTATAAATTATTTTTTACGTCTTTAGACAATAATAATAAAAAGTAAATAAAGTTCCGCTAGACAATGTAATTGTAATTATATTAGGTACTATGGTCTGTTTTTTAACTAGGTGGAGCGATTCAAATTTGTCGCGCCAAAATCCACACCTGTGATTGGCTGCGGCCAGGCCGGTTTCACACCGCTAAGTAATTTGTATAAATTTTGACGTTTGACGTGATTTGATAATTGTTTTTCTAGGCGCTGACAGTGACATAATTCAGGCAAAATACATTAAATTAGTTTTCATTTCAGCTGTAAATTTTAAACATGATAAAAATTCAAATTTACCGTCAAAACTTCGGAAGTCTTCTTTTCTAGTGACATTTCTAGTGTGAATCTGGCTTTTGTATTCACTCCTCCTAGTTAAAAAAACAGACCATAGTTACATATTTGCGTAGTATTATTAATGATATGAAGTTTGAATTGTCAACGTGACAGATTTGGTAAAAACAAGTGTGCCTGGGTGTGCCCTGCAGTCGCGTCGGCCTCGTTTAGTTTTCAGATTTTATCAAAATAAATGATAATTTCAAAATAATTCAAATCAATACCAGTATCGCCCTCTAGTAAATAAATATAATCCTACATTTGAAAACTGAACTATCCCCACTCCTCAAGCGTCCTCTTAAGGTATTTGTTCTAATGGAGTGTAGGAATTACTTTAAAAAAACGCATAGTGGTGGTATAAAGGAAGACGAAGATAACAAACATACCCTTACAAGGTGGGTAGATTATTGTCGCCCTGTATAGGTACTACACTTAAATTTTCTTTTTGCTTGTTTATTTAAAATCCTGTACCACTTGAATGTTTTTTTACAGTATAACATTTACTACAACTTAATCTAAAATCTAATCCTATAATAATCAAAGGTTAACATTTAAATAAATATTGTAAATGCTTGTGGAATTACATTTATATTCACTCATTCAATATTTAGAAAGTTCGTCACAAATACGTGTCTTCATTTTATGTTACTGTAAACAACTGTTCAGAATCGATGTAGACAGTTTGCTATTTAGGTATATGGTTTTTAACACGTATGGGCCTTTATATGATCTTGTAAGGTAGTATTCATGAACATCTATATTCACAGATTTAAATTTAAATGGTTTTAAATGGGAGTTTTATGGGTTTTCATATGATTTTGTAAGGTATGCTTCCATGAACTTCTATATTCACAGATATTGCATTTAAATGGTTTCTCACCCGTATGGGTTTTCAGATGATTTTTTAAGGTATTCTTCAGTACACTTCTATATTCACATAGATCACATTTAAATGGTTTCTCACCTGTATGGGTTTTCAGATGACTTTTTAAGTTACCCTTCCGTACACTTGTATATTCACAGATATTGCATTTAAATGGTTTCTCACCCATATGGGTTTTCATATGATTTTGTAAGGTAAACTTCCATGAACTTCTATATTCACAGATATTGCATTTAAATGGTTTCTCACCCGTATGGGTTTTCAGATAACTTTTTAAGTTACTCTTCTGTACACTTGTATATTCACATATCTTGCATTTAAATAGTTTCTCACCCGTATGGGTTTTCATATGATTTTGTAAGGTAAACTTCCATGAACTTCTATATTCACAGAAATTGCATTTAAATGGTTTCTCACCCCTATGGGTTTTCAGATGATTTTTTAAGGTATGCTTCCATGAACTTCTATATTCACAGATATTGCATTTAAATGGTTTCTCACCCGTATGGGTTTTCAGATGACTTTTTAAGTTACTCTTCTGTACATTTGTATATTCACAGAAATTGCATTTAAATGGTTTCTCACCCGTATGGGTTTTCAGATGATTTTTAAAGGTACTCTTCTGTGCACTTGTATATTCACATATCTGGCATTTAAATGGTTTCTCACCCATATGGGTTTTCAGATGATTTTTTAAGGTACTTTTTTGTACACTTGTATATACACATATATTGCATTTAAATGGTTTCTCACCTTGCTGTTTTAAACTACCATCTGAATGATTACTCAAGTTGTCTTCCATTGGGCATTTTTTGCTGTATACTGGAGATTGACAATCTAAACGTTCGCCTTGCATATCTTGCTTGATTTCTGTTTTTCTGTCGTCAGTTTCGTTTTTTATATTCAGCTCCTCGGTCAGCAAAGGCTCAGTCTTAATATAAATATCATCATCATTTTTAATATTAAATTTCACATCAGGAGTTTCAGATTTTATTTGGGTATCCAAGAGTGTGCTGGGATTTTCTTGTTTTACTGAAATCATTAATACTTTACCAAAGTATATTTCTCAACAATGATGGCTATTATTCAAAACGATTTAAGCCATACATCATGGGATAAACTAAACTACCCAACGTGAAAGACTTTCCAGGGATTTCCCAAAGAGTACCCAAACTGCCCAGGGACTTCCTGAGACTTCCCAAGTACTACCCGGACCTCCCCTACTCAGACGTTCTAGGGAATTGCTGAGACTTCCCAATGACCCCAGGGACCTCCTACAGACCACCCAAAGACTTCTCTGGAACTACCCAGACTTCCCAAGTACCGCCCAGGTTTCCCAGAGACAACCCAAACTTTCCAGGGAATACCCAAACTTCCCAGAGACTACCCGGACGATGTACACCACTATAATGTTTCTTTTATTACACGGTTAGTTTGAAACAAAAATTGATAACAAAAATAGTGTCTAAGCACTTCAATACTTACCGTTTGTTTGCAGCTCAGCTTTGGAACCGTTTTCGCTGTTCTTTGTCCCATTCTGAAGGTTCAATGTAGGATCCTCTTTATTCATCACTAAGCCTAAGCAATGGCCTAAGTTTACAACTTCAGTTTTTACTGCAACGTCATTTATGTAGAGCACACACTCCATTTTAAATCAAGGAACTTATGCTGGGTTCTTGTTGTATTCAATTGTATTGATCTAATTATTTATATTTTAGCAAAGAAAGATCATCAAATGTAAACAAATAGCAACTTTTTACACAAGCGGAGTATACGGAATGCACTGCAGCCGCTTCTGATTGGTTGCCTAGCGTTCTATGCTGTGGCTGATGGTTATTTGGATTCTCGCCAGCTGGAAAATTACACAAGTAACACAAGCGGATAGCCCTCACAGTTCGGCTACAAACAGCTGAGCGTATGTATACAGGGTGATTCAAAAATGGCGCATAAGCTCTTCAGTACGTTGTAGGGAATAATAATTGTAGTGTAGGAAAAATAGTAAAAAATTTCTTAGCCGCTAATTTGCTGAGAAATGAAGAAGTTAAGTTGAGAACTCAACTTGGAATACATGTGGATTTTGAAACTTCTCATCATCATTTCATATAAATAATTTAAGTATTTTTTCATAGTGGGTAATAAATAAAATGCTCATAACACCTCATTATCCTGAAATATTAGCTTTCAAAATTGATATTTTTGTACCAAGTTGTTTGAAAAAAATATGTGGCAACGATGTTTGAAATTTTTAATAAGCTCACTATTTAAATGAAAGGAAATAAAAGCCACTCATATACTACATAGCTGCACCCGTGTTGCCAAATCTACAATTTACTTCTTCGTTGTTAACTACAAAAATGTAGCAGCTAAAATTTTTTTATAATTTTTCTACAGTTCAAATAACCGTCCCCTACAACGTATTGAAGAGCTTATGCGCCATTTTTGAATCACCCTGTATACACAAGTCCACTGGGTTTTTGTAAAAATTAATTCTCAAACTGCAACTAACCTAAAGTTCGAGGGGCGGCCCCACTAGTCTTTGCTTCAGGTTAGTTGCAGATTGAGAATTATTTTTCACAAAAACGCAGTGGACTTGTGTATACCGAGTGGGTATTTTCAAAGCCGAACATAGGGGAATTGCATTGTAACTGATCTTTATATATCTTCCTGCTCGCCATTTAAACTCACAAGGATGCTAATGTCTTTATTATAAAAACCCTCTGCTCTACTGAATACTCGTTATTATTCATATTATTTGATATTAATAACAGAAACATCGACTGATTTCAAATAATTTAATTGACAGATAAAAAAAAGTTGACAATCATAGCAACCTATATTATTTCAAAATAGCATTATTTTATAATTTTTTTTACAAAAAAAAGATAACTAAGTACTAACATTTATTGGTACCATCAGATGCGCTGTATTTTTGTCGTTCTATTCATACCATTACCATCCTTGTGGGTTTAAATGGCGAGCAGGTATCTATATAAAGGTTAGTTACAATGCAATTCCCCTATGTTCGGTTTTGAAAGTACCCAGACGGTATACATACGCTCAGCTGTTTGTAGCCGAACTGTGAGGGCTATTCGCTTGTGAAAATTACATTCACAAACTGCGCCCCAGTGGACTTGTGAATACATAATTATGCTCAGTTGCGGGTTCAATGAAGGACGTGACGGAAGCACTAGCGGATAGGTCCCACTATGGGGCTCCCAACAGCTGGGCGTATATACCGGGTGGCCGATCTCAAAGGTGTACAGTCAGCGACTAATGTTTTCATCATTCTTGTACCACTGTAACCCGCTTTACTGAGAAATATAACACATTTCTATATTTCATTTCATCTTGTTAAGAGTGTTACCAAGATACCTATATAAAACAATAAGAACGAGTAACGACGTTATGGTACTTATTCTTATATTTCTCAGAAAAACGTGTTCAGTGGTATCATACTGGTGAAAACATTTGTCGCTGACTGTACATAGGGATTTAACCGTATTGAACGTTTCTGCTGATTCCTGCTCGCCAATTCAACTTACAGGAATGGTAATGGTATTAATTGAAAGGTAAAATTATTGTGCTTCAAATGGCGCTAATAAGAAAATTAAATGTTTTATATTTATTTTGAAATAACGATTTAAAATTTTACGATTTTTAAATATGACGTGCCATGATTTTCAAATTTTGCAGCATTTGTCAAAAAATTTGATAATTTAGTTGGCATCATGTTGGCATAAATTAGTAGATTTCTGTAATGACAACTAATTTAACAAATTTTTGACAAATGCTGAGAACTTAGTGTTAACACCCTGTATATGATCTTAGCAGTTGGTGCCCGCCGTAGTGCAGGTATAACATAGAAGATACATTTATAATTAAAAAACTAATAAAATCACGTTTCTATTCTAAAACCTGTAACTTTGCTCCAATCACAACTCGATAAATTACATTATCCCATACTTGTAGTGGCAGCAAAAGTAATTTATAAAATCAACAAGAAAAACTACCTCTTTTTCTTTATTTAATAAACAGAAATTAAATCTTAGTATACCTAGGATGAAATTGTTTTTCCGATTTTCGTTGACTGTTTTTCATTTTACACTCAAATTTTTATACAGTATATTTCGCAATTTACATAATCGACGAAATTCCATTATTAGGTAACCTTAAAGCGATTAACAGGTGCAAATGATACAAACAAATAAGAAATATCGATTCTCGTACAGCTCTTTAACGCTACAAGTACGACAACTGGTATTCATGGTTTTTATACTTGAATCTGCAATAAATATATTTCAAATAAACAAGCCCAAAGCCGGCCTGGTCCCAAATAGCGCAGGTAGCAAGAAAACGCGTGTCGCAGCTTACTGTAACTCGTTAAAGAGGTTGTATAAGCGTTAGGCTCCGAGTGACATTACTTCTGTCCATGACTGTACACCTTTGAAACCGGCCACCCGGTATACACAAGTCCACTGGAAAACCCGCACTGGTGAAAAATAATTCACAAACTGCAATAACCTAAAGCAAAGACTTTACAAAGACTAGTGGGGTAGGGCACCCCACTGACTTTAGGTTAGTTGCAGTTTGAGAATTAATTTTCACAAAAACCCAGTGCTGTTGGGTGCTCCATGGTGAAACCTATCCGCATGTGAAATATTGTACCATTATTGTACAGTGCCTTCATTAGATACTACGTATCTACCACTATGTAAGTTGGGTTGCCTATATTTTGTGGTTACCTTGGCAACAGTATTTAATAAAGGAACTGTACAAAATAAACAATGAGAACACAGGAATGTGAAACATACTGTATATTATTTTATTTTCCAGAAATATTTTGTACAGGTGACAGTAAAGTAAAGTAAATCCTTTGCTGTTGCTGGTGACTTTCCTATCTATGAATTTTTCGGGTATTCCCTAATTGATTCCTGGTAGGAAAATTAAATATCATTTTTAGCATTACACGCCGTTTTCCTCCCTATTATACCTATATATTTCAAATTTTATTATGAATTACAAATAAATTATTAAATAGTGCTGGTTTGTGAAATAATTTCAAAAATTTAAAAAATCAAATTCTCGCTCCATTCTCAATGTAACAATAAGTTGCTCAGTTTCCTTATTCCATTGTGCATTTCCACATTGTGGATTTACAGGATGCGGCAATGGTAATTCAAGCCTATATTTCGGTGATACTAATTTTATATGGTCTTTTGTTACTTTTAAATCCACATTACGGTGATCATCTTCAGGTAAATGAATTTTTATGATCATATCTTCACAACTTGCAGTTCCTGGACCTTTACCACTCATCTGAAATTACATTTTCTATTAGTACCTACTTTATTAATCACAACCTTACACAAAGTGCCAAAAGGAAATTGTTACAAGCTACAAAGGGGTTACACATTAAATAAAAAAAAATTAAATGGAAACAATTTATTGTTAAAAATTTCAAATATGAGCCCAAGAAGTTTGATTTACCTGTAAGAAAACATCCGATGAAGTTACTTGCTGCTTATAAGAAACATCCCAATGGGGAGTTTTTCTCCAATCAGAAGCAGTTGCTGTCTCTTCAGAAAAATACAACGCTTCTTCAGCAGCAGGATCTGTAAGATCGATTGTTTTACGCTCTTCTACTGCTTGTTTGGTGTAGACACTTGGCTTCCTTTTCTCTCCAACCTTTGCAGGTGAAGGTCCTAAAAATTGTATAAATAGTATTTTCATAAGTCTTTTAGCGTGCAACTATAAAGGACAGGCTTCTTTTTTCCAAATGGGATATTATAATTTTATTAATAGTTTTTGTTAATTTCTTACCAATGTTGGGGGTGTCATCTTTGTCTACTTCTTCTTCTTCTTCAGATTCTGATCCATCATTCCGTTTAGGATTTAAAAGTTCCGATAATTTGACAATGTCAAAGTCCATTTTTAATATCAAAGTCTAGCCTAGTAAGTATTGATCAAACACGATTGTTGTTATAGAAATGCCCTAATTAGAGGTAGTAAGGTAGGCCAAGTACTACCTACTGGAACATAAAAATCTGTTACTTTTAGATAAAAAAAAAGTGGAGGTGCCCACCTTCCCTGGACTTTCCCATACTAAAAATAAACATTCCGTTTTTGGTATTAAACTTTCTTCATGGTATAGTACCGCCAAAGGGCTTTCAAACAAGTTGTTGCTGAACCTGACAGATAACTGGTTTTTGAGTTGTCGGGCGTTAAATTAAAAATTTTGAAAAATTCATAGCGGCCGCCATTTTGAAGTTAGAGAGTCCCGTAAAGAACTGTTTCCCTTGAATTATGGTCTTCTTTCATATCCCCATCTCATATTTTCAAAATTCCGCTTCTGAAAAAATGCTACCAAAAACACATGTCTAACTTCCGCCTCCGGTTTCAGATTTTTTTGAAAAGCTTATTTTGTCGATGAATTTTTGATATACCCCTTCATTTCAAATTTCATCAAAATCGGTTCACTAGTTTTTGTGGTAGAGGCATCACAGACATACACACACACCCACCCACCCACCCACATATCCACAGACAGACATTTTTTCTAAACCACTTTTTTGGATTCATGGAGGCCCAAAAGACGTATTTCCGCGAAATACTCAATTTCGAAAATTTTCATGATATCAATACTTCCCATAGTGGTATGGGAAAGTAAAAATATTTATTGGAAACATACATTTGGGTTGGAATGTTCCTTTTCTGTTGATGCTATGTTGAGGCAATGTTTATGGGTTTAAAATAAAATTGGTCTTGTTAGAAAATCTCAGAATTTATTTGATCAATTTAAATGATACTTTCAGTCAGATACTGATTGTATTATTATAAATATATCAATATTTAATATCTGTAATTCTAATTTCAAGTCTCTATTTACAATAATATCGATAACAAAACGAAAAAAAAAAAATTAAAAAAAAACATTAAAATGCAAAATTTTTTTAACCTTTCGAGTTTAGGAAACAATTTTTCAATTTATTACGTATTATATACAAACCAATAATTTATTACACCTAAAAATAATCTAAAAAAAAAAAAAAAATACAAACACATCAATGCAAAAAAATATAAGTACAACTTTTCCACACATGAGAATAAATACATTTTAAAATTTGCAACAGTAAAACATTCATACGCTGCACACTAACTGCACTATTAAAATGAGAGTATCACTTGGGCGGACAATAAACATATCCAGTAACCTGTAAAGCACTTATTTAATTTAGTATACAACTGCGACCACAGCTTTACGTTTTTGTAAGGTGACGTCATCAGAGAGCAAGATATATCAAGAAACTACTCAAAAACGTTCAGCTGAAGACCTAGCTCTACTAAGTAGTTTATTTTTAAAACTATTAACTAATTTGATACGCTTTTAAGACATGATATACTTTAGTTTGATCGTAATTGTAAAAATGTATTTAAAAAAAAAAAAATTATAATGCCAAAATGAGCATCAAATTTTATCACTAAGGCAGAGGATAACATATACAACACATTTTCTTTTGGCTAAAATAAGAAATTAATTAAATTTTCCCCATAGAAAAAATGCAATTTTTAAATATTTTCCATACCTAAAGTACTAAGGACCCAATCTTTCAATTCAGATTTAATTGTCAGGAAAGATAACAACTAATGATCAGTTGTCATGGATACCATTGTTTCACAAGAATTGTTTCCATAACAATTGACTGCAGGTTAGCTAGCTTATCAGGGAGTTAAACCCCAATTGAAAAACCAGGCCTAAGTCGTTAAAAAGAGAAAAATTTACTTTTGAAATTTTAAATACAAAAATGAAGATAATACCTGGTACTTAGATAAGATTTTTGTATTTCATACATTTTATTATAAATAATTATATATCACAATGTTTGAATAAAAAATTTATAAAAGGTTTATTCTGAAATATTTCATGTCTCAATATCCACAAGTTAACGTCTACCTTAATTTTTTTAACTTATGCTGCATTATACAAAACTGATGCTTTTAGTCAAAAATATTTTAAAACCCCTCCTGAATGTTTTTTAAATTCCCAACTTGTTACCTTACCCAGAAAGTATTAAAAAATTACAATTTGGTAAAACTTACCATTTATTGCATTTGAATACTAAACTCAAAATTTTAAAATGCCTCTACATAATAATTGTAATAAAAAATATTGTATTTGTATCCCTTCCTGCCTTACTATTATAAAACATTTAATAACAAATACCAATTCGTATACTCATAAGAAACAAAAGAAAAAATTGTAAATAATACCTAACTTGAAACCATTAATTTATACAGATACTATACAACTGGTATCTATTTTACAAACAACTGTATAAAACAGTGCGGTAACTCAGTTCAATCACGATAGACAAATATAAAATTACTATACATACAATCACTATCATTTATCGGCATCAGGTAGTGGTGAGTTGTATTCTAATGTGTAAGCCTTCTTCTGAGTTATTTCTTCTATTGTTTGTCCACTGCACTCTGCACCCATATGACCAGTAGCTCCACAATTATAGCAGTTAGGATTACGAGGAGGCACCTGAGAAGGTGCACTGGAAAATACAAAAGGCATGTAAGGACAGGAATATGAATAAATTTCAGGTGGTTGGTAATTGAAGGGTGAGCTAAAAGGAGGTCTATAAGCTTGTGTGTATTGAAACACAGACCTGTTAGGGATTGTAGCAAGTGTAACTTGGGGAGGGTAGTTGGTATAAGGCACAGAACAGTTGCTTAAAGTAGGAGCAGGTGGAGGAGGTGGTGTAGTGTCACATATTGGTGGCCCAGTACTAATATTTGGAGGAGTCACATTAACAAATTGTGGTACGCCGTTCATTCTTGACTTTTCACCCCTTCCTGGGCCATGGTGTGGTACAGCTGGTGTTGTAGTTGGTGTATCAGGTGGCGACTGATTCAGACTATTATTACTTGATGAGCTGGAACTGGAATAGTGTAACGCATTTTCACCCTCCAAGTTCAATGCTTGCATCTGATCTATGAAGTACTGTTGAGGAACTTTACTATACGAAGCAAAACGAATTCCATTCGGTGGCTTCATATCTACTCGCAGCATAACTGAATTTAACCAAGGAGCATCCCGTAATTTATCATCTGGTATGTGGTTAATCTGTAAAAAAACATTAAAAAAATAATTCATAAAAACAAATACGAATTATGAAAAAGCATGGAAATATCATCAAAGAAGACACATAAAAAATATTTTAAATTTTCTCTAAAATACTTTTAGAGGTGATTTTCCTCGCAGAATATCTTATTTCCATTTTAGTCCATGAAAAAATGTACCAGTTAGCTGTGAAATTTCATTACTAATGATAAAAGGATTCTTTGCAGTTTGGAAAGGTGTTTGTGCAAGCGCTTTAGGATAAAGGATGCTGGAGTTTTAATTTTATTTGCGAGACATAAACAGTTTATGAAGAAACCATTACAATGACAGGGGAGTGTATCAGAAATATTAATAAAAATTACTGTCTTGATATCCAGTGGTACAACTATTATACTTTAATAAATTTTGCCAACAGTAAACACAAAATTTAGTTTATAATAGGGGCAGGTAAGACCTCCATTATATAAAATCCTAATTGTCCAATGATTTACAAATAGCTATACCACTGTCGTTATGGGTTAGTGAGTATAATTATGTAATTATTACTTCACTTACATCATCGTCATTAGTTTTTATATCTGAATTAAAGAGTGGCAGACAAGGCTGAGAGAGCGGATCAAGAGGAACTGAAGGTGTACAAGCAGGCAGAACTTCAACCAACTGATTAGGTGGCTGTAGTCCTGGAGCTGGCCGGAGAGGAAATGCCCTGTGTGGAGAAGTCGCTCGACTTAGAGTAGGTGATGTAGGTTGACTGACTAGTGGAGAAATAGGCGGTGGAGGAAATGGAGCCATCTACAAAAAAATATAATCATAAATAAAACAAAAACATAAAATTTTTCAAGAATAATATAAAAATAACTTACCTAATCCTATCCTAATCTAATATTTGATGTTTCTTACCTCCGGAGCACCACTTACTGGTCCTGCAAAACCAGGTCGATTCCACATATGCATTAACTCGATAGGAGCAACAACAGGATGAGCAAGAAGGGTTTGGGGATGTTGTTGATGAGGACCAGGATCCCCATGAACTATTGAAGCACTTTTTACAGGTATCAGTGGTATTTCTGGATGTGTCTGTAATACAATACGTACAATATTAAATACACATTCAAATTTTCAAAAATACAAGTTAAAAATAAAATTCTTACAATTAATTTTTGTATATTGGAATATCCAAATCCTGGAGGGTAACCTGGAAAAGGCTTTGCAGCCGTATGCTTTTTGCACTCACGTTGTTCCATAGCATGTGCTAACATATTTCCAAAGAAGCTCTTCTGGTCAAATGTGAACGCCGGATGATGTAATCCCAAAGTGAACAATAATAAAAGTTCAGTTTGTAAATTTTCATCTTTACAATTTCCCTTTAAAACGCAAGATTCTACCCAATCTGTCCTTAACAATGTTTTATAAAACCAGTTGGCGCACTTGCAGTTCCGGCCAGATAATAATGATAAGTAAATTAACACTCGATGTCTTACTCCTTCGTCGATTAACCCTTGAGTTAGCGAAGTGTCTTTTGTAAGCTTATCTATATCGTTAGCTGTAATAGCGGAACCACGTAGTTCTTGATAACTGTGCTTCCCGATTTCTTCGATGCAACTGCCCAAAAAACGAACTTCAAATGGAACGCACATATTTAATAACTCATACATTACGTCTATTCGTTTGTAACTTTGTAAGTCCTTAAACCATAATAAAACATCCTCTTTACACACCATTGCCAGAAAACATTGAAACTTTTAGTCAAATGTCTGTAAAAGATGGGAAAATTAAAGAAGTTAAAGAGTTATAACATAACCTTACTTTACTACTTACAACCAATTCATTCACGAAAGACCATAACAGAATCACTATACGTTATTAAAAGACATTTATATACAAATCACATATGTTATATATAAATTAGAATACGAAATGAGTAAAATGATTACCGATTCACGTACTGGAATGACCACTGACAGAAATATGGAGACTGATATGATTGCAGGTCGTTGAGAATGCAACGCCAACTTTTTTTTAATTTGTTCCTTAAAAGATTTTTGATTATGTACTGATAAACCTTTGCACAAATTCTTATCAATTTCCTTATGTGTAGTTGTCAACCAAGGAAATCCCCCACGCGTGTTGGTAAAATTAAGTGGCGGCAAAAACTCGATAATTAAATTTCAGAACACATGTCTACTGCTTTTTCTACTACGACTGTTACATAATCAAATTAATTTATATCGTTTGATATCTCCGCTTAACTATTAGATAATGTTTACTCTATAATTAAATAATTTGTATACTTGGTGTTTATTTAAGTTTTAATTTTTTACACAAATACCACAAGAGTAATATTTTTGAAAATATAAAGGCACGGCCACACCTGACGAACGCACATTAACGAACGCGAACTATTTTCAATAACAAAATTCTTTCTTTTATGTTTGATAACTACTCCATTTGATGACTACAGAGAGATTAGTTTAACATTTCATTTTAATATAGGGAAGAACGTTTCCGATTTAAATTATAAATAATTTTTTGTTTCCTACATCCCAGAGCTGTAACTACTATTAGAAGTATTTTAGAACAAAACTTTGTAGAGGTTTATGTTTTAAAATGACCTAATCAAGCTGCTCTTGTACGAGGTTTTGATATTTGCAAGTTTCTTGCAAATTTAATTTTTCTTTGCGCCTCCAAATAGGCAAGCAGTCGTACGCAAATATTTTTCGTCCTATTGGCAACTATAATAACGAGAGATCAATACAAAAAACCAATTAGGGCAGGCTGTGAAATTGAATTATATTAAATTGGTACTGTAGCCACATCCATAGAATGACATTTCTGACATGAAAATTTAAAACTGAACGCTCATGTCGAAGTTTTTAAGTTTTTTTATTTGATAATAATATTTTAATAATTTGATAATCAAATAAAAAACTTAGACAAGAGCGTTCAGTTTTAAATTTTCATGTCAGAAATGTCATTCTGTGGATGTGGCTACACTATCAATTTAATATAATTAATTTCACAGCCTGCCCTAATTGGTGTTTTTATTGATCTCTCTTTAGTTAAAATAGTTTTATCCACGACTACTAAATTATACATCGATTATTTATGTGTTTTGTTAAACATAAGACTACCCATAATAAATTGCCGTGAATTATGGGAGTGAATTATGACTCATAATTCACCCTTACGTGAAAATCACAAATGTCAAAATACAATACAATACAACATACCCCAACTTAGTTTCGAGGCCCTGAGATTTGTCAAACTTAAAGAAGTCATTTTGTCCATTTTTAACTTTTTGAATACAAAATAGTTGCAAAAGCAAACTCTCGCGCACAGTATTAATTTTTTGACGTTTCTCGAATAACATCAAAAACAATTGCTGCCTTTGATATAGGTACAATATCATGGCTGATTAGATGAAGTTTTTAAAAAAATGTTTCTGGTAATTATAAATTTTTACAAAAATTGTTGTTATTTAGTAATAGTCGTGGACAAAGTATAGTATTTAACTCGCATGTTATTGGCTATTATTCACTCCGGTTATTTACGAAACTCACCTGCGGTTCATTTCGTAAATGTAACCGTCGTGAATAATAGCCATCCTAACATGGTCGTTGAATAATATACTATTATCCACAACCAGTGTATTATAAGGTCATAATTCCACTACTAAGAGACGTCTTATGATATTAATAAAACACATAGGTCTTATAATTAAAACAATGGTAAATCTATAGCAACACGTATGACAAAAGTCAGTTCAAAATGTCAAAATAAAATTTTTCAAAAATATTTAGGTATCTAAAAACGCCACTTTCTGGTCTGTTTGTGGATAAAACGTTGTATTGCATACGTGTCTTAGTTGTATTTTATCCACTTAAGAAAATTTAATGCTCGAACTTCGTTCTCGCGTTTAAACATTCTTGCGTGGATAAAATACTACCTTAAGACACTTATTATACAATAAATAACTATTACGTTGCATCCCAACGACAACTAGTTGAAAATCCATTTTAGGCCATTCTAAAGGGGATTTGAGCAGAAAATTCGATTTCGGGTACCAGGAGAACAGAATGTATCAGGATGTATTTTTCTGGGGACTTTTACGCGTTAGAGAATTTTGTCATCTTTATGTTGGCTATTGGCTAATCTGTTTTTAGTTCGGAACTGTTATAACCTTAATTATTTGACGTTTAAGAATTATTTTGTCGGTTATCCTGGGTTATTCTTTATTTTAAAGGCCGGTCTTATTTTAACTGTATTTACGTGTTTTTTTTGAGGTTTTGGGGGGGGGGGTTGAGGGATGTTTGGCACATATTTTTCAAGTGTTTAGACTTCATATTACAATTACATTCTTGGAATTTCCTAAGCAAATCGGAAAGGGTCAGAAAAATTTCCAAAAAATGAGGAAAGACTATAGTCTTTGCTCTTTTTTTGGACATTTTTTTCACCCCTTCGGATCTGCTTCGGATTTTCCCAGAATGTTATTTGGAGGGTGTACACTTGCAAAATATGTGCCAAACACCCCTCATCCCTTCCCACTGTTCCCCACGTGGCGAGTAAAATTTGAGAAACAGATTTTTTCTGAACACTTCCTGAATTCTTTTTGACTAGGCGGGAGGGGTTGGGGGATGTTTGGCACATATTTTTCAAGTGTTTAGACTTCATATAACATTCTGGGAATTTCCTAAGGATATCGGAAGGAGTCAAAAAATTTTCCAAAAAATGGGGTCTTTGCTCTTTTTTTCGAAGATTTTTCGACCCTCTCCGATTTCCTTAGAAAAATTTCAGAATGTAATATGAAGGCTAAAGACTTGAAAAAATGTGCCAAACATCCCCCATCCCCTCCCATCTGTTCAAAAAAATTCAGAAAGGTTTCAAAAGGAATTAAGTTCTGAACGTTTTCTAACCACGCGGGAAGGAATGCGAAGGGGTGAGGGAAGTTTGCCCCATAATTTCCAAGTGTACACACCCCAAATAACATTCTGGGAAAATCCTGACGAGATCTGAAGGGGTGAAATTTTTTTCCAAAAAATGAGGAAAGACTATAGTCTTTCCTTTTTTTTTCGAAGATTTTTCGACCCTCTCCGATTTCCTTAGGAAAATTTCAGAATGTAATATGAACGCTAAAGACTTGAAAAATATGTGCCAAACATCCCGCATCCCCTCCCATCTGTTCAAAAAAATTCAGTATGGTTTCAAAAGGAATTAAGTTCTGAACGTTTTCTAACCACGCGGGAAAGAATGCGAAGGGGTGAGGGAAGTTTGCCCCATAATTTCCAAGTGTACACACCCCAAATAACATTCTGGGAAAATCCTGACCAGATCTGAAGGGGTGAAATTTTTTTCCAAAAAATGAGGAAAGACTATAGTCTTTCCTTTTTTTTTCGAAGATTTTTCGACCCTCTCCGATTTCCTTAGGAAAATTTCAGAATGTAATATGAAGGCTAAAGACTTGAAAAATAAGTGCCAAACATCCCCCAACCCCTCCCATCTGTTCAAAAAAATTCAGAAAGGTTTCAAAAGGAATTAAGTTCTGAACGTTTTCTAACCACGCGGGAAAGAATGCGAAGGGGTGAGGGAAGTTTGCCCCATAATTTCCAAGTGTACACACCCCAAATAACATTCTGGGAAAATCCTGACGAGATCTGAAGGGGTGAAATTTTTTTCCAAAAAATGAGGAAAGACTAGTCTTTCCTTTTTTTTTCGAAGATTTTTCGACCCTCTCCGATTTCATTAGGAAAATTTCAGAATGTAATATGAAGGCTAAAGACTTGAAAAAAATGTGCCAAACATCCCCCATCCCCTCCCATCTGTTCAAAAAAATTCAGAAAGGTTTCAAAAGGAATTAAGTTCTGAACGTTCTCTAACCACGGGGGAAGGAATGCGAAGGGGTGAGGGAAGTTTGCCCCATAATTTCCAAGTGTACACACCCCAAATAATATTCTGGGAAAATCCTGACGAGATCTGAAGGGGTGAAATTTTTTTCCAAAAAATGAGGAAAGACTATAGTCTTTCCTTTTTTTTTCGAAGATTTTTCGACCCTCTCCGATTTCCTTAGGAAAATTTCAGAATGTAATATGAAGGCTAAAGACTTGAAAAATATGTGCCAAACATCCCCCAACCCCTCCCATCTGTTCAAAAAAATTCAGTAAGGTTTCAAAAGGAATTAAGTTCTGAACGTTTTCTAACCACGCGGGAAAGAATGCGAAGGGGTGAGGGAAGTTTGCCCCATAATTTTCAAGTGTACACACCCCAAATAACATTCTGGGAAAATCCTGACGAGATCTGAAGGGGTGAAATTTTTTTCCAAAAAATGAGGAAAGACTATAGTCTTTCCTTTTTTTTTCGAAGATTTTTCGACCCCCTCCGATTTCATTAGGAAAATTTCAGAATGTAATATGAAGGTTAAAGACTTGAAAAATATGTGCCAAACATCCCCCATCCCCTCCCATCTGTTCAAAAAAATTCAGAAAGGTTTCAAAAGGAATTAAGTTCTGAACGTTTTCTAACCACGCGGGAAGGAATGCGAAGGGGTGAGGGAAGTTTGCACCATAATTTCCAAGTGTACACACCCCAAATAACATTCTGGGAAAATCCTGACGAGATCTGAAGGGGTGAAATTTTTTTCCAAAAAATGAGGAAAGACTATAGTCTTTCCTTTTTTTTTCGAAGATTTTTAGACCCTCTCCGATTTCCTTAGGAAAATTTCAGAATGTAATATGAAGGCTAAAGACTTGAAAAAAATGTGCCAAACATCCCCCATCCCCTCCCGTCTGTTCAAAAAAATTCAGAAAGGTTTCAAAAGGAATTAGGTTCTGAACGCTTTCCAACCACGCGGGAAGGAATGCGAAGGGGTGAGGGAAGTTTGCCCCATAATTTCCAAGTGTACACACCCCAAATAACATTCTGGGAAAATCCTGACGAGATCTGAAGGGGTGAAATTTTTTTACAAAAAATGAGGAAAGACTATATCCTTTTTTTTTCTAAGATTTTTCGACCCTCTCCGATATCCTTAGGAAAATTTCAGAATGTAATATGAAGGCTAAAGACTAGAAAAATATGTGCCAAACATACCCCATCCCCTCCCATCTGTTAAAAAAAATTCAGAAAGGTTTAAAAAGGAATTAAGTTCTGAACGTTTTCTAACCACGCGGGAAGGAATGCGAAGGGGTGAGGGAAGTTTGCCCCATAATTTCCAAGTGTACACACCCCAAATAACATTCTGGGAAAATCCTGACGAGATCTGAAGGGGTGCAATTTTTTTCCAAAAAATGAGGAAAGACTATAGTCTTTCCTTTTTTTTTCGAAGATTTTTCGACCCTCTCCGATTTCCTTAGGAAAATTTCAGAATGTAATATGAAGGCTAAAGACTTGAAAAATATGTGCCAAACATCCCCCATCCCCTCCCATCTGTTCAAAAAAAATTCAGAAAGGTTTAAAAAGGAATTAAGTTCTGAACGTTTTCTAACCACGCGGGAAGGAATGCGAAGGGGTGAGGGAAGTTTGCCCCATAATTTCCAAGTGTACACACCCCAAATAACATTCTGGGAAAATCCTGACGAGATCTGAAGGGGTGAAATTTTTTTCCAAAAAATGAGGAAAGACTATATAGTCTTTCCTTTTTTTTTCGAAGATTTTTCGACCCTCTCCGATTTCCTTAGGAAAATTTCAGAATGTAATATGAAGGCTAAAGACTTGAAAAATATGTGCCAAACATCCCCCATCCCCTCCCATCTGTTCAAAAAAAATTCAGAAAGGTTTAAAAAGGAATTAAGTTCTGAACGTTTTCTAACCACGCGGGAAGGAATGCGATGGGGTGAGGGAAGTTTGCCCCATAATTTCCAAGTGTACACACCCCAAATAACATTCTGGGAAAATCCTGACGAGATCTGAAGGGGTGAAATTTTTTTCCAAAAAATGAGGAAAGACTATCCTTTTTTTTTCTAAGATTTTTCGACCCTCTCCGATATCCTTAGGAAAATTTCAGAATGTAATATGAAGGCTAAAGACTAGAAAAATATGTGCCAAACATACCCCATCCCCTCCCATCTGTTAAAAAAAATTCAGAAACGTTTAAAAAGGAATTAAGTTCTGAACGTTTTCTAACCACGCGGGAAGGAATGCGAAGGGGTGAGGGAAGTTTGCCCCATAATTTCCAAGTGTACACACCCCAAATAACATTCTGGGAAAATCCTGACGAGATCTGAAGGGGTGAAATTTTTTTCCAAAAAATGAGGAAAGACTATATCCTTTTTTTTTCTAAGATTTTTCGACCCTCTCCGATATCCTTAGGAAAATTTCAGAATGTAATATGAAGGCTAAAGACTAGAAAAATATGTGCCAAACATACCCCATCCCCTCCCATCTGTTAAAAAAAATTCAGAAAGGTTTAAAAAGGAATTAAGTTCTGAACGTTTTCTAACCACGCGGGAAGGAATGCGAAGGGGTGAGGGAAGTTTGCCCCATAATTTCCAAGTGTACACACCCCAAATAACATTCTGGGAAAATCCTGACGAGATCTGAAGGGGTGCAATTTTTTTCCAAAAAATGAGGAAAGACTATAGTCTTTCCTTTTTTTCTCGAAGATTTTTAGACCCTCTCCGATTTCCTTAGGAAAATTTCAGAATGTAATATGAAGGCTAAAGACTTGAAAAATATGTGCCAAACATACCCCATCCCCTCCCATCGGTTAAAAAAAAATTCAGAAAGGTTTAAAAAGGAATTAAGTTCTGAACGTTTTCTAACCACGCGGGAAGGAATGCGAAGGGGTGAGGGAAGTTTGCCCCATAATTTCCAAGTGTACACACCCCAAATAACATTCTGGGAAAATCCTGACGAGATCTGAAGGGGTGCAATTTTTTTCCAAAAAATGAGGAAAGACTATAGTCTTTCCTTTTTTTCTCGAAGATTTTTAGACCCTCTCCGATTTCCTTAGGAAAATTTCAGAATGTAATATGAAGGCTAAAGACTTGAAAAAAATGTGCCAAACATCCCCCATCCCCTCCCGTATGTTCAAAAACATTCAGAATGGTTTCAAAAGGAATTAGGTTCTGAACGCTTTCTAACCACGCGGGAAGGAATGCGAAGGGGTGAGGGAAGTTTGTCCCATAATTTCCAAGTGTACACACCCCAAATAACATTCTGGGAAAATCCTGACGAGATCTGAAGGGGTGAAATTTTTTTCCAAAAAATGAGGAAAGACTATATCCTTTTTTTTTCTAAGATTTTTCGACCCTCTCCGATATCCTTAGGAAAATTTCAGAATGTAATATGAAGGCTAAAGACTAGAAAAATATGTGCCAAACATACCCCATCCCCTCCCATCTGTTAAAAAAAATTCAGAAAGGTTTAAAAAGGAATTAAGTTCTGAACGTTTTCTAACCACGCGGGAAGGAATGCGAAGGGGTGAGGGAAGTTTGCCCCATAATTTCCAAGTGTACACACCCCAAATAACATTCTGGGAAAATCCTGACGAGATCTGAAGGGGTGAAATTTTTTTCCAAAAAATGAGGAAAGACTATATCCTTTTTTTTTCTAAGATTTTTCGACCCTCTCCGATATCCTTAGGAAAATTTCAGAATGTAATATGAAGGCTAAAGACTAGAAAAATATGTGCCAAACATACCCCATCCCCTCCCATCTGTTAAAAAAAATTCAGAAAGGTTTAAAAAGGAATTAAGTTCTGAACGTTTTCTAACCACGCGGGAAGGAATGCGAAGGGGTGAGGGAAGTTTGCCCCATAATTTCCAAGTGTACACACCCCAAATAACATTCTGGGAAAATCCTGACGAGATCTGAAGGGGTGCAATTTTTTTCCAAAAAATGAGGAAAGACTATAGTCTTTCCTTTTTTTTTCGAAGATTTTTCGACCCTCTCCGATTTCCTTAGGAAAATTTCAGAATGTAATATGAAGGCTAAAGACTTGAAAAATATGTGCCAAACATCCCCCATCCCCTCCCATCTGTTCAAAAAAAATTCAGAAAGGTTTAAAAAGGAATTAAGTTCTGAACGTTTTCTAACCACGCGGGAAGGAATGCGAAGGGGTGAGGGAAGTTTGTCCCATAATTTCCAAGTGTACACACCCCAAATAACATTCTGGGAAAATCCTGACGAGATCTGAAGGGGTGCAATTTTTTTCCAAAAAATGAGGAAAGACTATAGTCTTTCCCTTTTTTTTCGAAGATTTTTCGACCCTCTCCGATTTCCTTAGGAAAATTTCAGAATGTAATATGAAGGCTAAAGACTTGAAAAATATGTGCCAAACATCCCCCATCCCCTCCCATCTGTTCAAAAAAAATTCAGAAAGGTTTAAAAAGGAATTAAGTTCTGAACGTTTTCTAACCACGCGGGAAGGAATGCGAAGGGGTGAGGGAAGTTTGCCCCATAATTTCCAAGTGTACACACCCCAAATAACATTCTGGGAAAATCCTGACGAGATCTGAAGGGGTGAAATTTTTTTCCAAAAAATGAGGAAAGACTATCCTTTTTTTTTCTAAGATTTTTCGACCCTCCGATATCCTTAGGAAAATTTCAGAATGTAATATGAAGGCTAAAGACTAGAAAAATATGTGCCAAACATACCCCATCCCCTCCCATCTGTTAAAAAAAATTCAGAAACGTTTAAAAAGGAATTAAGTTCTGAACGTTTTCTAACCACGCGGGAAGGAATGCGAAGGGGTGAGGGAAGTTTGCCCCATAATTTCCAAGTGTACACACCCCAAATAACATTCTGGGAAAATCCTGACGAGATCTGAAGGGGTGAAATTTTTTTCCAAAAAATGAGGAAAGACTATATCCTTTTTTTTTCTAAGATTTTTCGACCCTCTCCGATATCCTTAGGAAAATTTCAGAATGTAATATGAAGGCTAAAGACTAGAAAAATATGTGCCAAACATACCCCATCCCCTCCCATCTGTTAAAAAAAATTCAGAAAGGTTTAAAAAGGAATTAAGTTCTGAACGTTTTCTAACCACGCGGGAAGGAATGCGAAGGGGTGAGGGAAGTTTGCCCCATAATTTCCAAGTGTACACACCCCAAATAACATTCTGGGAAAATCCTGACGAGATCTGAAGGGGTGCAATTTTTTTCCAAAAAATGAGGAAAGACTATAGTCTTTCCTTTTTTTTTCGTAGATTTTTAGACCCTCTCCGATTTCCTTAGGAAAATTTCAGAATGTAATATGAAGGCTAAAGACTTGAAAAAAATGTGCCAAACATCCCCCATCCCCTCCCATCTGTTCAAAAAAATTCAGAAAGGTTTCAAAAGGAATTAAGTTCTGAACGCTTTCTAACCACGCGGGAAGGAATGCGAAGGGGTGAGGGAAGTTTGCCCCATAATTTCCAAGTGTACACACCCCAAATAACATTCTGGGAAAATCCTGACGAGATCTGAAGGGGTGCAATTTTTTTCCAAAAAATGAGGAAAGACTATAGTCTTTCCTTTTTTTTTCGAAGATTTTTCGACTCTCTCCGATTTCCTTAGGAAAATTTCAGAATGTAATATGAAGGCTAAAGACTTGAAAAATATGTGCCAAACATACCCCATCCCCTCCCATCTGTTAAAAAAAATTCAGAAAGGTTTAAAAAGGAATTAAGTTCTGAACGTTTTCTAACCACGCGGGAAGGAATGCGAAGGGGTGAGGGAAGTTTGCCCCATAATTTCCAAGTGTACACACCCCAAATAACATTCTGGGAAAATCCTGACGAGATCTGAAGGGGTGCAATTTTTTTCCAAAAAATGAGGAAAGACTATAGTCTTTCCTTTTTTTTTCGAAGATTTTTCGACCCTCTCCGATTTCCTTAGGAAAATTTCAGAATGTAATATGAAGGCTAAAGACTTGAAAAATATGTGCCAAACATCCCCCAACCCCTCCCATCTGTTCAAAAAAAATTCAGAAAGGTTTAAAAAGGAATTAAGTCCTGAACGTTTTCTAACCACGCGGGAAGGAATGCGAAGGGGTGAGGGAAGTTTGCCCCATAATTTCCAAGTGTACACACCCCAAATAACATTCTGGGAAAATCCTGACGAGATCTGAAGGGGTGAAATTTTTTTCCAAAAAATGAGGAAAGACTATAGTCTTTCCTTTTTTTTTCGAAGATTTTTCGACCCTCTCCGATTTCCTTAGGAAAATTTCAGAATGTAATATGAAGGCTAAAGACTAGAAAAATATGTGCCAAACATACCCCATCCCCTCCCATCGGTTAAAAAAAAATTCAGAAAGGTTTAAAAAGGAATTAAGTTCTGAACGTTTTCTAACCACGCGGGAAGGAATGCGAAGGGGTGAGGGAAGTTTGTCCCATAATTTCCAAGTGTACACACCCCAAATAACATTCTGGGAAAATCCTGACGAAATCTGAAGGGGTGCAATTTTTTTCCAAAAAATGAGGAAAGACTATAGTCTTTCCCTTTTTTTTCGAAGATTTTTCGACCCTCTCCGATTTCCTTAGGAAAATTTCAGAATGTAATATGAAGGCTAAAGGCTAGAAAAATATGTGCCAAACATACCCCATCCCCTCCCATCTGTTAAAAAAAATTCAGAAAGGTTTAAAAAGGAATTAAGTTCTGAACGTTTTCTAACCACGCGGGAAGGAATGCGAAGGGGTGAGGGAAGTTTGCCCCATAATTTCCAAGTGTATACACCCCAAATAACATTCTGGGAAAATCCTGACGAGATCTGAAGGGGTGCAATTTTTTTCCAAAAAATGAGGAAAGACTATAGTCTTTCCTTTTTTTTTCGAAGATTTTTCGACCCTCTCCGATTTCCTTAGGAAAATTTCAGAATGTAATATGAAGGCTAAAGACTTGAAAAATATGTGCCAAACATCCCCCATCCCCTCCCATCTGTTCAAAAAAAATTCAGAAAGGTTTAAAAAGGAATTAAGTTCTGAACGTTTTCTAACCACGCGGGAAGGAATGCGAAGGGGTGAGGGAAGTTTGCCCCATAATTTCCAAGTGTACACACCCCAAATAACATTCTGGGAAAATCCTGACGAGATCTGAAGGGGTGAAATTTTTTTCCAAAAAATGAGGAAAGGCTATAGTCTTTCCTTTTTTTTTCGAAGATTTTTCGACCCTCTCCGATTTCCTTAGGAAAATTTCAGAATGTAATATGAAGGCTAAAGACTTGAAAAATATGTGCCAAACATACCCCATCCCCTCCCATCGGTTAAAAAAAAATTCAGAAAGGTTTAAAAAGGAATTAAGTTCTGAACGTTTTCTAACCACGCGGGAAGGAATGCGAAGGGGTGAGGGAAGTTTGTCCCATAATTTCCAAGTGTACACACCCCAAATAACATTCTGGGAAAATCCTGACGAGATCTGAAGGGGTGCAATTTTTTTCCAAAAAATGAGGAAAGACTATAGTCTTTCCCTTTTTTTTCGAAGATTTTTCGACCCTCTCCGATTTCCTTAGGAAAATTTCAGAATGTAATATGAAGGCTAAAGACTTGAAAAATAGGTGCCAAACATCCCCCATCCCCTCCCATCTGTTCAAAAAAAATTCAGAAAGGTTTAAAAAGGAATTAAGTTCTGAACGTTTTCTAACCACGCGGGAAGGAATGCGAAGGGGTGAGGGAAGTTTGCCCCATAATTTCCAAGTGTACACACCCCAAATAACATTCTGGGAAAATCCTGACGAGATCTGAAGGGGTGAAATTTTTTTCCAAAAAATGAGGAAAGACTATCCTTTTTTTTTCTAAGATTTTTCGACCCTCTCCGATATCCTTAGGAAAATTTCAGAATGTAATATGAAGGCTAAAGACTAGAAAAATATGTGCCAAACATACCCCATCCCCTCCCATCTGTTAAAAAAAATTCAGAAACGTTTAAAAAGGAATTAAGTTCTGAACGTTTTCTAACCACGCGGGAAGGAATGCGAAGGGGTGAGGGAAGTTTGCCCCATAATTTCCAAGTGTACACACCCCAAATAACATTCTGGGAAAATCCTGACGAGATCTGAAGGGGTGCAATTTTTTTCCAAAAAATGAGGAAAGACTATAGTCTTTCCTTTTTTTTTCGAAGATTTTTAGACCCTCTCCGATTTCCTTAGGAAAATTTCAGAATGTAATATGAAGGCTAAAGACTTGAAAAAAATGTGCCAAACATCCCCCATCCCCTCCCGTCTGTTCAAAAACATTCAGAAAGGTTTCAAAAGGGATTAGGTTCTGAACGCTTTCTAACCACGCGGGAAGGAATGCGAAGGGGTGAGGGAAGTTTGCCCCATAATTTCCAAGTGTACACACCCCAAATAACATTCTGGGAAAATCCTGACGAGATCTGAAGGGGTGCAATTTTTTTCCAAAAAATGAGGAAAGACTATAGTCTTTCCTTTTTTTTTCGAAGATTTTTCGACCCTCTCCGATTTCCTTAGGAGAATTTCAGAATGTAATATGAAGGCTAAAGACTAGAAAAATATGTGCCAAACATACCCCATCCCCTCCCATCTGTTAAAAAAAATTCAGAAAGGTTTAAAAAGGAATTAAGTTCTGAACGTTTTCTAACCACGCGGGAAGGAATGCGAAGGGGCGAGGGAAGTTTTGCCCCATAATTTCCAAGTGTACACACCCCAAATAACATTCTGGGAAAATCCTGACGAGATCTGAAGGGGTGAAATTTTTTTCCAAAAAATGAGGAAAGACTATAGTCTTTCCTTTTTTTTTCGAAGACTTTTCGACCCTCTCCGATTTCCTTAGGAGAATTTCAGAATGTAATATGAAGGCTAAAGACTAGAAAAATATGTGCCAAACATACCCCATCCCCTCCCATCTGTTAAAAAAAATTCAGAAACGTTTAAAAAGGAATTAAGTTCTGAACGTTTTCTAACCACGCGGGAAGGAATGCGAAGGGGTGAGGGAAGTTTGCCCCATAATTTCCAAGTGTACACACCCCAAATAACATTCTGGGAAAATCCTGACGAGATCTGAAGGGGTGCAATTTTTTTCCAAAAAATGAGGAAAGACTATAGTCTTTCCTTTTTTTTTCGAAGATTTTTCGACCCTCTCCGATTTCCTTAGGAGAATTTCAGAATGTAATATGAAGGCTAAAGACTAGAAAAATATGTGCCAAACATACCCCATCCCCTCCCATCTGTTAAAAAAAATTCAGAAAGGTTTAAAAAGGAATTAAGTTCTGAACGTTTTCTAACCACGCGGGAAGGAATGCGAAGGGGTGAGGGAAGTTTGTCCCATAATTTCCAAGTGTACACACCCCAAATAACATTCTGGGAAAATCCTGACGAGATCTGAAGGGGTGCAATTTTTATCCAAAAAATGAGGAAAGACTAGTCTTTCCTTTTTTTTTCGAAGATTTTTCGACCCTCTCCGATTTCCTTAGAAAAATTTCAGAATGTAATATGAAGGCTAAAGACTTGAAAAATATGTGCCAAACATCCCCCATCCCCTCCCATCTGTTCAAAAAAAATTCAGAAAGGTTTAAAAAGGAATTAAGTTCTGAACGTTTTCTAACCACGCGGGAAGGAATGCGAAGGGGTGAGGGAAGTTTGCCCCATAATTTCCAAGTGTACACACCCCAAATAACATTCTGGGAAAATCCTGACGAGATCTGAAGGGGTGAAATTTTTTTCCAAAAAATGAGGAAAGACTAGAAGATTTTTCGACCCTCTCCGATTTCCTTAGGAAAATTTCAGAATGTAATATGAAGGCTAAAGACTAGAAAAATATGTGCCAAACATACCCCATCCCCTCCCATCGGTTAAAAAAAAATTCAGAAAGGTTTAAAAAGGAATTAAGTTCTGAACGTTTTCTAACCACGCGGGAAGGAATGCGAAGGGGTGAGGGAAGTTTGTCCCATAATTTCCAAGTGTACACACCCCAAATAACATTCTGGGAAAATCCTGACGAAATCTGAAGGGGTGCAATTTTTTTCCAAAAAATGAGGAAAGACAGTCTTTCCCTTTTTTTTCGAAGATTTTTCGACCCTCTCCGATTTCCTTAGGAAAATTTCAGAATGTAATATGAAGGCTAAAGACTTGAAAAATATGTGCCAAACATCCCCCATCCCCTCCCATCTGTTCAAAAAAAATTCAGAAAGGTTTAAAAAGGAATTAAGTTCTGAACGTTTTCTAACCACGCGGGAAGGAATGCGTAGGGGTGAGGGAAGTTTGCCCCATAATTTCCAAGTGTACACACCCCAAATAACATTCTGGGAAAATCCTGACGAGATCTGAAGGGGTGCAATTTTTTTCCAAAAAAGGGGGAAAGACTATAGTCTTTCCTTTTTTTTTCGAAGATTTTTCGACCCTCTCCGGTTTCATTAGGAAAATTTCAGAATGTAATATGAAGGCTAAAGACTTGAAAAATATGTGCCAAATATCCCCCATCCCCTCCCATCTGTTCAAAAAAATTCAGAAAGGTTTCAAAAGGAATTAAGTTCTGAACGTTTTCTAACCACGCGGGAAGTAATGCGAAGGGGTGAGGGAAGTTTGCCCCATAATTTCCAAGTGTACACACCCCAAATAACATTCTGGGAAAATCCTGACGAGATCTGAAGGGGTGAAATTTTTTTCCAAAAAATGAGGAAAGACTATAGTCTTTCCCTTTTTTTTCGAAGATTTTTCGACCCTCTCCGATTTCCTTAGGAAAATTTCAGAATGTAATATGAAGGCTAAAGACTAGAAAAATATGTGCCAAACATACCCCATCCCCTCCCATCGGTTAAAAAAAAATTCAGAAAGGTTTAAAAAGGAATTAAGTTCTGAACGTTTTCTAACCACGCGGGAAGGAATGCGAAGGGGTGAGGGAAGTTTGTCCCATAATTTCCAAGTGTACACACCCCAAATAACATTCTGGGAAAATCCTGACGAAATCTGAAGGGGTGCAATTTTTTTCCAAAAAATGAGGAAAGACTATAGTCTTTCCCTTTTTTTTCGAAGATTTTTCGACCCTCTCCGATTTCCTTAGGAAAATTTCAGAATGTAATATGAAGGCTAAAGACTTGAAAAATATGTGCCAAACATCCCCCATCCCCTCCCATCTGTTCAAAAAAAATTCAGAAAGGTTTAAAAAGGAATTAAGTTCTGAACGTTTTCTAACCACGCGGGAAGGAATGCGTAGGGGTGAGGGAAGTTTGCCCCATAATTTCCAAGTGTACACACCCCAAATAACATTCTGGGAAAATCCTGACGAGATCTGAAGGGGTGAAATTTTTTTCCAAAAAATGAGGAAAGACTATAGTCTTTCCTTTTTTTTCCAAGATTTTTCGACCCTCTCCGATTTCTTTAGGAAAATTTCAGAATGTAATATGAAGGCTAAAGACTTGAAAAATATGTGCCAAACATCCCCTAACCCCTCCCATCTGTTCAAAAAAATTCAGAAAGGTTTCAAAAGGAATTAAGTTCTGAACGTTTTCTAACCACGCGGGAAAGAATGCGAAGGGGTGAGGGAAGTTTACCCCATAATTTCCAAGTGTACACACCCCAAATAACATTCTGGGAAAATCCTGACGAGATCTGAAGGGGTGAAATTTTTTTCCAAAAAATGAGGAAAGACTATAGTCTTTCCCTTTTTTTTCGAAGATTTTTCGACCCTCTCCGATTTCCTTAGGAAAATTTCAGAATGTAATATGAAGGCTAAAGACTAGAAAAATATGTGCCAAACATACCCCATCCCCTCCCATCGGTTAAAAAAAAATTCAGAAAGGTTTAAAAAGGAATTAAGTTCTGAACGTTTTCTAACCACGCGGGAAGGAATGCGAAGGGGTGAGGGAAGTTTGCCCCATAATTTCCAAGTGTACACACCCCAAATAACATTCTGGGAAAATCCTGACGAGATCTGAAGGGGTGCAATTTTTTTCCAAAAAATGAGGAAAGACTATAGTCTTTCCTTTTTTTTTCGAAGATTTTTCGACCCTCTCCGATTTCCTTAGGAAAATTTCAGAATGTAATATGAAGGCTAAAGACTAGAAAAATATGTGCCAAACATACCCCATCCCCTCCCATCGGTTAAAAAAAAATTCAGAAAGGTTTAAAAAGGAATTAAGTTCTGAACGTTTTCTAACCACGCGGGAAGGAATGCGAAGGGGTGAGGGAAGTTTGCCCCATAATTTCCAAGTGTACACACCCCAAATAACATTCTGGGAAAATCCTGACGAGATCTGAAGGGGTGCAATTTTTTTCCAAAAAAGGGGGAAAGACTATAGTCTTTCCTTTTTTTTTCGAAGATTTTTCGACCCTCTCCGGTTTCATTAGGAAAATTTCAGAATGTAATATGAAGGCTAAAGACTTGAAAAATATGTGCCAAACATCCCCCATCCCCTCCCATCTGTTCAAAAAAATTCAGAAAGGTTTCAAAAGGAATTAAGTTCTGAACGTTTTCTAACCACGCGGGAAGGAATGCGAAGGGGTGAGGGAAGTTTGCCCCATAATTTCCAAGTGTACACACCCCAAATAACTTTCTGGGAAAATCCTGACGAGATCTGAAGGGGTGAAATTTTTTTCCAAAAAATGAGGAAAGACTATAGTCTTTCCTTTTTTTTCGAAGATTTTTCGACCCTCTCCGATTTCTTTAGGAAAATTTCAGAATGTAATATGAAGGCTAAAGACTTGAAAAATATGTGCCAAACATCCCCTAACCCCTCCCATCTGTTCAAAAAAATTCAGAAAGGTTTCAAAAGGAATTAAGTTCTGAACGTTTTCTAACCACGCGGGAAAGAATGCGAAGGGGTGAGGGAAGTTTACCCCATAATTTCCAAGTGTACACACCCCAAATAACATTCTTGGAAAATCCTGACGAGATCTGAAGGGGTGAAATTTTTTTCCAAAAAATGAGGAAAGACTATAGTCTTTCCTTTTTTTTTCGAAGATTTTTCGACCCTCTCCGATTTTCTTAGGAAAATTTCAGAATGTAATATGAAGGCTAAAGACTAGAAAAATATGTGCCAAACATACCCCATCCCCTCCCATCGGTTAAAAAAAAAATCAGAAAGGTTTAAAAAGGAATTAAGTTCTGAACGTTTTCTAACCACGCGGGAAGGAATGCGAAGGGGTGAGGGAAGTTTGCCCCATAATTTCCAAGTGTACACACCCCAAATAACATTCTGGGAAAATCCTGACGAGATCTGAAGGGGTGCAATTTTTTTCCAAAAAATGAGGAAAGACTATAGTCCTTCCTTTTTTTTTCGAAGATTTTTCGACCCTCTCCGATTTCCTTAGGAAAATTTCAGAATGTAATATGAAGGCTAAAGACTAGAAAAATATGTGCCAAACATACCCCATCCCCTCCCATCGGTTAAAAAAAAATTCAGAAAGGTTTAAAAAGGAATTAAGTTCTGAACGTTTTCTAACCACGCGGGAAGGAATGCGAAGGGGTGAGGGAAGTTTGCCCCATAATTTCCAAGTGTACACACCCCAAATAACATTCTGGGAAAATCCTGACGAGATCTGAGGGGGTGCAATTTTTTTCCAAAAATGGGGGAAAGTATAGTCTTTCCTTTTTTTTTCGAAGATTTTTCGACCCTCTCCGGTTTCATTAGGAAAATTTCAGAATGTAATATGAAGGCTAAAGACTTGAAAAATATGTGCCAAACATCCCCCATCCCCTCCCATCTGTTCAAAAAAATTCAGAAAGGTTTCAAAAGGAATTAAGTTCTGAACGTTTTCTAACCACGCGGGAAGGAATGCGAAGGGGTGAGGGAAGTTTGCCCCATAATTTCCAAGTGTACACACCCCAAATAACATTCTGGGAAAATCCTGACGAGATCTGAAGGGGTGCAATTTTTTTCCAAAAAAGGGGGAAAGACTATAGTCTTTCCTTTTTTTTTCGAAGATTTTTCGACCCTCTCCGGTTTCATTAGGAAAATTTCAGAATGTAATATGAAGGCTAAAGACTTGAAAAATATGTGCCAAACATCCCCCATCCCCTCCCATCTGTTCAAAAAAATTCAGAAAGGTTTCAAAAGGAATTAAGTTCTGAACGTTTTCTAACCACGCGGGAAGGAATGCGAAGGGGTGAGGGAAGTTTGCCCCATAATTTCCAAGTGTACACACCCCAAATAACTTTCTGGGAAAATCCTGACGAGATCTGAAGGGGTGAAATTTTTTTCCAAAAAATGAGGAAAGACTATAGTCTTTCCTTTTTTTTCGAAGATTTTTCGACCCTCTCCGATTTCTTTAGGAAAATTTCAGAATGTAATATGAAGGCTAAAGACTTGAAAAATATGTGCCAAACATCCCCTAACCCCTCCCATCTGTTCAAAAAAATTCAGAAAGGTTTCAAAAGGAATTAAGTTCTGAACGTTTTCTAACCACGCGGGAAAGAATGCGAAGGGGTGAGGGAAGTTTACCCCATAATTTCCAAGTGTACACACCCCAAATAACATTCTTGGAAAATCCTGACGAGATCTGAAGGGGTGAAATTTTTTTCCAAAAAATGAGGAAAGACTATAGTCTTTCCTTTTTTTTTCGAAGATTTTTCGACCCTCTCCGATTTTCTTAGGAAAATTTCAGAATGTAATATGAAGGCTAAAGACTAGAAAAATATGTGCCAAACATACCCCATCCCCTCCCATCGGTTAAAAAAAAAATCAGAAAGGTTTAAAAAGGAATTAAGTTCTGAACGTTTTCTAACCACGCGGGAAGGAATGCGAAGGGGTGAGGGAAGTTTGCCCCATAATTTCCAAGTGTACACACCCCAAATAACATTCTGGGAAAATCCTGACGAGATCTGAAGGGGTGCAATTTTTTTCCAAAAAATGAGGAAAGACTATAGTCCTTCCTTTTTTTTTCGAAGATTTTTCGACCCTCTCCGATTTCCTTAGGAAAATTTCAGAATGTAATATGAAGGCTAAAGACTAGAAAAATATGTGCCAAACATACCCCATCCCCTCCCATCGGTTAAAAAAAAATTCAGAAAGGTTTAAAAAGGAATTAAGTTCTGAACGTTTTCTAACCACGCGGGAAGGAATGCGAAGGGGTGAGGGAAGTTTGCCCCATAATTTCCAAGTGTACACACCCCAAATAACATTCTGGGAAAATCCTGACGAGATCTGAGGGGGTGCAATTTTTTTCCAAAAAAGGGGGAAAGTATAGTCTTTCCTTTTTTTTTCGAAGATTTTTCGACCCTCTCCGGTTTCATTAGGAAAATTTCAGAATGTAATATGAAGGCTAAAGACTTGAAAAATATGTGCCAAACATCCCCCATCCCCTCCCATCTGTTCAAAAAAATTCAGAAAGGTTTCAAAAGGAATTAAGTTCTGAACGTTTTCTAACCACGCGGGAAGGAATGCGAAGGGGTGAGGGAAGTTTGCCCCATAATTTCCAAGTGTACACACCCCAAATAACATTCTGGGAAAATCCTGACGAGATCTGAAGGGGTGCAATTTTTTTCCAAAAAATGAGGAAAGACTATAGTCTTTCCTTTTTTTTCGAAGATTTTTCGACCCTCTCCGATTTCCTTAGGAAAATTTCAGAATGTAATATGAAGGTTAAAGACTTGAAAAATATGTGCCAAACATCCCCCATCCCCTCCCATCTGTTCAAAAAAATTCAGAAAGGTTTCAAAAGGAATTAAGTTCTGAACGTTTTCTAACCACGCGGGTAGGAATGCGAAGGGGTGAGGGAAGTTTGCCCCATAATTTCCAAGTGTACACACCCCAAATAACATTCTGGGAAAATCCTGACGAGATCTGAAGGGGTGAAATTTTTTTCCAAAAAATGAGGAAAGACTATAGTCTTTCCTTTTTTTTTCGAAGATTTTTCGACCCTCTCCGATTTCCTTAGGAAAATTTCAGAATGTAATATGAACGCTAAAGACTTGAAAAATATGTGCCAAACATCCCCCATCCCCTCCCATCTGTTCAAAAAAATTCAGTAAGGTTTCAAAAGGAATTAAGTTCTGAACGTTTTCTAACCACGCGGGAAAGAATGCGAAGGGGTGAGGGAAGTTTGCCCCTTAATTTCCAAGTGTACACACCCCAAATAACATTCTGGGTAAATCCTGACGAGATCTGAAGGGGTGAAATTTTTTTCCAAAAAATGAGGAAAGACTATAGTCTTTCCTTTTTTTTTCGAAGATTTTTCGACCCTCTCCGATTTCCTTAGGAAAATTTCAGAATGTAATATGAAGGCTAAAGACTAGAAAAATATGTGCCAAACATACCCCATCCCCTCCCATCGGTTAAAAAAAAATTCAGAAAGGTTTAAAAAGGAATTAAGTTCTGAACGTTTTCTAACCACGCGGGAAGGAATGCGAAGGGGTGAGGGAAGTTTGTCCCATAATTTCCAAGTGTACACACCCCAAATAACATTCTGGGAAAATCCTGACGGGATCTGAAGGGGTGCAATTTTTTTCCAAAAAATGAGGAAAGACTAGAGTCTTTCCCTTTTTTTTAGAAGATTTTTCGACCCTCTCCGATTTCCTTAGGAAAATTTCAGAATGTAATATGAAGGCTAAAGACTTGAAAAATATGTGCCAAACATCCCCCATCCCCTCCCATCTGTTCAAAAAAAATTCAGAAAGGTTTAAAAAGGAATTAAGTTCTGAACGTTTTCTAACCACGCGGGAAGGAATGCGAAGGGGTGAGGGAAGTTTGCCCCATAATTTCCAAGTGTACACACCCCAAATAACATTCTGGGAAAATCCTGACGAGATCTGAAGGGGTGAAATTTTTTTCCAAAAAATGAGGAAAGACTATATCCTTTTTTTTTCTAAGATTTTTCGACCCTCTCCGATATCCTTAGGAAAATTTCAGAATGTAATATGAAGGCTAAAGACTAGAAAAATATGTGCCAAACATACCCCATCCCCTCCCATCTGTTAAAAAAAATTCAGAAAGGTTTAAAAAGGAATTAAGTTCTGAACGTTTTCTAACCACGCGGGAAGGAATGCGAAGGGGTGAGGGAAGTTTGCCTAATAATTTCCAAGTGTACACACCCCAAATAACATTCTGGGAAAATCCTGACGAGATCTGAAGGGGTGCAATTTTTATCCAAAAAATGAGGAAAGACTATAGTCTTTCCTTTTTTTTTCGAAGATTTTTCGACCCTCTCCGATTTCCTTAGAAAAATTTCAGAATGTAATATGAAGGCTAAAGACTTGAAAAATATGTGCCAAACATCCCCCATCCCCTCCCATCTGTTCAAAAAAAATTCAGAAAGGTTTAAAAAGGAATTAAGTTCTGAACGTTTTCTAACCACGCGGGAAGGAATGCGAAGGGGTGAGGGAAGTTTGCCCCATAATTTCCAAGTGTACACACCCCAAATAACATTCTGGGAAAATCCTGACGAGATCTGAAGGGGTGCAATTTTTTTCCAAAAAAGGGGGAAAGACTATAGTCTTTCCTTTTTTTTTCGAAGATTTTTCGACCCTCTCCGGTTTCATTAGGAAAATTTCAGAATGTAATATGAAGGCTAAAGACTTGAAAAATATGTGCCAAACATCCCCCATCCCCTCCCATCTGTTCAAAAAAATTCAGAAAGGTTTCAAAAGGAATTAAGTTCTGAACGTTTTCTAACCACGCGGGAAAGAATGCGAAGGGGTGAGGGAAGTTTACCCCATAATTTCCAAGTGTACACACCCCAAATAACATTCTGGGAAAATCCTGACGAGATCTGAAGGGGTGAAATTTTTTTCCAAAAAATGAGGAAAGACTATAGTCTTTCCTTTTTTTTTCGAAGATTTTTCGACCCTCTCCGATTTCCTTAGGAAAATTTCAGAATGTAATATGAACGCTAAAGACTTGAAAAATATGTGCCAAACATCCCCCATCCCCTCCCATCTGTTCAAAAAAATTCAGTAAGGTTTCAAAAGGAATTAAGTTCTGAACGTTTTCTAACCACGCGGGAAAGAATGCGAAGGGGTGAGGGAAGTTTGCCCCATAATTTCCAAGTGTACACACCCCAAATAACATTCTGGGTAAATCCTGACGAGATCTGAAGGGGTGAAATTTTTTTCCAAAAAATGAGGAAAGACTATAGTCTTTCCTTTTTTTTTCGAAGATTTTTCGACCCTCTCCGATTTCCTTAGGAAAATTTCAGAATGTAATATGAAGGCTAAAGACTAGAAAAATATGTGCCAAACATACCCCATCCCCTCCCATCTGTTAAAAAAAAATTCAGAAAGGTTTAAAAAGGAATTAAGTTCTGAACGTTTTCTAACCACGCGGGAAAGAATGCGAAGGGGTGAGGGAAGTTTGCCCCATAATTTCCAAGTGTACACACCCCAAATAACATTCTGGGTAAATCCTGACGAGATCTGAAGGGGTGAAATTTTTTTCCAAAAAATGAGGAAAGACTATAGTCTGAAGGGGTGCAATTTTTTTCCAAAAAAATGAGGAAAGACTATAGTCTCCTTTTTTTTTCGAAGATTTTTCGACTCTCTCCGATTTCCTTAGGAAAATTTCAGAATGTAATATGAAGGCTAAAGACTAGAAAAATATGTGCCAAACATACCCCATCCCCTCCCATCTGTTAAAAAAAAATTCAGAAAGGTTTAAAAAGAATTAAGTTCTGAACGTTTTCTAACCACGCGGGAAGGAATGCGAAGGGGTGAGGGAAGTTTGCCCCATAATTTCCAAGTGTACACACCCCAAATAACATTCTGGGAAAATCCTGACGAGATCTGAAGGGGTGCAATTTTTTTCCAAAAAATGAGGAAAGACTATAGTCTCCTTTTTTTTTCGAAGATTTTTCGACCCTCTCCGATTTCCTTAGGAAAATTTCAGAATGTAATATGAAGGCTAAAGACTTGAAAAATATGTGCCAAACATCCCCCATCCCCTCCCATCTGTTCAAAAAAAATTCAGAAAGGTTTAAAAAGGAATTAAGTTCTGAACGTTTTCTAACCACGCGGGAAGGAATGCGAAGGGGTGAGGGAAGTTTGCCCCATAATTTCCAAGTGTACACACCCCAAATAACATTCTGGGAAAATCCTGACGAGATCTGAAGGGGTGCAATTTTTTTCCAAAAAATGAGGAAAGACTATAGTCTTTCCTTTTTTTTTCGAAGATTTTTCGACCCTCTCCGATTTCCTTAGGAAAATTTCAGAATGTAATATGAAGGCTAAAGACTAGAAAAATATGTGCCAAACATACCCCATCCCCTCCCATCGGTTAAAAAAAAATTCAGAAAGGTTTAAAAAGGAATTAAGTTCTGAACGTTTTCTAACCACGCGGGAAGGAATGCGAAGGGGTGAGGGAAGTTTGCCCCATAATTTCCAAGTGTACACACCCCAAATAACATTCTGGGAAAATCCTGACGAGATCTGAAGGGGTGCAATTTTTTTCCAAAAAAGGGGGAAAGTATAGTCTTTCCTTTTTTTTTCGAAGATTTTTCGACCCTCTCCGGTTTCATTAGGAAAATTTCAGAATGTAATATGAAGGCTAAAGACTTGAAAAATATGTGCCAAACATCCCCCATCCCCTCCCATCTGTTCAAAAAAATTCAGAAAGGTTTCAAAAGGAATTAAGTTCTGAACGTTTTCTAACCACGCGGGAAGGAATGCGAAGGGGTGAGGGAAGTTTGCCCCATAATTTCCAAGTGTACACACCCCAAATAACATTCTGGGAAAATCCTGACGAGATCTGAAGGGGTGCAATTTTTTTCCAAAAAAGGGGGAAAGACTATAGTCTTTCCTTTTTTTTTCGAAGATTTTTCGACCCTCTCCGGTTTCATTAGGAAAATTTCAGAATGTAATATGAAGGCTAAAGACTTGAAAAATATGTGCCAAACATCCCCCATCCCCTCCCATCTGTTCAAAAAAATTCAGAAAGGTTTCAAAAGGAATTAAGTTCTGAACGTTTTCTAACCACGCGGGAAAGAATGCGAAGGGGTGAGGGAAGTTTACCCCATAATTTCCAAGTGTACACACCCCAAATAACATTCTGGGAAAATCCTGACGAGATCTGAAGGGGTGAAATTTTTTTCCAAAAAATGAGGAAAGACTATAGTCTTTCCTTTTTTTTTCGAAGATTTTTCGACCCTCTCCGATTTCCTTAGGAAAATTTCAGAATGTAATATGAACGCTAAAGACTTGAAAAATATGTGCCAAACATCCCCCATCCCCTCCCATCTGTTCAAAAAAATTCAGTAAGGTTTCAAAAGGAATTAAGTTCTGAACGTTTTCTAACCACGCGGGAAAGAATGCGAAGGGGTGAGGGAAGTTTGCCCCATAATTTCCAAGTGTACACACCCCAAATAACATTCTGGGTAAATCCTGACGAGATCTGAAGGGGTGAAATTTTTTTCCAAAAAATGAGGAAAGACTATAGTCTGAAGGGGTGCAATTTTTTTCCAAAAAAATGAGGAAAGACTATAGTCTCCTTTTTTTTTCCAAGATTTTTCGACTCTCTCCGATTTCCTTAGGAAAATTTCAGAATGTAATATGAAGGCTAAAGACTAGAAAAATATGTGCCAAACATACCCCATCCCCTCCCATCTGTTAAAAAAAAATTCAGAAAGGTTTAAAAAGAATTAAGTTCTGAACGTTTTCTAACCACGCGGGAAGGAATGCGAAGGGGTGAGGGAAGTTTGCCCCATAATTTCCAAGTGTACACACCCCAAATAACATTCTGGGAAAATCCTGACGAGATCTGAAGGGGTGCAATTTGTTTCCAAAAAATGAGGAAAGACTATAGTCTTTCCTTTTTTTTTCGAAGATTTTTCGACCCTCTCCGATTTCCTTAGGAAAATTTCAGAATGTAATATGAAGGCTAAAGACTAGAAAAATATGTGCCAAACATACCCCATCCCCTCCCATCGGTTAAAAAAAAATTCAGAAAGGTTTAAAAAGGAATTAAGTTCTGAACGTTTTCTAACCACGCGGGAAGAAATGCGAAGGGGTGAGGGAAGTTTGCCCCATAATTTCCAAGTGTACACACCCCAAATAACATTCTGGGAAAATCCTGACGAGATCTGAAGGGGTGCAATTTTTTTCCAAAAAAGGGGGAAAGTATAGTCTTTCCTTTTTTTTTCGAAGATTTTTCGACCCTCTCCGGTTTCATTAGGAAAATTTCAGAATGTAATATGAAGGCTAAAGACTTGAAAAATATGTGCCAAACATCCCCCATCCCCTCCCATCTGTTCAAAAAAATTCAGAAAGGTTTCAAAAGGAATTAAGTTCTGAACGTTTTCTAACCACGCGGGAAGGAATGCGAAGGGGTGAGGGGAAGTTTGCCCCATAATTTCCAAGTGTACACACCCCAAATAACATTCTGGGAAAATCCTGACGAGATCTGAAGGGGTGCAATTTTTTTCCAAAAAATGAGGAAAGACTATAGTCTTTCCTTTTTTTTTCGAAGATTTTTCGACCCTCTCCGATTTCCTTAGGAAAATTTCAGAATGTAATATGAAGGTTAAAGACTTGAAAAATATGTGCCAAACATCCCCCATCCCCTCCCATCTGTTCAAAAAAATTCAGAAAGGTTTCAAAAGGAATTAAGTTCTGAACGTTTTCTAACCACGCGGGTAGGAATGCGAAGGGGTGAGGGAAGTTTGCCCCATAATTTCCAAGTGTACACACCCCAAATAACATTCTGGGAAAATCCTGACGAGATCTGAAGGGGTGAAATTTTTTTCCAAAAAATGAGGAAAGACTATAGTCTTTCCTTTTTTTTTCGAAGATTTTTCGACCCTCTCCGATTTCCTTAGGAAAATTTCAGAATGTAATATGAACGCTAAAGACTTGAAAAATATGTGCCAAACATCCCCCATCCCCTCCCATCTGTTCAAAAAAATTCAGTAAGGTTTCAAAAGGAATTAAGTTCTGAACGTTTTCTAACCACGCGGGAAAGAATGCGAAGGGGTGAGGGAAGTTTGCCCCATAATTTCCAAGTGTACACACCCCAAATAACATTCTGGGTAAATCCTGACGAGATCTGAAGGGGTGAAATTTTTTTCCAAAAAATGAGGAAAGACTATAGTCTTTCCTTTTTTTTTCGAAGATTTTTCGACCCTCTCCGATTTCCTTAGGAAAATTTCAGAATGTAATATGAAGGCTAAAGACTAGAAAAATATGTGCCAAACATACCCCATCCCCTCCCATCTGTTAAAAAAAAATTCAGAAAGGTTTAAAAAGGAATTAAGTTCTGAACGTTTTCTAACCACGCGGGAAGGAATGCGAAGGGGTGAGGGAAGTTTGCCCCATAATTTCCAAGTGTACACACCCCAAATAACATTCTGGGAAAATCCTGACGAGATCTGAAGGGGTGAAATTTTTTTCCAAAAAATGAGGAAAGACTACTATAGTCTTTCCTTTTTTTTTCTAAGATTTTTCGACCCTCTCCGATATCCTTAGGAAAATTTCAGAATGTAATATGAAGGCTAAAGACTAGAAAAATATGTGCCAAACATACCCCATCCCCTCCCATCTGGTAAAAAAAAATTCAGAAAGGTTTCAAAAGGAATTAAGTTCTGAACGTTTTCTAACCACGCGGGAAGGAATGCGAAGGGGTGAGGGAAGTTTGCCCCATAATTTCCAAGTGTACACACCCCAAATAACATTCTGGGAAAATCCTGACGAGATCTGAAGGGGTGCAATTTTTTTCCAAAAAAGGGGGAAAGACTATAGTCTTTCCTTTTTTTTTCGAAGATTTTTCGACCCTCTCCGATTTCATTAGGAAAATTTCAGAATGAAATATGAAGGCTAAAGACTTGAAAAATATGTGCCAAACATCCCCCATCCCCTCCCATCTGTTCAAAAAAATTCAGAAAGGTTTCAAAAGGAATTAAGTTCTGAACGTTTTCTAACCACGCGGGAAGGAATGCGAAGGGGTGAGGGAAGTTTGCCCCATAATTTCCAAGTGTACACACCCCAAATAACATTCTGGGAAAATCCTGACGAGATCTGAAGGGGTGCAATTTTTTTCCAAAAAAGGGGGAAAGACTATAGTCTTTCCTTTTTTTTTCGAAGATTTTTCGACCCTCTCCGATTTCATTAGGAAAATTTCAGAATGTAATATGAAGGCTAAAGACTTGAAAAATATGTGCCAAACATCCCCCATCCGCTCCCATCTGTTCAAAAAAATTCAGAAAGGTTTCAAAAGGAATTAAGTTCTGAACGTTTTCTAACCACGCGGGAAGGAATGCGAAGGGGTGAGGGAAGTTTGCCCCATAATTTCCAAGTGTACACACCCCAAATAACATTCTGGGAAAATCCTGACGAGATCTGAAGGGGTGCAATTTTTTTCCAAAAAATGAGGAAAGTCTTTCCTTTTTTTTTCGAAGATTTTTCGACCCTCTCCGATTTCTTTAGGAAAATTTCAGAATGTAATATGAAGGCTAAAGACTTGAAAAATATGTGCCAAACATCCCCTAACCCCTCCCATATGTTCAAAAAAATTCAGAAAGGTTTCAAAAGGAATTAAGTTCTGAACGTTTTCTAACCACGCGGGAAGGAATGCGAAGGGGTGAGGGAAGTTTGCCCCATAATTTCCAAGTGTACACACCCCAAATAACATTCTGGGAAAATCCTGACGAGATCTGAAGGGGTGAAATTTTTTTCCCAAAAATGAGGAAAGACTATAGTCTTTCCTTTTCTTTTCGAAGATTTTTCGACCCTCTCCGATTTCCTTAGGAAAATTTCAGAATGTAATATGAAGGCTAAAGACTTGAAAAATAAGTGCTAAACATCCCCCAACCCCTCCCATCTGTTCAAAAAAATTCAGAAAGGTTTCAAAAGGAATTAAGTTCTGAACGTTTTCTAACCACGCGGGAAGGAATGCGAAGGGGTGAAAGAAGTTTGCCCCATAATTTCCAAGTGTACACACCCCAAATAACATTCTGGGAAAATCCTGACGAGATCTGAAGGGGTGAAATTTTTTTCCAAAAAATGAGGAAAGACTATAGTCTTTCCTTTTTTTTTCGAAGATTTTTCGACCCTCTCCGATTTCCTTAGGAAAATTTCAGAATGTAATATTAAGGCTAAAGACTTGAAAAAAATGTGTCAAACATCCCCCATCCCCTCCCATCTGTTCAAAAAAATTCAGAAAGGTTTCAAAAGGAATTAAGTTCTGAACGTTTTCTAACCACGCGGGAAGCAATGCGAAGGGGTGAGGGAAGTCTGCCCCATAATTTCCAAGTGTACACACCCCAAATAACATTCTGGGAAAATCCTGACGAGATCTGAAGGGGTGAAATTTTTTTCCAAAAAATGAGGAAAGACTATAGTCTTTCCTTTTTTTTCGAAGATTTTTCGACCCTCTCCGATTTCGTTAGGAAAATTTCAGAATGTAATATGAAGGCTAAAGACTTGAAAAATATGTGCCAAACATCCCCTAACCCCTCCCATCTGTTCAAAAAAATTCAGAAAGGTTTCAAAAGGAATTAAGTTCTGAACGTTTTCTAACCACGCGGGAAGGAATGCGAAGGGGTGAAAGAAGTTTGCCCCATAATTTCCAAGTGTACACACCCCAAATAACATTCTGGGAAAATCCTGACGAGATCTGAAGGGGTGAAATTTTTTTCCAAAAAATGAGGAAAGACTATATATAGTCTTTCCTTTTTTTTTCGAAGATTTTTCGACCCTCTCCGATTTCCTTAGGAAAATTTCAAAATGTAATATGAAGGCTAAAGACTTGAAAAATAAGTGCTAAACATCCCCCAAACCCCTCCCATCTGTTCAAAAAAATTCAGAAAGGTTTCAAAAGGAATTAAGTTCTGAACGTTTTCTAACCACGCGGGAAAGAATGCGAAGGGGTGAGGGAAGTTTGCCCCATAATTTCCAAGTGTACACACCCCAAATAACATTCTGGGAAAATCCTGACGAGATCTGAAGGGGTGAAATTTTTTTCCAAAAAATTAGGAAAGACTATAGTCTTTCCTTTTTTTTTCGAAGATTTTTCGACCCTCTCCGATTTCCTTAGGAAAATTTCAGAATGTAATATTAAGGCTAAAGACTTGAAAAAAATGTGTCAAACATCCCCCATCCCCTCCCATCTGTTCAAAAAAATTCAGAAAGGTTTCAAAAGGAATTAAGTTCTGAACGTTTTCTAACCACGCGGGAAGCAATGCGAAGGGGTGAAGGAAGTTTGCCCCATAATTTCCAAGTGTACACACCCCAAATAACATTCTGGGAAAATCCTGACGAGATCTGAAGGGGTGAAATTTTTTTCCAAAAAATGAGGAAAGACTATAGTCTTTCCTTTTTTTTCGAAGATTTTTCGACCCTCTCCGATTTCCCTAGGAAAATTTCAGAATGTAATATGAAGGCTAAAGACTTGAAAAATAAGTGCCAAACATCCCCCAACCCCTCCCATCTGTTCAAAAAAATTCAGAAAGGTTTCAAAAGGAATTAAGTTCTGAACGTTTTCTAACCACGCGGGAAAGAATGCGAAGGGGTGAGGGAAGTTTGCCCCATAATTTCCAAGTGTACACACCCCAAATAACATTCTGGGAAAATCCTGACGAGATCTGAAGGGGTGAAATTTTTTTCCAAAAAATGAGGAAAGACTATAGTCTTTCCTTTTTTTTTCGAAGATTTTTCGACCCTCTCCGATTTCCTTAGGAAAATTTCAGAATGTAATATGAAGGCTAAAGACTAGACAAATATGTGCCAAACATCCCCCAACCCCTCCCATCTGTTCAAAAAAATTCAGAAAGGTTTAAAAAGGAATTAAGTTCTGAACGTTTTCTAACCACGCGGGAAGCAATGCGAAGGGGTGAGGGAAGTTTGCCCCATAATTTCCAAGTGTACACACCCCTAATAACATTCTGGGAAAATCCTGACGAGATCTGAAGGGGTGAAATTTTTTTCCAAAAAATGAGGAAAGACTATAGTCTTTCCTTTTTTTTTCGAAGATTTTTCGACCCTCTCCGATTTCCTTAGGAAAATTTCAGAATGTAATATGAAGGCTAAAGACTTGAAAAATATGTGCCAAACATCCCCTAACCCCTCCCATCTGTTCAAAAAAATTCAGAAAGGTTTCAAAAGGAATTAAGTTCTGAACGTTTTCTAACCACGCGGGAAGGAATGCGAAGGGGTGAAAGAAGTTTGCCCCATAATTTCCAAGTGTACACACCCCAAATAACATTCTGGGAAAATCCTGACGAGATCTGAAGGGGTGAAATTTTTTTCCAAAAAATGAGGAAAGACTAGGTATAGTCTTTCCTTTTTTTTTCGAAGATTTTTCGACCCTCTCCGATTTCCTTAGGAAAATTTCAAAATGTAATATTAAGGCTAAAGACTTGAAAAAAATGTGCCAAACATCCCCCATCCCCTCCCATCTGTTCAAAAAAATTCAGAAAGGTTTCAAAAGGAATTAAGTTCTGAACGTTTTCTAACCACGCGGGAAGCAATGCGAAGGGGTGAAAGAAGTTCGCCCCATAATTTCCAAGTGTACACACCTCAAATAACATTCTGGGAAAATCCTGACGAGATCTGAAGGGGTGAAATTTTTTTCCAAAAAATGAGGAAAGACTATAGTCTTTCCTTTTCTTTTCGAAGATTTTTCGACCCTCTCCGATTTCCTTAGGAAAATTTCAGAATGTAATATGAAGGCTAAAGACTTGAAAAATATGTGCCAAACATCCCCCATCTCCTCCCATCTGTTCAAAAAAATTCAGAAAGGTTTAAAAAGGAATTAAGTTCTGAACGTTTTCTAACCACGCGGGAAGCAATGCGAAGGGGTAGAAGTTTGCCCCATAATTTCCAAGTGTACACACCCCAAATAACATTCTGGGAAAATCCTGACGAGATCTGAATGGGTGAAATTTTTTTCCAAAAAATGAGGAAAGACTATAGCCTTTCCTTTTTTTTTCGAAGATTTTTCGACCCTCTCCGATTTCCTTAGGAAAATTTCAGAATGTAATATTAAAGCTAAAGACTTGAAAAAAATGTGCCAAACATCCCCCATCCCCTCCCATCTGTTCAAAAAAATTCAGAAAGGTTTCAAAAGGAATTATGTTCTGAACGTTTTCTAACCACGCGGGAAGCAATGCGAAGGGGTGAGGGAAGTTTGCCTAATAATTTCCAAGTGTACACACCCCAAATAACATTCTGGGAAAATCCTGACGAGATCTGAAGGGGTGAAATTTTTTTCCAAAAAATGAGGAAAGACTATAGTCTTTCCTTTTTTTTCGAAGATTTTTCGACCCTCTCCGATTTCCTTAGGAAAATTTCAGAATGTAATATGAAGGCTAAAGACTTGAAAAATATGTGCCAAACATCCCCTAACCCCTCCCATCTGTTCAAAAAAATTCAGAAAGGTTTCAAAAGGAATTAAGTTCTGAACGTTTTCTAACCACGCGGGAAGGAATGCGAAGGGGTGAGGGAAGTTTGCCCCATAATTTCCAAGTGTACACACCCCAAATAACATTCTGGGAAAATCCTGACGAGATCTGAAGGGGTGAAATTTTTTTCCAAAAAATGAGGAAAGACTATAGTCTTTCCTTTTTTTTTCGAAGATTTTTCGACCCTCTCCGATTTCCTTAGGAAAATTTCAGAATGTAATATCAAGGCTAAAGACTTGAAAAATAAGTGCCAAACATCCCCCAACCCCTCCCATCTGTTCAAAAAAATTCAGAAAGGTTTCAAAAGGAATTAAGTTCTGGACGTTTTCTAACCACGCGGGAAAGAATGCGAAGGGGTGAGGGAAGTTTGCCCCATAATTTCCAAGTGTACACACCCCAAATAACATTCTGTGATTATCCTGACGAGATCTGAAGGGGTGAAATTTTTTTCCAAAAAATGAGGAAAGACTATAGTCTTTCCTTTTTTTTTCGAAGATTTTTCGACCCTCTCCGATTTCCTTAGGAAAATTTCAGAATGTAATATGAAGGCTAAAGACTTGAAAAAAATGTGCCAAACATCCCCCATCCCCTCCCATCTGTTCAAAAAAATTCAGAAAGGTTTCAAAAGGAATTAAGTTCTGAACGTTTTCTAACCAAGCGGGAAAGAATGCGAAGGGGTGAGGGAAGTTTGCCCCATAATTTCCAAGTGTACACACCCCAAATAACATTCTGGGAAAACCCTTACGAGATCTGAAGGGGTGAAATTTTTTTCCAAAAAATGAGGAAAGACTATAGTCTTTCCTTTTTTTTCGAAGATTTTTCGACCCTCTCCGATTTCCTTAGGAAAATTTCAAAATGTAATATTAAGGCTAAAGACTTGAAAAATATGTGCCAAACATCCCCCATCCCCTCCCATCTGTTCCAAAAAAATTCTGAAAGGTTTCAAAAGGAATTAAGTTCTGAACGTTTTCTAACCACGCGGGAAAGAATGCAAAGTGGTGAGGGAAGTTTGCCCCATAATTTCCAAGTGTACACACCCCAAATAACATTCTGGGAAAACCCTTACGAGATCTGAAGGGGTAAAATTTTTTTCCAAAAAATGAGGAAAGACTATAGTCTTTCCTTTTTTTTTCGAAGATTTTTCGACCCTCTCCGATTTCCTTAGGAAAATTTCAGAATGTAATATGAAGGCTAAAGACTTGAAAAATATGTGCCAAACATCCCCCATCCCCTCCCATCTGTTCAAAAAAATTCAGAAAGGTTTAAAAAGGAATTAAGTTCTGAACGTTTTCTAACCACGCGGGAAGCAATGCGAAGGGGTGAGGGAAGTTTGCCCCACAATTTCCAAGTGTACACACCCCAAATAACATTCTGGGAAAATCCTGACGAGATCTGAAGGGGTGAAATTTTTCTTTTTTTTTCGAAGATTTTTCGACCCTCTCCGATTTCCTTAGGAAAATTTCAGAATGTAATATGAAGGCTAAAGACTTGAAAAATATGTGCCAAACATCCCCCATCCCCTCCCATCTGTTCAAAAAAAATTCAGAAAGGTTTCAAAAGGAATTAAGTTCTGAACGTTTTCTAACCACGCGGGAAGGAATGCGAACGGGTGAGGGAAGTTTGCCCCATAATTTCCAAGTGTACACACCCCAAATAACATTCTGGGAAAATCCCGACGAGATCTGAAGGGGTGCAATTTTTTTCCAAAAAATGAGGAAAGACTATAGTCTTTCCTTTTTTTTTCGAAGATTTTTCGACCCTCTCCGATTTCAATAGGAAAATTTCAGAATGTAATATGAAGGCTAAAGACTTGAAAAATATGTGCCAAACATCCCCCATCCCCTCCCATCTGTTCAAAAAAATTCAGAAAGGTTTCAAAAGGTTTCAATATAAATTTTGATCCACATGTATCTAATAAAAATGCGAAATATACGTTAAATTTGCTGTCCTCATATGGGCTCAAGCAATGTATCTTGGATTATACTCGGGTTCAAGGTAAATCAAAAACTGTTATTGATAACATTTTTACTAACCTTAGTTCTAGTTCTGTTTTAACCACAGAAAATATTACAACAGGTTTTTCAGATCATTTTATGCAAATTGTATCGTTTCCTATAAACGGGGGCAGTGTGATAGGTGATGCAAAAGTTAAGTATAAAAGGAACTTTAATTGTGAAATTGGAATAGCAACCTTTAGAAATTTACTGTGCTGTGAATCGTGGACTGCTTTAACTGTGGCTTCGAATAGTGATGAAAAATTCAACTTTTTTGTTGATAGATTTACAGAGATCATGCATACGGCTTTCCCTCTTCAGCAGATAAGAGTTAGAGGCAGTATGGCTCCAAAAAGGAAGCCATGGGTCACTAATGCTTTAGTTGCACAGGGAAAATCTCTTAGGGATTTTTTTAAGTTGTCAAAAAACAGCGGGGATATTATGCTACAGGAGCGCTACAAAACCTTTTTAAAAAATTATAGGAAATCGGTATCTGAGGCCAAAAAAGCTTATAACGATAAACTTTTTAGTAATAGTTCTAATAAATCAAAGACAGCGTGGTCAATAATTCAAAATCAAATAAGCAATAATAAAAAGGTTTCCTACCCTACCATCTTTTATGATGAAGCAGGTCATCAGTATAACAATAATTATGGTGCAGCAGCTCAAGCCTTTTGTAATCACTTTGCTCAAACGTGTAGTAAAATTGCAAATCGACAGCTACACAACAACAATTACCATGACAACAATAGTCAAATGAAGTTTCTACCTATGTCACTAGAACCGGTGTCGGTGCTCGAAATGTGTCGAATTATTGACAAAGTTGCAGTAAAAACCTCAGCAGGAGTTGATGGCGTACCCTGTTCTCTGCTTAAACATGCAAAGGATCTAATTGCCCCTGTTATGACAGAACTAGTCAATGATTCTTTTCGGGAGGGTACTTTTCCTTCCAGTTTGAAAATGGCTATTGTGGTGCCAGTATTTAAAAAAAAATGACCCCACAAGAATTGATAATTATCGAGCTATTTCGTTGTTATCTGTTTTCTCAAAAGTTTATGAGAATGCTTATTATTGCCGGTTATTGGATTATCTGAACAAAAATAATCTATTGTCGCAATTTCAATTCGGTTTCCGAAAAGGCCTATCAACCCAAGACGCTATTTTAACAATAATTAATGAGGTTTTAATTAAATTAGATCAGAAAATGAAGGTCATGGGTATCTTTTACGACCTCACACGTGCTTTTGATACTGTTGAGCATAGTATACTATTAAAAAAACTATTTAACTGTGGTGTAAGAGGCAATCCCTTTAAATGGATTTCGTCATATCTCTCAAATCGTCAACAAAAAGTTAATTTAAAAATTTCTTCCGGAACTGAATACAGTTCTCGCTGTGTAAGAATTGATACCGGGGTGCCGCAAGGAAGTACCCTTGGACCCCTCCTCTTTATCGTCTTTCTGAACGATGTTTTTTCTGTTTTTGATGCCTCAGTAAAGGTATCCCTTTTCGCTGATGATACATCTACTATAGTAAGTGCTGATAACACGGTCGATGTAGTAAAGGCGGGTACAGAGAGCATGACAAATATGAGTACCTACTGTCTTAACAACGGCCTTAATTTGAATATGGGGAAAACAAATATGATAGTTTTTTCCTGTTTAGATCTACAATACAGTGTCCTTGTTAGAAATGATGGCAATAGTATAACGCAGCATTCGTCTGTCAAATTCCTAGGAATACATGTTGATAGCAAATTGACCTGGAGGAACCAAGTTGACTATATTAGTAAGAAACTTGCAGCTCATTGTTTTGTATTGCGTAGGCTTTGTAAATTTGTTAATACTAGTGTACTATTGTCTTATTATTACGCCTACATTAACTCATTACTAAGTTACGGTATTGTTGCCTGGGGTAACTCGGCTTACATCAACGAAGTTCTTATTAGTCAAAAAAGGGTTGTAAGGGCTATCTGCTCAAAACCATTCAACTATTCTTGTCGTGGTTTGTTTAGTGATTTAAAGATTTTAACTGTTGTTTCTATGTATATTCTAAATAGTGTAGTATATGTGCGATCCAACCTATGTAAATATGCTAAAACAGGTGCTGATTGTACTTATAACTTAAGACATGAAAAGTTACTCATACCCTCGCACAGACTCGCGCTGGCTGCAAATAGTTCGTATGTTATGCCCGTAAAGTTATATAATTGTCTGCCAAATTCTGTCAGAAATATTGCGTCTGATCTCTGTTTTAAGAACAGTGTCAAGAGACTATTGTTGCGGGAAACTATATACTCTGTAGGGGAGTTTTTTCAAATGTCATTTGACTATAATTAGTCTACATAATGTACTATTTATTATACCTATATGTATTGTTTGTTTCATATGTCTTCTATTATATATTTATGTCATATTATACATTATACAGTTTTTGTTTTTGTGTGACGACACCGATGCATTTAACAATGTCAAATGGTTAATAAAGAATTATTATTATTATTATTATTAAAAGGAATTAAGTTCTGAACGTTTTCTAACCACGCGGGAAAGAATGCGAAGGGGTGAGGGAAGTTTGCCCCATAATTTCCAAGTGTACACACCCCAAATAACATTCTGTGATTATCCTGACGAGATCTGAAGGGGTGAAATTTTTTTCCAAAAAATGAGGAAAGACTATAGTCTTTCCTTTTTTTTTCGAAGATTTTTCGACCCTCTCCGATTTCCTTAGGAAAATTTCAGAATGTAATATGAAGGCTAAAGACTTGAAAAATAAGTGCTAAACATCCCCCAACCCCTCCCATCTGTTCAAAAAAATTCAGAAAGGTTTCAAAAGGAATTAAGTTCTGAACGTTTTCTAACCACGCGGGAAGGAATGCGAAGGGGTGAAAGAAGTTTGCCCCAGAATTTCCAAGTGTACACACCCCAAATAACATTCTGGGAAAATCCTGACGAGATCTGAAGGGGTGAAATTTTTTTCCAAAAAATGAGGAAAGACTATAGTCTTTCCTTTTTTTTTCGAAGATTTTTCGACCCTCTCCGATTTCCTTAGGAAAATTTCAGAATGTAATATGAAGGCTAAAGACTTGAAAAATAAGTGCTAAACATCCCCCAACCCCTCCCATCTGTTCAAAAAAATTCAGAAAGGTTTCAAAAGGAATTAAGTTCTGAACGTTTTCTAACCACGCGGGAAGGAATGCGAAGGGGTGAAAGAAGTTTGCCCCATAATTTCCAAGTGTACACACCCCAAATAACATTCTGGGAAAATCCTGACGAGATCTGAAGGGGTGAAATTTTTTTCCAAAAAATGAGGAAAGACTATAGTCTTTCCTTTTTTTTTCGAAGATTTTTCGACCCTCTCCGATTTCCTTAGGAAAATTTCAGAATGTAATATGAAGGCTAAAGACTTGAAAAATATGTGCCAAACATCCCCCATCCCCTCCCATCTGTTCAAAAAAAATTCAGAAAAGTTTCAAAAGGAATTAAGTTCTGAACGTTTTCTAACCACGCGGGAAGGAATGCGAAGGGGTGAGGGAAGTTTGCCCCATAATTTCCAAGTGTACACACCCCAAATAACATTCTGGGAAAATCCTGACGAGATCTGAAGGGGTGAAATTTTTTTCCAAAAAATGAGGAAAGACTATAGTCTTTCCTTTTTTTTTCGAAGATTTTTCGACCCTCTCCGATTTCCTTAGGAAAATTTCAGAATGTAATATTAAGGCTAAAGACTTGAAAAAAATGTGTCAAACATCCCCCATCCCCTCCCATCTGTTCAAAAAAATTCAGAAAGGTTTCAAAAGGAATTAAGTTCTGAACGTTTTCTAACCACGCGGGAAGGAATGCGAAGGGGTGAAAGAAGTTTGCCCCATAATTTCCAAGTGTACACACCCCAAATAACATTCTGGGAAAATCCTGACAAGATCTGTAGGGGTGAAATTTTTTTCCAAAAAATGAGGAAAGTCTTTCCTTTTTTTTTCGAAGATTTTTCGACCCTCTCCGATTTCCTTAGGAAAATTTCAGAATGTAATATTAAGGCTAAAGACTTGAAAAAAATGTGTCAAACATCCCCCAACCCCTCCCATCTGTTCAAAAAAATTCAGAAAGGTTTCAAAAGGAATTAAGTTCTGAACGTTTTCTAACCACGCGGGAAGGAATGCGAAGGGGTGAAAGAAGTTTGCCCCATAATTTCCAAGTGTACACACCCCAAATAACATTCTGGGAAAATCCTGACGAAATCTGAAGGGGTGAAATTTTTTTCCAAAAAATGAGGAAAGACTATAGTCTTTCCTTTTTTTTTCGAAGATTTTTCGACCCTCTCCGATTTCCTTAGGAAAATTTCAGAATGTAATATGAAGGCTAAAGACTTGAAAAATAAGTGCTAAACATCCCCCAACCCCTCCCATCTGTTCAAAAAAATTCAGAAAGGTTTCAAAAGGAATTAAGTTCTGAACGTTTTCTAACCACGCGGGAAGGAATGCGAAGGGGTGAAAGAAGTTTGCCCCATAATTTCCAAGTGTACACACCCCAAATAACATTCTGGGAAAATCATGACGAGATCTGAAGGGGTGAAATTTTTTTCCAAAAAATGAGGAAAGACTATAGTCTTTCCTTTTCTTTTCGAAGATTTTTCGACCCTCTCCGATTTCCTTAGGAAAATTTCAGAATGTAATATTAAGGCTAAAGACTTGAAAAAAATGTGTCAAACATCCCCCATCCCCTCCCATCTGTTCAAAAAAATTCAGAAAGGTTTCAAAAGGAATTAATTTCTGAACGTTTTCTAACCACGCGGGAAGCAATGCGAAGGGGTGAGGGAAGTTTGCCCCATAATTTCCAAGTGTACACACCCCAAATAACATTCTGGGAAAATCCTGACGAGATCTGAAGGGGTGAAATTTTTTTCCAAAAAATGAGGAAAGACTATAGTCTTTCCTTTTTTTTTCGAAGATTTTTCGACCCTCTCCGATTTCCTTAGGAAAATTTCAGAATGTAATATGAAGGCTAAAGACTTGAAAAATATGTGCCAAACATCCCCCATCCCCTCCCATCTGTTCAAAAAAAATTCAGAAAAGTTTCAAAAGGAATTAAGTTCTGAACGTTTTCTAACCACGCGGGAAGGAATGCGAAGGGGTGAGGGAAGTTTGCCCCATAATTTCCAAGTGTACACACCCCAAATAACATTCTGGGAAAATCCTGACGAGATCTGAAGGGGTGAAATTTTTTTCCAAAAAATGAGGAAAGACTATAGTCTTTCCTTTTTTTTTCGAAGATTTTTCGACCCTCTCCGATTTCCTTAGGAAAATTTCAGAATGTAATATTAAGGCTAAAGACTTGAAAAAAATGTGTCAAACATCCCCCATCCCCTCCCATCTGTTCAAAAAAATTCAGAAAGGTTTCAAAAGGAATTAAGTTCTGAACGTTTTCTAACCACGCGGGAAGGAATGCGAAGGGGTGAAAGAAGTTTGCCCCATAATTTCCAAGTGTACACACCCCAAATAACATTCTGGGAAAATCCTGACGAGATCTGTAGGGGTGAAATTTTTTTCCAAAAAATGAGGAAAGTCTTTCCTTTTTTTTTCGAAGATTTTTCGACCCTCTCCGATTTCCTTAGGAAAATTTCAGAATGTAATATTAAGGCTAAAGACTTGAAAAAAATGTGTCAAACATCCCCCAACCCCTCCCATCTGTTCAAAAAAATTCAGAAAGGTTTCAAAAGGAATTAAGTTCTGAACGTTTTCTAACCACGCGGGAAGGAATGCGAAGGGGTGAAAGAAGTTTGCCCCATAATTTCCAAGTGTACACACCCCAAATAACATTCTGGGAAAATCCTGACGAGATCTGAAGGGGTGAAATTTTTTTCCAAAAAATGAGGAAAGACTATAGTCTTTCCTTTTTTTTTCGAAGATTTTTCGACCCTCTCCGATTTCCTTAGGAAAATTTCAGAATGTAATATGAAGGCTAAAGACTTGAAAAATAAGTGCTAAACATCCCCCAACCCCTCCCATCTGTTCAAAAAAATTCAGAAAGGTTTCAAAAGGAATTAAGTTCTGAACGTTTTCTAACCACGCGGGAAGGAATGCGAAGGGGTGAAAGAAGTTTGCCCCATAATTTCCAAGTGTACACACCCCAAATAACATTCTGGGAAAATCATGACGAGATCTGAAGGGGTGAAATTTTTTTCCAAAAAATGAGGAAAGACTATAGTCTTTCCTTTTTTTTTCGAAGATTTTTCGACCCTCTCCGATTTCCTTAGGAAAATTTCAGAATGTAATATTAAGGCTAAAGACTTGAAAAAAATGTGTCAAACATCCCCCATCCCCTCCCATCTGTTCAAAAAAATTCAGAAAGGTTTCAAAAGGAATTAATTTCTGAACGTTTTCTAACCACGCGGGAAGCAATGCGAAGGGGTGAGGGAAGTTTGCCCCATAATTTCCAAGTGTACACACCCCAAATAACATTCTGGGAAAATCCTGACGAGATCTGAAGGGGTGAAATTTTTTTCCAAAAAATGAGGATATAGTCTTTCCTTTTTTTTCGAAGATTTTTCGACCCTCTCCGATTTCCTTAGGAAAATTTCAGAATGTAATATTAAAGCTAAAGACTTGAAAAAAATGTGCCAAACATCCCCCATCCCCTCCCATCTGTTCAAAAAAATTCAGAAAGGTTTCAAAAGGAATTATGTTCTGAACGTTTTCTAACCACGCGGGAAGCAATGCGAAGGGGTGAGGGAAGTTTGCCTAATAATTTCCAAGTGTACACACCCCAAATAACATTCTGGGAAAATCCTGACGAGATCTGAAGGGGTGAAATTTTTTTCCAAAAAATGAGGAAAGACTATAGTCTTTCCTTTTTTTTTCGAAGATTTTTCGACTTTCTCCGATTTCCTTAGGAAAATTTCAGAATGTAATATGAAGGCTAAAGACTTGAAAAATAAGTGCCAAACATCCCCCATCCCCTCCCATCTGTTCAAAAAAATTCAGAAAGGTTTCAAAAGGAATTAAGTTTGAACGTTTTCTAACCACGCGGGAAAGAATGCGAAGGGGTGAAGGAAGTTTGCCCCATAATTTCCAAGTGTACACACCCCAAATAACATTCTGGGAAAATCCTGACGAGATCTGAAGGGGTGAAATTTTTTTCCAAAAAATGAGGAAAGACTATAGTCTTTCCTTTTTTTTCGAAGATTTTTCGACCCTCTCCGATTTCCTTAGGAAAATTTCAGAATGTAATATGAAGGCTAAAGACTTGAAAAATATGTGCCAAACATCCCCTAACCCCTCCCATCTGTTCAAAAAAATTCAGAAAGGTTTCAAAAGGAATTAAGTTCTGAACGTTTTCTAACCACGCGGGAAAGAATGCGAAGGGGTGAGGGAAGTTTGCCCCATAATTTCCAAGTGTACACACCCCAAATAACATTCTGGGAAAATCCTGACGAGATCTGAAGGGGTGAAATTTTTTTCCAAAAAATGAGGAAAGACTAGGTATAGTCTTTCCTTTTCTTTTCGAAGATTTTTCGACCCTCTCCGATTTCCTTAGGAAAATTTCAGAATGTAATATAAAGGCTAAAGACTTGAAAAATATGTGCCAAACATCCCCTAACCCCTCCCATCTGTTCAAAAAAATTCAGAAAGGTTTCAAAAGGAATTAAGTTCTGAACGGTTTCTAACCACGCGGGAAGGAATGCGAAGGGGTGAAAGAAGTTTGCCCCATAATTTCCAAGTGTACACACCCCAAATAACATTCTGGGAAAATCCTGACGAGATCTGAAGGGGTGAAATTTTTTTCCAAAAAATGAGGAAAGACTATAGTCTTTCCTTTTTTTTTCGAAGATTTTTCGACCCTCTCCGATTTCCTTAGGAAAATTTCAGAATGTAATATTAAGGCTAAAGACTTGAAAAAAATGTGCCAAACATCCCCCATCCCCTCCCATCTGTTCAAAAAAATTCAGAAAGGTTTCAAAAGGAATTAAGTTCTGAACGTTTTCTAACCACGCGGGAAACAATGCGAAGGGGTGAGGGAAGTTTGCCCCATAATTTCCAAGTGTACACACCCCAAATAACATTCTGGGAAAATCCTGACGAGATCTGAAGGGGTGAAATTTTTTTCCAAAAAATGAGGAAAGACTATAGTCTTTCCTTTTTTTTTCGAAGATTTTTCGACCCTCTCCGATTTCCTTAGGAAAATTTCAGAATGTAATATGAAGGCTAAAGACTTGAAAAATAAGTGCCAAACATCCCCCAACCCCTCCCATCTGTTCAAAAAAATTCAGAAAGGTTTCAAAAGGAATTAAGTTCTGGACGTTTTCTAACCACGCGGGAAAGAATGCGAAGGGGTGAGGGAAGTTTGCCCCATAATTTCCAAGTGTACACACCCCAAATAACATTCTGTGATTATCCTGACGAGATCTGAAATGGTGAAATTTTTTTCCAAAAAATGAGGAAAGACTATAGTCTTTCCTTTTTTTTTTCGAAGATTTTTCGACCCTCTCCGATTTCCTTAGGAAAATTTCAGAATGTAATATGAAGGCTAAAGACTTGAAAAATATGTGCCAAACATCCCCTAACCCCTCCCATCTGTTCAAAAAAATTCAGAAAGGTTTCAAAAGGAATTAAGTTCTGAACGTTTTCTAACCACGCGGGAAAGAATGCGAAGGGGTGAGGGAAGTTTGCCCCATAATTTCCAAGTGTACACACCCCAAATAACATTCTGGGAAAATCCTGACGAGATCTGAAGGGGTGAAATTTTTTTCCAAAAAATGAGGAAAGACTATAGTCTTTCCTTTTTTTTTCGAAGATTTTTCGACCCTCTCCGATTTCCTTAGGAAAATTTCAGAATGTAATATGAAGGCTAAAGACTTGAAAAATATGTGCCAAACATCCCCTAACCCCTCCCATCTGTTCAAAAAAATTCAGAAAGGTTTCAAAAGGAATTAAGTTCTGAACGTTTTCTAACCACGCGGGAAGGAATGCGAAGGGGTGAAAGAAGTTTGCCCCATAATTTCCAAGTGTACACACCCCAAATAACATTCTGGGAAAATCCTGACGAGATCTGAAGGGGTGAAATTTTTTTCCAAAAAATGAGGAAAGACTTATAGTCTTTCCTTTTTTTTTCGAAGATTTTTCGACCCTCTCCGATTTCCTTAGGAAAATTTCAGAATGTAATATTAAGGCTAAAGACTTGAAAAAAATGTGCCAAACATCCCCCATCCCCTCCCATCTGTTCAAAAAAATTCAGAAAGGCTTCTAAAGGAATTAAGTTCTGAACGTTTTCTAACCACGCGGGAAGCAATGCGAAGGGGTGAGGGAAGTTTGCCCCATAATTTCCAAGTGTACACACCCCAAATAACATTCTGGGAAAATCCTGACGAGATCTGAAGGGGTGAAATTTTTTTCCAAAAAATGAGGAAAGACTATAGTCTTTCCTTTTTTTTTCGAAGATTTTTCGACCCTCTCCGATTTCCTTAGGAAAATTTCAGAATGTAATATGAAGGTTAAAGACTTGAAAAATAAGTGCCAAACATCCCCCAACCCCTCCCATCTGTTCAAAAAAATTCAGAAAGGTTTCAAAAGGAATTAAGTTCTGGACGTTTTCTAACCACGCGGGAAAGAATGCGAAGGGGTGAGGGAAGTTTGCCCCATAATTTCCAAGTGTACACACCCCAAATAACATTCTGTGATTATCCTGACGAGATCTGAAGGGGTGAAATTTTTTTCCAAAAAATGAGGAAAGACTATAGTCTTTCCTTTTTTTTTCGAAGATTTTTCGACCCTCTCCGATTTCCTTAGGAAAATTTCAGAATGTAATATGAAGGCTAAAGACTTGAAAAAAATGTGCCAAACATCCCCCATCCCCTCCCATCTGTTCAAAAAAATTCAGAAAGGTTTCAAAAGGAATTAAGTTCTGAACGTTTTCTAACCAAGCGGGAAAGAATGCGAAAGAGTGAGGGAAGTTTGCCCCATAATTTCCAAGTGTACACACCCCAAATAACATTCTGGGAAAACCCTTACGAGATCTGAAGGCGTGAAATTTTTTTCCAAAAAATGAGGAAAGACTATAGTCTTTCCTTTTTTTTTCGAAGATTTTTCGACCCTCTCCGATTTCCTTAGGAAAATTTCAAAATGTAATATTAAGGCTAAAGACTTGAAAAATATGTGCCAAACATCCCCCATCCCCTCCCATCTGTTCCAAAAAAATTCTGAAAGGTTTCAAAAGGAATTAAGTTCTGAACGTTTTCTAACCACGCGGGAAAGAATGCAAAGGGGTGAGGGAAGTTTGCCCCATAATTTCCAAGTGTACACACCCCAAATAACATTCTGGGAAAATCCTGACGAGATCTGAAGGGGTGAAATTTTTTTCCAAAAAATGAGGAAAGACTATAGTCTTTCCTTTTTTTTTCGAAGATTTTTCGACCCTCTCCGATTTCCTTAGGAAAATTTCAGAATGTAATATGAAGGCTAAATACTTGAAAAATATGTGCCAAACATCCCCTAACCCCTCCCATCTGTTCAAAAAAATTCAGAAAGGTTTCAAAAGGAATTAAGTTCTGAACGTTTTCTAACCACGCGGGAAGGAATGCGAAGGGGTGAAAGAAGTTTGCCCCATAATTTCCAAGTGTACACACCCCAAATAACATTCTGGGAAAATCCTGACGAGATCTGAAGGGGTGAAATTTTTTTCCAAAAAATGAGGAAAGACTATAGTCTTTCCTTATTTTTTCGAAGATTTTTCGACCCTCTCCGATTTCCTTAGGAAAATTTCAGAATGTAATATGAAGGCTAAAGACTTGAAAAATATGTGATAAACATCCCCTAACCCCTCCCATCTGTTCAAAAAAATTCAGAAAGGTTTCAAAAGGAATTAAGTTCTGAACGTTTTCTAACCACGCGGGAAGCAATGCGAAGGGGTGAGGGAACTTTGCCATATAATTTCCAAGTGTACACACCCCAAATAACATTCTGGGAAAATCCTGACGAGATCTGAAGGGGTGAAATTTTTTTCCAAAAAATGAGGAAAGACTATAGTCTTTCCTTTTTTTTTCGAAGATTTTTCGACCCTCTCCGATTTCCTTAGGAAAATTTCAGAATGTAATATGAAGGCTAAAGACTTGAAAAATATGTGCCAAACATCCCCTAACCCCTCCCATCTGTTCAAAAAAATTCAGAAAGGTTTCAAAAGGAATTAAGTTCTGAACGTTTTCTAACCAAGCGGGAAAGAATGCGAAAGAGTGAGGGAAGTTTGCCCCATAATTTCCAAGTGTACACACCCCAAATAACATTCTGGGAAAACCCTTACGAGATCTGAAGGCGTGAAATTTTTTTCCAAAAAATGAGGAAAGACTATAGTCTTTCCTTTTTTTTTCGAAGATTTTTCGACCCTCTCCGATTTCCTTAGGAAAATTTCAGAATGTAATATGAAGGCTAAAGACTTGAAAAAAATGTGCCAAACATCCCCCATCCCCTCCCATCTGTTCAAAAAAATTCAGAAAGGTTTCAAAAGGAATTAAGTTCTGAACGTTTTCTAACCAAGCGGGAAAGAATGCGAAAGAGTGAGGGAAGTTTGCCCCATAATTTCCAAGTGTACACACCCCAAATAACATTCTGGGAAAACCCTTACGAGATCTGAAGGCGTGAAATTTTTTTCCAAAAAATGAGGAAAGACTATAGTCTTTCCTTTTTTTTTCGAAGATTTTTCGACCCTCTCCGATTTCCTTAGGAAAATTTCAAAATGTAATATTAAGGCTAAAGACTTGAAAAATATGTGCCAAACATCCCCCATCCCCTCCCATCTGTTCCAAAAAAATTCTGAAAGGTTTCAAAAGGAATTAAGTTCTGAACGTTTTCTAACCACGCGGGAAAGAATGCAAAGGGGTGAGGGAAGTTTGCCCCATAATTTCCAAGTGTACACACCCCAAATAACATTCTGGGAAAATCCTGACGAGATCTGAAGGGGTGAAATTTTTTTCCAAAAAATGAGGAAAGACTATAGTCTTTCCTTTTTTTTTCGAAGATTTTTCGACCCTCTCCGATTTCCTTAGGAAAATTTCAGAATGTAATATGAAGGCTAAATACTTGAAAAATATGTGCCAAACATCCCCTAACCCCTCCCATCTGTTCAAAAAAATTCAGAAAGGTTTCAAAAGGAATTAAGTTCTGAACGTTTTCTAACCACGCGGGAAGGAATGCGAAGGGGTGAAAGAAGTTTGCCCCATAATTTCCAAGTGTACACACCCCAAATAACATTCTGGGAAAATCCTGACGAGATCTGAAGGGGTGAAATTTTTTTCCAAAAAATGAGGAAAGACTATAGTCTTTCCTTATTTTTTCGAAGATTTTTCGACCCTCTCCGATTTCCTTAGGAAAATTTCAGAATGTAATATGAAGGCTAAAGACTTGAAAAATATGTGATAAACATCCCCTAACCCCTCCCATCTGTTCAAAAAAATTCAGAAAGGTTTCAAAAGGAATTAAGTTCTGAACGTTTTCTAACCACGCGGGAAGCAATGCGAAGGGGTGAGGGAACTTTGCCATATAATTTCCAAGTGTACACACCCCAAATAACATTCTGGGAAAATCCTGACGAGATCTGAAGGGGTGAAATTTTTTTCCAAAAAATGAGGAAAGACTATAGTCTTTCCTTTTTTTTTCGAAGATTTTTCGACCCTCTCCGATTTCCTTAGGAAAATTTCAGAATGTAATATGAAGGCTAAAGACTTGAAAAAAATGTGCCAAACATCCCCCATCCCCTCCCATCTGTTCAAAAAAATTCAGAAAGGTTTCAAAAGGAATTAAGTTCTGAACGTTTTCTAACCAAGCGGGAAAGAATGCGAAAGAGTGAGGGAAGTTTGCCCCATAATTTCCAAGTGTACACACCCCAAATAACATTCTGGGAAAACCCTTACGAGATCTGAAGGCGTGAAATTTTTTTCCAAAAAATGAGGAAAGACTATAGTCTTTCCTTTTTTTTTCGAAGATTTTTCGACCCTCTCCGATTTCCTTAGGAAAATTTCAAAATGTAATATTAAGGCTAAAGACTTGAAAAATATGTGCCAAACATCCCCCATCCCCTCCCATCTGTTCCAAAAAAATTCTGAAAGGTTTCAAAAGGAATTAAGTTCTGAACGTTTTCTAACCACGCGGGAAAGAATGCAAAGGGGTGAGGGAAGTTTGCCCCATAATTTCCAAGTGTACACACCCCAAATAACATTCTGGGAAAATCCTGACGAGATCTGAAGGGGTGAAATTTTTTTCCAAAAAATGAGGAAAGACTATAGTCTTTCCTTTTTTTTTCGAAGATTTTTCGACCCTCTCCGATTTCCTTAGGAAAATTTCAGAATGTAATATGAAGGCTAAATACTTGAAAAATATGTGCCAAACATCCCCTAACCCCTCCCATCTGTTCAAAAAAATTCAGAAAGGTTTCAAAAGGAATTAAGTTCTGAACGTTTTCTAACCACGCGGGAAGGAATGCGAAGGGGTGAAAGAAGTTTGCCCCATAATTTCCAAGTGTACACACCCCAAATAACATTCTGGGAAAATCCTGACGAGATCTGAAGGGGTGAAATTTTTTTCCAAAAAATGAGGAAAGACTATAGTCTTTCCTTATTTTTTCGAAGATTTTTCGACCCTCTCCGATTTCCTTAGGAAAATTTCAGAATGTAATATGAAGGCTAAAGACTTGAAAAATATGTGATAAACATCCCCTAACCCCTCCCATCTGTTCAAAAAAATTCAGAAAGGTTTCAAAAGGAATTAAGTTCTGAACGTTTTCTAACCACGCGGGAAGCAATGCGAAGGGGTGAGGGAACTTTGCCATATAATTTCCAAGTGTACACACCCCAAATAACATTCTGGGAAAATCCTGACGAGATCTGAAGGGGTGAAATTTTTTTCCAAAAAATGAGGAAAGACTATAGTCTTTCCTTTTTTTTTTGAAGATTTTTCGACCCTCTCCGATTTCCTTAGGAAAATTTCAGAATGTAATATTAAGGCTAAAGACTTGAAAAAAATGTGCCAAACATCCCCCATCCCCTCCCATCTGTTCAAAAAAATTCAGAAAGGTTTCAAAAGGAATTAAGTTCTGAACGTTTTCTAACCACGCGGGAAGCAATGCGAAGGGGTGAGGGAAGTTTGCCCCATAATTTCCAAGTGTACACACCCCAAATAACATTCTGGGAAAATCCTGACGAGATCTGAAGGGGTGAAATTTTTTTCCAAAAAATTAGGAAAGACTATAGTCTTTCCTTTTTTTTTCGAAGATTTTTCGACCCTCTCCGATTTCCTTAGGAAAATTTCAGAATGTAATATGAAGGCTAAAGACTTGAAAAATAAGTGCCAAACATCCCCCAACCCCTCCCATCTGTTCAAAAAAATTCAGAAAGGTTTCAAAAGGAATTAAGTTCTGGACGTTTTCTAACCACGCGGGAAAGAATGCGAAGGGGTGAGGGAAGTTTGCCCCATAATTTCCAAGTGTACACACCCCAAATAATATTCTGTGATTATCCTGACGAGATCAGAAGGGGTGAAATTTTTTTCCAAAAAATGAGGAAAGACTACCTACCTATAGTCTTTCCTTTTTTTTTCGAAGATTTTTCGACCCTCTCCGATTTCCTTAGGAAAATTTCAGAATGTAATATGAAGGCTAAAGACTTGAAAAAAATGTGCCAAACATCCCCCATCCCCTCCCATCTGTTCAAAAAAATTCACAAAGGTTTCAAAAGGAATTAAGTTCTGAACGTTTTCTAACCAAGCGGGAAAGAATGCGAAGGGGTGAGGGAAGTTTGCCCCATAATTTCCAAGTGTACACACCCCAAATAACATTCTGGGAAAACCCTTACGAGATCTGAAGGGGTGAAATTTTTTTCCAAAAAATGAGGAAAGACTATAGTCTTTCCTTTTTTTTTCGAAGATTTTTCGACCCTCTCCGATTTCCTTAGGAAAATTTCAGAATGTAATATTAAGGCTAAAGACTTGAAAAAAATGTGCCAAACATCCCCCATCCCCTCCCATCTGTATCAAAAAAATTCAGAAAGGTTTCAAAAGGAATTAAGTTCTGAACGTTTTCTAACCACGAGGGAAGCAATGCGAAGGGGTGAGGGAAGTTTGCCCCATAATTTCCAAGTGTATACACCCCAAATAACATTCTGGGAAAATCCTGACGAGATCTGAAGGGGTGAAATTTTTTTCCAAAAAATGAGGAAAGACTATAGTCTTTCCTTTTTTTTTCGAAGATTTTTCGACCCTCTCCGATTTCCTTAGGAAAATTTCAGAATGTAATATGAAGGCTAAAGACTTGAAAAATAAGTGCCAAACATCCCCCAACCCCTCCCATCTGTTCAAAAAAATTCAGAAAGGTTTCAAAAGGAATTAAGTTCTGGACGTTTTCTAACCACGCGGGAAAGAATGCGAAGGGGTGAGGGAAGTTTGCCCCATAATTTCCAAGTGTACACACCCCAAATAACATTCTGTGATTATCCTGACGAGATCTGAAGGGGTGAAATTTTTTTCCAAAAAATGAGGAAAGACTATAGTCTTTCCTTTTTTTTTCGAAGATTTTTCGACCCTCTCCGATTTCCTTAGGAAAATTTCAGAATGTAATATGAAGGCTAAAGACTTGAAAAATATGTGCCAAACATCCCCCATCCCCTCCCATCTGTTCCAAAAAAACTCAGAAAGGTTTCAAAAGGAATTAAGTTCTGAACGTTTTCTAACCACGCGGGAAAGAATGCGAAGGGGTGAGGGAAGTTTGCCCCATAATTTCCAAGTGTACACACCCCAAATAACATTCTGGGAAAATCCTGACGAGATCTGAAGGGGTGAAATTTTTTTCCAAAAAATGAGGAAAGACTATAGTCTTTCCTTTTTTTTTCGAAGATTTTTCGACCCTCTCCGATTTCTTTAGGAAAATTTCAGAATGTAATATGAAGGCTAAAGACTTGAAAAATATGTGCCAAACATCCCCTAACCCCTCCCATCTGTTCAAAAAAATTCAGAAAGGTTTCAAAAGGAATTAAGTTCTGAACGTTTTCTAACCACGCGGGAAGGAATGCGAAGGGGTGAAAGAAGTTTGCCCCATAATTTCCAAGTGTACACACCCCAAATAACATTCTGGGAAAATCCTGACGAGATCTGAAGGGGTGAAATTTTTTTCCAAAAAATGAGGAAAGACTACTATAAGTAGTCTTTCCTTTTTTTTTCGAAGATTTTTCGACCCTCTCCGATTTCCTTAGGAAAATTTCAGAATGTAATATTAAGGCTAAAGACTTGAAAAAAATGTGCCAAACATCCCCCATCCCCTCCCATCTGTTCAAAAAAATTCAGAAAGGTTTCAAAAGGAATTAATCAATCAATCAATCATTTATTTCGTCTTATTGATCATACATGATACAGACACGTCAGGACACCATATAACTATTCTAAGGCCCGGTTTATTCACCTACCAGTAAAGTCCCGAGTAGCTACTTGACAATTAACTTTATAGGTTACCCGGGTAACAGGACTATATTAGTCCTGTTACCCGGGTAACCTATAGAGTTAATTGCCAAGTAGTTACTGGGGCAATTAACTCTATAGGTTACCCGGGTAACAGGACTAATATAGTCCTGTTACCCGGGTAACCTATAAAGTTAATTGTCAAGTAGCTACTCGGGACTTTACTGGTAGGTGAATAAACCGGGCCTAAGACTACTAAACTATACAGGATACAAAATACAAATATAAAAGATACAATCTAACGAAGCATTTATTATATTACAGTGTCATGCATATATTCTCCAATCGAGTAATAGGCTTTATTCAATAGTACGTTTTTAATTTCTCGCTTGAATGTTACAAAATTTGCGGCTTTTATATGCGTTGGTAGCTTGTTATATAGTTTTGCGCCAATATAGGATGGAGTTTTTTCGAATTTCGCGGAATTGTGCTCGACTTTGCTTATGCTTTCGCCGTTTCTGGTATTATATTTATGAAATGAGCAGTTTAATGCATAGTTTTTTATGTTTTTCTTAATATGTAACAAACAATTAAATATATATAGGCAGGGAAAAGTTAGTATCTTTTTTTCTTTGAATAATGGCATACATGACTCATAGGGTTTGAGGTCGAAAATTAATCTCATTATCCTTTTTTGGGCTATAAATACTCTGTTACTGCGGGTAGCACCGCCCCATACCAATACATTATAGCTCATGTGCGAGAAGGCTAGTGAATAATATGTGTTTAGTAAGTTCTTTTTGTTGAGCGTAGATTTTAAAGTCAGTATGGCAAAGTATGCTTTATTAACTTTCTTACTAACATAGTCTATATGATCATCCCACGAGAGCAGCTTATCTACAAAGACACCTAGAAATTTGACATTGTCGCTATGTGCAATGTTAATATTATTAATTGTGTATGTTTGATTATCAATAAGCTTTTGTTTAGTAAATCTCATGATAACAGTTTTTCCAATATTTAGAACTAGATTATTAGTTTTGCACCAACTGTGGAAACTGTTTATTGAATCTTCAACTGACCGTTTTAGTTCAACTGAGGAGGGTGCTGTGACCGCTAGCGACGTGTCATCAGCAAAAATCACCGTTTTACTCGCTTTTACGAACTTAGGCATATCATTTATGAACAGCAAAAAGATTAGCGGGCCCAGCACCGATCCCTGTGGAACTCCAACATCAACTTCTTTATTTGAGGAAGTAGTTTGTTGCAGTTTAACATGAATTTTTCTTTTTGATAGGTACGAAGATAACCATGATAAAATGTTACCTCGTATTCCTAGAGCATAGAGTTTATTACATGTGAAAGAGATATCTAGGGTATCGAAGGCTCGGGAAAGGTCAAAAAAGAGTCCCGCGACCAATTTTCCGTTATCTAGATTTGTATTAACAAATTCTGTGAATTCGCAAACAGCGCTCTCTGTTGACCTTCCCTCACGAAAACCATGTTGGCAACTAGTGAGGACATTGTATTTGTTAAGGAAGTTGATAATTTTATCGTACATTATTCTTTCAAAGACCTTTGATATCGTATTTAAGATTGAGATGGGGCGATAGTTCTCTACATTAAGTGCATCATTTCTTTTGTAGATAGGAATTATAGAAGCCATTTTTAATGATTCAGGAAACTCACCTAGCTCCACTGACTTGTTAATTAGATATGCTAAAGGATTTCCAATAACCTCAATAATTGATTCGAGTATTGTTCCTGATAAATCATCATGTCCTTTACTGCGTTTATTTTTTAGTTTACGTATGGTATTTTTTACCTCATGGTTGTCAACTGGTATGAACACGAACGTATTTGGAATAATGTCCATAGTGGTACATAATGTGGAACGTACTGATCCAAGTTTTTCGGTAAGAGTGTTTACGGCGATACGACTGAAGTGGTTGACAAATATTTCTGCTACCTCTTTCGTGTCGGTGATGATACTGTCGTTATGATAAATTTTTATCATAGTACTAGTTTTCTGTGTTCTACCTAGTTTGTGATTAACGATCTGCCACAAGGTTTTTTGCTTATTGGAAGAAGAATTTATCAAATTATGGTAGTATTCTTGGTTTGCTTGTTTGATTAGGGCTTTGTAAGAGGCTTTTCTTTGCTTATAAATGTTTAAAGTATGGGAACTCCTTGTTATTCTGTAAGTAAAATGCAAGTCCTGAAGTTTTTGATATTCCTCTTTGATTGTATTTTTTGTTCTTTTGTCGAAGGTTTTTGGGTTTTTGGATTTTACTTTTACCATGGGGCAAGAGGATTCGATGGCTAATGTTAGCGTGTTCGTGAAGTTATTAAATCCTAGGTTAATGTTATCATTTACCGAGTCTAGGGTTTGAAATTTGGAATTTGATTCTAGGAGAGAACATAGTTTAACTAAGTTGTTTTGCGAAAAATTTCTGCAAAAGTATGTTTCAGTATCTGTAGCACTATCACCGCTCTTTGTGTTTATGTATTTGAATTCAAAGACTAGTGCAAGGTGATCACCTAGATTCGGTTGAATGACTCTACTTTGACATATGTTTTCATTTGTTAGGTTGTTTAATATATAGTCAATTTTTGTTGACGTGGTGCGATTAAGATAGTTGGTCCATATTCTTGTTGGTGCATTAGATGAAATATTAAGGTTAAAGTTTAACATAAGATCGCACAGGAGATCTTTTTCAGGAGACGCTTTTAAGTAGTCAATGTTTAAATCTGCACATAGGATGATGTGTTTCGAGGAGCGCTTACAGCGTTGAGTAATTTCGTTGAAGCCTGCACTGAACACTTGAGGGTAACCAGTAGGAGGTCTGTATATACAGACAACACAAAAGTCAAACTCTAGCACTTTCACTTTCACTGCACAACATTCAAATTGCATTTCGATGGAAATATCTTCACACTCCACTGTCGTTATCTTCATGTCTTCGTTTAAGCGTGTTAGTATGAGGCAGCCACCGTGCAATCTCGTAGTTCTACAGTAATTTGCCTGTATGTGGTAACCCTGTATTTTTATATAATCTATGTTATCTATACGTAGCCAATGTTCGCATATACAAATTATGTCAGGTTTTTCAATGTTTAATAATGTTTCAAATGAATCTAATTTATTTAATAAAGATTGGGTATTTACTTGCATTACTTTTATAGTTTTTGTTTCGCTTGCGGGGATAGATGCTACTTTTCTACGGGCTTCTTCGAGAGATGGTGAAAAAACTTGTTCACAACAGCTCCTTCAGGCCAGATGCAAGGGTCGTTTATTCTATCTAAATCGTGTGCTGGTAAAGATAGTTTAAATGATGAGTAGATAGCTGGGTGGTTAGATGTAGTTTTGGAGCAACTAATATTATTAAAGTTATATCCTTTTAGATACTGCAGTAGATTACATTCTGTTACTGCGGGATCTAGTCTGGTGACGTATAAGTGCGAGATCTTGGGTATTCCTCGTAGTGCTTCTGTAATTTTGGTACCCTGAATTCTTGTTGTATCTTGTTTACCTTTGTTTGTTCTTTTATATGTCATTACTTTCCATTCGGTGTTATCATTTCCGGGGTTTGTGTTGTTCGCCGTTAGGGCCCAATTAATACCATTTTTTACTTCCTCGGCTGTTATTGGTTTGCCTGGTCTTCCATTATTGCTTACAGTATCTTTGTGCTGATTGTTTAGATTATGCTGTACCTGTGAATTACTTACTTTTGTTGTTATGTTAGAGTTCAAGGGAACAGGTAATTTTTGTGGGGGGTTACTTTGCTGTGAGGGTATACTCTTTGCAGTATTTGTTTTACTTGGATTCTTGGTAGCTGGTTTGTCTCCCTTATCAGTGTTTTCGCGTAGTGCGTTTACTTTATTAAGAAATCCTTCTTCTAGAAGTTTGTTAGCAAATTTTAATTGTTCCTTTAGTGTACAGATATAATCTTGTTGGTTGTTGATAGTAATATCCTTTTGCTTGATTAATTCATAAAGGAAGTTATCAGGGTTTGTTGAATATTTTGAAAGTCTGTTGGTTTCGATAACGGTGTTTACGCTGTTGAAGCTACGTTCAAGATCATCGTTCACACTTTCCGCCTTACTGGCGCGCTCGCTATTTTTACAACAAATAATATTATTACTGTCTATATCATCGATAATTTTTAGTTTTTGTTTAGCGCAACTGTCATGATAATATATTAGACAATTTATGCATTGGACACGCTTTTTTGATGTGTTTTTGCCACAGATTCCGCAGATATTGTGAGCAACACTTTCCATCACCTTGTCACTTTCCGCCATTACACACACGATTGGATTAAGTTCTGAACGTTTTCTAACCACGCGGGAAGCAATGCGAAGGGGTGAGGGAAGTTTGCCCCATAATTTCCAAGTGTACACACCCCAAATAACATTCTGGGAAAATCCTGACGAGATCTGAAGGGGTGAAATTTTTTTCCAAAAAATGAGGAAAGACTATAGTCTTTCCTTTTTTTTTCGAAGATTTTTCGACCCTCTCCGATTTCCTTAGGAAAATTTCAGAATGTAATATGAAGGCTAAAGACTTGAAAAATAAGTGCCAAACATCCCCCAACCCCTCCCATCTGTTCAAAAAAATTCAGAAAGGTTTCAAAAGGAATTAAGTTCTGGACGTTTTCTAACCACGCGGGAAAGAATGCGAAGGGGTGAGGGAAGTTTGCCCCATAATTTCCAAGTGTACACACCCCAAATAACATTCTGTGATTATCCTGACGAGATCTGAAGGGGTGAAATTTTTTTCCAAAAAATGAGGAAAGTCTTTCCTTTTTTTTTCGAAGATTTTTCGACCCTCTCCGATTTCCTTAGGAAAATTTCAGAATGTAATATGAAGGCTAAAGACTTGAAAAAAATGTGCCAAACATCCCCCATCCCCTCCCATCTGTTCAAAAAAATTCAGAAAGGTTTCAAAAGGAATTAAGTTCTGAACGTTTTCTAACCAAGCGGGAAAGAATGCGAAGGGGTGAGGGAAGTTTGCCCCATAATTTCCAAGTGTACACACCCCAAATAACATTCTGGGAAAACCCTTACGAGATCTGAAGGGGTGAAATTTTTTTCCAAAAAATGAGGAAAGACTATATATAGTCTTTCCTTTTTTTTTCGAAGATTTTTCGACCCTCTCCGATTTCCTTAGGAAAATTTCAAAATGTAATATTAAGGCTAAAGACTTGAAAAATATGTGCCAAACAACCCCTAACCCCTCCCATCTGTTCAAAAAAATTCAGAAAGGCTTCAAAAGGAATTAAGTTCTGAACGTTTTCTAACCACGCGGGAAGCAATGCGAAGGGGTGAGGGAAGTTTGCCCCATAATTTCCAAGTGTACACACCCCAAATAACATTCTGGGAAAATCCTGACGAGATCTGAAGGGGTGAAATTTTTTTCCAAAAAATGAGGAAAGACTTTCCTTTTTTTTTCGAAGATTTTTCGACCCTCTCCGATTTCCTTAGGAAAATTTCAGAATGTAATATGAAGGCTAAAGACTTGAAAAATATGTGCCAAACATCCCCTAACCCCTCCCATCTGTTCAAAAAAATTCAGAAAGGTTTCAAAAGGAATTAAGTTCTGAACGTTTTCTAACCACGCGGGAAGGAATGCGAAGGGGTGAAAGAAGTTTGCCCCATAATTTCCAAGTGTACACACCCCAAATAACATTCTGGGAAAATCCTGACGATATCTGAAGGGGTGAAATTTTTTTCCAAAAAATGAGGAAAGACTATAGTCTTTCCTTTCTTTTTCGAAGATTTTTCGACCCTCTCCGATTTCCTTAGGAAAATTTCAGAATGTAATATGAAGGCTAAAGACTTGAAAAATATGTGCCAAACATCCCCCATCCCCTCCCATCTGTTCAAAAAAATTCAGAAAGGTTTAAAAAGGAATTAAGTTCTGAACGTTTTCTAACCACGCGGGAAGCAATGCGAAGGGGTGAGGGAAGTTTGCCCCATAATTTCCAAGTGTACACACCCCAAATAACATTCTGGGAAAATCCTGACGAGATCTGAAGGGGTGAAATTTTTTTCCAAAAAATGAGGAAAGACTATAGTCTTTCCTTTTTTTTTCGAAGATTTTTCGACCCTCTCCGATTTCCTTAGGAAAATTTCAGAATGTAATATGAAGGCTAAGGAGTTGAAAAATAAGTGCCAAACATCCCCCAACCCCTCCCATCTGTTCAAAAACATTCAGAAAGGTTTCAAAAGGAATTAAGTTCTGAACGTTTTCTAACCACGCGGGAAAGAATACGAAGGGTTGAGGGAAGTTTGCCCCATAATTTCCAAGTGTACACACCCCAAATATCATTCTGGGATTATCCTGACGAGATCTGAAGGGGTGAAATTTTTTTCCAAAAAATGAGGAAAGGCTATAGTCTTTCCTTTTTTTTTCGAAGATTTTTCGACCCTCTCCGATTTCCTTAGGAAAATTTCAAAATGTAATATTAAGGCTAAAGACTTGAAAAATATGTGCCAAACATCCCCCATCCCCTCCCATCTGTTCCAGAAAAATTCAGAAAGGTTTCAAAAGGAATTAAGTTCTGAACGTTTTCTAACCACGCGGGAAAGAATGCGAAGGGGTGAGGGAAGTTTGCCCCATAATTTCCAAGTGTACACACCCCAAATAACATTCTGGGAAAACCCTTACGAGATCTGAAGGGGTGAAATTTTTTTCCAAAAAATGAGGAAAGACTATATATAGTCTTTCCTTTTTTTTTCGAAGATTTTTCGACCCTCTCCGATTTCCTTAGGAAAATTTCAGAATGTAATATGAAGGCTAAAGACTTGAAAAATATGTGCCAAACATCCCCCATCCCCTCCCATCTGTTCAAAAAAAATTCAGAAAGGTTTCAAAAGGAATTAAGTTCTGAACGTTTTCTAACCACGCGGGAAGGAATGCGAAGGGGTGAAAGAAGTTTGCCCCATAATTTCCAAGTGTACACACCCCAAATAACATTCTGGGAAAATCCTCACGAGATCTGAAGGGGTGAAATTTTTTTCCAAAAAATGAGGAAAGACTATAGTCTTTCCTTTTTTTTCGAAGATTTTTCGACCCTCTCCGATTTCCTTAGGAAAATTTCAGAATGTAATATGAAGGCTAAAGACTTGAAAAATATGTGCCAAACATCCCCCATCCCCTCCCATCTGTTCAAAAAAAATTCAGAAAGGTTTCAAAAGGAATTAAGTTCTGAACGTTTTCTAACCACGCGGGAAGGAATGCGAAGGGGTGAAAGAAGTTTGCCCCATAATTTCCAAGTGTATACCCTCCAAATAACATTCTGGGAAAATCCTGACGAGATCTGAAGGGGTGAAATTTTTTTCCAAAAAATGAGGAAAGACTATAGTCTTTCCTTTTTTTTCGAAGATTTTTCGACCCTCTCCGATTTCCTTAGGAAAATTTCAGAATGTAATATGAAGGCTAAGGAGTTGAAAAATAAGTGCCAAACATCCCCCAACCCCTCCCATCTGTTCAAAAACATTCAGAAAGGTTTCAAAAGGAATTAAGTTCTGAACGTTTTCTAACCACGCGGGAAAGAATGCGAAGGGTTGAGGGAAGTTTGCCCCATAATTTCCAAGTGTACACACCCCAAATATCATTCTTGGATTATCCTGACGAGATCTGAAGGGGTGAATTTTTTTTCCAAAAAATGAGGAAAGAGGAAAGATTTTTCGACCCTCTCCGATTTCCTTAGGAAAATTTCAGAATGTAATATGAAAGCTAAAGACTTGAAAAATATGTGCCAAACATCCCCCATCCCCTCCCATCTGTTCAAAAAAAAATCAGGAAGTGTTCAGAAAAAAATCCATTTCTCAAACTTTACTCGCCACGTGGTGAACAGTGGGAAGGGATGAGGGATGTTTGGTACATATTTTGCAAGTGTACACCCTCCAAATAACATTCTGGGAAAATGCGAACCAGATCCGAAGGGGTAAAAAATATGTCCAAAAAAAGAGCAGACTATAGTCTTTCCTCATTTTTTGGAAATTTTTCTGACCCCTTCCGATTTCCTTAGGAAATTCCAAGAATGTAATTGTAATATGAAGTCTAAACACTTGAAAATTATGTGCCAAACATCCCTCAACCCCTCCCAAAACCTCAAAAAAAAAAACGTAAATACAGTTACAATAAGACCGGCCTTTAAAATAAAGGATAACCCAGGATAACCGTCAAAATAATTCTTAAATGTCAAATAATTAAGGTTATAACAGTTCTGAACTAAAAACAGATTAGCCAACAGCCAATATAAAGATGACAAATTTCCCCATACGCTTTAAAGTCACCAGAAAACTACCTCCTGATATATTCTGTTCTCCTGGTACCCGAAATCGAATTTTCTGCTCAAATCCCCTTTAGAATGGCCTAAAATGGATTTTCAACTAGTTGTCGTTGGGATGCAACGTAAACAGTTGTCAGTAGGACGAAAAATATTTGCTGTACGACTGGTTGCCTATCTGCAGACGCAAAAAAAAATAAACTTTCAAGCCTTGCTAAAATCAAAACCTCATACAAGAGCAGCTTGATTAGGTCATTTTAAAACAAAAACCTCTACAAAGTTTTGTTCTAATATACTTCTAACGGTAGTTGCAGCTCTGGTATGTAGGAAACAAAAAATTATTTAGGTATAATTTAAGTCGGAAACGTTCTTCCCTATGTTATAATGAAATGTTAAACTAATCTAACTGTAGTCATTAAATGGAGTAGTTATCAAACATAAAAGAAAGAATTTTGTTATTGAAAATCAAGAAATAAATGACTATTCTTTAATCTTTATCCAAATTAATACAATTTTTCACAGCTCCTTGAACTGAATTTTCCATTTGACACATTAGGGCCGGTTGTATCGACGCAGTTCAACTCCCCGTTGAGCTGAACCACAATCAATTGTTATGGATACGATTGTTACAATAATTGTATCTATGACAATTGATCGAGGTTCAGCTGAACTCCGACTTGAATTACGTTCTAAAGGGCCGGTTTCTCAGCTCTGGTTTAAACCCCGGTTCAGCTAAACCAAGATTAATAGCCATGGATACAATTCTTATAACAATTATGTCCATGACAATTAATCTTGGTTTAGCTGAACCAGGGTTTAAACCGGAACTGAAAAACTGGTCCTAATAAATGTCACAGGAGTTTTCTGAATGTATTATACATACCTCGAGGTGTAAACCACTGTAAAAAAATTGTGAACACCCAATGTGACTATCCAGACTTCTTAGAGCCTACCCAGACTTCCCAGGGACCACTGGTGACTTTCTCGCGACTACCTACATTTCCCTGGGACTATTATCCAAATTTGGTTGAGACTTTCTTGGAATTCCCCAGGGCTGCTCAGAGTTCCAGGGACTTCCCCGAGACTAGACTTCCTTAAGAATTGCCCAGGACCACCAACACTTCCCAGGACTGCTGAGTTCCAAGGACTTCCCCGATACTATCCAAATTGGTGATTTGAGACTTCCTTAGAATTTCCCAGGACTGCTCAGTATTTGGATACTAAACGTTCGAAAACATGGCCTATAACTAATTAAGGGTCCTGATAATTATGTGTTTCTTATAAATTTTCTACTTTTGGTAACGCTCAGAAAGAATATTCTAATAATGCTATGTCAGGTGACGTGACTGTGGATGGCCATTTAACAGGTCCATTTATTCCTACTCAGTGGGTTGCTAAACCATGAGAAGCAGCCAACAACTCAAAATAATCAACACAAGCTTCCACTGCATATTTTTTTTTATTCAGCCCTGTTACCACTACATGCAAATTGGTATTAAAAAAAATAGCAAGCTACATTATAAAATTTAATAGAAATTATTACATTAGTATTAAGAAATCACGAACAAAATTCAAACTTCTCACCGTTTAATTTTTTACTACAACAAGAAGATACATTTTTATTATTTAATGGATTTTATGCATAATAATCGTTACTAAACTCAAAACCTTTCGTTAAATTAACACCTGAAACAATTTTTTAAGGAAAACCGTCATCATCCTCTTCTGCCATTTCCTTTGCCAATTCCAAATCTTGCTGTTCACGTTCTCTTCTTTCTTCTGCGGATTCCAATTCTTTCCCGTAAGCCTTAGGTGGATAACGCATTGCTTTTACACTTTGATTATGCAAATCTAAACAGAAAGCAATTCGTTGGTGGAAGGCATTTTGTGGTTCTTTAGTACAATAAATATCTGAACTTTCTTTGCTACGCATGTAACCACCTTCTGGGTCTAAAGTAGCTTCAATCACACCATCACGTATTGCTTTAGCCACTATAAATTCAGCATCTTCTGCTGAATCTAAACCCAATTTAGATGCAATATCTTGGGGTGATATTCTTGAATATGATAAACCAATAGCACGAATCGCTGTCTTGATAACGTTATGCCTCAAACGCAAAATAAGGGTGAAGGTATGATCCTGTCTGAATTGTGGACCGAAGTTTTCCAAGACTTCCCCAAAGCGTTGTAGATTACCCATACGTACAGCTTGAGTTAGTTGGAAGTATGGTGCAAGTGAATGTCGCATACTAGCTTGTCTAAACACCTGCCGTTCCGGGATATCACCTAAAAGCAGTTCTACGACTACTAGTAATTTTTGTACAGTTTGTCGAAAACCAACTGCAGAATTTTGAGGGGCTTTACGTAAAGCTTGCACAAGATGTTTGTGTGCAACACTGTATTCTAATCTTGCTGCTTTTATTCTACCTAAATAATACAAAAATCTTGCCCATTCATTGTTGCTTGCAGTTTCAGGGAAAACACATTTACTTACTAATTTATCAGCTTGATCGTACAGATAATAATGTAAGTAATTACGTAAAAGGCAATTTATAAGTACAGCCTGACCTTCAAAATCATTTCGTAAGGTAGCAGTACGAAGACGAGCATGGAGAAAACCACGAATCGAATCAAACTTATTTGTAAGCTCAGCTACTCGAGAATGATAAAAGTAGCATTTTGCAGCAATAAGATCTAAAGTACGGCGGTTTTGCCCTGTAATTTTCGTCATGAGCGATTGAGAGCATCTTGAAGCTTCTTCAAGTTTACTGGAGTCAATTAAACGTACCAAAGTAAGAAGATGTATGTACGCATCTACTTCTGGTCCCGGGGATTTAACAGCAGAACGGGTTCTAGTTGTTGTATCAACTTCTGCTCCGGTAGCAGGCTCTTCAATAAAGCACAGTAAAGATTCACGTTCAACTTGAGGAAAAATTTGATTTACGAGTCCTCTTAAGACTGCTCCGTTCAGCTTCTTCCTGGTTGTAGGGAGCCCCCTTAGAACACGAGAAACGAAACGATTTTCTTTGTTTGTTACAGCCTTTTCTATTTGCCTGGCGTGTTCACGAACTTCCAACACACTTTGCAAGTCAGCATCGCGTTTGCTGTCTCCAGCTTCTAAACCTGGAGGACTGTCGGCGTTCTTCATTTCTACATCTGTAGTCTCGGTAGTGACCATTTTAGAGGAAAAATATTCTTTTCACCACAACACAAAACTGAATACAATTTGCTTTGATTTGCTTCTTGTAAACGTCAAGTTTGATTTTGCCGAGTAACGTATCGGATATTTGAACCAAACGAAACATAGAAAACTGAATTACCTACAATTACGACAGATATACACAGTCACGTACAATATCGCAAGATCATTCTGCTATACAGGATGTTGTGTACATAATGATCTAAATCTGTATTTAAATCGAAGAATAACCTTACACTCTATTATGAATTAACTATGTTTCCAAATCACCTTGAACTAAATTAGTTTACATAATGGCCCATTCATACAGACGCGATTTTTGGTTTTTATCAGTTAAATTTGGCGGCAAATTCAAATTTAATAATTAAAAAAGGAAAAAATCTCAAGAGGCGTTTCTGATAGATAAACGATAGTGTTAGCTATAAATAGGCTATAAAACATAATGGACAGAATTAAAGCAATTAGCTGACCAACCTCTTCTTGGCGAGTTTTGTAAATGGATCCTAGTAGCTAGCTGTCCTTTATAGTACTGAAACTGAAGCAACCTAGAGCCCACTACATACGCTAATCCTGAGAATTTTACTACCCTAACTTACCTAACTAAACACTAGCTCCTAGCTGCGAGTATTGAAATAGCCACCGCTTTACGCGCATTCGTAACGTATGTATACAGTGTGTTCCAAATAGAGTAGTATTGCATGGCTATCTTTCTTATTAATAAAGATACAGATTCGGTTAAATGGGCAATGTTGTGCAGTTTTTCCTGCTGGTTTAGATGCTGCTTAGAAAGATCGAACATTCCGAACCCTTCAAAAGATATCCGCAAAAAACCACAAACTCCATTTTTCGAAAAAGTCGATTATTTCGCTTATTATAAAAGTTACAGAAAATTGTTTTATACAAAAGTTACTTGATTCATTAAGATAAACAAAAATATGTTTGCAAAAACAATATCGCAAAAGCCGTTTTCGAGATATTGATAGCAACTTTCTTATTTTAAATGGGCGCCATCTTGGATTTTCAAATAAATAAATTGCATTTTTTTTTCTGCATTCAACGATGTATAACAATCTATGTTAAAAATAAAAAATAACGGCATACTTAATAGTTTTCGTATTAAATAAAGTAAGCCATGAAAACAAATGAATTTTAACAAAAGAAACTTCGAACAAAATGTATTTACAGTTATTAACGATATTTACAATAAACGTTAAATCTACAATAGCTAATGTTAATAACAGTAAATGTTCAAAATGTTGGCCATTGTTAGCCAAACATAACTGGCACCTTTGTTATTAAATGGGTGATTTAATAACAAAGGTGATAGCTACTAACACACCAATTAGATGGCCACCCAAGGCAGACCTAACACCTCTTGACTTTTCTCTGTGGGGGACGATAAAAAATAAAGTGTATGGTAGTAATTTTAATTACAACAATGTTAACGAATTGGAAGAATCTGTACAAGAAGCGCTAAATAGTATTAATCGCAATACATTACATAAAGTAACTGCAAGTATTTTAAAAAGATGCCAGTTATGTTTGGCTAACAATGGTCAACATTTTGAACATTTACTGCGATTAAAATTAGCTATTGTAGATTTAACGTTTATTGTAAATATCGTTAATAACTGTAAATACATTTTGTTCGAAGTTTTTTTGGTTAAAATTCACTTGTTTTCATGGCTTACTTTATTTAATACAAAAACCATTAAGTATGCCGTTATTTTTTATTTTTAACATAGATTGTTATACATCGTTGAATGCAGAAAAAAAAATGCAATTTATTCATTTGAAAATCCAAGATGGCGCCCATTTAAAATAAGAAAGTTGCTATCAATATCTCGAAAACGGCTTTTGCGATATTTTTTTTGCAAACATATTTTTGTTTATCTTAATGAATCAAGTAACTTTTGTAGAAAACAATTTTCTGTAACTTTTATAATAAGCGAAATAATCGACTTTTTCGAAAAATGGATTTTGTGGTTTTTTGCGGATATCTTTTGAAGGGTTCGGAATGTTCGACCTTTCTAAGCAGCATCTAAACCAGCATGAAAAACTGCACAACATTGCCCATTTAACCGAATCTGTATCTTTATTAATAAGAAAGATAGCCATGCAATACTACTCTATTTGGGACACACTGTATACACAAGTCCACTGGGTAAAAATAATTCTCAATCTGCAACTAACCTGAAGCAAAGACTAGTGGGGCCACCCCTCGAACTTTAGGTTAGTTGCAGTTTGAGAATTAATTTTTACAAAAACCCAGTGGACTTGTGTACTATACAGATTGGTGTCCGTTAATGTGAACATAGAGAGACAAATGCATACGCGCTTTGCATGTATCGACACCTTGATTATGCATTATTTTTAAAATTGTGTTCTGTAAGTTAACAATTAAGGAGGCTGCTATGGTTTTAAACTAGACGCCTTCTTGGGTTTTATTCGAACTAATACATACAATTTTAAAAAATAATGCATAATCAAGGTGTCGATATAAGCAAAGCGCGTAAGCATTTGTCTCTCTATCATAAAATATATAACCCTTCGGGATAGAAGCTTCTCTTTAGGTTGGCTATTTAAAACAGTAAAACAAAAAGTTTCTTCCATGCCCACAGAGGCGCGCATGGCGCTGACGTTCAGTAACAATTTTTAAATGTCATGTTACTTGTCAATATATAAAATTGATGTTTAAAATTTAATTTTCTTCATTAAAAGGCACAGATTATACATAAAAGGTGAGTTTTGATAGAAATTGTGTTCTAAGGAAGCTCACGTTTGACATAGTACTATGCAATTTGTTGCAACAAATTATATTAATTACAATTATAGTATGGTAATGTTTTGGCAAGTGATCGTGAAAAATGCGAGCAACATAATCAACTGACGAGATGCAAAGAATATGGAGGCAGTAAACCGTATCGTTTGCAATATATTAATAATAGATTTTACCATAGTATTAGGCATGTATATAATTTAATACTGTATTTGGTGCCAAGAGTGATTGACAGAAAGTACTGTTATAAGAACATCACAGATTTTGTGAAAAATGCAGTACATTTTAATTTTATGCCCTGTGATCACACCGCAGAATTAGAGTCTTTTATAGTAGGTTTTTTCACTAGAATAGTTCTTTTTAATTATCTTAAACAGGTAACTAGAATTTTACAAGGCAGAGATAGAAGACCACTTCCAGCAAGTGCGCCTTCATTATTTTTGTTGGCGCAAAAGATACAATCGCGCAATAAAGGCCTACCAAAAAAGTAGATTGTATAAGTATATTTGTTTACTTTTACATTTAAAATCCTAACCTTTTCAAATTCAAATTGTAAATAATGACAACCAGAATAAAATGGATTTTTTCATACAATATTGTATTCCAATTAGTGGTAGATGCTAATTTATTATTTAGTTAATGCCAAGTGCAACTGTATATTACCAAATACTCAATCTCGCAATTTATTAACAGAGACCGTGCCTCAGCTTGCTAAGCAAACTTAGGTATTGTGTCTTTGCTAATGTTGCTAATAAAATCAGTTGCTATTCGAATTTTAAGTGGCCACATTTTCCCGCGCATTCTTAGTGTGGCGCCATCTGGTGCTGGTGAAAATAATTATTGTAGTTTCTTCCACGCAGTTGGGATGGCGCATTTAAGTTACAAAAAAAAAAGAGAGTGGTAGTTCTATCCCAAAGGGTTATATATTTTATGCTCTCTATGTTCACAATAACGGCCACCAATCTGTATATATACGCTCAGCTGTTGGGAGCCCCTTGGTGAGAGTCGTGAGACCTATCCGCTTGTTAAACTAAGCATAATTATGTATTCACAAGTCCACTGGGGCGCAGTTTGTGAATGTAATTTTCCAGCTGGCGGGAATCCAAATAACCATCAGCGACAGCATAGGACGCTAGGCAACCAATCCTCCGCTTGTGTAAAAAGTTGCTATTATATGGATCCCAAAAAACAAACACCAACTCGCAAAGGTTGCATTTTCAGTTCACTTGCATTTTGTTTGCATTTGATGATCTTTCTTTGCTAAAATATAAATCAAGAAGGTCGTGATATAAATAATTAGATCAATACAAAACAAAAACCCATCATAAGTGCCTTGATTTAAAATGGAGTGTGTGCTCTACATAAATGACGTTGCAGTAAAAACTGAAGTTGTAAACTTAGGCCATTGCTTAGGCTTAGTGATGAATACAGACGATCCTACATTGGACGTTCAGAATGGGACAAAGAACAACGAAAACGGTTCCAAAGCTGAGCTGCATAGAAATGGTAAGCATTCTGCCCTCATAAGCTTATCTGACTTGTGTCATTTTTAGTTAGAGACGGTTTTATAAATTTTGTTTTGCCAACCTCTTTTTTGCTTTTATAAGATTAACAGGATATTATAGTCTGTTTTTTAACTAGGGGGAGCGATTTAAATTTGTTACGTCAAAATCTACACCTGTGATTGGCTACGGCTAGGCCGGTTGCACACCGCTAAGTAATTTGTATAAATTTTGACGTTTGACGTAATTTGATAATTATTTCTCTAGGCGCTGACACTGACATTATTCAAACGAAATACAATAAATTTTATAGTTTTCATTTGTGTAAATTTTAAACATGATAAAAATTCAAATTTACCGTCAAAACTATGGAAGTCTTCTTTTCTAGTGACATTTCTAGTGTGAATCTGGCTTTTATATTCACTCCTCCTAATAGTTAAAAAACAGAGTAGAAATACTCTAGCGTCACGATGATTCAACTTCTGCATTCAAATGAAAACAGTTATCCCTTTGTATTACCAACTTATAGTGTATTGGAACGTTTCTGTCTTCTCTTTAACTTAGAATCTCCAAAATTCCTTTTTGTAAAATATTTGTATATATCCGCTAGTTTTGATAGATAGGCCCATATAGCTTAGTAAAGGAAACAGGAAGAGTTGATGTGCCCTAATAATTAATGATATTTTCGACTTATTTCATTGTACATATGCCCTAGAAAGCTTAGTATAAGCTTTAGAGAGGTCTCTAACTAAAGAAGTACTAAGACATTAACTACAAATATTTAAATTTGTACTTTGCCCTTTGTGCTTAGTACGGCAGTATTGAAGTGCTTAGACACTATCTTTGTTATCAATTTTTGTTTCAAACTAACCGTGTAATAAAAGAAACATTATAATGATGTACATCGTCCGGGTAGTCTCTGGGAAGTCTAGGTAGTACTTGGTAAGTTTGGGTATTCCCTGGAAAGTTTGGGTTGTCCCTGGGAAACCTGGGTGGTACTTGGGTAATCTGGGTGGTACATGGGAAGTCTGGGTAGTTCCAGAGAAGTCTTTGGGTGGTCTGTAGGAGGTCCCTGGGTATAGTCATTGGGAAGTCTCAGCAAGTCCCTAGAACGTCTGGGTAGGGGAGGTCCGGGTAGTCCCTGGGACGTCTGGGTAGTACTTGGGAAGTCTCAGGGAGTCCCTGGGCAGTTTGAGTACTCTTTGGGAAATCCCTGGAAAGTCTTTCACGTTGGGTAGTTTAGTTTATCCCATGATTTGTGGCTTAATCGTTGTGAATAATAGCCATCATTGTTGAGAAATATACTTTGGTGAAGTGTTAATGATTTCAGTAAAACAAGAAAATACCAGCACACTCTTGGATACCCAAAAAAAATCTGAAACTCCTGATGTGAAATTTAATATTAATAATGATGATGATGATATTTATATTAAGACTGAGCCTTTGCTGACTGAGGAGCTGGACATAAAAAACGAAATTGACGACAGAAAAACAGAAATCAAGCAAGATATTCAAGACGAACGTTTAGATTCTCAATCTCCAGTATACAGCAAAAAATGCCCAATGGAGGACAACTTGAGCAATCCTGCAGATGGTAGTTTAAAACAGCAGGGTGAGAAACCATTTAAATGCAATATCTGTGAATATAGAGGTTCATGGAAGCATACTTTACAAAATCATATGAAAACCCATACAGGTGAGAAACCATTTAAATGCAATATCTGTGAATATACAAGTGTACAGAAGAGTAACTTAAAAATTCATCTGAAAACCCATACAGGTGAGAAACCATTTAAATGTGATCTATGTGAATATAGAAGTTCATATAAGAGTAACGTAAAAAATCATCTGAAAATCCATAGGGGTGAGAAACTATTTAAATGCAATATCTGTGAATATACAAGTGTACAGAAGATTCACTTAAAAAGCCATCTGAAAACCCATACAGGTGAGAAACCATTTAAATGCAATATCTGTGAATATAGAAGTTCATGGAAGCATAGCTTACAAAATCATATGAAAACCCATACGGATGAGAAACCATTTAAATGCAATATCTGTGAATATACAAGTGTACAGAAGACTAACTTAAAAAGTCATCTGAAAACCCATACAGGTGAAAAACCATTTAAATGTGATCTATGTGAATATAGAAGTTCATATAAGAGTAACGTAAAAAATCATCTGAAAATCCATAGGGGTGAGAAACCATTTAAATGCAATATCTGTGAATATACAAGTGTACAGAAGAGTAACTTAAAAATTCATCTGAAAACCCATACAGGTGAGAAACCATTTAAATGTGATCTATGTGAATATAGAAGTTCATATAAGAGTAACGTAAAAAATCATCTGAAAATCCATAGGGGTGAGAAACTATTTAAATGCAATATCTGTGAATATACAAGTGTACAGAAGATTCACTTAAAAAGCCATCTGAAAACCCATACAGGTGAGAAACCATTTAAATGCAATATCTGTGAATATAGAAGTTCATGGAAGCATAGCTTACAAAATCATATGAAAACCCATACGGATGAGAAACCATTTAAATGCAATATCTGTGAATATACAAGTGTACAGAAGACTAACTTAAAAAGTCATCTGAAAACCCATACAGGTGAAAAACCATTTAAATGTGATCTATGTGAATATAGAAGTTCATATAAGAGTAACGTAAAAAATCATCTGAAAATCCATAGGGGTGAGAAACCATTTAAATGCAATATCTGTGAATATACAAGTGTACAGAAGAGTAACTTAAAAATTCATCTGAAAACCCATACAGGTGAGAAACCATTTAAATGTGATCTATGTGAATATAGAAGTTCATATAAGAGTAACGTAAAAAATCATCTGAAAATCCATAGGGGTGAGAAACTATTTAAATGCAATATCTGTGAATATACAAGTGTACAGAAGATTCACTTAAAAAGCCATCTGAAAACCCATACAGGTGAGAAACCATTTAAATGCAATATCTGTGAATATAGAAGTTCATGGAAGCATAGCTTACAAAATCATATGAAAACCCATACGGATGAGAAACCATTTAAATGCAATATCTGTGAATATACAAGTGTACAGAAGACTAACTTAAAAAGTCATCTGAAAACCCATACAGGTGAAAAACCATTTAAATGTGATCTATGTGAATATAGAAGTTCATATAAGAGTAACGTAAAAAATCATCTGAAAATCCATAGGGGTGAGAAACCATTTAAATGCAATATCTGTGAATATAGAAGTTCATGGAAGCATACTTTACAAAATCATATGAAAACCCATACAGGTGAGAAACCATTTAAATGCAATATCTGTGAATATACAAGTGTACAGAAGAGTAACTTAAAAAGTCATCTGAAAACCCATACAGGTGAGAAACCATTTAAATGTGATCTATGTGAATATAGAAGTTCATATAAGAGTAACGTAAAAAATCATCTGAAAATCCATAGGGGTGAGAAACCATTTAAATGCAATATCTGTGAATATAGAAGTTCATGGAAGCATACCTTACAAAATCATATGAAAACCCATAACGGTCAGAAACCATTTAAAATCATTTAAATGGAATATCTGTGAATATAGATGTTCATGGAAGAATATCTTAGAAGATCATATAAAGGCCCATATACCTCAATAGCAAACTGTCTACATCGATTCTGAACAGTTGTTTACAGTAACATAAAATGAAGACACCTATTTGTGACAAACCTTCTAAATATTGAATGAGTGAATATAAATGTAATTCCACAAGCATTTACAATATTTATTTAAATGTTAACCTTTGATTATTATAGGATTAGATTTTAGATTAAGTTGTAGTAAATGTTATACTGTAAAAAAACATTCAAGTGGTACAGGATTTTAAATAAACAAACAAACAGAAAATTTAAGTGTAGTACCTATACAGGGCGACAATAATCTACCCACCTTGTAAGGGTATGTTCGTAATGGTAAGTCTTACAATATCAAAGTTACCCATACAAGCATTCCCTGTGCTATAGGGAAACGTTTTGGAAATCAGAAAAAAAAATCCTATTTGATTGTCTCAAATCAGACTATGGGTTCCATTTAAAAAATGGAAGTTTATGACACAAACTTTCCATTTTCTCAAAAAAGAAACAAAGCAATGCAAACATATTTTTTTCTAATACTACGTAAGAATATCTATCAGTTATCTTTCTTGTGCTTTTCTTGTATCTGCGATGGGAAGAACATATTGTGAGTTGAAAATTTTTTTTTCAGAGAATTGGCAACATTGATCAAAAACGAGAGGGGCATTAGATTTTCATTAATTTTTCACTAATGATTCTAGGCTTAAAAACTAAAACTTCAGACACAATTATGCCATAGAGGGAGGGGGGGCATTTTCAGTAATGATTATAAGCTGAAAAACAATAGAAAACCGTTTCTGGAATATTTTTTTCAGTAACGATTTTAGACAAAGAAACACTTCCTGCAAAAATTCAGTGTATTTGAGCGTCGTCTGCGTTGATCTGTCGATGTTTGACCAACGGCAACGCAGATGACCGACGGTTTTCTTGGGTTTTAGTAAACCTTGGGGTTTATAGGCTACGTTCCGAAATCTACTGACACTGTTGGCAGTACCTGGGGACGTCCGTCAAGTTAGCATTAGATTCAGATTCATATATTTTTTTCTCCCCGAGTTGGATTTTACAGTTGACCAAATCAATTTTGAAGTTAATCGAAATGTTTTTATAACTTAGGAAAATAACCCTGCCGCCTCGAGAGAGTGTTCCCAAGGGATCTCCCTACCACTTGCACCTTTCAAAATTCAATGATCCGTCGATTGGGAGTGAACCAGTCGTCAACATTTGACTTTTTACAATTGTGAAGTCCATAGAATAAAATTTGGAAAAAGTGGTAGGGAGATCCCTTAGGAACATTCTACCAAAATACCGCGGCGGCAGGGTATTTTCCTAACAGTTATAAAAAAATTTCAATTAACTTCAAAATTAATTTGGTCAACTGTAAAATCCAACTCAGGGAGAAAAAAATATGAATCTGAATCTAATGCTAACTTGACGGACGTCCTATCTATTACCTTAGAAGCTGAACGGGGCAACTGGACACCCCCACATCGACGCCGGTCGACTCAACGCCAAGCCCAATTGGGCACCAAATGCTAGATAAATAAATGTATTTAACCAAATATTGGGCAAATCATTTATTTGCTTCATTAATGCTTATTAAGTATTGTTTTTGATTTCTCTTTTATTAAAACAAGTTTAATCAATAGCGCGAAACGGTGGTGCCCACTGCCATCTGTGTACCTACATGGGGTCGAGATTACCTACTACTGTTCTGAGCAGATACATATTGTATTAATAGCCTTGTTTTTGTGGTGTTATCAGACAGTTTGACATTGTCCGTCGCCACGTTGTTTTTTTTTTGTTTACTGAAGTAGTTGTAGTTGAGATTTGGCACAGAGTTGTCTGGTGTCGAGTTAGATTGGCAGCGAATTGACTAGTTATAGCAGTTGGCTTGGCGCCGAAATGTCGGGTGTGGAGTTGATTTGGCGGTGAATTGTATGGCGCGGAGTTGGCTTAGCAGCGAATTGGCTTGGCGCCAAGTTGTCTAGTACCAAGTCGGCCGACGCCGAATCGGCTAGCCACGAATTGGCTGCGCCGAGTTGTACCAAACCAATTTAAAAGAGCCTTCATTGTTGTACTTTCTCCTTAGAAGTTTGGAATACATTAAAATTTTAAATTGTTCAATAATAATAATATAATACATTGTTACTATCTGTCTATTACCTATTACCTAATAAATAAAAATTAAGATACATTTATTTTTTATTCCAATCAAAGTTTTTCTTTATTTATTCTTATAGTACCACAATGACTAAAATTTGTTACCATACATAAAATTAAATTATTTCCAAATTTCTAATTCTTTTCACATCGTATAATAATTTATAATAATTCTTACTTTTCAAAATGATTGTAGTTCTGTACTTCAATCAATCCAAGCATACATACATTCGGGTAAGGTTGTAGCAGAAAAAAATTAATCTTTTTTCAAAATTAAATTTTTGCAAAATATTTCAGGAGCTTACCTGTTAGGTACACCCTATTTATAGCACCACTTTTGCCATTTTATCGTCTTAGTATTAAATCATTTCTTAAAAGTATTCTTATTTTAACAGCTAAAGAATATTCATAATTTGATGGTATTTTAATTATTTTCGTAAAATAAAAGCTTGAAAGTTCTCCACTGATGCCGCGCCGTTCGTGATACTCTACATTTATAAATAAAATTGCTATATACTGACTAGTTTGTAGAGTACCTATTCCTTAAAAAGATTACGGAGAATCATAATTCCATGGCAAAATGGAGAGAGACTGTTCAGAGAGAAATGATTAGACGTAGAAGTATACATTAAAATTCTATATTTAATAAAATTCCATCAAATAAAAAATAGCTTGTACAAATAAAAATTTGATGACGTTCTAGACAATATTTCTTAATAATCTCAACAAATCGAAACATCATCATCACTAGAAAACACTCGAACTTAACAAATGAATGACAAATGAAGTATGGACAAATGGATCGCTGTTGAGTGTTACAATGGTGCTAAGTGCTAATAATATAAATATTAAGTATACATTTTTAAATAATCCACAAGTGCAAACACAGAATATATTATTACACAGCATTCGAGAATTATTACATTTATAAGTTACGAGTAATTGGCACTGGCTCTCCCATATTTCACAATCTGCATACAAGACGCATTCATCCGAAACTATATACATACCTACAAACACTGAAAATCCTAGTGAGCTGACAACTTATAAAAAGAGTCCCATTTAATATGGCAACAGGTTAGGCATTGTGCTGCATCAAAACAATACAGCACGGATACGTATTGTATTTACAATTAAAATCCACAAGTTCACATTGATCCACCACGCACCCGCACTCAACACGCACAAATTAACTAATCTACACTGTAATTTGACCTAGAATGTAGTGACTGGCTATGACTACATTGCTCATAGGAATACTGGCTTTAACAATACATGACAAATGGTACTCGTGTGCATATTTTAATTCTGCAATGCTATTGGTGATCACAGAAGTTTCCTTAATTCAAAGATGTTCAAATAAATTGCTCGTTTGGAAATGCTTAGACTATCATAAAGAAAATGTGGTGAACATTAAAAGGCATGGCAGTGAATTTAGATGAATAGGCTTTAGGAAACTTCACAGACACCCTGCAGAAGTTTTCTACAATTAATGCAGTCATTAAAACTGCCAACAGTCTTATGGAACACGTGTTAACACGCGAGAAGCTTGTGATGGAGAATTTTGTGCCTTTCATCCATATTCACCACTTTATTCCTCGTCTTGTTCAGTCTCTTCTCCTGGTCCGTACATATCTGCCAGCTTGTCAAATCGTGGACCCCAGGCACCTAAATAGTCGTACTCATGTGCTTCATCATCCGTCCCTATTAAAATAAATTACGGCTTAAGTATAAAAGTTTTTACGTTAAAATTTAAATTATACCTGAGGCAAGAGAACTTAGTGAACCTGCAGTACTGCCACCACCTTCGTAAGCATAATTCCTTAAGTCATCAAACGGTGGTGCATTGGGATCACTGTCTGCTCTCTTTTTATGTTCTTCGATGAAGACACCCACATTTGGTTCTTGCCCGAGTCCTATCATTGGAGGATCTAAAAATCAATGCTTAAGTTAGTCCGGATGTTTAACCAAAGGAGATCTCTCACTATTTACAAAAAAATATTTAAGGTTGATATAACATCATAAATGAGGCTGTAAATAGAATAATTTTCTGAAGGACTCGTTTCAATTATTCGTTCGATTTCTTTGATTTTATGCTTTAACAAAAAAATTCTATAATCGAATCGAGCTTCTCATTTTCCTGTTACACATGTACATTCTTAAATATTCAGACTAATGTACCTTCTATTTATAACTTAATAATAAATTAAAACCGGAACAATTTTCAGTATCTTTATCTTGTATACTTTTTGAATTTTGTAAAAATATATTGGATTGTTGTCGGAATAGGACGTTTGGCCGCGACCGTTTGAACGCAGGGACTTTTGAACGCAAAGAAATATATAAAGAACTATTGTCAACTGTGTTATAAAATGTTATTATAGATACAGTCTAGGTAGTATATAGGCTACAGTGAAGTCCATTTATTGTGCAATATAGCGGATAGCCATATTGCAATTTAAAAAAACTATGGCACTTGCTAGCTCCACGGCTAACGTGGATATAATTTTGACACTAAATCCACGGCATTACGTCTTATCAATGGGTGACGTCATTAATTCGGCGACGCGAATACGAACTGCATCTACTGCGGATGTCCGGGGACTTCAAAATTATTCCATTATGAAACTTTTAAACATTTTCATATTTTAAATTGATTTTTAATTAATTTGCAAGTTGAATATGACCAATAAAAAATACTAGAGTAAAGTCCGAACGATTGATTTTGTTTGTAGTTAATAATTATTATAATTAGGTTTCTCAGAAACAGACTTTTACGCCTTGCGAATAGGCAACCAATCGTGCGCACCTCTGTCCCTATAATCTCAGGAAGCTGAAATAATTTTCCAAGTCCCCACTTCCACAGACATGCGCCGAACGTAATTCCGTGGATTTTGTGTCAGAATTATATTCACGTTAGCCGTGGAGCTAGCAACGGCCATTCAAAAATGAATCGCGCACTTTATCATTGGAATATAGGCAACCCATTGTACACTGCTACCACTCTAGTCCGAAGGTATTTATTTTGGATTGTCTGATACGTTAGTAAGTACCTACATTTTTTTGCCAGACACTGTGTTTTTTTTGTCTATTTTGATCCCCTAAATACGTTCTCCAAATATTACTACTTTCACTTCCTCCCGAATTACCCTGTATTTACCTAGACACATTGTGACCATGACATATAGGAAATTAATGGGTGCAACGAGGAAAGAATAAACAAAATTAGTAGCGAGACAAAGAGAGAATCTGTTTTTCGGGAATTGCAGCCTGTATCTTCCTCAAGGGGTAAACCACGTGAGAAGTTTGCGGAAGTTTGGTGTAGTAGGTACATATCCTGGAAAGTCCCTAGGAAGTCTGGGAGGTCGTAGGAGTCCCTGAGTAGTCTCTGGGAAGTACGTTTAGTTCCTGAAAAGTCTGGGTAGTATTTGGAAAGTCTGAGTAGTCTCTTTTACATTGGGTAGTTTAGTGTAGTACCTATACACATTTTTTTTTACTGTGGTTTACCCCTTGGTCTTCCTAATCATTTCGCAAGATTAGAGTTCACCCTTTAAAAAGGTTGTCTAGTACCAGTCATTCTACCGGAAGACACCCTGCATATTTGCGTTCAAACGTCCGTTGTTCTACATCTCTACATCCTTGCATGTAAAAGTGCCTGCATCCAAACGTCCTTGCATTAAAGCAGTGACGTTGCAATGGATGCGTTGAAACGGCCGCGTCCAACCGTCCTACACCCGATCATTGTTGAGAATACCCATTTACCAACTACAAATTCCTTTGAAGATAGATAGAAACTAAGAAATCATCGAATTATAATATTGTTCCTACAACCCACAGGGAAAAGTACCTACCCTTTGCCCTATATTAATTTTAGATTGCAAAGTTGTGGTTTGTTTTATGAAGGGCGTTTCCATTGTTGCTGCTCATAGCAGTGTGCGGTAAAACTCTTATCTATTGTTGTTGCCCTAGCAACGTGCGGTTAAACTTTTGTCGTACGTATGCGATAAATTTTTTAATATTTATGGTCATTTTATAGTCAGTTTCTTTTAAAATCGAATTTAGAATTCTTTTGCAGAAAATTCATGATATTTATGTGTTTTTACTGTTATAATAATTTGGGTTGTAGGAAAAATGTTGTGTGAACCTCGTGTCCAAGGCATTTTCCGCATTAGCTACAAAAATAAATATTTTCAAAGAGTAGGTAAATAAAGTAGTATAGGTACCTAGTGTAATGGTATGTAATTGTTCGTTCCTTAAAATATTAGCAATGGGGATTATTTCTTGTTTAGAATGAGAATAAAACGTTCAAATATCAAGAACTGGGCATCCTCAACTTTAAATGAGTTTAGATGATAAAATTAGGTCGAGTCAGAGAGAAGCCTTTTTAAGGCAGAACTTACAAATTTTGGCTACCTCAGGACCAGAGACCATTAATGGTCAATTAGCTTGAAACAAACATTATTTTAAAGGCATTTTAGTATGTGGAAATAAATTAATGCCTCTTCTTTAAAAAATTGTAGCGGTTGGACCATCGATCAATATTTATTTAAATTTCTTTCTTACTCTAGTCATCAAAGAAAAAGAGTTGTTTAGTAGAAAACATTGTATATGATAAACTTTACCACAACCCCTTTCCTCTAGCATCTAAAAATATTTAAAAAAATATTGGCCAATCATCCAGTGATATGTCAAAGCGGACGTTAATGGGCAATATCGGTAGAAGTGTTTATGAATAGATGTTCACTTCGATATTAATTTATCCGACACTTTTTTCCTCATAAATCTAATGATTTATCATTTTAAACATTCTGTGGTAGAATAAAAAAATGCTAAGATATTTTTTTTGACGAGATAAAATTTTTCGTCATATCTACTTACATGCAAGTTTAGGAGGTGCATATTCAGGTAGTGGTCCACCAATAGGTATCTGTAGTGGCGTAATATCGAATGCAGTCATATCATCTTCACCACCACCTTCATCATCATAGTTGATGATATTTTCACGAACATCATCATCAGGTCCAGGATACTTAATGTGAGCCTCTCGACGTCTGTTATATACCACAAACACTAACACTAAGACTGTAAACACAGAAATATATTAGGATTGATATTCTTTTGGAAAAGTAGGTACAGATAAGTATAGTTTTTTGGCATGACAAAAACAACATTGTACTGTGTATTTGAATTAATAATACATATCAGTGCACACTAAAAGTTAAGGCTACGAGCATAATTCTATGTGCGCCATTTATCTATAAGTAGGTAGTAAGTATTTTTAAAGATATTATTACGAGCATTATATACATACCTAGAAGCACAAACAGACAAACTATAACAGCAATGATGAAATCTCGGGAAGGTTTAATAGCCCCTGCCAAAGCAAGCTCAAGTTCACAATGGCCTCCTGTATAGCCTAAAGGACATTTACACTCGTACCGTTGAGGGGGATCATGGTCTTTGCATGTACCTCCATTAATGCATGGCAACCACATGCACTCATTTTCATTAACGCAACCACCTTCGAAAAACTTGTATCCTTGTGGACAACTACACATAGGAAAACATTACTCACCAATTATGAAGCCCTACATAGTACTGCTCCAGCACTGAGGATGTTAGTGAAGAAATGATGCCACATTCAAAGAAATAAAAATGCTCGCAAAAGATACTACAAAAAACATTTAAAACAAAATGCATGCACAAGCAACGAGGCTGATGCTCACTGAGGATGATGAGCAAGCAGACGAGGATGGCAGCTAGAGCACCCATGCTGAGCTTGAGCGTTTGTCCTTCCTGGATGAGCTCGCAGTTTTCGCCCCAAAAGCCATCAGGGCATATGCAGCGATATCGTAATCGCGGCTCCTGATTGATGCATGTACCACCATTCAGACAAGGCAAGTCTAAACACTCGTCCTTGTCCGTGCAGTCCTTACTGTCAGGTGACATGATGCGCCCCTCGCCGCAACTGTTAGTTAAGCATGCATCACATGAATTACACCACCACCACCACCATATTTTCTAATTTACTGTAGTATATCAAATTGAGTTAATTGTACTAGTAGGTAACAACAGTAAATCTGCAAATCTAAGAATATTGTTTTTTTAAAGGTGTTCGTTCAACTTAACAACCCAATCATTTTCTTTTGTTTCACTTTCAAGTATCATTCAATAATTGATTAAACCTATTTGTAATACAAATTTAAAGTTATGTACCAATCAATACCACAACTGATTTTGCTTCATGCTAAATTCACAAAAGCACTGCACAAATAGATGGTCGTTTTGAAGAAGTGATAGCACACGCTAAACTACAGAATGTGACATTGTTGGAACTCAGTGCCTTCGCATGACGTTTAGTTAATTTTATTCTCCACAGTTTTCTCTCGCCACAAACACGAATTATTTTATTTTTGTGTGGAAAATAAAATTTCTACTATTAAATAAATGTATTTTGTAAAAACTTTTGGAAATGAGATGTTTAGTTAAATCCAGTTACATAGTTGTGATGTAGGTAGTACCTAAAATGAGTTTCAGTTTTGTTTTTAAAATTGTATAGGTACCTACTGCTCAACAAAATTAGGGGAAAACACTTTTTTTTGAACGCTTATAGGGTTTTCGGCAAATGATTGAAGCATCTTTAGGCTTCTATGGAGAAATTGCAAAAATAATTGCCAGACCTTCTTTGCTCGTTTACTTTTTCATTGGCGTCAAAATGTAAAGAAGTCTCAAAACAAAGTGGTTCTTCGTCATAATGACAAAAAAAATCATTTTAAAGTCATAAACCCTCGTTCGTACTCCCTCCATATCTTGTACACCCCTATTTCTCCATTGTTCCGTATTTTTGCTTCCCGATACTACCATAGTCTGATTATTTGCTTTATGTTATCTTATAGTGGTAGTCTGCCTGCGCTTCTTCAGCCCAGTCGTAATCTCCATTCCAAAACCCGTTTCGTCCATCCGTCGTCTGTTGTCTTTACGATACGATCTGCCCGTTGCCACTTCCGTTGTGCTGTTATTATTTGGGTTTCTTCTATTCAGTTTTATATTTAGTATATTCAGCTCCATCGCGCTTTGCGGTTTTCGTACTCCGAGTACGAGAAAATAAAACATCTTCAACTCCTCAATTTTGATTCTTTTTCAAAGTCCAAAATGCATTCCTTTCTAAATCGCGTAGCAAGAGTTATTACTTTGTTTTAAGATGGTCAATCAATGCAATAGCAAAGATATGTAGCAAGCTGGCTCCAAATGAGTGTCCATCTGTTATCTGCTGGAATAGTCACCAAAAACGGGTAGATATTCCAGAACTATACAAGGCTGTGAAAGAAAAACTATCCCTAGGGACACGTTGTACTCTTAATTCTTGTCTTCACCGACGAACCGCTTATGATCTACAAAACCTATTCTGCAATGCTATCGGTGCGGCGGGCGCGGCGCGGCGATGGGACAATTTTCAATCAGACACACGACTTTACGATCTGGCTTCTCGTAGGCCTGTGTGAATTTTTCGCTTGAGAAGAGATGGTACAGTTATTCGTCTAAACTTTGCTCGCGACTTCAACACGGGTGGTCTGTCCTTTTTACTGACGAGTCGTAGTTCTGTCTAACTCGTTCCGACAGTCTTATAGGAAGGAGGGCGATACATTGCTACGTCTATACAGGGAGTGTACCTGCTCAGAATTGAATGAACCATGATGTAGGTTGGTATCGGTATAGACGGTCATACCGGCTTGGTTGTCGTTATCTGACGTCTCAACACCCACATTTATGTTGTGACGATTCTTTAAGAGTATGTTTGGTCATTTGCGAGCAATTACGGAGATGGCTTCGTCTTACAACGGGCTATGGACTTCATACCGGAAATTTAACTAGAAACTTCCTCTAGGAAGTTGTTTGCAAGTGGTAGAGTGCCCAGCCATGAATCCAAACCTAAATGCCAACAAGTTTGGGATTTACCAGACAGACGTTTTAGGAAGCGCCCTGCTACACTTTGGACTCTTCGGGAGCTACCTGAGGTTCTTGTGAAAGAATGTCGAAATTTAGACATATTAAGGCATTTTATTCGCAGCATGTCTCGACGATGCCAGGCTGTCATTGATGTTCACGTTTGTGTCCTCCATTAGTGAAGGACACAAATGCTAGTCAACTGCGGTATACATTTTAAGTGATAAAACCGATGTAGATTCTGGTAGTTAGTCTTGTCCTCGATGGTTTGAGGTTAGAACTCAAGAAAACCGTTAAATTAGAGTAACCTATATTTGTTTGTTTATATCTTAAGTAATAATGAAAGTCGAAGTCTATATTTGCACTGTGATTTGAAAAATATTGCGCTGCTAAAAAAGCATCCCTTAATTATGTTGAGCAGTGTAATACCTACTATATATAAAGTCACTGAAATTAAAATAATAAAATAAAACAGTTTTACGTTTAATAAGCTTTGTAAAAATCAATCTGCAAGTAGATTCTAATTTAGCCATTTTCTTTAATATATTGATCAATCAAGATGGGGGAAAGAAAGCTTATTACTTTTATATTAATTACATCTTCGAAGACTCAGAACATAAAAAGTTCTTTAATGATAAAAATTGGTTGCAGCTTTTATAGGATTTGCAGGACTACTGCATTTAATTAAATATAATAGCTAAGTTAAATATTTCTTGAATGCAGCATCGAATGATTATAAAACTTGGGTTTTTTTTTCATTTACTGGTTATTTTTAATTTAATAAGAACGATGTTTTAATAAAAAAAAATGACACTTACGTGCACTCGTAATCGTTCCAAAGATCAACACATTCAAATGGTTCGGGACAAATTACATTTGCACAAGGTTTGTTGGAAGGACAATTTCTTTCCAAATTTCTTGCCATTGTAGCTTGGCCCCATTGTGTTCCATTCATTGCCGGTGGTAGTGGAAGATGTTTACCTTCCAATCGAATATCATCCAAACATCCTACACGAACAAACATTAAACAATATCATAAACAATAAGAAAACTCACTTACCTTTTGAATAATCTGCGTAAACTTCAAAAGTTCTGACGCCTGTATATTCAGCTTTCCCACCAGCATAAACACCTTCTTGTTTATCTACTAATAACCATTGATGTCCAATAAAGTTAAATGTTTCATTGTATCTTCGTCCTTCTCCACCATCTAATTCTAACATAGCAGCAGATCCATATCGACTCACTCTAGCAACATGCCATTGACCATCATCTACAGCCACTGCATTCAACCACAAGTCTCTTTCTTCTGTTCGAAGTGAGTTTAGATTGTATCTGAAATGTAATCTAGAATCTTTGATTTCCAAGATTCCATATTCGCGATTATGTTGATCGGAAACTCTAAATAGTTCTCCGTATTCTTCTCGTGTTCTAAATCTTAATTGGATTTGAGTAGAAAATCTATCTGGTTCAAAACTTAGTGCATATTTAACATAAGATTGTGGTTTAAAAGTTGTTGGCATGGTTGCAAGGGTGCAAGATGGTCCAGTCCATCCCGGTCGACATTGACATTTGGCTTCTGTAAAACTACCCATGCACGTTCCGTGTTCCCAACAACGCGCTGTTGCTTCAGAACGACCACAAACTTCTTCACTTTGAGGACAACCTGCTACACTATTTCTAGATAATCCAGGGTGGGCCAAATCGTATAACTTTGAGTTATGGAATAAATTTCGAATGCAACCATCAAAACCTTTCCCAACAGGCATGTACTGCCAGTGATAATGGGTTGGATCGAATTGTTCTACGTATAAACCACCAAGCTGTAATGGAGCGTTTACGTTAAGATATTCGTTGAAAGGTGGAATTGTGCCTTGGGCTTGACAACTACTATCATCAAATTCGGGGGGAGTACCATCTTCTAACTCAGCGATTTCAGCGGATTTGCAATAATCAACAACCATTCGTACATTTTCTGTATCCCAAAATATGTCTAATCTATGCCACTCTCCGTCATCTAGGCTTTTTTTGGTTTTGACTCGCAACTCTAAAGTTCCAGATCCAAAATCAATTAAAAGTCTAGGAAAACCACGTTCTAGTTCTACTGCAATGTAGTCGGAGACCATAACTTCTTCAGTTTCTGGTGGGACTATAGGTCCATTGTATAAAAGAAGTCCGTCAGTTTTTCGGGTAATAAATTCGAAACTTAAATGTGATTTGTCGCACATTTCAAGTGCAGGGTACCAGGCCCACCCAGTTCCTCTAAAACTGCGTGATGTCTGTTGACATCTTGGTCCATTGTATCCAGCAGGACACGAACAGGATAGAGAATATCGAGTTTCTATGCACCGACCACCATTGTAACAAGGATTATTTCTACAATTTTCTTCTTTGCTAAAGTTTCTAGCTCCACAGGTACATTCAGCTAATACGTCAACACGAACTCCAACTAATGCAGTCTTATTCGCGTTCACCATGTAAGGCAAGGCACTAATATCTAAAGTATTTGTACAGGATCCTTCACACATTTGGTTTTCGTATAAGCACTCATCAATACCGACCATTGTTATATTGATTCCAACATCTTTTTCTATTTCTTCTCTGTGCATTAGTACAAGTCCATTTAGCCTAACAGGTTTATAGTAAGGTGATCCATGAGCAGAGAACCGAACATCTGTTACAGGTGGATGTTTTCTTCTTAACTGTACACTAAATACATCAACATTATCTTTATCTGTGTTTAATAAATCTGCTATTTTATCTTTAAACTTTTCTGATTTACTTTTTGATAAACTCTGTGTTTTATAATTCCATATTCTAATAAAATCTTCATCCGTAATACCCGCAATTCTAACAGAACCTGAATTAATAACAGCTTCATGAGGAATTTCCTTAACAGTAATTGTAACATTGGCCGGAACATCTGTTTGAGTATGTTTTCGGTCATACACTTTGAATCTTAAGTGATATTTTCCATCTCTGGTGCCATGTCTCATGGTAATCATTCCGGTATCTTCATTGAGTTTAAATCGCGGATGTTCAGTGCCTTCCCAGTAGAACTTTTTATCAGGAAGATCCCAATCATCCAAATCATAAACATAAACTCTACCTATTTCTGTGTCTGGTGCTTGTCCTTGATAGTTATATACAAATATCTCTTTGGATCCAGGTTGCATTTTATTGTCATTTACATCCCCTATCACTACCGTTAATGTACTTGTACCAGTCATTGCAGGATTTCCATGGTCCTTAATAACAATAGGAATTAAATATTCCTTTTGCTGTTCTCTATCGAACGACCTGAGTGATGAGACAATTGCCATTCCATCTCCGTTTGCACCCTCTATTATGAAATTACAATTTCGGTGTTAATATTAGATAACAAATGTAAGGAGCTTGTAAACTTAATAGTACATGATAATATAATCTGATATAACTGAGGTAGCTATACCGAATACATAAACGGCTAAAACAGTTTCTTAAATATTTAGGAATAATAAGAATTTTTAACGCGAATTAAACATCAAGGGTAACAGATATTTTAATTTACCTAAAGAATAATTTTGGGGAAAGATTGTTGGATAAGTGTAAAAAGTTAAGATTGTGGTGGAACTTACTTTGATCCTGTTCAACTTTGAAGGAAGCTCGAATGATATCATCAGCTCCAGGATCTAACCGGAACTGGAAGGGTGGTCCATTACTTTTCGACCTATCATCGTCATCAGTGGCTAAAATTTCTACTACTTTTCTAGGAGGTACGTGCTCTGGAAGCACAGGTCTGTAATCTTTCAGGAACGTTGGAGCATTGTCGTTAATGTCTTGAACAATAACGGTTAAGGTGGCTGTGGCAGTTTTAGGAGGAACCCCATCGTCAATTGCTAGGATCTTAACTTGATGTCGAGGTGTTTCCTCCCTATCTAAAGATCTCTGAATGCTCACCGTACCTTCTTGATTGATCGAGAATTGTCTTTTGCGATCTGAACTTCTGTCGATGGCGTAAGAAACTTTGCTTTTACCACCTTGATCAGGATCAGTTGCCTTGAACGTTTCAAGACTTTTACCGACTTCGGCGTTTTCGTAAACGGATACTTCGATATTAGGTCTTTCAAATTGAGGTTTATTGTCGTTTATGTCCCTCAGTTTTACTACTACCCATGAATAAGCCACGTGGTATTTATCGTTGTCATTGTCTTCGCCTTTATCATTAACTTGTATCCTAAACCGGAAACCGTTGCTTTGTAACAAGTCCTCATAATCCAGGGGTTGTACAATTTTCAACGATCCCGTTCCATCGTTGTTCCGCACCATAGTAAACTTGTCAGCGCCATAACCGCTATTTTCGATAACTTTATACTGGAATTTGTTAGTTTCGTCTTCGTCATGAACAGTGACAGTGAGTATGGGCATTTCCGGAAGATTTGTGCCGTCTGTTTCGTCCACTTCAGTGAACCACTCGTCTTTAGTAAACTGAGGCGGCATATCGTTGATATCTTTGACCCGTATCGAAGCTGTCCCGGTGCCTTTTAACCCTCCACCGTCCATCGCGACGACCTGTATCGAATAATCTGGCGTCCTTTCGCGGTCTAAGCAACACACTGCTGTTTTTATAACTCCCGTCTCGGATTCAATTTCAAAAATTGGCGAGCCTGTTTCTTCTTCTATTACATTTTTTTCTATAGAATACACTAAACGCGCGTTTGTGCCTTCGGAAGGATCGTCATAATCGACCGCGGTCATAGTCATAACCACCATGCCCGCGGTGCCGTTCTCGGTCACGTTACCGAAATAAACACCCTGTGGGAAGATGGGAGCATTGTCGTTGATATCTTTTAGATTGACCTGGACGTCTGCGTATCCCACTAATCCTTCACCACCCTCGTCCTGAGCGAACACCGTGAATCTCCACTGAGGTCGGCCATTGGGCTGGTCTCGATCTAGGGGCTGTAAAAGCCATCTCAGTGATACACACGTGCTGAGCACAATAAATAGCCTTTAAGGTTGTAAACGTACAAAGAAGCCTCAAAAACTATCCTCAACTTTTCCAGGGTAATAAGTAAGAGTTGGAGGAATTAACTTGTAATAATAAACACTCTACTACTTTTCGTTTAAAAATAAAATATTTCAAACTTGTGAGAAGAGAAGCTAATCTTTTTGTGTCACTTTAAATAGAAACACACAAAGAGAACATTAATTCTCCCAAAAGACTTTTATTCCTTTAAATTTAGTACAATGCTCTACTTTTTACCAAATCCCAGGATCAAGTTTTTAATAAATCATCAAGCGTAGCGCGAATGTGAGCACCGTAAATGCTTTTTAATGACAAAATATGAGGTAGTATTTTTGTAAAATTATAAAAAACTGGGGTTTCAATATTTGATATTTAATTGAAATATGACAACTAAAGGCTTGGACCATACACAAACATGAGAAACGTGAAAAATGTTCCAAGTTATGCATTCATATTAAAGGTTGGTTTTCCTTTGTCAATTTCTGAAATTTACAATGATATGCAGTGAACCCTAACACCTAAATGTTCTGTCATATTTAACCATAAAAAGTGAGCAGCTCTTCTCGATCACGACCGGAAAAGTCCATAAGATGATACTTGATCTAGACGATAAAACTTCACAGCGTATAAGGAAACAATCCACAAAATGAACGAACTGGTGATGCATGATAGGAGATTGACTAGAAGCCGATTCGGGTTTAATTAAGATTTCAAAAGGTCCTTCTAAATTAACCACATTTAAGAATGTTTCACTCCAAGTATTACGTGGAAAAATATAACAGACATTCTTTAATAAAATTAAAATTTTTTTTATCGGGTGATGCAACTTTAGAACTTTTTTCACGTAGCTCATGATTGAAATAAAACTTTTACCTTTAGCACGAAAATTTCTCCAGTAGTTCGATTGATATCAAATTTGCTGTTAGCAGGGTTGTCTGGGTCAATTCCTTGGCCGGTGAGGAAGTAGACAATGTTTTGGGGTCGATCCTTGTCTCCGTCCGTGGCCGTAACCTGCATATTCCGTCGAGACGTTAACAAACCTTTCTCATTAACCTTAGAGGCGTTACATAACACGAGCGTCAAATTTAATTAGTGGTCCTAGTTGGTCTTATTAGCAAATTTAAACCAACATTACATGCAGTAATACAGATGCAACTCTTGTTACAATATTCAAGAGATATTTCCTATAGGGATGTTGTAATAGTTATTTGTATACCAAGGACGCGAAATGTGTCTTTATCGTACCGAGAGAAAATTGTCGCCGAGGACGCTTGCGGCCGAGGAAAGACAATCTCGAGGGCGCTAAAGAATTTCGCGGACAAGGTATACACAATATTTTTTGTGCAACCGTAAAAAATGTGTAATTGTAAATGTTATTGCTTTTAGAAAACCTACAGCTTAATTCATTGTAAATAGAAAAACGGCTTTCAGTTAGCGCGTTACTATGGATATGGAGTAAATAAAACAATTAGTTTTGTATAAATTACAATGATTTTTACTTTAGCGGCCGCTACCCATAGCAGCGGCCGCGAAATTAGATTTCGCGTCCTGAACAGCGGACGCGAAACGCCCACTTCGCGTACGGTTGCACAAAAAATATATTTAGAGAGATTTAAATATCAAATAAGTTTTCTTGTTAGGGGTTTATTAAGGGTTTACAGTAAAAAAAATTGGGCTGCGTTAATTAGCTTTGTAAGTTTAATTTTTTTTAATATAACAAGGTAATAAAAGAGATGAAAAAAGATCTTTATAATTTTTTTATTTATTCTGTATGCAATGTATAATTTGCAAAGTTTAATTAATACTTAAGTCTTTCTCATTTCCGTTCTTTAATAATAAACTTCTCATCTAATCCCTAGAAAGTGCAACTAATTAGTAGACGGAAATAAAGACTCATATAGAAAAATATATTTTGAGTCAAGCATACGATTTGTTTTGCAATTATTTCTGTTATAAAACATGTATTTTTCTTGAAGTACAACTCCTTAATTTTAATTTAAACTTGTGGATGAATTTTATGGTAAAATAAATAGTACTAAAAAGTGCTCAGTAAATAGTTCACTTGTTATTGAAGTCCGCAATATTCTACCCAGAAGAAAAGTTTTATAGATTGTTCTTTCTAGAACTATGCAGAGAAAAACAATGCTAAAATAGCAACGAATTTAAATGCAGTTTGATAACTTGGAATATTCTTTAAATATTTGCATATTTATAGATCCTGTACAGTTTACACAGTTTACAACGTCAGCATAGTTTTCCAGAAAAAAAATCATCAACAAAAGATAAAATATTAACTAAACATCCTAAAACTTTTTTAGGAAAATAAAAAATATACAGGGTGGTGACTTGAGCAACGCAGCATAGGGATTTCAATGGTAAATTCTTAATGTTCAATTATTGGCTCCCCTAATTATTTTAGAACAAAAGTGTGTTGAGGCTTTCTGTAGAGAAAAACATTCTGAATCTGTTCATACTATTATTTATAATTTTCTATTTTCCGGAAGCGCAGAAATAGAAGAAATTAAAAATGGTCTATTTAAAAAAATCAATGATGCTTTGGAATTATCTAAACAAACAACAATCGTATTTAGATCCGTCATTACGGTTTGAAGTTTATAACCGATTATTAAATTCTATTATTTTTAAAATGTATTCAACGAAAGAAAAAGTAGAAATGATAAAGTGCCTTGTTTAGCGTAAAATATCCGAATAGGCAAATTCCAAATAATACAACGATTCACAGACTAATACATACAGTGAAGTCCATTTATTATGCAATATAGGCATATTGCAAGTGAAATGGTGTGAGCACTTTACCATTGGAATATAGGCAACCCACTATACACTGCTAAGCACTCTTGCCCCTGCATTAATGAATGTCGAAACATACCTGTTAATTTCGAAATTAACAATCGTTTAGCCTTCTGTTTGGAAATGCAAGGTGGGCACTTCGAACATTTGTTATACTTATAATACTCGTAATTGCTTGCTGTTGATCCTATTTGTTTCATTTTCAATATTAAATAATCTTTTTTGAACTGAGAACATGTTTTATTTTGAGGTTAAACTTTCATGTGTTGCTGATTTCGGTTAGATCATAGATGGTTAGATAAAAAAAACTAGCTAACTGTATAATGGGTTGCCTATATTCCAATGGTAAAGTGCGTACACCAAATAACTTGCAACATGCCTATATTGCATAATAAATGGACTTCACTGTAAGTTTGAAGTTTGTTTTGTAAAATAAATATAATCTTGTTTCCTATTACCTATTCGTTTTATTGCTTGAAAAAGAAACAAAATGTTACGAGACAGAAATGTCAGCGCGTTTGTGTGATTTTATAATTCCAAGGCATCACTGATTTTTTTAAAAAGACCATTTTTAATTTCTTCTATTTCTATGCTTCCGAAAAATGGAAAATTATAAATAATAGTATGAACAGATGCAGAATTTTTTTCTCTACAAAAAACCTCAACACAATTTTGCTCTAAAATAATTAGGGGAGCCAATATTTGAACATTAAGAATTTATCATTGAAATACCTATGCTGCGTCGCTCAAGCCACCACCCGGTATAGGGTGTTTCGAGATTCGCGCACACGGACAGTAGGATAACAATATACAACACACAAAACATACAAAACTGATAAAAAGTTCCTCTAGGTACTATTTTTTGATCAGACCAGCACTTTTCGAATTACCTATCGTTTTCGAAAAATCTGAAAATGGTCAAAAATGGTCCTCAATTTTAATTATAAATAATTGATCAAGTGGTTAAAATTAATCCATGTTTGTTTCGTGTCTTTTAAGAAACAGCCTGTATATGAAAAAAAAAATAAATATCTAAGTAGAGAAAAAAAAAGTTAAACTTCTTTTGGAAAAATTCTTATTATCTAGGGAAAATTTTCCCGGAAACGTTTTCACAAGTTCTAAGTTAGCAGAAATATTCACATGGGAGTATTCGAGATACGCATCACTAATACTAGAATAAATTTTACTAAAAGTATTTATTTAATTTTCAGGAATTCCTCGTGGGTCGAACTTGGTATCTATTATGTAACACGCGTACTGTTTATCAGCCACACAATTTCCCGAAAAAAATATATACTATATATATAAAAATAAGAACTCGTTAAAAGGGGATAAATATTTTGCGGAAGTGAAATATACGTCGATAAAAGCGACAGCCCTGAAGGAGATACCATTGAATGTTATGATCACAGCAAAATGATAACGCTTTATAACTAGAAATAGCAATTCTATTTTATATCACTTTACAAACACAATAGGTTCTGCTAGTAATAAAACTCTTCCAGGGCATAAATCAACAAAAAGAATAATGCCGAACCGGAAATTTGCCGAAAGCTCCAAGTATTATAGGAGATCAATTAATTTAGTGCACACGATAAAACTTATCTTGGTTTCGCAGCGTCATCGTCGTAACAAATGGACTTTAAAGCTATTCTTAAAGTGGATGCACAGTTTGTAAACTTGTGATAAGTTCTTGAAGTCCCTGAACAAGGAAGCCACGAAATTAATAAGAAGCGCGTGGATTAGCGACAACCAATAGACGCGAAATGTGGTACCGCTTTTTAGGAAGTAATAAACAACCCCTTCGTTCCTCGCCTTATCTCTATTACTTCCCAATTTACGTGGCCTAGTGTATCTCAATATTTCGCTTCGTGTACGTTTAAGCCCTCCTTCATACCGGTTAATTAACATACATTCCCCCGTTAAGGTATAAAGTTATTTGTCGATCAGATAAATGGAATTACTACGGAAAATTGCTGTGCAAACTGGTGCTAAAAGTTTCAGCAAATGTTTAAAGTTAGCCACCAGAGACTAAAAAAGTTACAAAAATCGCGAGGGAATCACCCATTTTAGTCTGTCAGCGCTTGTAAATTTGGATCTGGTAAAATTTACAGCTCTAGGTGCACTCAACAGAGAGTATGAAAACTTGTGAAAACAGTTAATGTGTTACACTGTTATACATAATTATACTGCTTTAGTATTCATTATTGTAGAGTACTTTAATTCTCTTTAACAGAGAATGTAGGTATTCTGTTTGCAACATACAAAACTTGTTACAATAATGGGACATGTTATAAGCAAATTTCGCAAACTTTGTTTATTTTCACGTTTTTTTTTTATTTTAAGCTAAGTGAAACTTATACTAAAAACAAAATTAAATAAAAATTTCGTAGTAAAAGTTCACTTTCCAGACTCTTCCAGATAGCTTTACCTCTAATTCCAGAATTGTACCAGAAAATTTTCTTGTTTTTTATTTAATGCTAATAAATTGCTGTATAAAATATTTATGAGAATTTTCTGCCAACATTAAAGTAGCAATCAAGTTCTGATTTTTATTAAAGAAGTAGATCTGGCAAAGGACAATTGTTTCAAAAACTTTTTGCAATTTAAGCAACAACTCTAAAAGGAAACTTCAAAGGCGTTTGATAGTGATAATAGGTTAATAATAATCGATGAAGACAGATGAAAAATAATACACATACCCAGGGGAAATATACAGGCACTTTAAAACAGTACTTATACCAATCAGTTAAAAGGGCATTGAGAAAAGAAGACAAAAAGAAAAGTGGAGGTGCAAACCTCCCCTGGACTTTCCCATACTAAAAATAAACATTCGTTTTTGGTATTCAACAGTATTGTTCGCCACAACCGATAAACTAAACTTGAAAGTGCCGATTGTGTTCATCTGCGCATGTGTGATTATTTATATTCATAGGCTGCTGGGATTAGCCGGCGACAAGGAATTCCCGTCCCGCGCATGGTCACTTGAACATATCGGCACTTACAAATTTCACCCTACACTGTTTTAAAGTTCAAAATTTACGAATTTCTCATTAACCGTACATTTTAGCCATATGAACACCTTATACTATGTGATAGACAATTCAATTTTGCATTCAATTATATAATAATATATAGGGTGTTTCATTTAAAATAACAAAGTTACTTATTGTACTGTGAAAACCAAACACCCTGTATACGTGACATAAGTTTAGAAAAATGCAAATCTATATACTGAACAACTTTTGTATTTAAACTTCTTTCATATTTTGACTAATAAAGGCGCTATAGGCGTATCAATTTCCGATTTTCAAAATCTCGTAGAGGGCGCCACAGTGGAATTCTGGCGTTCATCAAAAAACAAAAATGTAGCTAATACCAAGCTGTATAAGTATAGAAAATTTAAACAAATTCCTTAGACCAGTTTTTTTGTGATAATTTTTCAAAAATTTCAAAATTTTTGGAAGAGCGCCGATGCGACCGTTTTTGGATTTAGTAAATAATTTCTTGGTGTAGTACAGCCAAAGGGCTTTCAAACAAGTTGTTGCGGAACCTGATCAGATAACTGGTTTTTGAGTTACGGGGCGTTAAAGTCGAAATTTTGAAAAATTCATAGCGACCGCCATTTTGAAGTTAGAGAGTCCGGTAAAAAACTGTTTCCCTTGAATTATGCCCTTATTTCATATCCCCTACTCAGATTTTCAAAATTCCGCTTCTGAAAAAAATGATACCAAAAAAACATGTCTAACTTCCGCTTCCGGTTTCGGATTTTTTTGAAAAGCTTATTTTGTCGATGAATTTTCGATATACCCCTTCATTTAAAATTTCATCAAAATCGGTCCAGTAGTTTTTGCGTTAGAGGCGTTACATACATACCCACCCACGCACCCACCCACAGACAGACATTTTTTCTAGACCACTTTTTTGGGTTCCTGGGGACCCAAAACACGTATTTCCGCGAAAATCTCGACTTCGAAAATTTTCATGATATAAATACTTCCCTATACCAGTAGTGGTATGGGAAAGTAATAAATTAAAAGTCTATGGAAGTCTAGGATTAGCAGAATTGATGTCGGGGAAGTTGAATGGTTACTTAAATCAATTTTTCTGCAGGTGGTTTGAAAGTTCCTCCTTACGCGCGCGGTTTTTAGAATAAAGGGCCGAATCTGCATTATTTGTATTACTTTTTTTATACCTGTAGCTACGATAAAGCGATTTTTTAAATAAAATTAGAAAGTTTTTTAACTCAGTTTATTTATTTATCTTAACATATTTTCTTCACTCTCAGCGAATATGAATATTTGTTTTTTCTTAATAAAGTGCTTGGGAAAAAATCATAAAGGTATGGAATAAATCGCGTGTCTTTGCAGGATTCGAAGACAATAAACCCATCGTAAAGTAACACTTTCGTGATTTCTTACGTAAATAAGACAGAATGATCCAACACAATTTTTGATCAGGCTTGGACATGGAGTATAAATTGTATGTCTTTACCCCGGTGCACGGTGGGTAAATAACTACACGTTCAATGGTTGTCATAGGGACCGCTCATCACATGGTCTATGTCGGTGGGTAAGTGCAATATCTATGGTAACTGCGGGACCGGTTCCTTATTGACAATCCCTAAGCGTGTAGTTATTTACCTACTGAGGAAGCTGCGTTGCTAATGTGCTGACTGACCGGCCTAGGACCCTATATACGGTGGTGTTAGTGCAGGAAGCATATTCGTTCGTCATTTAGGGTCCAACTTTGATGAAGTGTCATTGAAAATCTCATGGTTACGAAAAATTTTAATGCTAAAGCAATACACAAAATTTAAATTCCTGTCCAACGCCTAAACCAAAAATGGCGGACCCTTTCTATACAGAGCCTTCCTTAGACCGACCTTTATTCACTTAGACAAATGGAAACTCTGTTCTAAGAACTGTGAAAGTTCCAAAACAAAAACTTTAATCAGAAAGCGAAAAAACTGTAATAGTAATTAAGTAACTAGAGCAAATGAACGAAAGGGAATACGTTACCTACCCCTGGCGGTTACCAAATGAACCTTCTAGAATATTCAACAAACGATAACTGTTTGATTGGAGAAGCAAATTCACACCAAGTCTAAGATCGTAAAGATTGGCTTCTTTATAGTGAAGTCCATTTATTATGCAATATAGGCATATTGCAAGTTAAATGGACCAGGCACTTTACCATTGGAATATAGGCAACCCATTATACACTACTAGCATTCTTGCCCCTGCTTACTGATTTTGATTATTGTTTGTCAAATTACACAGTGTTTTTTTTTTAGTTTTTAATAAAGAACAACATTTAAAACTAACGATTTATTGGAAACATGATCCATATAGACGAAAAAAAATAGAAACGTGTGTACTATAATATCACTTCGAATTATCGAATTATCAATAGGTAATGTTAGGGATTATTTTAGTGTAAAATATCCTAACAAACCAGTCCCTAATGTGCCTATAATATCAAGATCATCTAGAAAATTTGACACAACATGGAAGAAAATGGACGTAACACAGTAACACAATTTGTACACATTTATATTTTTTCTTGGTCTGTGTAAATGATGTTTTCAATAAATCGGTAATTTTCAATCTTCTGTATTAAATATAAAAAAAAACAAATTTAACAGAGGACAAACAATAATTAAAGTCAGTAAGCAGGGACAAGAGTGCTTAGCAGTGTATAATGGGTTGCCTATATTCTAATGGTAAAGTGGCCGGTCCATTTAATTTGCAATATGCCTATATTGTATAATAAATGGAGTTCACTGTATAAAAAGGAGAATAAAACAAAGAATTGAAGATCAGAAGAGAGAATTCCGATTTTTTTGATCAGGTATAATTAAGTAACCACTGGCAAAAAGAACTGTTCCTGTTAGAACCATGGCAATAATTTCGGATACACCTGCAGCTTCTAAGAAAATTCGACCATAAAATTGACTTTTAGGCTCTTCTTTAAATAAAACTGTTGTATAAATTTTCGTTTTTGAGTTAAATTCAGATAAGAAATAATCCAAAAAATTCAAAAATCATATTTTATTGGATTACTAATAAAATTAAGACTTTAAACTGTTTAATGCTTGGATTAAAACAAAACAGTGAGAGATCACACATCCATTTCGATTCCAGGAATTAACCCTCATTAGGTTAGTAATAACTAGCCTGAAATATTCTTCAGTAATGTATATGGTAAAAATTTCAAAAGGAACCGTAAAGAACTGAAAATGAAAAGTAGTAAAAACTTCCAGTTAGATTTGTACAAAGTCGTTCAATGGATTAGTAAATGAGCTTTAGTGGAACGTAAAAAATATGTAAATAAGTGTTCACGTACACTCTTAATAAAAGCTAGATCGTCAAAACCCTTAAAATACCGAGTGCGAATTTACACTGAATAAATCAAACGCAGCTGACTCATTTCATTACAACTCGAGCGTTACGCAATGTTAAAAGTAATAAGATGGAAATAATCACAAACAGCTACTATAATGGTTTGATTTGACAGTTGGGCAATTTATCACCCCCATTTTCACGACTACTTCCTCCATTTTCACGATAAGTAACCTAATTTAAGGAACAGCTCTGTTGAAAAGCACTCATAATAATGATAATCATATACATTTTCAGGAAACTTGAATACAAAATATGTTACTAGCGAACAAACGAACTGGGGGTGGGATAAATTTTCTTTGTCATGTTTTGCAACTTGGAAGATTATAGGAAAACTGCTAATGATTTTGTCAAAGTTCACTGTCCTTTTAGAAGATCTGGCTTGGATAAATTACTTACGGTTGCGTTGTCGGAGTTGTGGTGTGAGCAGGTGTGACCTAATGATTTTGTTAGGGATTTTGGTCTTTGGGACTGTTAAGGACACCGCAGCTCAAACAATGTGTTGAAATAAAGGATGTGTGAGGAACGATTAATCTTCTTTAATATGAAATATAATATTATGTTGTTCTTTACATCCCTTTATATGGATTGTATTTAAGCTTTTGCTTTTCAGGATAATATAATTTTCTACTCTACTGCCATAATATATTTAGGTTTTCCACTTTAAAATTTACACTTATATGCACATACATTCTTATTCAGTATTTAAGGATTAAACTAAATGGGCATAGCAGTGGATGATCAAATAAAAATTTAGCTTTTCAAAATCACACACTGGAAATTTAAACCGATACATTTTATAGTCTGTTATATCAAAAGCAGAAATTTCATTTGCAAACAAATCTGATTGAAGTGAGAACACATGTCATATTACAAAGGGTAAACTTTTTTTATTTAGGTATTAACAGTTATTCATGAAAAAGAAGGGTTTTTAAGCTCAAATATCATTTATTACTGTGTATTGTGCTACATTTCACGTTCTAGATCCATTATATACCATACAATCGCAAAAGTGACACAATATTTAGACGTGATGATGACATCTACAGACAAAAGAATAAAACTTTCAATACGGCTTTGGTATTTGTGTGATGCAACGTAAACACAAACACAATTGTTACTGAAATTTGAAAAGCTTCCAGATAAGCAAAATTATTATCAATCGAACAATTCCACTTGATGTCACAAACCTAAAGATTTCTGCTTAGTAAGCACAACCCCAGAACTATGACAATATAGAACACATAATGTCTTGTTCATATTTTCTTGAACTGGAAATTTATTTCCAATTCAAGAAATAATTTTTCTTATAAATAAATAATTTACTCCCTAGAATTATCGATTTCCTTGAAATTTTCTCAATTCCATTTGTTCGAACTCTAATAATTAGTAAGTTTTGTATAAACAACTTGAGTTAACATTGAAGTTATTAAAACTTGAACTTTTAGAAACTTATATTCTGAACAAAGAGAAATTTTGTATACCTACATCGATTTAAGTAAAGGTAGGAGGAATATTGGGTTTGGTATAAGAAAAAGGGTTATAAATATTTTCAAATCGAAAGATAATAACAATAACTATTAGGGTGGGCAAGGACAGTAATGTGCTGGTTAAGTATCGCATCTGGGAACGAGTCAAAAGGAAACGAGCTCCCATTTATAAGTAAGACCCGATACGTATCGTTCTTTAAAATGTTGTTACGTCATGAGAATGAATTGTTAATGACTTACAAAAGGAAATGTTCGCAAAAAGGGAAAACGCAATAAAAATTCACCGAGTAGGCATACTAAAACGATTACGGCCTATTTGGAAGTGTAAGAGGGAATTTGCAACTTTAACTATGGAGCTCTCGGGGTTTACCACAAAAGGGTTTTTGTTAACTCTTCATTAATTGCAGGTCATTAATGGTCAGTCTAACCTAGAGCAAAAACCTCAACAAAATGGATAACATAGAATTTAATTAACGATTCTTGAAATTTAATTTAAGTCCCCCCCTACCCACCTGCATTGATATTTGCTTATGCTATTAACCTTGAAACGGCTCCCGTATTGACGTTTCTGTTTCCGAGTAACAAGACCACGACTTTGAGATACTGTTATATGAAACCCTACGAAATACAAATGGAGCAATGCATGTCTCCCGTTGAATGATAATGATAAGGGAGGTTCGCGTGTAAAATTGAGAAACCAGATGGCGAACGTTCAAACGACCAAAAGGTCGCGTCTTCTTCTTGAACTAAATGGAAATCATAACAAGTAGTTTTCTCGGCAAGGAAAACGCTTTGGTTTATTTTGTTAAAAACAAAGAGAAGGGAAGATTTTAGTCATTACGTCATACAATGGTATATTATTATTCTTCTTCACAAAAACGGTACGTAATAATGCATTAAGGCCAAAATCTGAGTAAAATTTATTAAAAGCTGTTTGTTGTCAAATGATCGCATTGTAACCGGAACAATACGTTTCTTGAAAAGCCGAATTGAGATCAGGATAATCCCTGATTTGCACATTTAAGTTTCAATAAATGAGTAGCTTTGAGCTATACTACCAACTTTTCCCCCTTACATGTTAAATTACTTTAATGGGATTAACTTCGAGAGGCAGAGTATTTGTACATCAATGTCTTGTTTATTGAAAAGAGATAAATAAAAAGAAGTTTCCAGTCGAAAAAGTTTTTCAAATGTAGCACGCTTCGAATAACAGCTTCTCATCTCTGTTCCTGTGTAGTAAATGTTGGTCCAAAGGACTGTTTACACGGAATTCTGAACTTTTTCGCTCGACGACATTCTGTTCGAACTCTAGCTTCACTTCGATTAAGTTCACGTGTGCACTGCAATTCTGACAATGGTTTGAGATGTCGGATTAACATGAACTTGCTTCTTCCCAGTTAGAAATTCACTTCAATTAAGTTTACATGTGTACAGTGATTCAGACAGTAGCTTGATATCACATTAACAGCGATGTGGTACTTCGTCTAGTGTGCTTTCAATTTAACGTAAAGAGCTATTAATGTTAGCTACATTACATCAAATATGTAGGAAAGTTTAATTGAAGTTCCTCAATATTGATGCGTAATTAGTAATTACAGAATCTTCCTACAGAGATCGGATTCTTGAAATCCAACAAGCTGGAATTTATTTCAGTTCTTTGGTTAGAATCTCTAGTACTGGTGAAGGTTTCCTCCACCCAATATCCTTCAGCCCTTATTAAATTTACGTTACCCTAGTAACTTAAAAATTGACGTTTATTCCACCATTTTATTGTTTGTATTTGAATGCCCTGATGCTAATTATCTCTCGAACTGATTAGACACCAAAATATTTATACGTAGTATGAGCTTTCGAGAATAAGATATTTTAAATTTTAATTTAGCAATTATTACGCAAATTAAACTTTATAATTAAGTTACTCTTTTTAATTCTCAAATATTACATTTAGTAATTAACTAAGGAAAATCTGAAGCTTGGAAAGGTTTTGTGTTGCTTGTTTAGATATTAAGAGGAGCTGTTTTATCCCAAACTAATTTTAAATTACCTCGAAATTTCTGAACGTTATTAGCAATCAAAGATTAAGTTTAATTAGGGAAAATTTTTGCCTTCGTAAACTTTTACCTGGTTAGGGTATATCCGGTATGTAATTAACTTTTAGAAATGTCGAGCTGCTATGGACAATGAAAAGGTCAACACAAAGTATCCAAGAGGAATAAATATTTGATTATTGTGAGCGATCCCTGTCATATGGTTATACAAATGTTTAGTTGTTATTTGAAAGGAAATAAAAGACGTACAATTCCATGGAGTATTAAAATATTGATATGAATAGTTACGTACAAATAATCAGTGGCGGCCCGTGATCAAAATATTTGGGGAGCATGGTAATAGATGAGCGAAGGGAACAAAAATAGCGGCGCAGAAAAAAAAATCGGAATGGGTGTGGCTTATTTGATGCGATTTAGGAGTATTTGGCAAGGTTTGGGATGATTAAAAAACTCTGATTTAGAAAAAGTGAGTTTCGAATTTTTTGTTGAGGGCACGTGCTCCTGTGCCCCTAGTACTACCCGCCGCCAGTGCAAATACTTGAATACTCGTTTCTTTTCTTCCAAAAGTCAATAATTTCTAAGCAGCCCAGTTTTTTTTATTATATGCCAATAATGTTCAAAAATAACAATAATAAAATAAATACCAGGCCAAGAAGACTATGGTGGGAAGCAGTCCAAGAGGACTTAAGGGAGAAGAAAATCACAAACTGGAGGACAAGTGCAATAGACAGGAAGAAATGGCCTCATAGCCTTGTGAACACTATATAATAAAAAAAATTCTGCAAGAAATTTCCAGCTAAATACCTAATCTGTAATTAGTTATTTTCGTGTTAGTACTTTCGTCCCGCTTACAATAAAAAATCTAAAAAAATGTGGACATCCAGGGGAAGCATTCTGACGTAAACTACGACTTACGTTCTCAAATCCTACAAGTAAGAAAACGCCAAAAACACCGTTCCTAGCTCCACGGCAGACGTGCATATAATTCTGACACTAAATCCACGGCATACGTTATTGTCATGGGGTGAAGTTTAATCGGCCGACTCGTCGCATGTCTGGGGACTTGGAAAATTATTTCAGCTTCCTGAGATTATAGGGACAGAGGTGCGTACGATTGGTTGCCTTCTCCCAAGGCGTAAAAGTCTGTTTCTGAGAAATCTAATTATAATAATTATTAACTACAAACAAAATCAATCGCTCGGACTTAGAGAAACTTTACTCTAGTATTTTTTATTGGTCATATTCAACTTGAAAATTAATTAAAAATCAATTTAAAATATGAAAATGTTTGAAACTTTCATAATGGAATAATTTTGTTTGTCCCCGGGCAAGCGCAGTAGGTGGAGCTTGTATTCGCGTAGCCAAATTAATGACGTCACCCCTTGACAACTACGTAATGCCGTGGATTTAGTGTCAGAATTATATCCACGTCTGCCGTGGAGTTAGCAACGGTGGTAAGAAAATGGAAAAGTATACGCAGGTATAAGAAAAACGTATGTCGAAATTTGCAGCGGAACGCTGATGCACTGGACGTTACTTTTAGATTTTCAGAAGAAAGGCTTAGGGCGCAGTATACAAAAGCTAGAAGAACTGCAGTTTCCAGTAAAAGGAGGGAATTTAGTTTCTTTAATCCTGTTTGGTTGTAGTGTAATTTTCAGGAGTGGGGTAGGCTAATTCTTTGGCTTCGCGTCGGGATTACGCCGTAGTTGCAGAAATAGGTCAAGATTATATAAGGGTAGTAAAAAATCACCTTAACGTAAGAAATGTTAGTTTCTTTAAGAATATCAAATATTATATAAATTCCAATGTAACAAGTGCCCTTAAAACTAAAACGCTCCTAAATCTCAAAAGCAACTGTACATTGATTTTACTTCGGCTTATTTGTTTCAAAGCCCAAATGGTTTATCAGATTATCCGTTGGTAATTCCAGTTTACAGGTTTTAATGACGAAACAGGAAGGGTTTTGCTGTCGATTTAAATTTTCTTCAGAGAGACTATAGTTCTGCTTTTGTAAAAACTTTAATGACTCATTTCATTGTTTGTTAAAAGTTTAGGATAACATAATGTTTAAATGTTGTAAGTGTTTGACCAAATGGAAATTTCATTCTTTATGCTTTTTAAAGCTTTTACGTGAGAACAATTTTTTGCTTTCTACTCAGAAAAGTGATGAAATTTTTAGAAACACTGACTTATATTGCTCAGCTGACAATTCTATAACTAATTCAGCGCATACGTGCACAAAAAAGGGAAACATTGTGTACATTATGGTAAAAGCATGAAACGTTAGTACCGCGAGGGTTGGAATAAATATTTCATGCCAAGATAACGAATTTAAGTATTGAAGGCACTTTACAAATGTTTTCTTGGAATAAAATATATTTTTTCATAAATTCCACTTACAATTATTTATAATATTATAATAAACGAGTGGTGATAATTTAAAAAATTAAGTGCAGTACGTAAATTTCCAGAAAGTTCTGCAGTTGCACGCTATAAAATTTATTTTAGATTTTGCTGATCTTTCTAAAATATAAATCACTTTTCTGGTACTGCCCACTTTTGCAAGTTCTAGTTTCTCGGTGACCCTTACACAAACAGTGTATTAAAGAAAAATTATTGGCGCTATTGGATAGAAGCACATAAGCGGAAGCGAAATAGGGACACCGACCTTAGTCCCAGTTTTACGATAAGAACAGTTTAATACTCCAGCACAATAGCTATTAATCCTTTAATCAACCCAATGTTTGTTATAACTGGCCCTTGTATGTGCGCGATCTCAAGTTCCATAACTTCCTAACTTAACCAAAAACTGTTTTTTTTGTTACAAAATATTGCAGTTAAATATAAATTCTTATGAACATCTCGAAGGTGTTATTTGCAAAACATACAAAAATGCGATGTCAAACGAGAAAAGATTTGTTACATCGATTTCCGGTATCCAAGAGACATCTAAATCTAAAATCTAAAGAAGAACTTCCTTCTACATTTTATCCGACCGTCAAGTTTTTTTCTTATTTCAGCAACGATTAATGATTGGAAATATAGTCGGGTAGAGCTTTTAATAATTAAAGTACTACCACAAACGTGGTTGGAAAAATCAATTACCAAGAACAACACAATTAATTAAAATTGGCGCGAAATAATAATTTAAAAATAATTAATGTTAGAACTTTTAATTTCAGTAGCAATCGCAACGTTAAAGATTTATTACTGTTTAATTAAAGTTGTATCCTTCGTTCTTCTTGGCGTGTAGATACATCATCACGAGACGTGTAAAAAAAGATAAGAAAGTTTCTACGGTTGTGTGGGGAATTTCGAAGACTTTAAGAAAACCACATTTTGATAATGGACTTTCTACCTTTCGCAAGAAACTCGCATGGTGGTGGCCGATAACAAACAAATGACCGATTTAAGACTTTCTGTTCTGTTGGTCTGATTTAGATGTATATTGTGATACATTCCAAATTCAACCTTTATTTCGTTAAAAAGTCATGACCTACTTACTAAAGTTCAAATTTGTTTGTAAAAAAAACGCGAGGAAATTTTAATCTAAAAAGAATTTCGTGTTTAATTTTTTAAACAGTAGAGTAGGTCGTGGATAATAATCTTCACATTAATCTTCTTGGTTAATGATTCGAAAATTTAATTTATTACGCAATATTGTACCACATGCGTGTGTGTACTGACTGGATGCGTTTTATTAACAAGGGGGAGCTCTAACAAATGGCTAAACGTTTTAACACAGGATATCGATTCGTTTACCTTTACATTCATGGGTCAATGCTCCACTTCTAATAAAATTAAAGTTACTAGTTCAGAAAACTTATAAGGCGCCACTAGCTAGAAAAAAAAGCAACAAAGCAATATTAATTGAGAAAAATCCTTTAAGCTAAAAAGATTGAATAGAGCAATATTTAATCTTTTCGAAACGTTAAGAAATTTAATTTATACTTCAAGAAAGAAATTTTCATGTTTCTACCGCAAAGATATTTTTATTTAACTACAATATTATTTCACTTTAATACAAAGAGCGGTACTTTACATCCATAATACAAACTATACCCTCAAGAACTATTGTTGCTTTTAAACTTTGAGCAATCATGCTGAAACAACACCCAGACTCGAATAGTTATCGGGAAAACTAATGTTTTTACAGTTTTACAAGGGAACGGTTGTTAATAAAAAAGAAATGACATAAAGACGTAGTAGTTCACTTGGAGCTGTAACCGTGAAGCGTTCGGTTCCTTCAGAAAGTGACTTTGCCTGACACACACCTATTTGCAAGATTTACGAGTATCTTCATCGTCTGATGGAAACGTATCTGCCTTCTTGGTACGATATAAAACGCTTGATTTGACACGAGAAAATACTCGCATAGAAATGATTCCGGTAATTCAACACAGAAGAGAATAGACAAGAGCACGATTATTTCCTTGAATAAGCATTTTACATAAACGAATATTAATGTTTGAAGTAGTAGACCAAATAAGGATAATTTATAGTAACTTATTATTATCTTTCTTTCTATTATAAATGTAAAACACTGGGGTTTTCTTAATAATTGTAAGCAAGCTGGTGCAATGTTTGGGGGTGGTAGATTACGCACAGATTGGAGATGACAGTAAATGAGAAAGCCCGCAGGAGTGCTTTGAATATACAGGGTCCTGAATAAATAGAGTATTAACTCAAAAATTATTAAAATAATAGTAAAATGGATTAATCTCATTTGTTGGCTAGCAACGTCGTCAAACTTTGAGTACGTGAGATTTTTTTTCTGTTCCTGCCATGTAAAAAATTTAAATGAACTTTCGGTTCACAATAGATTTAATAATTCGTATTCCAGCAGCTTGTCAATGAATAAATCAACACAAGGTACAAAGAGTTTGCAGTAATATCACAGGAAGAGCACAAAATGCTGAAATTTAAACATACATTTGTGTAATCGCTATTTTTATTGGAAAATGTAATTTTCTTTTCTAAATTTTTAGTTTTATAGCACTATTTTGTAAATTTCCATTGATTTGATTCAGAAAAGTTATTTTCTAAAGTATAGAGGTAATATTGATAATGTAGTAAAGCAGAGTATCTGCAATTAGCAATTAACCGATTTAATAGGAAAACATCCCCATCCTCTGATAGCAATTCCACGCCCATTGATTGCACTACATTGGATAATGCTGCTTTTGTCACGATCGCAGTTAAAATGTCTGTGTTAAACTAATTTTGTAAGCTTACACACGAAATCGTTTCTTCTATGAGCCAATACTTTTATAAAGTTTGAACAATATATTATGATGTGTTGTTAGTACAAGAGAGTCACTTAATAAGGTGTTTAAAATTTTGTAAATAATAGCAACTTACTTTATTGGCTTAAATAGTTAAATTTTTTTATTAAATATTTAAATTTGATTTTCAGACTGTCACATGAAAATCAGAATTTTTAATTCTTTTCCTGCCGTCTACTGTTAAGCAGCTTTGAATAGATATTCGGAATCTTAAAAGTCCCATTACAAATGACGAGCGATCAAAAAGTTCCAAATCGAGTTGGCTGTGTATATTAAAAGGAATGGCTGTAACTCATATGTTACAAACGTGAACTAACGGGAACTCACGTTAAAACTGACAGTGGCATTTATTTATGGTTCCATCTCGTACATTCTTATAAAATCAAAGCCCAATTTAATTTGAAAACTTTCTGATTGCTCGATATTTACCCATTGTTGTTCTCTTGTATTCAGTGGCGGCTCGCTCGCAATCAATATATTTGGGGGGGCACAGTAACACATGAGCGAAGGGAGCAAAAATGGTGGAATTTTTTTGTGAGTGGTCGTGACTTATTAGAGGTGATTTAAGAGCACCTTCAAGGTTTGAAATGAAATAAGAAAATCTGGATGAAGGATATTTTAAAATTTAATTAAACGCCGTTGCTAGCTCCACGGCTAACGTGGATATAATTCTGACACTAAATCCACGGCATTACGTCCGCATGTCCTAGGACTTCCATTATGAAAGTTTCACACATTTTCATATTTTAAATTGATTTTTAATTAATTTGCAAGTTGAATATGACCAATAAAAAATACTAGAGTAAAGGTTCTCTAAGTCCGAGCGATTGATTTTGTTTGTTGTTAATAATTATTATTATTAGATTTCTCAGAAACAGACTTTTACGCCTTGGAAGTAGGCAACCAATCGTACGCACCTCTGTCCCTATAATCTCAGGAAGCTCAAATAATTTTCCAATTTTCCATTTTTTTTTTGCTGGAGGCACCTACTTTTGTGTTGCTTGGCACCAACCGCCACTGGTTGTATCAACAAATATATTTTCGAAATTATTATTTACGCTCACAAGAAGAATAACGTGGGACATAAAAACTGAGGAACCGAATTCAAGTTTCAAGTTGTCACGCAATAATATCTGAAGAAGGTCAAATTGTTTTTGGTTTTCTTGAGTGAAACAAAATGAAAAAAAAAATAATTGCAGGGTAAAGTGGATTAAACAAAAACTTGGGCTTAGTTGCAATAAAAAAAGGTTTGTAAAAATAAGCAATTAAGGTAACTTTTCATATACAATATTGTGGAAGCTTTCCTCCACGACTGCAGCTTATTTTTTCTATAAAAGGCTTTTTTCCTTTGACGACTGAAGAAAAATCTTTTGATCTAAAATCTTTGTGCTGTAACCCCCAGGGAGTTTATTACAGATCATTGTATAAAATTTTCTGGTTTCAAAAATCTAAATTTTACTAAACCTGATTGTTTTCTCTGACTTTAGAACTTTAAAAACATGTTCTAGAACGAAAATCCATTTATTACATATTTTTATGTTTATCAAACGTTATGATTGTATAATACCTGGCAGAATTTTCAGGGAATAAAAAGGTTTTAAAATTATTAGATATATTATCCTCACTTAAGTATAGCACTCGAGTAAAGTGCTTAAAATTGATCTTTTATAACGATATGGAATTTTCTGAAAAATACCCTCTTGTAAAAGCGATGAAAAGCAATATTTAGAGAATTATAATATCATGATTATTAAATATTTGCAAAGTTAAAATCCCTAGACATTGAGTAAAGTGTGTTAACCGAAAATATCTGGGTGCTCTTTCAATGTCAATATTTAATATTTGTTTATTAAATTTTAACTTCACCTCATCAATCACCATCAGTTTTTATTAGTATTGCGTACTATCTCTAAATCTCATAAATAAGTTATGTTTTCTTAAGTTGTACATATGTAATATTCGGGAAGTTTAAGGAATTTGCCTAAAGTAGAACTAAGTTTGTGTTTTAGTTTCCCAAAGGAAGTCAACAACTCCTAACGCGGTATTTGGAGATCCGGGGATAAATTAGAAGTATTTTACATTCACCAAGTAGAAGAAATATGGATTCTGTTTAATATTAATAAAGAAAAATTTGAATTCTGTTCGCAAACATTTGACTGAAGTGGTAGGAACGTGTAAGCTGCACGTTTCTTTGATTATCTTCCGAGTCTGAGTAAATTAGATACGGGAACATTTTTTGATATTCCTTTAGCGTATTTCGGGGTTGATATATTTGATTGGTCTTGTTAAATTGTCAGATCCAGCAATGAGGAAATGTACACGGGAAAACTGGGGCGAGCAGCTAGGGACACCATTTCTGTCAGATATGGCGTTGCAAAACTGCTAACCGATGATTTACACGGAATTTTGTTACACGTTATTTATTCATATCGGATGAAATTTTCGCTTCGATCCCCACAATTTTGCCGATACAGTAAAAGCTACGTCTACTTGCCGCAGGGTAATTAATCGGTAAACATTTAATTTTGCAAATATACCCTTAAACCCTCCTAGTTTTTAATTTTAAAATATATTGGCAGAAACTGTTGTGAGAGTAAACCCAAACACATTTAATTCTGCTTTTACCAAAATGAAGTCGAAGTAAAAGAAAACAAGATTTATGGGAAAATACGAGAAAATGGACAACGTTAAGCTCGAGACATATGACCTACAAAAATTCCAACAGATTTTTAGGAGTAGTACTTCAGAACATGACAAAAAGTCAATTTGTCCTGGTCACAATGCCTCCCATTCCTTCTACTTACAACTTAATTTAGTGTAAAATAAGTTTTATTTCTAATTAATACAAGAATGTTTCTTTAACATCTTAATTAAGCAAAGAAAAGTCAACAAAGAAAAAAAGTGTTTCATTAAAAGTGTTGTCAGTGCAGTTTTAAAAGTTTGACGTTATTTTCATCCAAGCCAGGATCCCAATGACGAGTAGCGAAGTATCTAATCTTCTAAAGAACCCCTAAAACTTCTGTGGTAAACAATCACAAACCCAGTCGTTAACTACGGAAAACAAGAATGTGCACGGCAGCGAATCCGTATTAAATTCGCGAAAACGTTTTCATTTACTTATAAATAAGGGGAACTTTCAATTTTCTTCACAAAAGCTAAATACTGGCTTTTTCCCTATAAAACAGCTCGAAATTACAACCGTTTTCAATAAAGAAAACTTGCAGGGTTAGAAGGTTGAACACATTTTATTGACTTGCTGCGTATCTGTAAAGCTTTGTCAATGCGGTTTTGGCGCCCCGCATTGATTTTGTATCACCACCACAAAACACTGCAATTGCTAAACTTCAAAACCACCAATAACGCTTTGATCAATCTATTAATTAACAGTACAAACATATTTACTCTACGGAAATGCTCATTTAAAGTTAATCCGTTACCTTGATGCAGGTTACTATAAACAAAGTTGCACTTTTTAAAGATAAAAGCAAACACACCGCAATAACCACGTATTTTTTATGAGGAAAATTATACCAAGTCTATTTATCCGTATATATAAAATATTTAAGATCACGATTTATTACCAGCTACATTTGATTTAACCCGTCTGGCAGAAACCCCAAGAATTTCCAGATTTATTTCACAAACTGAATACCTAGATTTTCTCGAAAACTATTGTTACGTCAACTAATATACATAAACAGAATCCAATACCAAATAAATGTGTGATCCAATAGTATGTGATAAAGTTGGTCACTTACAGAAGGATACGAAAGCAAAACATTTGCTACGACGTTGCAAGATATTAAAATTCCTGGTAGACATCGACGTATCCCAGAAAGGATATTGCTTATAAGTGGTTTTTCCACACATTGAATTTTCCGGAAATTCTATTTGTTAAATCATTTTCATTTTGTATGTTTGACATTTAGGTCACTGCTACACACAAGACTCGACTGGAACGTCGATGGTCAAACAACCAAATAATTACCATTTCAACTTGAACATGGTAGAAAGCCATCTTGTATTTTTATTGATTATTAAAGTTTGTGTAAAATTATGCAAGCAAATAATGCTTACGCATTGCCTACATCTACAATAATTATTATGATAGAAAATTATTCATAATTGGGTGCGGCATGAGGAGGTAAATGCATCACTTTACCGCAGTGATAGTTAATAATTAATTTTTAATGCCCGTCAATGCAGCATAACAGTGTATAACCCAAAATAACAACAGGAGGTTTTTGTTCAGAATATTATATCCAAATTCTTTGCGTTTACCAAAATAGAGAAAAAAACAGTTTTAATTTTCAAGTTCTAGGTGGAACTTTCAGAAGTGGGATGCTTAAAAATTTCTATATTTTTAAGGTGAATGAGGATGCTTACTGCAACTTTTAAATTAATTTCTAGAACTTTTAGGAGAGGTGAGGGCTTTGCGATTTAATGTTTTATCAGAGAAAGGTTCCCTTTTATTTTTGTATTGTGTATTGTAATAAATGGCATGTTCTAAGGGAACTGATTAAATCTAAACCTTGCATCAAAATACAGGAGGTGGATCAATATTTAATGTTAGCTAGCATTTGGATGAAGGATCGCAAAGCTCCTGACGTCTGACTACTCATGTCAGTATATTACACTAGTAAAGTAATTACTTGGTACTCTGTTGTAATAGTTAGCAGTAATAGAGTTACAAAGTTAGGTAATTTCTAGAAAATAACTGAAATGCGCTATAGTTATACATAATACATATTTATTTTTTATAATGATTATCATAGAATATAATACGAGTGCTTTGAGTTCTACAGACGAATATTGAAAAAAACTCATAGTAAGAGTTGTATTCAGACGACAATTTAATGAAACAAGAATTTTAAAATAATATTTTTTTTGACGTTTGTTTGACGTTTATCTGACATAAATATTGTCGCTAACTCTACTACTTTTCAGTTGTCTTAAAAATATTGTCAGTAAAATAGCCTTTTAATGGTATCGTAATAAAGTCTCGTACGAAAACATTTTTTTGTGCCTCCGGTCGGCATCACTGACTTTCTACATCGCGAAATATGCCAGAAATAGAGGTTTCTCCGGCCTAGGCCGACAAAAAGTAGGAATTGAAGGTTACTGGTTGGCAGCATCGGCTCAATCTGTCAAAGTCAAATTTGTGCATCGCGGTCGGAGACGCTCAAACAAATAAATTAGCAAAATTTTACAAATACGATTACCTATTTGAGCCACTGTGGTGATTTGAATATAATCTTTAATATGCGCCGGTGTATCCATTATTAAATCAAAGATAATGAAATTTATAAATAAACGTCAATGGAAATTGTAAGAAAATAAATGAATTAAGTTTAATGAATACCAGGAAACAAGGAATCTTGATTTTAAAATCATAAAAAAAATTCCTAATACTAAATTTTAATTGTAAATTTAATTATAATTTATTTAAACAAACATCGGCACAAAAAATCTTGTGTATTACACGTCCAGAAACAGTTTTGCGAGTACCTACTCCTACTTGCAGGACTCGACGTTCTGCCTCGCCCTGCAACCTTAATCGCACTCGCAAATGTGCTGTTTCTGGCCTTGTGATACAAATACCAAATACAAATAACTATTGTTTTGTAATATTGACTGCTACTGTATGAAAGTAGATAAAAGCCATTTGCCTAACGCCCCAAAACAATTATTAAAGAATTATTTTTTTATTTTTAAATTCAATTAAATCTATACAAAAGTAAAATCAATAGCTTATCCGAAATCGTTCAATCATTTAACCGTTAGAAAAAAAAACAACTATAAAATAACTTTCCACTTACAAATTTGGACACGATATAGGTTATAACTTTTTCTAAATTAACTCGAAAAAGTTTCCGAAAATATTTCGATATAGTCGTTAACGTGAGATTAATCAGTGCCTTATTTTAGACGGAATATGCCGAGACTAATCAATATTTTTTTAAATCAACCCTAGTCTTTGACATTACTTTACGTTTTATTTCTTTGTAAGGTTTAAAAATTAAAAATCATTGGAACAATCATAAATATCACAAAAAACTAATCCTTGCAAATTGATAGGAATTTTTTTTTTTATAGAAACATTGGTTTCTGAAGCGTACGATTGCTTTCCATACAGAACCGGAATATATTCGTATAATAATGTATACGATATATCTAAATAAAATTATTCAATTTCCCAGTTGTGCACTCGCGTATGAATTCCCTAAGGTAAATATCTGCGACTCTAAAGAGTTGCTTGTTGGTGTTCTATTAGTCACGTTTTTCTCACCCTCAATCTCGGTATTATGTTCATTTTTATTATACACGCCAGCAAGTAAACAGAATGCACTTCTACCATTACTATAACAGGGAAATGGAGGAAAATAGTTAGTTTTATGATACAAATGGGAATAGAGCACCCATTTCGAGTTAAAGAGTGCATCACAGTAATAGAAATTTAGCCTCGAACCACACAGAAGTTACTTAAAGAACAAATGAAAGGATTCTACTTTAATAAAAATAAATAAAAGACAGAAGGAAACCAGAGGAAAATTATTTCGAAGTACTAACTCAAATAAAAAAATAATAAAAATTAATAATATTTCATATTATTCTCGAAAAATCAAAGTTAAGAGGGTCTTTTCAAGTATAATAGGTGTTTTAAAATTGGCGTGTTAAAGTTCAAAGAGTTCCTCTGTAATTCTATTCAAAAAAGACAAAAGGAAATAATAGAATTTTTAGTTCTCTTCGTTTGTCATGATTGCGGACGTGAATATATGACAGTCGACACGCTTGCGATAGAAGAAAACAACATAAAGCAAAACACAGCTAAAATTGCTAATATGATTAGAGTTGCTGCTTGTGGTAGGATGCTTGTTGGATTTTTGGTCTGTTATTCAGAAGAGGGTGAAGCGTAGCAGGCAGGTCAAAGGAAGGTTAAAATTTTCTCCACTCATGGCAACAAAAAGCGTTTGCGTGTATCGTTTGATTGTTACTTGACCCATCTTTTAATTTCCTGCCTATAACTAAATTTATTTTTATAGGAATCTGACACAGAAATATTTATTAACGAGATTCTTAAGCCTTAGAACTTTTTTTTAATTAAAATTTCAATAGAGAAATCTTCAAGAATTTTAAACTTCTTTTTTAGTAAAGGTATAGTAAGTAAAAGTACATACTGAAAGTTTTTCTCATGAAATCTAATATTAGCATCCGTATTTCCATTTTCCTTTTGGGCCTTGACATGGTGAATACATTTAAAATTATTTTCCTGGTTTTTAAACAAAAAATTTAATTAATTATATTTATGAAATGTAACTGGGTTGATTTTATTTCTATTTGTGGAAAACACGAGGGTACGAGAATTTTTAGAGGAATCAACAAGTTTTATTTCCAGAAAAATGGGAAATCAAAAGTCTACTATAAAACCGTGTTCAATAATAGCTGCTAAGGTATGACTGTGTCTTCCCGTGTTCCTATTTTTCGTATACAGGGTGGATGACAAAATCCGCCCCGAGTTATATAGTTTTAATTGAGATCGGAATGTTACGGTCGACATGGGTCATTAAATACTACGTTTTGATGTAGTTAGAACATTTTCAGGGCCTACTAGATTTTAGCTGCGATAGTCAACTTTTTATTTTTAAATGCGCACCTATGTATATTTTTTGTAATTCTGAATAAGCGTTTTTTTCCGAGTTCAACGATGTATAATAAGTCACCTTACCATCACCAAAAAGTAGTAAAAAAAGTTGTTTAAAATTCCTCTCGTGACTACCAATTTCGCAATTAGTTTTCAATAGTAGGCTTTGACTAACAAAATATTGACAACTGTCAAAGCAATTTTCTAATGAAATTTTGATATAAACTGTCAGTACCAGTACGTTTACTGTGAAATAGTGAGCTCTTAAATTAAAATTAGTTAGGAAGAAAATGTTTAATGAGGAAGTAGACATGTTGGAAGTACAATTTGTCGGTATGACGGTATTCAGAATTGCAAAAAATATACATAGGTGCCCATTTAAAAATAAAAAGTTGACTATCGCAGCTAAAATCTAGTAGGCCCTGAAAGTGTTCGAACTATATCAAAACGTAGTATTTAATGACCCATTTTGATTGGCATGTCGACCGTAGCAATCCGATCTTAATTAAAACCTGTATAGCTCTGGGCGGAATTCATCATCCACCCTGTATAACTTGAACAAATTATTATTACAAATCTTAAAGTTATGTAAGCTCGTAATATATGGCTTGTGTATTTTTCAATTCAAATTTAGCTATATGTGATGTTTGTATTATTCCATATCCAAGGACACCCGCAGGGTTTTATTGTCTTTTTCTGCCTTTATAAGTTCGTGGTGCATTATTCGACTGACAAATGTTTGCTTTTGCTTTGGTTTGAGTTCCATCTACGTATCAACACCGGATATTAAAAATACTTTTCTCGAGTTAAAAATCAAACAAGCAAAACCAGAAAATGTGTGTCTACCTGACGAGATTAAAAGACCAAGCAAAAATATGACCTCAAATGCAAATTTACCCTGGATATCTAACCAAAAATGACAATGAGATTAAGGACATAAACGAAAAAATGAGACTGAAAATGCAAATTTAAATAAGGGACTAGAAGAAGCACCGAAAGTAAATTATGAGATTTAAAACAAAATCAAGGCATCCTTCACAGAATAATGCTTAATATATTAAGAATATCGTGTTAAGATTAATTTTAAAACCTAAATACCTACAGTCGAGTTAGCCGAAGATCAAATTAAGTTTTGCTTCTATTTGTTTATGCAATAATTTGTTTGTTTCGGTGTGCAGGTGCATTTTTATTAGGTACTCGTAAAAGACGCCTCGAAATCTCGGTTAAATGTATCATAAATATTTAATATCAAATTTACTCTTTCATAGAACTTTACTGTGCTATAAAATTATTTTATAGCTAGCATAGGTTATTAACAAAAAATGATCTGTTTTGTTTTCCATTAATAAATAAAGGCTTTTGTTTGGGAAACACTAGATTCAGCAAGTCACTGTTTCGCAAACGTTTGTTTTTCAAGATAACTACCAAATTGTCATAAATCACACCGTATTTGTTTTTAAAACAAAATCAAAATAGGAGGTCAAAACTTACTGATCCATTAGAAAAATAATTCAAATAGTTTGAATCTCAAAAATACTATTCCAGAAATATGTTATGACATGCATTAGAAAACCAGGGCATATTGATTTCACCGTTTTACAAGCACTGAATTGGAAAAACTATTTTTATATCTGGAACTTTGTCGTCCGTCAAGCAATTGCCTAAAGAGTAGAAGAAGATAATAGACAGCTACATTCAAGTCAATGTTTTAAGGGTAGTATTCCGTTGCAGCGCAACCAGTTTGCATATAAATCAGGAAACTCTTCTCTGTTGCGGAACAAACAGAACGGAAAGCGCCTTAAACAACAAAGAAACTGCACTACAATCTCGTGATATAGAATATGTTTTTGCCAACAATTCTTTTGATTCAATCAGAAGAGCGAAGAGTTGGTCAATCTGTGATCAAATACCTCGCTACAAAACAGGAGAATACCGACATCTTGAGCAATACAACCAAAGACGTGTCTGCTACAAAGAACGGTGAGGAGGGGGGGCAAAACCTAAATGGCAAAAAATTAGGTGGCACAAAACTTACCAGATTTGTCAAAAACAAGCCCAATACGCCTGTAAGTATTTTGGGATTACAGGGAAAGGCCTACACCACTGCATCAATGGAAATTGCTAAGAAAATAAAATTTGAAATTCGTTAACGATATTGGACATAGTTGGGCCCAGTGGCGGCTCGTGACCAAAATATTTGGGAGGCACTGTAAGGAATGAGCGAAGTGAGCAAAATTGGTGCTGCCGGAGAATTTTTTTTCGGAGTGGGCGTGGCTTATTAGACACAATTTAAGGGCGTCTGGCAAGGTTTGGGATGAAATTAAATGACGACATGGAAGTCTACTATTTCAAAGATGTAATAGCTATAAAGTTCTACATTTGATTACAGATACAGAATTTTTTGAAAAATAATCTCGATAAATAGTAAAGCAGGTTTCTCTGATTTCTTATTATTTTCATATTATAATAACAATCCAGGCATCTGTTATTTGGGTTGCCTATTCTACTATTTTACTTCAATGATTCGAATATAGTAACTGACGACGAAGATTCGTATACGGTTACATTTTAAGCGACCCTCCAGGAAGATTCTCGTGTTCTTTTTATTAAAGGAAGGAAGGTCTATCAATACAGTTCGAAAATTGTTTGGAAATAAATTCGTAATTTATATGTAGGAGCTTTATTTTTATAAAACTTGCTTGGGAGGTATTACTACGCAATTGGGATTATTATTTTTGTAAAAACACGTAATATTAATACCGCCTTCGGTTAAATAACATACAAAAAAATAAGATTAATAAAATAAAGGAAAACTTTTGTAAACCTGAAAATAATTAATTTTCGTTTCAACCATAAAAATATTGTTGACATTCTATGCTACTTAATAAAATGAAGGTTAAAACTTCAACCTTAGATTTTTTTATTAATTAACTCAGTTAAACTTTTCCTATATTTTTCTTGATGGATAAGATCACGTCTTGAATAATATTTAACTTAGGATGTTAAAAGTTGTAAAATTATGGGAGAAAATATAGTTCGCGACGTACAGACGTCTCCAGCTTGCATTTTATTTTAAATCAATACGTCGAAACAGCAATCCCTTTAAAACTTTCAAATTTTCTAAAGTAAAATAAAAGCAAATGCAATGCTAAAGCATTTCAAGTAAATCCCCTGAAGAATAACGATGATATGCACATTTTCATCCGACACTTTTGAAAAGTTATGATACAGATTTGCACTAGTGTGGCTTAGAATTACAAACTGCGCCCTTTCGGCGACGCCACGCTATTACGCTGAAAGCTCAGCTGCCAACCCAGATACAAAAATTGCTAATTTCAAGTTTCGCATGATCAATCAGCTCATGCAAATGCGTTATTTCATTGCTCTTCTGGTTCCACTGAAATGTATCTTCGTTCGAGTTTTATTTTTTCGATGAGTGGTTTGATAATGATAAATACGAAATTTTAGCTTTTAAAAAGTCGGGGTGCTTCCCTACAAATCTAGATTGAAATTTCATGCAAAAAAAAAACTGATTTCAGTATTAACAGTAGTTACCATTACTTGATTTACTGAACAAGGCTTCTTTTTAAATCGAAACAACACATGTTCACTAGAACTTTGAAATATCAAAGTAAGACAGACTATAACAAACAACCATTCAATACACTATAGCAACAAAGGATGTGACTGTTGGGAGCATTTTCGATTTTAGCATCGCAGAAAAACCCGCATCTACTGGAATTTATAACAAAAGCGAAATTGATTGCGACGTTTGAGGGTTAAAGGGGATACAGATACCAAAGACAATTTAAACTGGCGCCGTTTATTCCCCATGAACGAAGTTGTATGGGAAGGGAACGCAACTTCGCTCCCCATTTAGATAATTTCTTCTAAGATGTCTTTTAATATCTGCAATTGGCAGCATAATTTTATCTGATAAATATACCTTTTAATCTTTTTTAATTCCTATTCTAGCTTTAAATTGTTTCTCGGCACACCCTTTGAGTTAAAAAGTTGCCAAAAAAAATTAAGTACCCACACAATTTGAAAGGATAGTTTGAGAATTCAGGAATTTAATAATAAACTTTAACCCCCTGACCTACCAAACCCTAAACCCTTCACTTTAATTTAAACCTATATGAATAATTTGTATATGAAGTTAAGAGTAAACAAGGCATTATTATACGGATTAAATTCGATTAAATATAATATAAGCAAAGTACTTAAACCACAAGTTTATAAACATGTTTGTTTATGTACATTTTTACAAATTAAATGTAAACGTGGGAGAAACCAGAGAAAACAAAATTCATGGTTTTTAATATAACAAAGGAAGGTACAGTAGATACTGAATGGTGGATAATAACAATAAAAGAGTTTATTCTGTCTATTACGATAGAGAAAACCAGGTTAATTAAAAAATTCATTAGATGGAACGAATAAAATAATCCAATACAATAACAATGATATGTTATTAATTTTTTTATTGTAGGTACCAAAAAGTAGTCAGCAGGTGGAATAGTTTGGTAATATTTACATTGGAACAGCAAGAAATAATATCACGGAAGGTTCCCTGCAAAGAAGATTTAATCAGGTAACAATTTAATTTAAAAATTACCAAATTATCTGAGATAATTTCCACTGCTTTCTTTCATAGAAATTTGAATTTTATGCAGTGGTCTTTAGTGTGTCGAGATTCTGACCCCTATAGGAGGGATCTTTATTCTGACAAACACAGTCGTCCTAGACTCTTCAAGAAAATTTTTAAAATATAGAATCATTACGGTGGAACCTAAAGATGTGTCTCCATTTTCATATTTTTTGAGAAATACAGCCACAAAACGTAAACCTTAATATTATGATGATGGCTTAAAATCAACCCGACTACACCTGAAAATTTTACCAAATCTCAATTTTTAACAAGATAGGAATTTTTATATATCTAGAGGCTTTACATTGTTTATTTAAAAGAAGGGGATATGTATCGTTTCTAGTTCTCGTTTGTACGGGGTGATAGGACGCCGCGCGCCGGGGTACCCCTGCTGATTCTTTTATTTATTAACCGATTTAAATATTTTTTTTGTATGCGTTATATATACGTAAAAGTTCATATTTTGAACTGAATGATAATAATCTTTAACTTCCGGTTTCGCCGGAAATGACCTCAACTTTCTTATTTCAAATGCAACACCCTGTATATTTTTGCATATTTCAACTCGGGATTAAATTCTGCGTATAATAGAGTCAAGATATTACAGTTTTGAGAACTTACAAATTTTTAATTTCAAAAATACCTTTTAAGTCAAGAGTGCCATGACTTACTGAATTTTCCTCATACCGTTGCCACTTACTTTTCTAAAATTGTTTAACATAATAAAATGTAAATTAGTAATTTGCTAAAGCATTTCAAAGTTGGAAAAACCATTTATGATAGGTATGAAAAAAATCAAAAGTCATGGCACTCTAGAACTAAAACGTATTTTTGAAATTAAAAATTTGTAAGTTCTCAAAATTGTAATATCTTGACACTACTATAAGCAGAATTTAATCCAGAGTTGAAATATGTAAAAATATACAGGGTGTTGCATTTGATATAAGCAAGTTGGGGTCATTTCTGGGGAAACCGGAAGTGAAGGATTATTCACATTCAGTTCAAATTATGAGCTCTTACCTGTATATAACGTATACAAGAATTTAATCAAATCGGTTAAAAAATAAAATAAATAACAGGGATACCTAGGGGTCCTGTGTCACTTGGTATAATTCCATAATATAATCACTAGGAACCACCATGCTAGGAACCAAGATTGAACACGGCGACGTCAAAATCGACTCATGATTTTTCAGAAAAACCAAAACCATGATTTTTTTCATTTCATACACGGTATCAACTCGATATATTAAACAAAAGCACATGGAAAAGCTTTCCAAAATTAAATGAACTAGGACGAATGATTTGTATCAGAACATGCAAAACAAGGAACTGGAAATGGGCCACGATTATGTTGAAATTCTCACGTGCAGCATGAAAAACAAAACAATTAAGGGCATTATATTTAAATATACACCCCAATAAAATATCTGATTATAGTAAACGTGAAGAAACGTATTTTGAAAACAAAACAAAACGTTTTACTGTCGATAAAATTATTCCTGAATATTTGAAAAAGACTAATAGTGTTATGGTTTAAACTATAAGTAAGATGAAATACATTTTTTGTTACCAAAAAGAAAACAATTAATTAATTTTTGCTCTTTCCAAGAGAAACGTTGGAAATAATCTTTTTAAATCCTATTTTCCCATTTTAGAAAATCCTTTCTACAAATACTTCGTTTTAGGGTATGTATATATGGATATATTTCAACAGTGAAAACTTAAATTTAAAGCCACTTTAAATCTAGAAACTTGCTGGAATGGAAGCAATATAAATATCACTCGTGGGGCTAAGTACCATTGCGGCACACAGCAAAAAATCCTCGCTGTTGCAAGAATTAAATAAATATTAAATTTTTATATCATAAAAGACTTTATTCTGTAGCGAATACCTTTTATTCTACCACTATAGCTTTGTTTACACCGGAAGATTGTGGCAATTTTAACACAAAAGCTCCTTAGAAAAGTTGCTCAATTTTATTATATTTTTAAAATTAGGTAATTTATTGTGTTCACCAATTAATTGCAAGATTTAGGGGTAAATAATTATTAGTCCATTAGAACAGAATTGTAACCACAAGATCCCACGAAATATAATCCTGTTAATGTGTACAGTTATATTCACATACGTACATATTCAATTACAGTTTGGTTTAGACTATTGGTACAGCAAGGCATTAGGTCGGAAATTACAGACGATTCAATATTAATTAACAGCAAATTACTTATTGGCAACTTCCTTCAACAGTTTAAGTGGTTTAAAGTTTATAAATTCTGAACGGTATTGAAATTAAGAAGGATTCTTCAAATAAGTGTTTTAAGGTCCATTGAACTTCCTTTTTATTTGATCGGGACGCCTACGAATATTTGCTCAGCAATTTAGATGCGATCATGGGTAAAATTTTTCTGTTAAAATGAATTATTGGAAAACCACCAGCATAATTTCCATAAAAGCAATTAAGTACAAAAAACTGCCATTCACAGGGATATCTCACATAAAACCGATTTCTTTCAAGAATCAAGAATTCCTTAACCGAATGATTCGATGCATTTGAGATAGATTTCGGTCCACTAATCAGAGTCTATTGTGATAATTGGAGAGGACTGATGCAGCACCTCAAACAATCAACAGATTATTCAGTTAAATTTGTTCCCCTGTAACGTTTACGTTTGATCTTGTCGGAACCGCCCCATAGTTTTAGAAAAGGATTAAGCAAAACCAGCTCGCAAACTCTCAAGACTAACAAAGGGCAATTATCATTAATGCATAACTTATTGTTTCCCACAGAGTAGTTGCAAGTTGAACCTCGTAAATGTTAAATTCAAGGATAGCTCTGTAACTGCAATTCCGTTCAATTAATTTCAGGAAAAGAATACTTAGTAGAATTTTACAAAAACAGGTTTAGCACAAATTTTCACATACGTTAGAATAACTGAACCGTGGAACTGCCATTACAAAAGTAATCTATCTGAAGACTTTCTTAATAAGCAGAAGAATTCAAGTTCCATTCGAAATTACCTACTCAATGAAGCAAAAAATTAAAGCCTTTGAATCCCCAACGCGAAGTTGGGAAAGACAACTCGAGTGTTGAAGGCAAAATTCGAGAAGCAATTAATTAAAAAAGGGATTTAACTGTTTGATGGGTATTTAATAATGTAAATATTTTTTTACGTTCAAGTTTCAGTTTGTGAGGCCTACAGTGTAATCAAAAGTTATTCAGCTGATAACAAGGTTTTCTAATTATTAGAATCAGCAACATCATTCTTCATGCTGTATTTAAATTGAGTGAAAGCAAACAGAAGCTGGGAAATGCGGTCGTACTGGGTTGGTATGTAATAATTTGACGGAAAACAGCAAGCTTGATTTGTTCTAATATATTCTTCACTGAAAATATATCCAATTTTATGTATTACGCAGGGAAATTAAAAGCAAATAACTGACTTTTGTGTTATCCCTCACGGACAGAATAGGGATGTATACTAAATTTTAATTGTTACTCTATTACAAAAATACTTAAGGGTAGAATATGTTTTGCACTTTATTTTTCTTTTTTTAAATTTTATTTATAGCAATAAACACCTTGCAAACTTTGTTGCGAAACAGAAACTAGAAAAAGGTGTCCAGTCGAAGGATTGTGGTGCGTGACGTAATCTATCACATGACGAGGGAAAGATACCATTATAAAAATCTTTTAAATTGTAATGCAGTGAAAACCGCGCTAGATAGGGTAAAATATAATAGGACCAAAGTTGTAGAAAATAAAATTCACTACAAAAAACTCTCGGAAAGTATATTGCTTAACTTTATTAATTTGGACTTGGGAACCGTTTGAAGTTAGCATAAACCAGCAATTTTGGTTTTAAATAGAAATGCAATCAAAACCGTGCTAGACAGGGTAAAAAACTATCGGAGCAAAGTTGTAGAAAATAAAATTTCCTACCAGAAACTCCTTCAAAGCGTATGTCTAATTTTAATAGTTCGGGCCTGAGAACCGTTTAAAATTAGCATAAACTAGCGATTCTTGTTTAAAATTGAAACGCAGCAAAAATCACGCAAGTTACGTGAAAATAACATAAAATAGAAGTTGTAGAAAATAAAATTTCCTACCAGAAACTTCCTCAAAGCGTATGTCTAATTTTAATAGTTCGGGCCTGAGAACCGTTTAAAATTAGCATAAACTAGCGATTCTTGTTTAAAATTGAAACGCAGCAAAAATCACGCAGGTTACGTGAAAATAACATAAAATAGAAGTTGTAGAAAATAAAATTTCCTAGCAGAAATTTCCTCAAAGCGTATGTCTAATTTTAATAGTTCGGGACTGAGAACCGTTTAAAATTAGCATAAACTAGCGATTCTTGTTTAAAATTGAAACGCAGCAAAAATCACGCAAGTTACGTGAAAATAACATAAAATAAAGTTGTAGAAAATAAAATTTCCTAGCAGAAACTTCCTCAAAGCGTATGTCTAATTTTAATAGTTCGGGCCTGAGAACCATTTAAAATTACCATAAACTAGCGATTCTTGTTTAAAATTGAAACGCAGCAAAAATCACGCAAGTTACGTGAAAATAACATAAAATAGAAGTTGTAGAAAATAAAATTTCCTACCAGAAACTTCCTCAAAGCGTATGTCTAATTTTAATAGTTCGGGCCTGAGAACCGTTTAAAATTAGCATAAACTAGCGATTCTTGTTTAAAATTGAAACGCAGCAAAAATCACGCAAGTTACGTGAAAATAACATAAAATAGAAGTTGTAGAAAATAAAATTTCCTAGCAGAAATTTCCTCAAAGCGTATGTCTAATTTTAATAGTTCGGGACTGAGAACCGTTTAAAATTAGCATAAACTAGCGATTCTTGTTTAAAATTGAAACGCAGCAAAAATCACGCAAGTTACGTGAAAATAACATAGAATAGAAGTTGTAGAAAATAAAATTTCGTAGCAGAAACTTCCTCAAAGCGTATGTCTAATTTTAATAGTTCGGGCCTGAGAACCGTTTAAAATTAGCATAAACTAGCGATTCTTGTTTAAAATTGAAACGCAGCAAAAATCACGCAAGTTACGTGAAAATAACATAAAATAGAAATTGTAGAAAATAAAATTTCCTACCAGAAACTTCCTCAATGCGTATGTCTAATTTTAATAGTTCGGGCCTGAGAACCGTTTAAACTTAGCATAAACTAGCGATTCTTGTTTAAAATTGAAACGCAGCAAAAATCACGCAAGTTACGTGAAAATAACATAAAATAGAAGTTGTAGAAAATAAAATTTCCTACCAGAAACTTCCTCAAAGCGTATGTCTAATTTTAATAGTTCGGGCCTGAGAACCGTTTAAACTTAGCATAAACTAGCGATTCTTGTTTAAAATTGAAACGCAGCAAAAATCACGCAAGTTACGTGAAAATAACATAAAATCAAAATTGTAGAAAATAAAATTTCGCATAAGAAATTTCCCGAAAGCTTACGTCCAATATTAATAGTTTGGCCGTAGGAACGGTTGATGCGTTTGTTCGCTCCGCTTACACACCGTGCAAATTTTACCCTCCGCGGATAGAGAGAGCGAGTCTTATACGGTACCACGTTAAATAAAGGAGACAGCTGCCTCGTCGTGTAGGTAAGCTTGTTCTTGTTGATTTTGCGTACGGCTAATGACGTCACCACGTGTTTGTGGTCACATGATAATTATTTTGAAATTATTCTCTACTTTTTTTATTGAACTAAAAGAACCAAGAAAAAGTTTTTCATGTTTCTGTTTCCAATAATATCGTGACCACAATTAATACTTTTAAATTATACCACTTTTAGCCATAAAAATGTTTTAGTAGCTATAATTCCCTATTATGTTACATTTGATTATAGAAAGGGCAATTAGTAATAATCTCCGTTATACCCCATAATATAACTATAATCAAACTTCTCCAACGATGCTAGCTAAAATTTAGAGTAAATAGCAGAGGGTTTCCAGAGTGTTATTGTTCATAGCAGCATTACCATTTTCCATTTAATTCCTGCTTTATATTAAAGGTTAACTGTTATTGACGGAATGCAGAAAAAAGCTAGAACAATACCACGCTAACAATTCAATTGTGATCATTTACACAACTAGTAATAGTAGGTTTTGATTCAGGAATACATAAAAATTGTACTGTTTGTAAACTGCACGTATTAAACTACGGTTAATAATAGAAATAAACTTTAAAGCCATTTCATTGTTTGAATTGCTTTATAAATTTTGTGCAATATTCTGTTTTTATGAAAAATTATTCTTTTGGGAATATTTGCTGCTCTCATAGAAAATAACGTGGGATTGAAAAAAAAAGACTAGACACGGTATGAAATTTTGAATAAATATTGAATAAAAGTTAAACTTTTCGGGATTTTGAAGTAAGGTAATATTTTAGTTTGACTGCGGTAATGTATAAAGGTTTTAGACGCCATTTGCCTATAGAACGATAAAGAAGTGCTTTAAAGCTATGTTGACATCTTTATTGGCTTTGCAAGTCTAATAAATTTTCAACTTACATTTTGTTTGTACTAAGATTTGAAGATCTATTAGGGTATAATATACTTCCAAATTAAGAAAAGGTAAGATAGATTAGTCTCAAAACTTTACCTTGAATATTATTATAATAAATAATCACCCTCGTTTTAGAGATTTAAAGATTCTCTAGCGAGAAAATTAAAATTGACACGGTGTTATCGTCTTATGGGCATAACAAGGACACTTTTGAAAACACAAAATTGTCGCCGTTTTCTCGTTGATATTGGGATAAAATGTGAATATTGGGTAAACATCCCGACATGGGAAATTCCCGGAAACCGCAGTTTTATCGTATACAGTGTGTGGAGAAAGTTTGGAACAAATTCAATATCTCCCGAAATATTGGTTTTTCTGGAAAACGCTCGGACAGGTATAGCGATTTACATTACGGTGCATATTTTAAGATGCTTCAAAAATTTTTGTGTCATTTTTTATAGTGACGTCATCGACTTTTGTTTTAAATGGAAACATGTATATTTGATTATCGCATTGGATAGACATTGTTTTTCTCTTTTTAAGCTTCTAATATTTTCATACCGTTACATAAGAAAATTTTTGAGAAAATTGCTAAAATAGTTTTACGTCTCAGTAGGCCGATCTGGAACAGCGGGTGCAGCTCCAACTCAAAGCAATTGTTTATTTAAGCTTATTACTTTAAAGTGAACAGAAATGTGAGTATAAAAGTACATAAGATTATAAAAAAAGATAAATTAAATAAATTAAATTAACAAGAAATTGAAAAAAAATTTTGATAGCTTTAAATGACACACAAAGAAATGATGAATAAATTGTTATAGTAGATGTTCAAATTCATATCCGTTTACAGCTCGACAGTGTCCAATACGAAAAATAAACTCTTGTTGAACAATTAAACAATTGCTTCGAGTTGGAGCTGCACCCGCTGTTCCAGATCGGCCTACTGAGACGTAAAACTATTTTAGTAATTTTCTCAAAAATTTTCTTATGTAAGGGTATAAAAATATTAGAAGCTTAAAAAGAGAAAAACCATGTCTATCCAATGCGATAATCAAATATACATGTTTCTATTTGAAAAAAAAGTCGATGACGTCACTACAAAAAAATGACTAACGCAAAAAAATTTTGAAGCATCTTACAATATGCGCCGTAATGCAAATCGCTATACCTGTCCGAGCGTTTTCCAGAAAAAATAATATTTCGGGAGATATTGAATATGTTCCAAACTTTATCCACACACTGTATACCTCCATTATCGTGCGGATACCGAATTTCTAATTGACTTTTGTAGGAGATTGGAAATCAACTACTCTGATTGGTTCTTCACCGATGTTCACTTGTGTTGCGACAATTCACTTCTTCAACCAACACTAACCTTTCCAAATATTACAGAATGCGCTGAAAATCATAGGAATATGAATTTGAGAAAACAATGGGGCTAGGAAATTTTGATATTATCAGAATTATGAAAAGTAGTATGGACTTCACCGAGTGACGAACCACTATGTTCCTTCAAATTTCTTGTGGTATTGGATTTTAAGGTTGATGCAAAAATCGTGTCGAAAACACAATGAGGCACACACCGTGCACACTAATGTTATGAAAATATTCATTAGAACACTAGCTAAGGCCTTAGAGCCTAACATTACATGTTAAGATTACATTCAGCAATGTAATATGGTGCTTGCCAACTTGTAAAACAGATTTTGTGTTTGAAAGTTATAATAAGTAGGTTAGGAGTTAAAAATTTAAGACTAATAACCATTTGGCACGTTTTAGTGCGTGTAGGAAGTTTGAGAATTTTTATATACGGGCATAAACCTTGTACTACATATATTTTACAACATATAATGTCCTAACTACAATCCCTAGTTGAACTTTTATTACTAGTCCTTTTCGTAATAAAATACGATACCCTGAAAATTATCCTGGAATCCTGCTGAAGGCGGACTACTTAGGATAACGGCAAGAAAACCCTCTGCTTCTCCTTGAAGTTCTTGAACATGATTAAACTCTAACTAAAATGACGATACGAGAAGCTTTCTAGGCAGGTACTTATTCCACTAATTAGCAAAAAATAAATATAGCGCGACGTATCTAAGTAAACAATTTGCTTTAACTCTGCTTCCAGTAGAAATTAAGTCATTCATTTATCTTGAAACAGATTTAATCCCTCAAGAATACCCATTTTCGATAATCTCCGCCATATTACTGAGAGAAAATTACATTAGAGCAATGGAATAATTGCGAGAATTTCAGCAGGAAAGTTAACGTTACCGCTTTTTGCATTTCTAAATCGTGTTACATTTATTTGATAAGAAAGCGCGATGAAATTAGAAGAAATAAGTGTCATTCGAGCTATCTAGGTTAATTAGATAAACTTCTGAACAAAAAATAAACTTACATTTAACCGATCCTTTAGAACACATCCATTTTAATTTACCACACACAATGGACAATAATGAATACAATTTATACGCATAAAGTTATTAGTAGAACAGCAATATGCAAGGACAATAGCTACCAGAGAGAGAGACGCGAAAATTTAATAATTCCCAGTCTTCTACAATGACGTACACTGTCAAAGCACAATTTTATTAAAACGAATTATGTGTTATATTTCTAATGGATTATTATACTTCAGGTGCCGTACCTACTACCCATTTGTATTTCTTTAATGATCTCAACACTACACGTTTCTTGAATCCTTTAGAAAAATAAAAAGAGAACATACAAGGCGGCCCATTTTCCCTTGACACTCTGTACAATTACCCCTTATATAATTTAAGTACATTGTAATTTAAATGTTAAATATTTCATTTATGAATTTGAATTTGTACAAAATTTCAATTAAAACATTTGATTAAAATCTGTTGAATTGGTAAATCCAAATTTCAAGAAACTTTGACTGTAATATATAATTATGAGGCTTTCAAGTAATTATTTTGGATCAAACTTGTTTTGTTATCTGCATTTTCCCATTTAGGTAAATTGAAGCCATCCACTTTGATAAACAAGAACTTTTAACTTTAATAGGATTGCCATAAAGTAGTTTACAAAATTTGTAACTTTTACTTTTTGAAAGGCTCTTGCTGTTTGCATAATAAGTAACTGCTTACTGGTGGGATAGTAGATAATGGATTCAGTCCCTTCGAAGTGGAGATGGTCAGGGAGGCTTCAAAGTTTCCAGGAAACTGACATAAAATTTATACCTAGAGATCATTCCAAATTGCATACCAGAGCTTGCTCTAGCTTCTCAATTGCCTTTCATTGTTGACATTCTAAGAATTGCTACTTTACTCGTTCCCACATTTCAACCCTCGTTTAATGCACGCATGGTGTCATCAAACTTTGTGCTAGTGTAATTATAAACTAGGATGAACGCTTGAAATTACAGTCAATGTTACTAAATCGAGTGCTACAACATTCTCGTATAACTTTCAACATGAAATATGATGAACCTTCCAATATCCAATAGACCAACAAATATCCAATCCATTTAGTAAAACCCAAATAAACGTGTTACGACTTTGCTGAATACTTTCAGTATAGGAATGTGGTTTTCAAAAGCTGTTTCTAATTTTGGGGATATTAATAAAAAAAGTGGAGGTGCAAACCCCCTGGTATTCAACAATATAGTTCGCGAGGCAGACCCTGATAAGCATTTGAATGCCTAGCGAGAAAAACGAGACTATACGGATTCGATATGAACAAAAGAAAGACACCCATCTATCTGTAGGTACCGGCTAGAAATTACAGCTGTCGAAGCCGGACGATCGCTACTGACCGACGCGCGACGATCCGTTTCCGTCAGAGTCCAACATAATATTCAAAATTCACGAATTTCTCATCAACCGTACATTTTAGCTATATGAACACCTTATAGTATGTGATAGACAATTAAATTTTGCATTCAATTATATAATAATATATAGGGTGTTTCATTTAAAATAACAAAGTTGCTTATTGTACTGTGGAAAGCAAACGCCCTGTATACATGATATATATTTAGGAGAATGCAGAATTATATACTGAATAACTTTTATATTTAAACTTCTTTCATATTTTGACTAATAAAGGCGCTATAGGAGCATCAAGTTTCGATTTGCAAAAACCTCGTAGAGGGCGCCACAGTGAAATTCTGGCGTTCATCAAAAAATAAAAATATAGCTAATACCAAGCTGCATAAGTATAGAAAATTTAAACAAAATCGTGTGGACAGTTTTTTTGTAATAATTTTTCAAAAATTTCAAAATTTTTGGAAGAGCACCGTTGCGACCGTTTTTGGATTTACTAAATAAATTTTTTTATGGTGTAGTACCGCCAAAGGGCTTTCAAATAAGTTGTTGCGAAACCTGATCGGATAACTGGGTTTTGAGTTATGGGGCGTTAAAGTCGAAATATTGAAAAATTTATAGCGGCCGCCATTTTGACGTTACAGAGTCCGACAACAAAACGTTTCCCTTCAATTATGGTCTTTTTTCATATTCTCTAGCCAGATTTTCAAAATTACGCTTATGAAAAAAATGCTACCAAAGAATCATGTCTAACTTCCGCTTCCGGTTTCGGATTTTTTTGAAAAGCTTATTTTGTCGATTAATTTTCGATATACCCCTTACCACTTTTTGCGTTAGAGGCGTCACATACATACACAGACACCCACCCACAAACAAACATTTTTTCTAGACCACTGTTTTGGGTTCCTGGGGCCTGGGGGCCCAAAACACGTATTTCCGCGAAAATCTCAACTTCGAACATTTTCATGATATCAATACTTCCCCTATACCCGTGATGGTATGGGAAAGTAAAAATATAATCAAAGGGTCTTTTTGCAGTGAAGTACGGTGCCAGAGATCTGCATAGCGAGACCTCGGATATTATAATCAAACGAGTGCAAACTGTTTCTCATTCATATACGAGTCATTACTTCGTGAACGTCCACAACGAGAAAGTAAATAAAATCAACGTCGTGAAAAAATGGCGTACTTTGCATACAGAAACCAACTAGAAAAAATTAGAAATTTAAATTGTAGGTAAGTTAACAAAAATTAAAAAAATAATGCGTGAAAAATGCTTGATTATAACTACTACACCAAATTACGTAATGAAATAATTAAATTAATTGAGTCAAAGGAAAACAATTTCTCGATTTCAAGATTAATGGAAGCTCGAGTTCAAAAATTCCGAATTCGCGTCACTCACACTTCAAAAGAAGGAAAAAGCCAACAGTTAAGAGTTGAAAAAATTAAATTACAAGTTTCTGAAATACGAAAACAACATTTCTCCATTAGTCCTTAATATCTTCAATAATTTGCTTTTCTTATGCATTAACGTTCTTTTTCGAAGATATCTAAAGAATTACTTATTCTCGGATAAAAAGGAGGCTTTGAAAGTGCTTTTGTTGTATGTTACAATTTGCTACAGTAAAGCATTAAAGGTGTTAGATACTAATCAATATTGTCGTGAATTCAGCTCCACATCCGGTTTCAATCAGCGTTCGGAAACCTCGAACAGATCAAGATTCCATCACCATTAAACTCCTAAAGATCGCAATCAATGCGTTATTCGAGTATAAGCGTTTATTTTGCTCATTTTGCGGCTTGGAATTTCAGACATAGTAAACACAAAATTCACTCTACCGACACATCCGCCTGGGTCTTTCAACAAATAGCAAAGTGGACTTATTGAGAAAATACGAAAGGAATATAAGAACTGCGATGGCCGTTTCGTTTAGAAATTAGTTTTTTCGCCACCATTTGTTAAACGAAAAGGATTTCTCGCAACTTCGAAATATACTTTTGTTAGGAATATTTCTTTGCCTGAAGCATTCGGACCTTTAATATTGCCCAATTACATTTTGCTCTTGTTCTTTGTCAACACAATATGGATGTAATTTGTGATAATCATCACAAGTACGAGTATCCAAAGCCAGAGAAGGTATAACACATGAGAAAAAGAATTTTGGACGAAAAAATTAATCGTATTTTGAAGAGCTACGGACAGGATTATTTTCTCAATTGACCCTTTTAGTTTTTTGTCCAGATCGTCAACAGTCCTTGAAATTTATTCTACACCCTTAGACCTAGCAGATAATATTCTCCCGAATTCAAACCATTTATTTAAGTTGAAACTTAATGATTGAGTCTTCCGTGTTGAGAAGGATATTATCACCCTTAGTTGTAACTAATAAACTGGAAAAATCATATTTTCCTTTAATTGTAAGATTCGGGGAATAAATTGTTAGGATTTTTCCTTTTGTATTTTAAAAGATGGAAATGGAAATAAGACTCTACCCTACAGAAACATGATTGAAATTTATTTGTTTACCCTGAAGCCTTACAAAATAACCAACGAAAGATGATTAATTTTCGCATCAGTAATTTATTAAAAGCGATCCACTTTAAACTCTTCAAAATATCTCAAATAAATGATTCTTGAGAGCAGAATCTAAACCGTAAATGGATAGGTCGATTATTACAAACGACTCTTCATTATACGTTCTAATTCCGGTTGCTAGAATCTACCCGGAATGATAGAATGTCCTGTTTACTACGGAAAATCTTTTCAGATCCAGACAAAAAATTTCTTGCTCAATATTAAATTTTAAAAGTATTACGTAAATTTATACTCCAATTAAGAAATTAATTTATAACCGATATTTCATTAAAAGACACTGAATTAACCGCGAAAAAGCAGGAAAGAGAAATAAGAAATTAGTGTACCTAATTGGAATCCATATTTCATTTTCTTATTGGACCCTCGACCAACTTAATTTACCATTTGAATGTCAAAGCTTTACCTCAAGCAAACTTTTGATTCCCTTTTATATACAAATTTATTATTTTCCAGCCTGACAACTGTATTTTTTGCAACGCGTGCAGAAACGATTCAATTGAATTTTGGGAAAAACCATATTTAAGTGATGTTTCATTAATTTGAAATTTCATTGAAAAAAATGCTTACCAATATTATTGTAGAGGTGTGAAATTGATACACATGATACAAAAAAATTAGAAAAACATGTTTTGTGTATTACAATCAACGAACACTGAAAGCAACTAATTAGCATTGAAAACATTCACAGTTGTCGGGAAACTGTAAAATGAAATTTCCAAGCACTTGTTGAGAGAATTCAACTTTTAATTAATGCGTTTGGGTGTAATAACAATTTTTTTAATTACAAATATTCCGACTGATTCTCTAGTTCAATTTGAATTTAAATAAACATTTGAGAAAAAAATTTTATTGCATAAATTATTACCCCAGAGGAAACTTATGTCTCTTTCTTTCCAATACGAATCGGATGAAACAAAAAACAATGAAAAAAAAAATCAAAAATAATTTATCAAATAATGCCACAAACGTCAGTATTTGAATGTCAAAATAAAAATTTTTTTAGATCAATTAAGTTGGCCATTATGATTCAAAAAAAATTACTAGAGATCGGTTAGAAAAGTCAGGGGATTGATCTGAAATTTTTTATTTGCCGTCGCTATTGATGACCTAATAATACAATTTGTAACTAAAATTATTGATCGGCAATAAATTGTTGTTTCCTCTGAGGCAATAATTTAAACCTACACTCAAGTGCGGTGTAATTTTGCGGTTCGTCCGAACCACTGCGCGCCTTTCTAGTTACCTATTTTTCTCTCTTTCTAGCTTCGTAGGTTAGAGCAAGCGCAAAACTCCGTCATTTACGAAATGCACGGTGGTTACCTAGGAAACGAAAACAGATAGCATTTTTTACCCGCAGATTTGATGTATGGAAAGTTGCATACCTACAATAACAAGAATAATGCTTGCCTTGGAATTTTGTTTCATATTTTTAAATATTTCAGATTCTTCTGACGTTACCAAAATTGATAAATGCAATAAAGAATAATGAATTTACTGTATTGAATATAGATTTTGTCGTTATATTATTTTAATATTTTTCTGTCAAATAACAATGTACCTAGTAGAAAGTTGTAATCCGTTATAATCCGACTTTTGTGTATTGGCTCCATTGTGAGTTAATGGTCCTGTTAGTTGTGTTGCCTATATGCTAAATTGCAAAAGGTGAATTATATTGATAGGTATTTCTAAAATTTTATTTCCATTATTTCCGAATTAATTTGCATTTTAGAAAAAAAATTCTTGTGGAATTTGAAAGAGCGTGGTTATATCTATCTATTGATAGAGAGAATTTTTCGATATTCATATTTTTGTAAATACTACTTGAAAATTTTAAAGTAAAATAGAGTTGTACATGTTTCAATGCTGAAAAGTTATTTTTTAGAAATTAAACAAAAACGTTCTATGGGTAGACAGATAAAACACCAATAATAAGAAAAAAAATTCGCCCGCCCTTCCTACTTTAAAATTGGCTCTGAAAAATTGGAACAATGGTAGGTATATGATTCAAGTTACAACGAAGTTGACAAAACGAAATTTTTATGGATAGAAATTGTTACAGAAGGTAAATCTCAGCGTGTTAAGCTTACATGAAACTCGCATTCCTCTGGTGTAGGAGTTTACGCGGCCTGATTTCTAAGAAACCCAAAAGGGGCTAAGAGAAATGCTCGTCGTTTCTTTACTGAAATCCATTTGCCTAACATTTATAGGAATTGTGTTTTTATTTGAAAATTAAAACATCCGTTTACTATTTATTTCCAGTCTTGAAAGTGTCACTTTACGGCAAGGAGTTTCCGTCTCCGCCTCCATAAAGACACGTTTGTGATGTGTTCTGTATTATTTTTCCTGCAAGAGCTTTAATTAGCAAAAAAAAAATTAAGTCATCTAGTATACTCACAATTTAAACTGACGGTGAAAAAAGTATAAGATAAATAAATAAATTGAGTATGAAAACTTTCAGAATTTATATCTTGTTTACACACTTTATTTTAATGAACGCAGTATTGTAAAATAGAATTTTTAAGTAAAGGATCTAGTATTTGTAGAGTCAAACAATTTTTATCGTTTAAAAAGTACAGTTGTTCCAAAAACATTGTGAAGGCAGGGAATATTCAAAGGCTGCAGTAGAAATATTATGACAAAATTAAAATCTTAATAAATCTGCAGACACAGGGAGCGATTGGACCCAGCGGAACGATGGGAGATTTCCCATAAGACTGGGCGAGTTACAGGCTAACTAGAGAGGTAAAGCGAGTGTGATGTAAAAAGGGATGCCATCCAAACGAACTGAAAAGGTGAAATTTAAATAATTTTGAGCTTTCTAATATTTTCTAAAAAGGAGAACAAACTCTGATTTAAAATACGAAACAATTAAATGCGTATTAAATTAATTTATGATTTATAACATAGATATTCAAGTAATAATTTCCCTACAGTTTTTTTTTATTGGAAAAAATAAGAGTAGGTACAGTATCGCGTATAAAGAAATATATACTCCTCCCAGACCTCGATCTGAACAGAAATATTGATTTTGTGTCATTTACTGAGTGATTATTTAATTATTTTTTTATAAAAAAATATCCCCTAATGTGTTACAACTTTATATTATTTTGAGGATAGGACATTTATTTATATTATGAAGGCATGGTTTTATTTTTTTAACCACATTGTTTTAGTATTTCCTTTATATTATTTTTGTTTTGAATTTTAAATTCAAGTAACAATCGGTTTCACATTGTTCTTGAAATAAGTTTTATTTAATTTCCACTGTCTGGTTTTTTTTTTTGGCAATATTTGATGCGGTAGCTTTGTAGCGAAACAATTCATAAAATGACAAGGACATTTCTTTGATACAATTCTCTTTGAAATTGCTAATCAAAGAATATGGTAAGTGATATTAAAAATAAGACTTTATTAAATTTGTAGCTTTGATTGTTTGGAGTTTAATTCTTCCAAATATAGGTATAAATCAGAAACTTTGACAAATTGCATGTGGTTCTAGTTCTGTTATACCAAACTGCATATTCACAGTTTACATTTAATAATAGTCACGTATAAATTAGGGAGGGTTTAGTTTGACTTTGTTGAAGCAGTTTGACTATGATAATGGTGTTTGTAACGCCTCATTGTACAATAAACACTTTAAACAGTCGTGCAGCTGCATTGGTAGCATTAACTAGCGCTGACATGCACATACAAACCATGACAAATGTAACAGTTTAATATCAATTTAAACAAAATATGAAGGAATGGAAAACGTGCGATACTAAGCGCTACAGTGTTCTAAAACGGATTTTCTTCACAATCGGATTTAAAACTCCACAAATAATACGACCACGGCAAAAACTACTTTATCAAAGCAGTTCAAAACAACTTACTGGACAGTGTTACAAATCGCGGCGCGTCTGCATCATGTGTCAGTGGCTGATATCTGTATCTGGTCGAACAAATTGCCGGTCCATCGGATAAAGCGATAAAAACCTCTTCGGGAAATCTGTTTTGTCCATGTTCGCTTCATCGCCAGTAATCTCATACGAACTCGAACAAGTTTTTAAAAAATCTTTTTAATCTCAACCTTCGATATCTTTTATTTTCTACCGAAACCGTTCAAACTCATCCGAGATAAAAGGTGTCGCGCCATAATCAAAAAATGGGTCAAACTTATCGCGAACCGCGGAATTTCCCGAGAAAACTAATTTACCCCCGAAGACGCTTGCATATGCCGCAGGTTTAATTTACTTTTCCGGTTAAGAAGAACTTGCTGACCTGCATCAAGCGAAGCGGGTAAGATCCAGGGAATTCCTCTTCGATGTTTCGGAGATACATGGAGTGGTTAAAGACGGGGGGAAGATCGTTTACGTCCTTCACGTGGATGACCACCGTGGTTTCGTTCTCGTTGAGACTGTCTGAGGCGACCAGGGTTAGCTCGTACTACACCATGCGTGACACAACACACAAAACAAAATAAGAAAAGAAATTGTGCTACAAGCATGCATCATCGGGAGGGAAAGGCTGTGACGTCTTTTGGCAAGCTCTAGCTAAACAAATAAAAAACAAACAACACAAATAAAACATGCAAAAACACCCGCCTGGAGGACGCGTTTCGGAAGGTTGCGGTCATCCTCTTCGGTGATTTGGGTACGGTATGTTGGTCTCTCGAAGACGGGAGGATTGTCGTTGACATCCTTAACGTGAATCACTACCGTGGTGTAATTCTCCTTTAAGTTGTCGGATGCTGCTAGTCGCAGCTCATACTGCCGAGTTATTAAAGATAATATGCATGAGCCATTGTTAGGCCTGATTGAGCCAGTTGGAGCCGCTCTCTCCCGAGAGACGCGTTAATCAAATACCCTATTCACCGGTTCGCATTCGTAACTCAATAACAGAGACCGACCAAGAACAAAGCTTGCTCTTAATAATCAACTACATAAACAAAAGTTTAACGGTTTAAAGAAGGAGGTTCGCTAATCGGCTCGTTGTGGTGTTGAGTTATGAAAGCAACCGTCAAGGGACGTGGACAATACAAGTTATGCTGCTGCTGTCAACACTCACCCGCTTCCGTGTTTCGTAGTCCAAAGCGCCGGCGACGTAGATGGCACCCGTCATGTTTTTGACGGCGAAAGCTCCTCCTATGTTACCGCTCGTGATCTCGTATCGAATACGAGACGCTGAAACAAAAGGACATATTAAATCATCTCTACAAACACTAAAGCAATACACATAAGCACATATTGGAGATGTATATAACATTAAACAGAATTTGACCAGACTACTTGTAACTATTTTAGAAGACATTTTATATTAAGAGGGCGGCCGCTGCCCTTTTTGTCGATAGAGGGCAGCAGCTTGTTAATTTTAAGACTACCGAACTCGAACAAAAACGAAAAATTTGAATTTTAATTAAGATATTCTACAAAGCATTATTGCAACTTAGGCAGCCACTAAATTTCATGTAAAATACAGTTTTGATTCTAAATTTAAATTCAATTTGAAAATTAGCAAAAAAGAAATTTTTATGATTTTAAATTACGTCAAATTCTGTTAATACCTAAGTATGGTCACACAGAATGTAAACTTCAAGTCCGGGTCATTAATGTTGGATAATAATGTTTATCGGTAGTCTTAAGTTTTGGTTTGACAAGGGCATAAAAAAATGGCCGCCAATTGTGAGTAAGAAGTTCAGCGTAATTTGGATAGATGGCACTGTCGACATTAAATACGCGCTAAATTTGAATTTGAATGAAAAGATTTGTAGGTGTGAACACTTATTCCTGAACATAGTTTCCCTATACAACATGTATTTTCTTACAAACCCGTTTATAATTTCAAACTGTATTATTTTGTTAGAATTTAGGTAACTGCAAGAAGTATTAACCTTTATTATTGTTCAAAAAAAGTTAAAATCGGTAATTTATTAATTACAGTCAACGGTGTTCTTTAATTTTGTCAACCAAAAATACTAAAAGCAAAAAATAAAAAGTATTACAATCAATATTTTTATTTAAATAGAAATCAAATTTTAAAAAAAAGTTTATCAGAGCCTGGAATGGATCCTATGACGTTCTGAGTGCGAGGCCGAAAGCATTACCACAGCTCTATACAGACAACACTGTTTTCGTTAGTTGTAGTTCGCTAAATTAAAGAACAACTTTGACGGTAATTTATAAATTATTTTTTACGTCTTTTAGACAATAATAATAAAAAGTAAATAAAGTTCCGCTGGACAATTGTAATTATATTAGATACTAGTTACATATTTGCGTAGTATTAATGATATGAAGTTTGAATTGTCAACGTGACAGATTTGGTAAAAACAAGTGTGCCTGGGTGTGCCCTGCAGTCGCGTCGTTTAGTTTTCAGATTTTATCAAAATAAATGATAATTTCAAAATAATTCAAATCAATACCAGTATCGCCCTCTAGTAAATAAATATAATCCTACATTTGAAAACTGAACTATCCCCACTCCTCAAGTCGCCCTCTTAAGTCTTAAAGTTTGTAAATGGCTCAGTTGCCCCGTTACCGATTCAATGCAAATGTAAACAAATTAAAATATCACGAAACCAACAAAAATTTAATTTATTCCTTGAAATCTAGCCATCTGTGGAAAGATCCGACAGCTATTAGGAACTTATTCTAACACCATTGCAATATTTCTTTATTAAATCCACTGCTTTAGAAGGTAGAAGGAAAAGCGCAGTCCACACCGAGATCAGATCAAATCCTAACATTTCCGGAAACCCCTCGCGTTTTCCGGCTTTCTCTTTAATAAAAATGTCACTTTTTTCAAGCCTTATTTTTTGAACGTATTTTTTTTCAGTTACCCTCTATTGGATAAATTTAAAGTTTTCTTCTCAAAAAGGACTGATAATGAAATGTAATTTAATATATCTCTAATTAATAATTCGATTATTTTAATTTAGGGGGTTGGTTGAGAAGGAGAAGACGAAAACCAAGATCAGCATAGAGATGGCGCCTTCTTACCGATCTACGTACACAAAACAAAAAGATATAAACGTCCTTCTTAGTTGACCAAAAGAATATTGTTTAAAGTCAGTAAGGCAGATGTCTGTGTCCTAGAGTGTAGGTATCCTTTGGTTATTTGATGTATATTCCCCCAACTAACTATTTACGTTCTTTTGGGGTGTATTAACCCTGTAGCTATAAATAATAACATGGAAGCAATATTGCATTGATCGACTAGGCGTGGTAAGCTTCCTTGCCTTGCTGTTATAATACTCTTAGGCCCGGCCTTTCAATGTCCAGTTAAAGCAGCTGTCAACTAACAGTCAGGCTAAGTTATCTGTCGGTCAATCTGTCTGCTAACTCGTAATGCGTCTTTCCATCGGTGTTTGTCCATTGGTTAGTCATCTCTTAGTTTGCTACATTTTTACTACTGCGCATTGTGACTATCTTCAGAATATTGCAACGCAAGTGAAATAGAAATACCGAATGCGTAGCGGTTAGAGCGAGGTAAAATCAATCATGCCCTACTGTAGGTTTCGTATATATTCGTAATTTTTCGATATCAATCGGTCACGTCTTAACCGACACTCAAACCTAACAGGAACTCCAACCGATTGTCAAGTTTGGCTGCTGGATAAGCTCTGTAACTGCTAGCAGATGGTTAGCGGACGGTGGAAAGACGAAGAAATTCGTTATCTATCGGATATCTGCAGTGGTTAGCTACCAGGAACTTTAACTGGACATTGAAAGACCGGGCCTTAAAGAGTTAACTGCCAAAGGCTGCGTGATTCGCATGAGAGCAGATTCCTCGGCCAAGCTTTGTCGTTTTAGAAATATTTATTTGCTTACTATTTCTACTAAACTCCGAAGGCGAATACTGAATGGTTGATGTCTTATTTGAATGAAAAGTGCTTTGAGTGAAGTTCCTTATTGATTCCTGTTTCTATAAAAAATTATCTTATGCCAATAATAGCACTGTTGTAAAGTTTTATTGAAATATGTAAATTCTTCTGCTTGTTAATGGTAGTGTTGGGATTGGGACATTCCAAAGGCGCGTTACGATTGTTTTTCAATTCGTATTCTGAATTGCTTGTGTAAAGCTGTTTTAACCAAATAATCTCAATTACTACATTTCATGCCCATTACATCTACGGTGATTCGCCCTTTACATACAAAAATGTTCTTAACAAGAACTGTTTGTGTTGAACGTACTTGTTATGTTAGTATAATACAAAAGTAGTACTACCTACACAATGCAGCACACACAATGTAGGTTTAAAGTAACAACTAGTTCGAAGTATTTAACACAAAGCTACTTTACTTTTTGTTTGTATTGTACGTATATACATTTGATTTACAAATTTGTATCCTACATTACAACAATGTTATCCTGAGATATATTGGCTTTTATTGATTTCGTTGAAAAGGTAACAAGGACATTTTTATTTCAAATAAAACCCGTGCAAAGTAGATGTATATTGACTTCTTTTTGAATAACAATTGCATTGTTAACTATGAATAGAAATAGCATTTCAATGTTCATTTCTTTATCCATTTGTTGCGATACAAAACGTGATTATGTGATTTCTTTGTTCGTTTTTTTTACCTATAGCCTGGACCTTAATGACATATTTACAATTGTTCCACAGAAATAAAATTTACTCAGAAATATTTTTAAACAAAACTTATTGGGTGTGTTCACATAAACTAGGTACTCTAATTAAGATAATTTTAGAAAACCGATTCGAAAATATTCTTCTGTAATGCTAATGTGTGGAGAAGCCTGAAGCTAAACACAAAACTGTGTCCCTTATGAAAAGAGCACAAGGATGGAAAAGAGTTATAATTAGATTTTAAAAAAGGTAACATAGACTATTCCATCTTTAATTACTATTTCACACAAATCTATTACCTACCAGAAAATTGTATTGCCTTCGGCATATTTTTTTATAAAAAATCGGTGACGCCTAAAAATTAAATAAAGCATGCTTGCTTTTAAAATTAAAAAATAAATAAGTTTACATATACATTTAGTCTTGGTACAATTCTTTCAAAACGCTAGAAGCACTTTTAGAGAGAACAAACAAAAAAAAACACTTTGTAAAAAAAATGAGAAACCTTTTTAAAGAAATTAAATGTTGCGCTGTGACGTTGTTGTAATTACATTTAACTGCACTATATTTTTCATTTGGTTACCTGCTATGTTAAAAATTTAATAATTTTCCACTAGCGTTATTATTTTCGTGACTTTCATAAATTTAAGGCGTGTATAAAATTAGTTCAATATTCAGTTGTAAATATTATACCCTTTTGGGTAGAGCAATATATTACCAAGACCCTTAGGGAAAACTTTAGGCTTAGTGGTTTGTTACATGCTTCTTTCCAGGTGTTATTCAGTAAAATAATTAATAACACACATAAAGTGTCTAGAGAAGGACTTTAGTTACTATAATAAAGATCTGTAAGTTTATTGTTTTCTAAATATCGATTCCATATTTCTTGAAGGCACATTTTTTATTTCTAATATTTGAACAACGATATTCAATCAGGACAAGAATTTCCAAGCTTTCACAACGTTGTATTTTATTTGAATATTTCTCTTCAAAATTACCCACATTGGACTTCATCCTTGTCTAAGATTTATATTCGCTAGCCATTTTCTAGCGAATATATTATACGCTCCATTTGATTCGTCCCTTTATCCTGAAAGGGTGTATTTTCAAATACAGTCGTCATAAAATAAATTTAAAAAAAATTATTAATCTCAATATTTAAATTAAAGTGAAGCAAATCTGACGGAATTACAACTTGGAAACAATTCGGATTCAAAAGATAAGATAATAGTCAGCTTGGAAAAGGGTGAGATTCAACGAAGAGTTGAAAAGGAACTCTGATTAATATCAGATGACAGCGAGAATTTATTAACGCCTTATTATAAATAAAGATAAATGCCATAATTCGGTTTAAGCGGTTTAAAGTTTCAGCGAACAGGTTTAACTAATTCAGGATAAAAATCATATTTCAACTGGATAATAAATTATCTATAAATCCGCCAATAAATTGATTATCAATAAAAAAAATACAAAACACTTTATAGACGAGGATTTTAGATAACATTTTTAATTATAATCCAAGCTTGATTAGGAATCAAAGTCATAAACTGCAAATTTTCTTCTTAAAGGTTTAAAGTTACACACTAATTTTCAAAGGATATAAATAAACGTTTGAGCCTTAGAAGGCGGCTTGTCTGTTAAGAAGTTCATTTAGCATGTACTAAATAGCCTCTGTGTAATTAATTAACATTCCAAGCAGCAAATTTTAGGATAACATCAGGAAAAACTTAGAATGAACAGCTTAAAATACTCTACGTATTACTACTACTTCAAAGGCTTGGAAATGAACTACTTATTAAACGTGTACCTTGATAATTTAGCTACTATTCATAAATATAAATACTTATTATACGTTAATTTTGTACATAGAAATGGTTATGTTTGTGTCTTCTAAGTATCTTGTTAAAAATTAGCATGCTAGTGACAGCTTGTTGCAAAAACATTTTTCTTGCTTCTCTTCTGTACAAAACTTTTGAAATTTTCGGTACTCGCGTAATTTTATATGCAAATCGCAAATCCCTTTATACTTTCGAGATACTAATAAATGTAAATTTAAAATTTACATACACTTTTTCACGAACAATTTACCGACTCTAATGTGTATCAAAAACAGAAACGGACCAACATCAATATTTTAACTTTATTGCTGCTAGGCAAACTTTTTTTTGTATCAAAATTGAAAACTAAACCACACCTGGATCGGCATTTAACTTTACAAATTGCTGATCCACCCAAAAATTCAGGTGATTGAAATTATTGATCAAAATGGGTGCGGAAATGTGGTTTTACACAAATTGATGAATATTGAAGTCAACGATGTTTGTAAATTATTCAAGTACTAGCTGGGTACCCGCAGCACATGCCGCGTTTACAGTAGGGTCGTATAAAACGAATTTAATATCTATTGTAATCTCTACTATTTATTTGAATTGAAAATGTATAGTATTGGTTGTTACGATTTAAATTATATTCCGAAGTTAAAAATCGTACAACGCTCCCCACGGTCGAGATTCTGGAGGACTCTCTCTGTAACTCCAGATAAAAAATCTTGAAAATCGATAATTTTACATTATTTTCCGAAGTCCTCCTGGGGTTCTCTAGGTGCCCGCGGAGGAGGTGCCGTGCTATTGTTTTTCTAGGTAACCCGGGAGTCCGAACGTGTAAGCTTATGGACCTGGAGACCTTCTGCGTGGGGTTTCACATTCTTAAGTCTCCAGGTCGAATAGCGTGTAGAGCAAATTGCAAAAATTGATAATTTCCGAAAAGGGCAAAAGTATGAAAAACGCCAGAAGAACGGTTGTAGGGGAAGGTCCCCCCTAGGTCCCCACGGTCGAGATTCGCGAGGACTCTCTCTGTAACTCCAGAAAAAAATCTTGCAAATCAATAATTTTACATTATTTTCCGAAGTCCTCCTGGGGTTCTCTAGGTGCCCGCGGAGGAGGTGCCGTGTTATTGGTTTTCTAGGTGACCCGGGAGTCCGAACGTGTACGCTTATGGACCTGGAGACCTTCTGCGTGGGGTTTCACATTCTTAAGTCTCCAGGTCGAATAGCGTGTAGAGCAAATTACAAAAATTGATAATTTCCGAAAAGGGCAACAGTATGAAAAACGCCAGAAGAGGGGTTGTAGGGGAAGGTCCCCCCTAGGTCCCCACGGTCGAGATTCGGGAGGACTCTCTCTGTAACTCCAGACAAAAAATCTTGAAAATCGATAATTTTACATTATTTTCCGAAGTCCTCCTGGGGTTCTCTAGGTGCCCGCGGAGGAGGTGCCGTGCTTTTGTTTGTCTTTCTAGGTGGCCCGGGAGTCCGAACGTGTACGCTTATGGACCTGGAGACCTTCTGCGCGGGGTTTCACATTCTTAAGTCTCCAGGTCGAATGACGTGTAGAGCAAATTGCAAAAATTTATAATTTCCGAAAAGGGCAAAACTATGAAACACGCCAGAAGAGGGGTTGTAGGGGAAGGTCTCCCCTAGGTCCCCACGGTCGAGATTCGGGAGGACTCTCTCTGTAACTCCAGAAGGAAAATCGTGAAAATCGCTAATTTTTAATTATTTTCCGAAGTCCTCCTGGGGTTCTCTAGGTGCCCGCGGAGGAGGTGTCGTGCTATTGTCTTTCTAGGTGACCCGGGAGTCCGAACGTGTAAGCTTATGAACCTGGAGACCTTCTGCGTGGGGTTTCACTCTCTGAAGTCTGGTCGAATGACGTATAGAGCAAATTGCAAAAATTTATAATTTCCGAAAAGGGCAAAAGTATGAAAAACGCCAGAAGGGTTGTAGGGTTGTCTCCCCTAGGTCCCCACGGTCGAGATTCGGGAGGACTCGCTCTGTAACTCCAGAAAAAAAATCTTGAAAATCGCTAATTTTTAATTCTTTTATTAATTCCTGCGGGTCCTTGGGGTTATTTAGGTGCCTACGGTGGAGGTTCTGTACTAATACCTGTCAAAGGGATCCTGGAGTCCGTGTTTGTAATGTTAGAAACATCGAAGTCTAGTTTAAATGCAGAAAATAATATTAGGATTGTTCTGCGGTCGAAATATGTAAACACTGGAACATAACCAAAACTCGCTTTTAAACTACAACCACTTTTCGAGGCGAAATAGCCCATCCAGGGGAAGCTTAGATCATTAAGACATCACTAATGTTTCTTTATTTGATGGAAACTGCTTTATAAAGCAGGAAAAGGCCTACTTTAAAAAAAAATACTTCTTTAGATGAGTGTACCCGCTAACATATTTTATTTTCGGCGGTTGGCACTACTGACAAATCTGAATGTAACACGCCCCACTGACCTTGGCACGCCCGCACAACCGTTTAACGTTGCGTTCACACGATATAGGACGTTTATACAGAGCAGCCCTTTTTTTTTTTGGTACCGGTGGGGTGAAAACCCACACTTATAATAAAGTCAGCGTTCACACATTATATGAAGTTTATATAGAGCTGTCCTTTTTTTAATTTTGTAGCGGTGGGGTGTAAACCCAGACAACACTGTTGTGCTTTATATAATAGTATTGATTATCGATTCTGTTAAAATGTGGTAACTGCCTAAATATAGGAATTAATATTCCCTGTGTTCGCTAATTACTTCCTTATTAGCATAAATGCTTTTCCTCATTTCTTTTCATTAAAAATCTCAATCATTTAATATTAAGAGAATTCTTAAAATTGTGATTATGACATCAACTAAAAGTTGACAGATTTACAATCTCTATAAGAACAATTAATAGTAAAAAGGTTAACTTACACATCGTGTAAGAAAGAGATGCATAGATATGATTGCTATTCGAGTGGGTAGCAATTTTATTTTTTCTGACGCACAGTGGGGTATTTTTGAGAAAACCTGGCCAAAAGGCAAATGCTACATTTGAAAATTGGGGTCTAATTATTTCTTAGCTATATATCAGATAACCAGAGCAACAGAAAACAATCGACACGCGTTACTAATGCAAATGTTTTGGTTCCTATGCTACTCTAAATATAACAATTGTAGGTGTTGCAACTATCACTCATCAGTAACATTTCGAACTTCTATGACAATAAAGTCGTTTGTGTGTTTGTATATCTAGAGCTTGTACGTTAATTGTGGATAGTATGAAGCCTCTTCCTGGAGATACGTATATTTTTTAGTCTATTTTCATGTTCACTATATTTTATTATTCGGTTTTTAATGCCTAATATCAAGTTTTTTTTGCATTAACACTTTTAACGGGTGATTTAGTTAGGTGCCGGGTTTTGTCCAATTAAATTACTAGTATGCTTGTTTAGCTATACTATTTAATACCTTAAAACCGTTGAAACATTTTGCCCATATCTGCCCCCACCTAAAAATATTAATTCTTTTAGCAAGTACTACCGTTCTACTATTTGCACCTACAGTGATGTGTCCACGGATTGAGTGCATATAAGGTGTAAATGACAATTTTTTTTAGAGTTTAATCTTCATATTCTGGGGATCGCTCCTGCTTAGTCTCAAACTAAGATATTGAAAAAATGAGCCAAATCAATTAATATAGAGGGTGTTGTTTTGGCCGAAATGTAAAAAGTAGTCAAGAGTAAACTGTCTTTATTTTAGCAGATATAACAAAAATGTTTTAGAAAAAGTTGTTTAGAACTAAAAGTTATTGAAGCTAGGTTTTCAATTTTTATATAAATCGGCCTACTTTGATTTTTTTTCATCAACATGAGATTTTTTATGGTTTTTATGGTTTTAATGGCCCATGCATGAAGAGTAATTAAACAAAGTACTTGAAAAACAAATAATTATTTATTAAAAAAAATACTAAACCTTATTTGTTACAAACATAAGTTCAAAAGTATTGGATTTTGATGAAAAAAATCAAAGTAGGCTGATTTGTATAAAAGTTGAAAATCTTCAATAACTTTTAATTCTAAACAACTGTTTTTAATACATTTTTGTTATATCTGCTAAAATAAAGACAGTTTACTCTTGACTAATTTTTAGATTTCGGCCAAAAAAACACCCTGTATATTAATTGATTTGGCTCATTTTTTCAATATCTTAGTTTGAGACTAAGCAGGAGCGATCCTCAGAACATGAAGATCCAACTCTAAAAAAAATTGTCATTTACACCTTATAAGCACTCAATCTGTGGACACACTGTATATCCTGGTTATTTTTATATCTATTTGAAGGTGATGAGTTAATATAATATTTCCTGCAGGTTCACGCGAGGAGAAGGTGATTTTGACTAGACATATTGCTAAAACGTCCGCCATATTGAATCCGCCATTTTGAATTTTACAATTTTGAAATCAGATTTGGAATCAGTGACCCTCAAAACCTGAATGTAAGAAGTTTCATACTGATCCGAAGATCTTTTGAGTTTTGGCCAGGTTTTTGTAAAAATACCCCACTGTGTGACGTTCAAAATAATTTTTAAATAAAACTTTAACATACAGTTCAACAGAAATTGGATGGGCTCTGGATCGTGGATGCGGATTGGTAAAGAAGAGAGAGAGAACACAGCTACACGCTGTGTCATTGACTGATTAAACCTTCGAACATATTACTGTTCCCCTTTATAGAAGGTGCATATCCCTACGCTGCACTGCACAACTGTTGGTTCAAAGAAGATTGACAGAAACTACAATAGAATTTATAAAAAGTGCAACAAAGATAAACAGATAACAAAAACTAATGGATTGTTGCGTTGGTTACCAACCCCTTTTTTGTTTTGAGAAGCGGCCAATTACCGCGCTCCAAATTACCGCTCGCATGCGTAGAAAATTAAAGTTTCTATTATATGACTATCCTTGTCTATCTGTCCGAAGATTTAAATGCGTATTCAGTTCTATCTTGCTCGTGTACGTAATTCTCGAGCGATCAAATTTCTGTTGAACTGTAGGTAATTAATTAATTAGAAAAAAAGCGAAATTTTAACTATGCATATGCATCTCTTTCTTATACACTTGGGAATTAGCTTTGTTCACTGTTTCCACCCATACCTACTGCTGTATAAATTGCCTTTATTTTATAACGGGTGTTTTGTATACTATTAGCATCCCACTTTCTGGGGAAAATAAAGCATACATCGTTTATTAAATTAATAATGCATTTATGAATTAAAATTCATATAAAAGGTATGCCAAAGTTGTTACTTTGAATAAAGTTGATCGTGTACAGTGTTGCGTAAACTACTGATATGTATCTAAATCAAGAGAAAAATTCAATACTAAAATAAGACGTAACGTAATTTTCGTATAGACAATTACATGTATGTAATTTTTGGAAATCAAATGTTAAAGTATTTGTATTTACGTTAACAAATAAATATTTCGAAATCAATCAAATCAAAAGTGTAGTAGTATCTGTCTTACACATTATAGGCCCTTACTTTTTTGAAAAGCTCGAAAAGCAGCTCCGGATAATCGTATCTGTTAGATTTCTTTTAACCCCGCAGAGTAAACACATCTCAGCAAACGAAACTTATTGTTCTAGCAAGATGGTCCACACCTCAAGGGACAGTATAGCAGCTAATTGCAGAATGTTTCCGGGGCATGTAATCTCTCGATCTAGGAGATTTAAACTGACCGCCTTGATCTCCAGATTTCCTCCTATGGAAATGTCTTAACAGCAGGAACTACAGAACACACCGAGTGCCTATTACCGACCTAAAAAATAGAATTCCTGAAGAAATTCAACGATTATTCAGTGATCCTCGAGGTGTGACTGATTGAACTTAAATGTTGATTATCATATAAAAAATAAATGAAAATTGTAGCACAACAAACGAATATTCCTGTGTTCTGCTGGCAATAATTGGAATTGGAATTGGATATTTATTAAAACCTAACGTTATTTGCATGTGTTATAGGTAATCAATTAAAAACGTGCAGAGGGAAGAGTAACAAATTTATACAACCCATCATTCATTTCAATTATAAATGTCCTACCGAACTTATACGACATAATACTATTACTGAAATAAAATTTCAGTAAACGTTGTAGTAGGTAGGTATTAATATTTCCTATAAAAGAGCTTTTGGTTGTTACGATCTTCAATCTATTTCGAAATTCGAACTTCAGCATTTCGATTTATTTCCTTTTCTTAACAATAGCGCAGTAATCAGAATTTAAAATTTCTGAGAAGCTATATTCCACAGCATTTACCAGTACTAGTAGTATTTCTTATTTTTTGATTAGTTCTTTTAAAGAAACTGTAGGAGAAGATAAATTCACGGTGAATTAGGTAAGAACCGTATTTACTTCTCTCTAAGTCTGCTTTTAGAGCTGCAATTGCACGTTTCCTGTAGGTTAAGCTAACATAGACGATTGTAACGTGTAACCAGGAGGGGTATTTAGGGGCGAGAAATGCGCTCATGTCGGGTTATCCACCGTACAAATCAAGTCTGTTTTGGTTGGTTTTGTTGCACAATAAAAGATATACTCACGTATAGAAGGCCGCGTGCCGACCGAAGTTCGGATTGTGTTGAATAATGTATGTTGTCCAACAGGACGCGGTTCCCGCATGTTTGAAAGCGAATTTGAGATTCAAAGCGATCTCGATCGTGCCCGGACAACCCCGTGTGTCGTATAAATATGCCCTTCTAATACGGAAGAAATATAGAAGCGATAAAGATACGTGCAGAATTTCCAATTAACGAAACCGGAAAAAGGGGAATTTTATACAAACTCGAGACAGTCCGAAAGGATCTTCTCACGTTCCACCTAATCCCTAAACAAGCAGATCCGGGATCGAACTTTGTATGCTGTTGAAAATCCCAAGCGTTTTATGCATTTGTCTTTAGTACCCGGCGAGTCCCGGGACCAGTTACATAATCCCGGTGTTGAATCTGAAACCGTAAAGCGTCCTTCCTGCGCTACTAATTGGCCAGAGAACGTTGCAACTTGGTATGGTATTTTAATTGATGTGTCGGACATAAAAGTCAACTGCAGCTTACGTTTAAGCCGGAATTGGGAAACACCGCGAGTCACCCGAAAAAAAGACTCGACCGTACATTACAGACGATCAAACGGAAGATATATTTCTTTTCAATCCCCTGTGACTTGCCCGGGCGAAGCCGCGATCTTTCTTTTTGTAAACGGTTTTTGCTTATACTACGGAGAAATTGGTAGCGAAAGCTTCGAGGAAGGTGGAAGTAAATTTTAAATTATTACCCATTGATGTATGGCAATATTGCAAAAGTTGTGGATGAAAATATTTCCGCATCGTTGGATATCTCTACTAAAGAAAATTACGAATTTTTGCTTTGTCACCAGCTGTAAAAACAATAATTTTCGCTTGACCTATATTTAGAGAAAGTTACTCTCTGTTATACTCTTTACAACACACCCGTGTTGATCACCAGGGATCTTCCTAAGATTCTACGTTTCAAGTCGTTTTAATTATTTTTAATTAAAATTCGGCTTGCGTTTCTCTCAGATTACAAGTTTTTTTTAAGCTGGATTAAATATTAATTAGAACTCCAGAAAATATGTTTTTTGGGTTACTAATATTTAAATCAAACAAAATACCTGTAATTAATTCTTTTCCTGCAAATTTAACTTTAAAGATGTCTTAACCTCTATCCCTTAATGGTATCTTGATAAGGGGACTTACAACTTTAGGGACACTTCGAAATACCACAAGACCATTTCAGAAATTCATTGGACCACTGTAAATTATATCCGGAAAACTTCATCTGAGCCTTCTCGACATAAGATCATTAGCACACTTGACTAAAATGCTAAAACTGAACTAAGGTCGGACTCAGTTAATGAGTTGTTGTTATTGATTAGTACGAGTCTTACTGCTTGATATAATAGTCTAAAGAAAACAGATTTTGGTTTGTTTTTCGAACTTAAAAATTGTCACTAATTATTAATTAAATTTCTTTGTGTAAATTACTTCAACAATGAATTTTTCTTCTTTGTTGGAATATGAAATTAAAAAAAATAAAATTAATATTTTGCTTGTGGATATTTGGTTAATAGTGGAATGTAATGGCAATTAAACTAAGAAAAGTTAGTTTTGCCAATGTTAGACTTAAAATTATAATAAACTTTGGCCAGCTTGCAAAGGAGCATTGGCCCTGAATCTAAATCTCTCTAAAGGAGATAAGGCAGTAAACGCTATCAAGCAAGAAACTAAATCTGTCTCCGTTACACGGAGTACATGATCGCAAATAGGATAAAAGGAAAGTACGCTCTGATGTCGCCAAATAAACACCCTGAAAATGTTACTTTAAGTACACTTTACTAAGAAGAGCTCTTTATAATCGCTAAAGCTTCAGTGAAACCATGTTTTCTTATTTTATTTAAATTTAATTAAAATGCAAAAATAACTTAGACTATCTAAAAGGAACTGTGTTATATTAGTTTTTTTTGTCTTCCATAAAGATAGCTGAAACATAATAATTTCAAAATATTAGTCCTTTTCATGTAAATCATTCAAAAGCAATTATAGAACGAGTTCATCTTGACTCTCCCTGTATAATATGAATATTTATCTACAGATTAGGTAACAGAAAATTTGGTGTTCAACAAAACAAATCGTGTTAGGAATATCCTGTACGATAGACCTATTCTATATGATACAAGAACCTAATGCCACTCAACAAAAGGATTCGCTCTATGCAATCTGGATCAATTTAAGCCCTGTACGTATGATACTCCAACAAAAGCTTAACGTTGCGTACCGAAAACACGAACAACCTCCAAGCCCCATATCATTCAAAAAGAGTGGCCTATTAATTTTCTCCCTTTTTTTCTAGTCAAGGGCAATAAGTGAATAATGTATGTAATTAAATTTAAATTTAGCACAATGAAGCTAAAGATTATTTACGTGTTACCCTTATTAACACAATCAAACTAAATCTAGTTTAGGGTTTTATAAAATAACCATTGTGTGAGAGGGAACACATCCGTTTGGAATGCATCTTGGGATACAACAACGTTAATATGAGAGAGATACGTTAAACAACTACTAATTTAAAATTATTCCCCCCCATTCTGATAAACCAAAATCAATTTTAGTTACGCATTGGCCTGAAATGATCTGATTCAAGCTGCTGACAGAGATAAATCGATTTTACGCAGAATAATAACAGGTAGCAAAACTTGAATTCGAAAGCAGACGTGGAAGATTTCTATTGTAAATAAAAAAAATTTTAAGTTCGCTTGTCACATCAAGTGTAAACGCTAATGTTGTTTATGGTTTGTTTCACTCGCAATCAATCTTCCATTTTCTGTGATGAATTTGATATTTATTATTTAGCAGTATAAGAAAATAATAGGAAGATTCTCGAAGTATAATTTATGAGTTTTTCATCTTTAAAAAAATTGTTTATCCGCACCAAGGAGTTGTATTACCTTAAGTTGCTTCTACAACATTCGCAGAAGCTACATTTTCTGTCTTACACAAGTGAGGGTAGACCTTCGCCAGTATAATAAATCACTCCAAACTGTTCTACCTGATTAGGTGGTGAAATACTTTATTTTATCAAAGCGAAAATCTAATGCCAGGGAAAAGTATTTTTCTAAAACAAATTAAATATTTTTTCTAAAATAAAATTATTATGTAATTAAATGCGAGACTCTATTATACTGATTTTTTATACTTTGAGGTTCATATAAACGACGCAAACTAGCAAAATATATTATACTCGTTTAATAAGTATTGTACGTACCACTCGCTGCGTTTATCATGCCCCACACCTACTCGTGCTGCTATAGGCTCTCTTAGAAAATTCAAGAAATGTTCCAAAACATTTAGCCTAGGGTTTTTCTAGTACTCTACACATAAACGTTTCGACCATTAATTTTAATGAACAAAAACGTTCAAATGTTTTGAGGCAATTTAGTACATTTCGATTCATTTAAAGGTATCTAAATGTGAATAATACATTAAGGCCTGAAGCAATAACAAAATTAAGCTCCCTTTTATACTGTTTTTTATGAATAACGAAATAAAAAGAGTTTTTCTGTGGTTCTACAATCAAGCAAATAAATTTTCAAGTCAGGCTAACTTTGTGTTTCTGTTATAGTGGATGCGAAAACGTGAACACGAAGGCCGTAAGAGATTTATTGGAGAACCCCTCACGTGTACACAGAATTAACAGCGTAACAAATTTATAAATTTTCCTATTCTTAAGATTAATTCTTTTTTACCTTTCTCTTTTGTAACGTACCAATTATATTTATGTGTGCTTTGGTTTACAAGATTGGGTTTTACGAAAAGCCTTTTGATCTTCTACAGAGAGAAAGAGATAGAGAAAGGATCCTAAATTTAAATAATAATGGTTCTGACTACTGTATTACAGTAGTAACTGGAAAGGACATTCCTGTGGGATTTCTGATTTGTTGAGATAGGGCAAGGTTAACTCATCAGTTTGGGTTAGTCACTAAAGCCATTTGCTGCTACAATCTATGCCAAAAACTTTAGCAGCTGGACTTTATAGTCCAGGAAACTATGCATACTCCAACCCTAAATTTCTGTTGAATATTGATTAATAAAGTACATCCCTATTCCAATTCATTATCTCTAATTATGCTCAACTCAATTATTCTGTTACACCAAATTTACTTCCACGAAGTAAAAACTTGGAGATGAATTATATGAATAGAAATTAACCAGAAAAAAACTACTATCCATTAATAAATTACCATAATATTTTCCTGCTTCTCAATAAATACGCCCGTCCCAATTTTAGAAACAGATTGGAAAGCAGTTTCCTAATAATACCCTTGTTAGTCATAGTAGGTACATGCTGTATACGACGTTGCGACACAATGTTCCACTGACACAAGATATATTTCCTTGAAAAGAGGAAAGCATGAGCTTAAACACTGAGATGGAAAGGAGGTTTCTCGTCCATGTTTGTATAGGAACTAAACTACGGCAAAGGTTGGGATTGTGTGATTAGTCCGTAAAATAGTGTAGTATACCCTTGGCAAAATTACAACAATATTTTTGGATATCCATACTGAATAATGTATTTACAAATAGCTCAACATAATCCATAATATAGAGGAATAGTCTATTGTTTAGAAATTAAGTCAAATGGGGGTTTACACGGCGAGCGAAGCGAGTGGATTAATTTTACGCGAACATGGAAAAATGACTTTGTTTAACATGGGTTTTGGTATTCTTAATGAGAAAAAACTGTTCTTTTCCACTGAATGTACGAAAAAGTAAATTAGCATGAGCTACGAAATAACGTTGACACCTAACCATCCCTCAAGGACGAGATATGTCGATACTAGTTACCAGTTTCAGACCATTATTTATTTTATACTTAGCAAAATACTTTCATGGATGATCATCAACCAATGTGGCGTAAATCAGTGAAGTAACTCCTCAAAAAGTTCATGTTAATATTAAACATACCGCAACACCGGTTCACAACACTCTCGTAGGTGACATAATCGGTTACACCATCCATCAAGCATCCCCCAATGACCTAACCACCGATACCACCCCATAAGGTTACACAATACATTCCGACTAGTTCAAAAATGTTTCAGTACTCTGGTGTATAATTTTTCAATGGCAACACCTTTGAATAGTGTAACTCTACCGGGTGGTGACTTGAGCGACGCAGCATAGGGATTTCAATAGTAAATTCTTAATGTTCAAATATTGGCTCCCCTAATTATTTTAAAGGAAAAGTGTGTTGAGGTTTTTTGTAGAGAAAAAAATTCTGCATCTGTTCATACTATTATTTATACTTTTCCATTTTTCGGCGTAAAAATAGAAGAAATTAAAAATGGTCTTTTTAAAAAAATCAGTGATGCCATGGAATTATAAAATCAAACAAACGCACTGACATTTCAGTCTCATTACATTTTTTTCTTTTTGAAGAAATAAAACGAGTAGGTAATAGGAAACAAGATTATATTTATTTTATAAAACAAACTTCAAACTTCTGTATTAGTCTGTGAATCGTTGTATTATTTGGAATTTGCCTATTCGGATATTTTACGCTAAACAAGGCACTTTATCAATTCTACTTTTTCTTTCGTTGAATACATTTTAAAAATAATAGAATTTAATAATCGGCTATAAACTTCAAACCGTAATGACAGATGAAAATACGAATGTTGTTTGTTTAGATAATTCCAAGGTATCACTGATTTCTTTAAAAAGACCATTTTTAATTTCTTCTATTTCTATGCTTCCGGAAAATAGAAAATTATAAATAATAGGTAGTATGAACAGATTCAGAATTCTTTTCTCTACAAAAAACCTCAACACGCTTTTGCTCTAAAATAATTAGGGAAGCCAATAATTGAACATTAACAATTTACCATTGAAATCCCTATGCTGCGTTGCTAAAGTCACCACCCTGTATACGCACTCCATCAAGGTTAATTGTTTAATACGAATATCCCTTGAAACCATGCGGGTTTTAAACAGTAGTGACTTTTGGGGGGGTGGGGTTAAGGGTGATTTCTTTTGTGGTAAATGAAGAAGTGGTTCTATGTGAGATAACAGGAGCTGGGAAAAAAGAGCTTAGGAGAGATAAATGGGCGTGATGAAGAGACAGCTGGCGAGACCTCAATGAGGAGATAATTAGAGAGGAAGTGTGAGTATTAGGAAGTGGGGGGGGGGGGTAGTAAAGTAAGAGTAAACGATATTAGAAGTAGTGAAGAAGCTTCTGGAACTCATGGTGTGAGTCTTTTAAAGAATGTTGCCGTGTTTGAGGGTTGTAGACCGGAAAGGCATTGCGAAAATCAAGGAGAAAAATAATGCTCTCTATATTTGAACCCTTCTGCGGATATTTATGAAATTTTCTTACGGAAAACACTTAAACTCGTATTTTAGTTAGCTCCAACAATCATAGAAAGTAAAGGTACTATCGTTTCTTAAAATAATAGATTGTTTAGTAAGTTTCCTGACAAATTTTCGTACTTGTTCGAAGTCCAAGCCGTAAAGTAAAACTCGTCGAACTTAAAGAAAAAGTCTAGTCCCTAAGGTTCATGACTTTGCATCACATGTTGGTCTCAATAAAAACGAAACTCTATCTGAAGCGGAACTATTCGGAAAGCTGTGGTCGTAAAAAAAGAACCGTTTTCGAACTATGCTCATTGGATCATGAGTGGCGTGAAAACAGGCGGAAACTCGGAAAACCTGGTGGTCTTCCCAAAATTATATAAAAATGGAGCAGCGGTAAGCAGTGCCGCAGGCTGGGCATAATTAATCGCTCACTAGCATTATGTTTTCCAGCCCGGAGACAAAGACTGCTACAAGTTTCCAAGCAATTTAGCAGGCCGCGTACGCCGCGACGTAAAATATGCAGCAGCAAATATGAATTATGCCCACGGTTTATATCAGAAAGGAGTAAAACAACAAGAGTAACATTGCTAACGGACCTAAATTAGCCGAAACAAAGAGATAGGCGTGGGGGAAGATCAACCAGTTGATTAGAGCTCAACGAGCCCGGGTCGCAACATTGATTCGCACGCGCTGAGTGCGTTGTAAATCCTTGTCAATTAATTTACAGAGTAACTTGTTGGCTAATTCGGTTTGACTGACGACCGATTAAAACGGTCCCCTGGGTTCTACTGTCAGTCAACCGTTAATGGAATGTCTCTGCAGTGGCATCAAAATACGACGCCTTGTTTTCCTAAAAGATGGATATCCATCTCCTGGAACGAGCTCACCGCAGCGAAAGTGATACATAAGTAATGAAGCTGCAGTAGGAGGGCAGAATTTCTTGCGGTGGTTACGCTAGATTTAAATTCGCCTTCGTGTCGTCTAACCGGCTAGCCCAAATTAGGTAGAAGCAGTCGTTCAACGTCCCGACAATTCCGACGAGCCAAGACCTTTCCCCTACGAGACCAGACCCTTCCCTTTTTTTTTTAGCTCGTAGCCTACGAAAACCCAAATGATTAAAATTAAATCTTGTTTCAGTTTTAATGCAACGTCTCTAAACGTTTAATAGGAAATTATAAATTTCATCCGGTCGGTATTGGAGAAACAGGCAAAGTATTCAATGAAATTGGATACGCTAAAGTTATCTTCCCTTCAATTATATTGTAAGTAAGTTAAATTGAAATTTTCCGAAAGTAATTTTTGAAATTCCTGGAATTACAAAGAGAGAAACTGCTTTAAAGTTTGTGGGATCAATGAAAATAATTTAGAGTTAGTCTCACCAAGCTGGAACTGCTGAAAATAGTTTCCTGAAATTAATTACAATTACGTCGACGGATTTTATGGTCGTGTACTAAGTACGAAGGAATTGCACATTAATGCACTGGTGCCAAAGGTTTTTCTACGCATAACGGTTCGAAAATTGTGTGGAATCACGCTTTTCTTGACAGAACTGAAAATATTACGGTTGGCCATGGTTTAGATACAATCTTTTATAGTACTGCGTGTTCCAAATTTTGGAGCAGTGTATTTAAGAGTATGCACTCACTCCTTCGTCGTTTTATACGTTTCGGTTTCTGACGTATATTTCTTGGGGACTCTTGTGGAAAGGAAGCTTACATATTTCCCCAGCAGCTTACAACTTGATGTATGTTCCAAATAAATGATGATAAATGTATATGTTACATAAAAACTGTATCGAATCAGAGTTAGGCTATGAATATAAAAATCCAACCTCATATCTTTTTAGTGATTGATCCGTGAAGCTTCATAAACTGTATCTTTGCATTAAATCTTGGTTATTGAACTTAAAAAAAAAAAATGCAAAATGTATATTAAGATTACAAGTTTGTTTACTTTCTGATAATACAATCTAATTAAGGAGGGTAAGAATAAAATTTTAATAACACTATTAGAAGAAGAATAAATTTTAATTAAAAAAATAACAAACAAAAACTGCAATGTAAATGCTCGACAAAAGATAGAAAGTATTCAACAACAGCACACGCCAGTTATAACAACTACCATCCAACTTTCTTTTTGCTTATCTCAATCCCGAAAACCCTAATTAGTATGCTGTATGGTATAAAAGTTTATTCTCGGAAACACGAAGCGACAAGTTAGGAAAATATTCTACATAATTGCTCCCGGTAATAAAATATTTTATAAGGAATTTGAGATGATTTTGTTACAATTTTCTTGTTGTTTTCCACTCTGCTTATCTCGGTTCAGCGCACTAGAAGATTCACGAGTCTAGCATGTCCCACTTTTGAAGCCTTTCCCAACGCATTTACCCTTGCTGCTTCAAAAAAAAAAAAACTAGCTACATAGAGGGATGAAAGCTGTGTCGTGTCGTCTTGTTACCAAGTGAATTCTCATCTACATCACCATCCAGGTCAATGTATTATAGCCCTTTCTTATTTTTTCTTCAAACACATATTTTTCTTAAAATATAAACGAATTTCTGTCTTGATTTCTATATACCAAGTTCCATTTCTCATGTCTCCATCTAGGAATGATTGCTGGAGCTTGAAAATAATAAAACTAATTTTTTTTAAAGTATTATAAAGTTTGAAGTGCTTCGCTTTACAGACCAACATCCTCCTTTCGTAGACATTTAATTACTTTGTCAACTACGATATTGATCTGTAGATCTAAAAGCTAAAGTTTGGTATTTAACGAGCGTAGTTTGATTTTAAACTCAAACTTTCAAGGTCTATCTGCAATCTGTGTTTGAAGTTAAATTGCTAAAAGCCACAAAAACGGTGTTTGTATAGTAGTTTCTAAATATTTAAACGTTAAATAATTACTTTCCAATATACACTAACGTTACAAACTACAAGGAGATTTGAAAACGAATTTGTTTCTGGAACCATCCTAATTTTGTTTAAACTGTATTTTTATTTTTTTCTTAGCTTCAAGCTCAAGTATCGTAATAAAATGTTGAAGAATATAAAAAAAAGCAATTGCTAGAACGTCAATGGCTGTTCTAGACTAAAATTACTTTCACGGTTTGAAAAGAAAAATTTTCATTGAAAAGTGCTTCTTTTGTAAAATTTTTACAGTAACATTTGTGTATGAGATTTCTCTATTGAACAACATGTTTATTATTAAATCACAGGAAGTAGCAACATTATTCAGAACATTTGATTGAAATAGCTATTTCCAATGACCAAAGTTTTCTAAACAGCATCATACAGTGATCTCTCTACACAGACGGTAATCTCCTGAATTGTTAAAAGAACTTCCTTCCTTCAAAATAAATTTCTGTAAGTCAATCTTAGAATTATTAAGAAGTTCCCAGAACACAATTTTTTGCTTCAAATTTCCAATGTATTTTATTTAAAATACTTCGGTCTTGACAACGGAGTTCTAGATTGATTTTTCTGATGCGGCTTCAGTTCATTTAAATGTTACTTTGACAACAGTCTTCAACACATTGCGGTTTTCGATAAAAAAAAAACAATATTCAATTTTAATTTCCGTTTACAGCTGAATCAATGCTTCACTATTAATCAACACAACACATCGTTCATACATTAATCTCTCCGTTTTCATCGTGATGAACCTTCAACTTTGACAGCAGTGCTCAACCAACCGCAAAGGGTAAATACATGATACACCTAGTTTAGCACCAAGGGCGGAACTATTGCGGAATACTGGCGCCACATCTCAGCATCGTTTTATCTATCTTTTCTATGAATTTTATAACTTTATTATCATGTCAAAGGGTACGGAAAATTGAAACAAGGGTTAAATAATTCACATTCTACTCCGTATTACTAAAATACCCACTTTGTAACATTAAACAACAATAATGTAAAGCTAAACTAAATACCATTTTATTTAGTTCTGTATCAAACACACAATGAACATTGTTAGGTTTACACACAGAACTATCAGATAATACCTGTGTGCGACTATGTTATGCGATTTCATGATCTATATTAAGCTCATCTTGATGAACATTGCCGTACAGAATTAAATGGAATAGGGATGTATACTAAATTTTAATTGTTACTCTGTTATAAAAGATACTCAACTGTGGAATACGTTTTGCACTTTTTTTTCGATATTTTATTATAGGAATAAGCGCCTTACAAACTTTGCCGCGCGACAGAGACTAGAGAAACGTACCCAGTCGGAGATTAGTGATACGTGACATCATACTACCATACGGGAAGAGTAAATTATCATTATAGAAACGCTTTAAGGCTGGCATTTACTTAAAGCAAATTCGAATTTGATGTATGGAAAGTTGCATACCTACAATAACAAGAATAATGCTTGCCTTGGAATTTTGTTTCATATTTTTAAATATTTCAGATTCATCTGACGTTACCAAAATTGATAAATGCAATAAAGAATAATGAATTTACTGTATTGAATATAGATTTTGTCGTTATCTTATTTTAATTTTTTTTTGTCAAACAACAATACCTAGTAGAAAGTTGTAATCCGTTATAATCCGTCTTTTGTGTATTGGCTAAATTGTCAGTTAATGGTCCTGCTAATTGTGTTGCCTATATGCTAAATTGCGAAAGGTGAATTATATTGATATTTCTAAAATTTTATTTCCATTATTTCCGAATTAATTTGCATTTTAGAAAAAAAATTCTTGTGGCATTTGAAAGAGCGTGGTTATATCTATCTATTGATAGAGAGAATTTTTCAATATCCATATTTTTGTAAATACTACTTGAAAATTTTAAAGTAAAATAGAGTTGTACATTTTTTAATGCTGAAAAGTTATTTTTTAGAAATTAAACAAAAACTTTCTATGGGTAGACAGATAAAACACCAATAATAAGAAAAAAATTTCGCCCGCCCTTCCTACTTTAAAATTGGCTCTGAAAAATTGGAACAAAATGTGCATAAAATGGGATATATTTCAAGGTGTAAACTCCAGCCTTAAATTGGAATGCAACGAAAACCGCGATAGATAGGGTAAAATACTAAGGGACCAATGTTGTAGAAAATAAAATTTCCTACAAAAAACTCCCTAAAAGCGTATGTGCAATTGTCATAGTTTGGGCCTGAGAACCGATTGAAATTAGCATAAACCAGCAATTCTGGTTTAAAATTGAAACGCAGCGAAAACCACGCTAGATAGGGTAAAATACTATTGAACCAAAACTGTAGAAAATAAAATTTCCTACAAGAAACTCTATGAAAACATCTGTCTAACCATAATAATTTGGGCTTGAGAACCGTTTGAAGTTAGCATAACCCTACAATTCTGGTTTAAAATTGAAACGCGCAGCGAAAACTGCGCTAGATAGGCGAAAATACTATGGAACCAAAGCTGTAGAAAATAAAATTTCCTACAAGAAACTTTATGAAAACATTTGTCTAACCATAATAATTTGGGCTTGAGAACCGTTTGAAGTTAGCATAAACCTACAATTCTGGTTTAAAATTGAAACGCAGCGAAAACTGCGCTAGATACGGTAAAATACTATGGAACCAAAGCTGTAGAAAATAAAATTTCCTACAAGAAACTCTATGAAAACATCTGTCTAACTATAATAATTTGGGCTTGAGAACCGTTTGAAGTTCGCAGAACCCTACAATTCTGGTTTAAAATTGAAATGCAGCGAAAACTGCGCTAGATAGGGTAAAATACTATGGAACCAAAGCTGTAGAAAATAAAATTTCCTACAAGAAACTTTATGCAAACATTTGTCTAACTATAATAATTTAGGCTTGAGAACCGTTTGAAGTTAGCATAACCCTACATTTGGTTTAAAATTGAAACGCAGCGAAAACTGCGCTAGATAGGGTAAAATGCTATTGAACCAATGTTGTAGAAAATAAAATTTCCTACAAGAAACTCCCTAAACGCGTATGTGCAACTTTAATAGTTTGGGCCTGAGAACCGTTTGAAATTAGCATAAACCTACAACTCTGGTTCTGCGTAAAACTTCTGCAGATAGAGAGAGCGAGTCTTATACGATACCGCGGTAAAGAAAGGAGACAGCTGCGTCGTCGCGTGGGTAAGATTGTTCTTGTTGATTTTAGGTAAGGCTAGTGACGTCACCACGTGTTTGTGGTCACATGATAATTTTGAAATTATTCTGAATTTATTTATTTAGGTAAACAATCAAGAAACAGTTTTTCATGTTTCTGTTTGCAGTAATATACCGTCTGGGTACTTTCAAAACCGAACATAGGGGAATTGCATTGTAACTAACCTTTATATAGATTCCTGCTCGCCATTTAAACCCACAAGGATGGTAATGGTATGAATAGAACAACAAAAATACAGCGCATCTGATGGTACCAATACATGTTAATACTTAGTTATCTTTTTCTGTAAAAAAAATTATGAAATAATGCTATTTTGAAATAATATAGGTTGCTGTGATTGTCAACTTTTTTTTATCTGTCAATTAAATTATTTGAAATCAGTCGATGTTTCTGTTATTAATATCAAATAATATGAATAATAACGAGTATTCAGTAGAGCAGAGGGTTTTTATAATAAAGACATTACCATCCTTGTGAGTTTAAATGGCGAGCAGGAATCTATAATATAAAGATCAGTTACAATGCAATTCCCCTATGTTCGACTTTGAAAGTACCCACTCGGTAGACACTATACCACATACTTTAATTATATCACTTTACGTTTACGCAATAAATGTTTTTTAGTAGGTAGGTATAATTCCCTAACTTTAAAATGTAAACCTTTGAAACTAGACATTGAAGCAGCTATGATAAATAAAAAATATAATTTAACATTCGTGTTTGACTGTTTGCCAAGTAAATCCAGACATTTTTAAAAGCCTCAAGGTATAATCAGCCTTTTGAAAGTAAAGTAACGTAAAATAATTATATTACATAGGTACAACATTCACATATCAAATTTTAGTTTGTTTAATCATGCGAATCATATCTAGTTACTTCATTCCACATCCATTCTGCTTGTGAAATTTAACGTCCTTGTCAAAACCCTCTGGTTTCCTTTGCTTTATAATATGGTATTTCGGTATATTTTCTTGTAAATTTGACTAACATGTTTATAATATAAATTTCTTATACGTTAATAATAATTTATGTTCAAGATCAAGTTATATTGACATTATTCGGAAAGTTTTAAAACGTGCCATTTTGAAGTTTAATTAATTACTTATACATCAGGTCCGAAGGTTTCTGTAATGGAATCCGTACTCTACCCATAAGAAGTGTAATGATTAATGATTGTAGCGAGAAAGGGAGCTTGAATATAGTAGAAGAGTAATAACATTCAAAATTTGCTTCCATCTCCCTAAAGCACCCTTGTTACAAGATCACAATATAACTTGCTAAAGTAGTCACTTTAATTAGTTTGTAAACAAAAAATGTATGAAAATTTTGATACTTTTTTCTTATGAATTCTGACCATTATTAATTTTAATTAGAATATATTTTAAGTAGCAACCTACGATTAATTCCAATGGGAATGTAAATTAAAACATATGCAATGCATGTTAAGAGCAAAAAAATATTGTTTGTTTTGCTTATTGCGGCCTCGTTAGCGAAGGAAAGTTTGCTTTTAGTTAATTTTCTTTCGGTTCTACACTACAGTGTTATGAATTTTCTAATTTTACGAAATTACACCTTCAGCAATTTTAATTCTATCCTCGGAGTTAAAAAGCATTCTTTTTACGAGCTGTTTCTGCAACAGTGATTCTGAATTTTTTGTTTCGTCAATATATCACCGTCCCCTCCTCTACAGTAAGAAATAAGCGCGAAAAATTTTATTTATTCAAATGGCATCCCCTGCCTCATAGATCTTTGTTTAATATTTAGACATTTCCTGTTAAGTCGCAAATTCAGGTGTGGGGTGTATCGTTTATTTTTGATTTAATGTGTTTATTAATCTTCGCATACGCGACTATCCCAGTTTGCTTTTATATATTTTTTTTTGCTTAACTCCATTGATTTATGTTGTTGATTTATTGTATACAGTAGTTGGCATCCTACGCTTTTTCTGTTTGGTTTATTATGTCGAATTGCAATTTAACCCCGGGAACCCTTTAGGTATTTCTTCCAAGTTTTGGTATTAAATGCGATGAAACAAACAAAAGATTTTCACCTTTGTCTTCTTTATTACTGCCATCATAATAGATTTCTCAATAAATACAGGTCTTTCCACATATTTTTCCTGAGATAAAATCAAATCGTTGTCACACAATAATAAAATACTTATTTGTTGCTTATTATTTTGTTAAATGTGTTGGTCGTCGTAAAAATATTATGTTTGTGCCTTTACCACCATCCTAGATTTTATAGGATAATACGACTTATTTGATTGGCTTCTATAAGCAACTTCTAATAAGTAATAATTGGGGATTTTTATATCCTGGGAGACTGTATTAACACTAAGATAAATATGAAAACTTTTGTGGTGGGGCAATCCTATATCGTCAAGTCACACGTACCTACCTTCATATGATTTTGAATGCTTTCGTTTATTTCCGTTCTTTTATAAGAAAAATTCCATTTAACTTGATGCAGGACTGAAAGCACTAGACATGAGTTTGACGTTGTCATGTCAAAGACATTCCTTTTATTCCTACGGGGTTAACTTCATGTAGAAGTGTTCAGTTTTAGCATTCATCAATATTCATGAGAGGAGGATCAGTTCCATTTAAATTTACTCTGCTGACATGTACTAGTTCCAAATTTATATTTACTGATAAACTTACTTTTATCAAAACTTAATAATTGCCATCATTTTTGAGATATGTCACATAGTTAGTATTTAGATTAGTCAGGCTGTGGATTTCGATTCAATTCTAATTCAAGATTGGGTCATCTCAGATTTATGCGCAGCTGGCCAAACTTAGACTATCCAGTGTCTACTAACAACAGAATATTCTAACGTCCACATCCAAATAAGCAAGTCCCTTTATTTACAGACACACAAACGAGAAGAAAGACCAGAAATGCTTTACAGAACAGAAGCTGAAAAAAAAGGCATATTATAATGCATCCTTTTAGAAATCCAGTAATCCACAGATTCTTCCGTTTCGAGGTTGTATTATACAGTACAAAAGCAGAGCTTGAAAATATTTCAGTTGTAACTATTTTTCTGTAGTTTGCGTCTTTTTTTCCAAAGCCAACCATTTACCACGGTGTCATTATTGAGCCCCCTTCATGACGTAGTACCTGTTTACCATTTTATGCGAGGAATTTGAATTATTTACCCTTGGAATTTTTTAGACGGTTCATTGATGAGACTAGTCCTTTGTTCCATTTGTCATTGGGATATCACGCATAACTTCCATACTAAAATGTTTACTATGAAGGGATGGATGTATATTTACATTAAACAACTTTGTAAGGCCGAAGTTTAAACTAAACATGTGGTTGCTGCTCAGTTGTAGGAAAACATGGGAAACTTCAAGAGAGAAGTAGTTGATTACATAGTCAGGAAATGAAGACTACAAAGAGAAAAGGCTTCTTTCAGAAACATTTCTGTGTGCTTTTAAGGTTGACTTTTCGGGTTTAAACTCGATAACATAACAGCCTGTAGTGAAAAACTAATTCGAGAGTGACTTTTTGTTTGAAATGGTTTAATTTTTAAGGTTTTCTTTTTACGTTGGCCCAGATCGTGCTCCTGTGTAAACATCCTTTTCCTTCCCCCGAGGTTGGGAATCGCAGCCGCAGAGAATAGGAAGTATCGAAAAAGGTAGTGGCCGGTCGAGTGCGGTCAGAGCTGGCGAATCAATTGGGGCAGCGATGAAGACACAAATAAAGCACAGCGGGAATTATGGCTCGTGCTGGACACCGGTCCGGGCACAGATTCCCATAAAATTCTCGCACGTTATTAGAGTATTGATTTAGCTGCTGTTCGACTATAAATTGTAACCCTACCATTGCTGTCATGAGCCGGCTATGTGACGCGGATTCGCTTGAACGCGCGGGTCGTCCCTACTTGTCCCGGTCGGGACACACGAAAACACTAAAACCAAAAACCAAAACGGTACTCACATTCATCGTGATCCTTGGCGGTGACGGTGAGAACGGTGTGCTGGATGTCCTCGTTCTCGTCCACCTCCGCCTCGTACAGCGCCTTGTCGAAATACGGAGGGTTGTCATTCTTGTCCGCAATCCCAATGCGGATGAACTTAGTCACTGTAACAGATACCCAAATTAATGCCCCTTGCCATATACAAACATGTGGGAGAGCAATTAACACTGTTTGCAGAGTCTGTTTGTGTTTTCATCAATATTTCAGAGTGGTTAACCTAATAAAGAGGAAATTAAATTCCAACTTCGCGGCTGTCCATTCAGGGGTCGGTCCGCAATGCAACAACGCAATATAGCACGCATGCCATGTAACAAGTTATTTAAATGTAGAACTAACGTCATAATAAATTGCAACCCAGACCAGACTTGGAAGAGAAAGTCTTTTCACTGTACTAATTAATCAAGCTTAAGTCCAACAGAGTAAATGCCAACAATTGCTCACTAACGTGGAAGTATAATCAGCGATGCGTTGGAACTTGGTAGTTTCTAAACACTAAGGATACAAAGAACCAACCCCCTTGTCACTTCACTTTCTAAGGAATTTCAACTACAAAAGGGGATAACAATCTTCCAGCTGTTTTCCATTTGATAAGCAAATATTTGTATGCATGCTTTCCTATGTCTGAAACGAATCAACATGTTCTGTACAAGAAACCAATCGCATTCACTTATATCGCAAGAATATTGAAGGAAACAATCTTAAAATAGTTCAGTATTTTTAATAAACTACCAACACTTGAAACAACTGTTGAAAGGTTACAGTTTTCTTGAAATAAAAATAACAAATTGAGACAGAGCAAAAGGAAAATGCGAGAAAACTGGGGAAAGTCAGAAATAACGAGAATGAGAAGAGAGGGTGTGAGAATTGGGATTGAGAAGTGACAACAGAAAAAAAGACAGATACAAGATAAAGTTACACTTTTTCAGGAAGACTTGACATTATAAATTTTTAAAATACGAAAGTTTTTGGTAGAAAGATATCTTGATTGACCTTAAAACGTCAACTTATTTTCAAGAAATATTTGCCCTATAGCAGACAAATAAATTTTTTACGTAACGAATTTAATACCAATTGGAAAGGGCGTAGCGCAGAGGTCGTCTTTATACTCACTGGTGGATCAAATCCGACCGTGGAACAGGTAAAACCGTTTCACCCATGACTGATGAAGAAATCATATTATATAGGGTGTCCAAGATAAAGGGCGGATACATGAGATAGAGATTCGGTTAAATGAGAAGAAATTTTCAGCGTATTTGAAAAAGTAAAGTTAATGTCAATATCTTGAAAAGTTGACCTACAAAAACTGTAATTATTAGAGATTTGAAATCTCCATAAAAAAGTACTTTAAATTTCGCGTTAGGCTTAAAATACAGGAAACTAGAAAACTGAAAATTTAAGATTTTTCAACATGGAGTGAAACTGCGTAAAATTTACGTCGTTGCTAGCTCCACGGCTAACGTGGATATAATTCTGGCACAAAATCCACGGCATTACGTTATTGTCAAGGGCGAATACGAGATGCACCTACTGTGCATGTCTTGGGACTTAACAAAATTATTCCATTATGAAAGTTTCAAACATTTTCATATTTTAAATTAATTTTTAGTTAATTTGCAAGTTAAATATGACCAATAAAAAATACTAGAGTAAAGTTTCTCTAAGTCCGAGCGATTGATTTTGTTTGTAGTTAATAATTATTATAATTAGATTTCTCAGAAACAGACTTTTACGCCTTGGGAGAAGGCAACCAATCGTACGCAGCTCTGTCCCTATAATCGATTGAACTATAAGTAAAATAGTTCAAGCTGAAATAATTTTCCAAGTCCCCAGACATGCGCCGAGTCGGCCGATAAACGACACCCCATGATAATGACGTATGCCGTGGATTTTGTGTCAGAATTATATCCACGTTAGCCGTGGACCTAGCAACGGCCTAAAATTTATTGAAGGTAAAGGATGGCATTTTGAACAACCAATAAAAGAGCAATCATAATAATTTTTTATAATAGTTGATCTTAAAAACAATTTCAGTAGATGTCGGATAGGATTTAAACTCTCAATTTTATTTTTATATCAGAGTTTATTTTGTAGGTCTGGGTGTATTATACAAGTAATGATAAATTGAATATCACGAATTTTGAAAGCATGAATACAACTCGAAATGCTGAGCTTTAGTGGAAACGGATTATTGAGAAAGAAATGCCAACGGAAGATATATTAAACTTCTAGAACTTCGCTAAAATAAAAAGATCATACCAGTAGCATACAGAACTGTAAGAAACACTATTTTTCAGTACCTCGAGACCTTAACTCAAGGATCATCTGTACGTGAGGTATAAATGAATGAGATATAACTTTGTTTATCCTGACTGTAAGGCCTGGTTTCGTCTATTTCAAGTTAAAATGTCAGATTTCGTTGAATACAGAGGTGTAATGCACAAAGTAAGACGGTGAATGTGCTTAGATGTTGTCGTAACTTTATATGACGTTGCCTTCAAGAAAAGTTTGCAAGGATGAGTTGTTTTGCGTAAATAATCAGTTTCTACTTTAGATTTTTTTTTAAAGAAAACTAAATTAACTAAAGATGTGCGTGGGAATAAAATAAAGCTTCCATATATGATGAGGAACGAGGAAACTCCTTTTAAGATAATAAATTTCATTCTTTGGTTTAACATCTAAAAAGAATTTTACTTCTAAAGACTCTTTAATGTACATTACGTGTCTTAATAAAAGCTTGCATAGCTAATATCCAATTTATAAACTTATAATAGCATAATGCTATAAATCAGAAAAGCTGGTAGTGTTGTAAATCTAAATTAGCTGTTAAATAGTTCTGTCTCATAACAGTTGATAGGATATTAAATTGGAAAATATCCTCGCAGTTTAACAAACTACTTTTATGGGTTGGTTATATATTTTAATTAAACGATCACGTCTTATTTTAGTGGCATATTTCTTAGAAGTTAATTTCCTTGATCGATTTAAATTTAATCCTGACATGCAACCTACACATAAAGCCACCCACAATCTAAATATGTCACTGTTCACATGATAATTAACACGCACGTAGCATCATCCCTTAGTTTATTAAAGTCATACTATAGGGAACATCTTGATATATTAGAAAGCCGTTTGTTCTATACGCTTCATCTACCGATATGGGATATTAATGTCAGTTTGTAATTAAAGTAATGTTGTACGAAGCTTTTCGAGGTTAATGGTTTGAGAAAATTTATTTTTCGAACACGAACCATGTTGAAGATAACATAAAACCGCGTTCCAAAAGGAAAGTGTTTTCTCAAATTAATTGTAAAGTATATTTAGAACCTTTCTTCATAAAAATCAGTTAAAACTTTCCAGGTTCGCACGCCCTCAGATAAATTGATTTCAAAAATTGTAGTTTTATATGGAAGTTTAGAATGCGATAACATCTGGTTTGATTTATGTCCAGGATTGGTATATGTGTACTTTTATGGACGTAAATTCGAACAAGTGATCATGCATAATTCAACTCATAGTTTAATTTATCACTAAATGCGACTGGTCAAAATGATAACGTTCTGAATTCACATTGAAAACAAAATTGATATTGATTCAGGCATTTTGATCAGTTATACTGTAATATCTGATCTATCAGGTTATTGGAGAATATTTAATTTAATGTAGAACATAAAAATTGCGTTGTTAAATTATAACTCATCTTGTACGTGTAACCGAAACGTTCAGAAAATCTACAAGAATTTCCTTTCAGAGTGTGTTCATAAATTTTCAGTAGCCTAAAGTTTCGGAATACTTGCTAAAAATAAATTCCAGCGAGGGCGAGGGTCACCAGGTGCAAGGTTTGGGAATAGCTATTCGACAACCATTATTTCCGTTCCTTCTTAAACTAAACGAAAATATATTGCGAGGTCAGAACAGGTATATAAAACTGGAAAAGGCAAGAATGAAATTAATAATCAAACACCGCCAGTTCTAGACATTTCATCAACACCATCATCTAAATATTTCAGAAAAATAATATGTCACTCAAGTATAAACTTTTACGTTTTATAATTTCCTAAACTGGGGGCAAAATTGTTCACTCTTAACATGATAAAGTACAGTTTGTAGTTCTTGTTTTCATCACCGGATCAAGGCTTGAAACTTCTGTTAAATGTATTGTGTAAAATGCGGAGGGAAATGGGATTTACGTGTTGTCATTTAGCTTTGATATTTTAGGAAATCCGTGGGAGAAGAAAATCCTTGGATATTTTTAGTCTTATACCTAGTATTTTTGTCAACCAATCGAATGTGGTAGAAAATAACCTCGACAAATGTCAACCTATACAGTGAAGTCCATTTATTATGCAATATTATTGCAAGTTAAATGCACCGCCCATTTTATCTTTGGAATATAGGCAACCCATTATACACTACTAGCACTCTTGCCCCTGCTTCCTGATTTTGATTATTGTTTGTCAAATTACACACAGTGTTTTTTTTAGTTTTTAATAAAGAACAAGATTTAAAACGAACGATTTATTGGAAACATGATCTATACAGACGAAAAAAAAATAGAAATGTGTATACTATAATATCACTTCGAATTATCGAATTATCAATAGGTAATGTTAGGGATTATTTTAGTGTAAAATATCCTAAAAAAACAGTCCCTAATGTGTCTCTAATATCAAGATCATCTAGAAAATTTGACACAACATGAAAAAAAAATTGACGTAAAACAGTAACACATGAATTTGTACACATTTCTATTTTTTCTTGGTCAGTATAAATGATGTTTTCAATAAATCGGTAGTTTTCAATCTTGTTCTGTATTAAATATTAAAAAAATAAATTTAACAGGTGACATACAATAGTTAAAGTCAGTAAGCAGAGGCAAGAGTGCTTGCAGTGTATAATGGGTTGCCTATATTCCAAAGATAAAGTATCCGGTCCATTTAACTTGCAATATGCCTATATTGCATAATAAATGGACGTCACTGTATGAATTATAAAATTAAATTCTAAAACCTAGCAGCTTGGTTGGGATAAAAAACAACAATGCCAGCAATTACAGCACAAACTTCCTAGACAAGTTGTGCATTTTTCCATCAAACTACATTATAAAGTTCATAAATTTAAATTATCCTAGAAAATGCTAAGAGAAATGCAGAAAAAGAATTCAAGCGGTTGATGTAATAAGGAAGATGCACGAGAAGTAACTACCCCCAGTAACAGAGCGCTATTTTCACATCACAATTGAAACTTTCCTTCGTGTTTATGAAAGGCGGGACTCTGCGGTCGTATGAGATAATACACGCGGTTATTGACGAACAACGTATTTGCCTACAGCAATAATAATTACTTTTATCCTGCACTATCGGCTCTGTAGATATTTCCATCTCTGGTAAAGTAAAGCACATCAAACATCACCCTGTTTGCTGATCTATAATACAAAGTGTTACTAAAGCTATATGATGGGATTCTCAATAGTCTCGTTCGGGTAAGTGAATTACGAGGGGTTCATTTTAGAAAATTGTTCGTTTCCTACAGAGATGTTACTTTCCGTACAAACCATATTTGATTTTTGCGATACGCATAAATTACGAAACGGATATAAATTGGTAGCTGATACTTTTCAATATTCCAGATAACGAATCAAATTCTGTTTCAAAAAAAGGTTAAAGAAATAAACTAACCAATTGATGTTCCTGTTTATGTGAGAGCAGTAGGTTTCTAAAAGTGATCCCCTTTTAATTAGGCGCTTATATCGCGTTAAGGACCTCTCTACTGGAAATTACCCTCTTCGGTTTTAATTTTAATTTGACGTTTTATCGTTGAAGTAATTGGCAAGGCGGAATGTAAACACTGAACATTCGCATTCTTGAGTCCTTTTATCTTTTATAAACGCTCTTAATGTGGCAGCTATCCTCATTTCTCTGGCAACTGCTTATTACAGGTTTAAAAAATTCCCTAGTTCAGATTTCAGGATTTTCTAGTCACTTTCAAAGAGATTTTCTACAGCGTTTTACGAGAAAAATATTTATAACGTAGTACAAAAATAAAATACTAAATGTTAAATAAATTGACTTCGTTTTAAGAAGATTTGTTTAAAGATAATGAAGCTATTGTTGACATCTTAATTAAGAAGAGGATTTCAAGTTTCTAATGGAACATTGCAAGAAATGTGGATCCAAGAATGGAGTTTACAGAACAAACCACATAATTTGCTATAATTACATTGGTACAAAAGCATTCAACATAAATGGTCTAACTTTACCCTCAACTCGTAATATTTATAATAGCAACTAAGTAGTCTAATGTTTATTATAGTGCAAATAAAATATTTATTCGCCCCTATCTACGTCCGTATGTTTAGTTTCAGGAATAGCTGCTACTAAATTAGTAAGTACTATAATATATGCTTAATAATTAGAATTAATTAACATATTATGTGGGATATCTCTTGAGGATAATAAATTGTGTAATATTCAAATAAGAAATATTAATCCCATACTGTGAAGCACTTAGGTTTCCTCCATTACACAGAGCTTCCCGAAAGTAAAGGATAAATTCAATAAAATCGTTGAGAAAAATATTTCCAATAAATGCTCCGACACGTCGATTTTTATTTTTAAATTATCATTTAGAGATGTAATTTTCAACCCCCCACTCTGCAACCCCTAAGCGCTGCCAACTCTAACTTTAAAAATTTAAATAGCAAAGAACCCTTTCTGATACCTCATCTGATATCTTTTTTTATGCTGAATACAATAAAAAAAAGTTTTTCAAAATCGGTTGATAAATAACGGAGATATTTACCAAACTGTAGGTATTCAAATGAAAGTGCCAATATTCTAGCAGGCGTTGGTACGGCTCTAGCAATGGGTGGTAAAAAACAATTGCAACTTGTTTGTAATTGAATGTAAACAAAATACAATTGTTTTTTACCACCCATATTGCTAGAGCCGTACCAACGCCTGCTCGAATATTGGCACTTTCATTTGAACACATTTTGGTAAATATCTCCGTTATTTATCAACCGATTCTGAAAAACTTTTTTTTATTGTATTCAGCATAAAAAAAGCTATCAGATGATGTATCAGAAAGAGTTCTTTGCTATTTGAATTTTTAAAGTTGTAATAGGCTGCGCTTAGGATTTGCGGGGTGGGCGGTTGAAAATTACATCTCTAAATGATAATTTAAAAATAAATATCGACGTGTCCGAGCTTTTATTTGAAATATTTTTTTCAACGATTTTATTGAATCTATCCGTTACTTTCGGGAAGCACTGTATAAATAATCCTATACCTTTAAACTTAAATTGCTAAAATAAATGCCTACAATGTTTTACAGTTGAAGTTGCTGAATGGTTATTTGAGTACAAGTAGACCATAATGGAAATAAAGGCAAATTTTGTTCAAATCGGAAACACAGGTGCTACACACTTATGTGGAACACCCCGTAGATAGAAATTGTCCAGCAGTGGTAAATGTGCATTCCCACAAAGGTAGCAAATTTGAATAAACTTGTACCTAGTTTTAAACCTGATAGGATCACTTTTGAAAATTTATTTCATTTCGGAAGGTGGAAAAAACGTGTTAATGAATATTGGTTCCCACCATCCAAAACATCAAAAGATACGGTTTTCACGACAAGCCAGTATTAAATGTCGAAATTACGCTTTGTAATGAAGAATCGTTGGTTGATTACGTAAATTAAACTTTATAATAATTAACAGTCAAGTACTTGAAGCGAATAATTCGTTCCATATATTAAGGAACACCCACCCACACGTTACGTACGAAGAATCTAAATAGAAAACAAAATAAGCTGTTGCCTAAGCTCAGTATTCTCATCAACAAAGCGCCTTTTCTTACAAAGGAACTGTATTTGACACATTCCCGACGAGCCGAAACCAAGAGACTTCAAAACGGAAACTTTTTGATACTTTATTATCTAAAAACCGCAGCAGCTACTTTTTACTTTTTCCTTTTTTAAAATCTAAAAGCTGAGAATTATAAAAGTTTGAAATACGTAGTTACCTTCGCAGCAATTTCATATTCCGACTCGTCACCCACATGTAAACACAAATGTATCTTTCCTCGACGCTTTTAACTTGTTTCCACCCTTGTCGCATCTGATACTCTATAACTTAAATCAAACCCAGATATAGATAATAAAAGGCAGCAGACAGTGACAGGTTGAATCATAAAAAATGGATCGAAATCTTTCGTTACGTACGGTATCAGTGATATTTTCTTCTGAAAAACACATCGTCCGTTATTTTGAGATGGCATCGAAGTATTTTGTACGAAATATAACATTGCTGCCAGTATTTCATGTAAGGATTAGGAAATCGTGGCTAGAATACGCGAAACACTTTATAATAAATATCCATTACCTCAAAAGCTAACAGCTTTGTTTCACGGGCTATCTTGAAAAAGAAAAAATAAAACGTTCAACATTGTGTTTGTTTAAGTATTTTAAATAAAAAAGAGCTCCTAAATTACAGGATTTTCCGATTATTTACGACGCAATGTTTAGTAAAGGATTAAACTTTTATTTATTTTATACTCAAATATTAGTGGGAAAAAATATTTTTGTACTCACTGACTAGGAAACGACATTCCACGAACGCTACCTATGAAGCGAAACGTCAATTTCCCGGTCTACTCAACCGGGAAAAATAGCAAAAAGCACTGACCCTCTCAAACATATTACAAGAAAATCGTTGTAATAATAATTAAGTTTAATTTATAAAGTGCTGTTTCCGCGATTTTCAATCAATAATATTTACAAATAAAAGAAAAATTTGTGAGCGCCATCTATTGGAAGCGGGAATGTCAAAGTCAAAAACTGCTATAACCTTACTTTTTTATTTACCCTAGTAATTCCAAAGGTATGAAAACTGAGTATTTAATTTGACAATAGTATTTTTGTTCGTTACAAAAAATGTTGCACAAACCTTATGCGAGAGAGCGTCATCCGTGCATTCGCGCAATGAAGAATTCGCTCGCAAGCTCGCTCATTCTTCAAATCACGCTCATGCAAGACATTCGTCTTCCCGTATTTGATTTGTAAATAACTATTCCATTTTCTGCATTAAAAAATTTCGTGTAAGTGCTTCTAGGTAAAATTTTAAGAACTTTAATAGCCATACCATGGTCAGTATCTACAGACTTTTTTGTGAAGTACAATCCTTTAAATTCTGTGTACTGTTGGATATAAAAGACATTGTTTATTTACAAGTTTCTGCATCAATTAATTTGTCATTAATAAATCAAGTAAACAAGGAGCTATACTTCAACAGGCAATGTCCTAGATTTATGATGTCACCAGCTGAAGTTTAAATCAGTTTGTAATTGAAAATGTTGCCTCTCTATACCAACCAAGCTTGTATTACATATATTGAATAATTTCCTGCAGACAAAGTTGGCGATTACGAGATTAATATCGCGTTGCTGGAAACACTTAAAAGGAAAAATGACTTAAGCTCAACGTTCCTTCGCGCGATTAATCTCTAAGTTAACAATAACTCGTTAGTTGCTTTTAATATATGAGGAAATGCCAAGTTGTAAGAATTCGACTATTTTCCGATTGGTTCGTAAAAGGGGTCGACTAGCAATTCCTCGTTTGTTTAATCGAAAGTGAAAGAGAGTGCTGTGAAAAACGATAGCAGTTAGAGTTGGGACTTTTTGCAATAGATTTGTAAGAAATGGAATGTTTCACGTACGAAAAAAAAGTTAGGCTCAAGAGAATTATAACTATTACAAAACTGTCCGATTTTTTTTTTCGAGAATTATAGGCGTGTTCTATATTGGAAAATAATAATAGTAATAATTTAATGTTAACAGTTAAAGAAGTAAAAATTATGATAGTTATATAATTTTTTCATTTCAAGTTTCTGTGATATTAAAAAAAAACACAATAAGAAGGGTTTGGACAGGACATGGAAGTGATAAAAACAAAGCCTAAGTCATAAAACAGAAACCGTTATGAACAACATTGCTTGAACCACATTCAGGATGACAAAAAGTACTTCTTTATTTTCGCTTTCGTTCAGACAAAAAAATTACGAATTAAAGACTCATAATTATAGATGAGTAATGGAAGAGTTCTAAAGAAGAATGCCTTAAAGGAAAAATTAATTATCCAGCAAGTTAAAAAGATAAAAATAAAATTCACTTCAAGGGATGTTTTTTATTACAGTGCGTGGACATAATCCATCTTAACGTGTTTAATGGGAAAATTTTATATTCAAGGGAGTTTTATCCTCTGGAGAGTAGGTGTGAATATCTACGTAAAGCGGACAATAAAAGGCAAAATTTTACGAGGCTAAAAAGTGGCACATGAAGACCTTATATTACCATAATAACGGCTAGTAGGGAAGGTTGAGAGCAGGGACGCAAATGATGTAGCATCATAGAAGTGGCGTCCGGTTCGCGCCAGGGAAGTCCGGCCGTGTAATGCCCCCCGGTAATTATCCCACCAGTGGTTCAAATTAAAAACACACGGAGTTAGAAAATCCAAAAGAGTAAGCACCATGTGCTCGAGACAAACAAGGACAGAACACTTGAATTGTGAAGTTGTTCATCGAAACTGTTAAACTTCAAAGCCTTTGATGCGATTTTCAACGCGGGCTTAATTGTCAGAATTCAACATGTGAAACTAAAACTGCAATTGACATGTTAAACCTGAGCGTTGTTATAGGGAGTAGAGGTAAATAGAGTTTCCGATTTCATATTCAACAAACGGAATTGACTGAACTTCACGTATCATCTTTCAGGCTCGTGCAAAAAGTTCGGGGCAAGCAAATGTGGGCCGTTAAGCTGTTGCGCGCCTGTTAATAATGTCTAGAGACTTTTTTGCCCACTTTCTTATGCCTTCTGTTGCTCGTAGTGTTGGTTAATTTATAGCCACTGTAGCATGATTTATTTAGAAAAATATAAGTACGGCCAGATAGTATGTCACACTCAACATTCGTTTTTTATGATTCCATTGTGGTCCCCAAAATTCTACTTAACATCCACAATTCAACCCACATAAAGAACGTAATCAGTTATAATAAAAAAACCTTCAAAGAAATGACAGACACTTTAACTTCAGCAAAGTGACTGACTTTTTACAACTCTTTATGAAACATAAGTTTTCGCGTTAGACTATTAATCGCACGATTATTATTATTAAATGATTTTCAAAAGTTACTCCGAGATACTTAACAAGAGTTAGGACCGATCTTTCAATTCGAATTTAATTCCCTCTTAATCTAACCTACGATCAATTGTCATGGAAACAAATCTCTTAACAATCGTAATCATGACAATTGACCATTAGTTAGTTTAACTGGGAGTTAAATCCGAATTGAAAGCCCGACCCTTAAACGCGTTGGTAGCCTGGGGGCCGACCAAGAACACAAAAAAGTATGTTACGCCTCTCATCTGAAAGTCCGTTTCATTTTCAGTGTGATAAGCTCGATGTTTATTTAGTTTTCGGGTTTTGAATTTCATTCCTTATAGTATTATACACGAGATAAACGATTCAGTAAGAAATATTGTTAGGTATTTTGTATCGAAAAATAGAGTCTCTTATAGTTTTCGTACTTTGCAATTTTTGCACTCAAAAGTATCAAATTTTTCACCCCCGTTTCCCTCCAAAATTTCCCACCATTATCGTCAATAAACAACACACATGGAAAACAAAATAAAACTATTTTGATTACAGCAGTAACAAACCAGTGGGTCGTTCAAAGGATATCTTTGTCAGATTGTCCTGTATACGTTCTACCGCAAACTATGTTTGGAAATTTTCCTTCCACTTATACATCCATACTGCAATTATATTAGTTCACCTTTCGGCAACCTTATGCTGAATTATAGATTGGCATTAGTATGGTGGCATCGAGCTGCTAATTTACTTTGAGTAACACCCTTTTAGAAGGTTTCCGTATATGATTAATAAATGACGAGTAAGTACTACTGTATTTCTGCACTTTACGTAGAGTTTTTTCCTGGTAGTTGGTTCAACGCTAATTAATAATTTGCATCCGTACATGTTGCATTCGTCTGAACAAAGTTCCGCTACGTTCACGTGTACGTATCTGTTTCCATTTAATCTAGAATCAGTTTACGTTGAGTACCGAGACTAGATGAATACCGTTTTTAATAACTGCACTGTCCTGAAACTGAACGGCCGCATTTTCGGTAACGCTACTGTATAATGTCTGTCCTGAAGACTATCCGATGGCTAGCGGCGATTATCAGGCGACCAGCGAAGCATCTTTTGCGAAGCTGCACAATTACGATCTAAGCCAGCGGTTTACTGGTGGTTTTATTGCATTTAAGGACGAGAGACGAGACGCCACTGGGTTACATCCAAACTAAGGAAAAGTTTTAACTTACAAGTTATATTAGATGGATAAGTTTTATACACTTAAGATAGTTCAATACATTGTTTACAGTTACTGTCTTTAAGGCCTTTCCTAAAACACTCTGGAATAATGCATTGTCGATGTTACATACTATATTTTAATATTTTTATCACTGAGAGTAATGATATAGATTCTGGTTAGCAGAAAGAAGAACGTTGCATCTATTGCAGATGAATGTGTCCAGTTGGTGTATTAGCTGCATGGGAATGAGTATTATGTGCCCTATACACTCTTAATCTAGAAACAACAGTTTCCAACTTGGATCATTTAAGAGACATCGACTTTAAACTTTACTGAAATACAGGTTTTCAAAAACCTATCATTCTTTTTAAAAGCGCTTGAAATTTTTTCCTAATTTGGTCTTGAGGTAGAGGTAACCTCTTCGTCGAAAAAGGTATGTAGAAGATATTTAGTTCCCGTCGCATTTGATTTCTTAATATATAGCATTTACGAAAAATAGGTAGTAGTTAGTCGGATCTCAACAACCGACCGACGGTTTTGCGGTAAAAGCACTCTAGATTTAAACATAAACAACAAATGAAACTGAATGTTTTAAAAAACAACATATTCACAGCTTGGGGCAGCAAGAGGATGTCAGTGTTCGAATCTGTTAGTTCCAAGTAATGGCCTTAAGTTTTTTTTTAATTTCTTGATCAGTGATTTTCGAAGCTAACCTAACATGAAATTCCAAAATCCAAGAATAAAAAGAATAAACAAACAAAAATTTCATTGGTTTGCTTGGATGCACTCCCAGAGACGTGGACCCGGACATTAGGCGCCGCCGTTAGGGCGCGGGCCGTAAGGGCGCGGAACATTCGGCCCAAGGACATTCGGGCGCGAGCCATTAGAGCGCGGGACACTCATTGACACAGAACGAATTATTTCGACAGGAAGGGTCACGATGAAAAAATTAGACAGCTTTCGCGCTCTAGTGTCCGGCCGAGTCCGGCGCTCTAATGGCCCGCGCCCGAATGTCCTCGCGTCCGAACAACTTCCCGCCCGACTGTCCCGCGCCCTTACGGCCCGCGCCCGAATTACAATTTCATGTCCTACACCGCAGAGACGACCGTCATCTCTCTTACAGGAACTGGACAAGAAATCTGATCGCAAATAGCGGAGACTGCGAGGTGGAGGTACCAACCAATTGGATGTTCATTCAGTTTGTATGCGTGACATTGACACTTTTTAACATTTGATGGGCAAACATCAAAATCATTAGAAGCTAATCTAAGTAACCAAGAACCATAGCTTCCTGCTGTTTTATTTGACTCGTCTTTCTATTTAATTTTACTCTGTCCGTATTTATTATTCCTTGTCGTGGTCTACATTCGCTAATATTTTCTTAATCCATTTATTCTCTTGTGTTCTTGTTAAGCCTCCGGCCCATTGCCATTTTAAACTGGAGATGCAGTGTGCTGCATCTACTATTTTTGTCATATTTCTTATTTGGTCCTGTAGGTCTCACTCCCACCATGGTTCTCTCCATTTTGGCAACGTTTGATTATTTCCATTGCTATTATTTTTTAGCCAAAATTACTGACACGTAGGTAAATATTGACAGTATGCACTACATGGTTACATAAACTACAATCCCCCACAGAAGAAAAGACCAATTAAAAGGAATGGTTTGGCAGAATCGTCTTTTCAAAAACTTAAAAATCTCTTAGTTTCGGCACCTATCTTGACTAGTTCCGACTATTCGAAACCATTCATCCTTCAATGTGATGCTAGTGATGTGGGTTTGGGCTCAGTTTTGTTACAAAATGAAGGTCCCGATGAAAAGGTTATTGCGTACGCTAGCCATTTTCTGACCAGTGCCGAAAGGAATTATACGGTCACGAAAAAAGAGTGCCTTGCTTGCCGGTTCGATATTGAAAAGTATCGTCCATTCAGTGAACTAACTCACTTTAAAATTATCACTGACCATAATGCGCCGTTGTGGTTACATAAACTACAATCTCCCACAGGTAGATTGTCAAGATGGACCGATGTTATCCTGAGAGCCGCTGTTTCGGGCAAGTCGGAGAAGGTAAAATTCTTCATAGGTTGTTATAAAAGCCAAAGAAGAACGATACATAATTTCGGTCCGCCCGTTAGGCGCCAATTGTGTATCGTTATTCTTTGACTTTTATAACAACCTATGAAGAATGCTGCCCATGTTAATCTTATATCACTTTCCGCTAGGTTTCATCTGATAATAAGTTTCGTGAACATTTTCATCTAAAGCATCAGAAATCACAAATCGTTGACCTAAAATACGAACCACTTTCAAGATTTTAACGTTTTAGTCGTTCAGTAAGGTTACAAAGTTACACGAGTTACTTTTTAAAACGCAGTATAAAACGTTCCTATGAAAATCATAACATAAAAGATTTATGATGCATCATAATTTAATCGATTTTTAAAATATGTAAAACATGTTTGAAAGTTATTGAGATCCTGATAGAAATCTATACCCCTTTATGATTTATTAGGAAATACTGTCTTATTATGCAAGAACACAGAATTTTTTCCAATCCAATTTTGTGTGGGACACTTTCAGTAGAATCGGATATATGGGAACCCTACATAAAATATGAAGAGACGCTCTTTAGATTATTCAGTGAACCTGTGGCCTCTCGTCAAATGCGTCTTTTTCTTCTTCCCTTTTTTGATATCTTTATCTTATCTCCGCATAATTGAGTTTGGACAGAATGACGATCTAGACCCCAAAATTGTTCAATTGATCACATTCAAGCATTATTAGAGCAAGAAACAAAGATACCTTTCTTGCCCTTAATACAGTTTATAGTTGCCTTAAAAAAAGAAATAAAGGTAAGCTTTCTATCCAATTGCTTTTTGTTGGTTCGATATTTTTTTATGCAAAACTTTCCAATCTATGTCTTGAATATATTCCCAGAAGAGGGGGAAGTGATTAACGAAAGTCTCTCAAGGGACATCAAAGTTAAAAATTAAGAGTTACTTGATACTACCTAAGAGTATTTTGCGTTAGGTTCTATTTCCCTGAAAATTAAGTTATGTAAATTTAATTGCAACATTGTGATTCTTTTCCTTAACATCCTTTTAATGGCCCTTTTTTTGATTTTGTATCAGAAAAAAACTGCTTTAAGGTAATATTTTGCTTAAAAGACAGTTACTAATGTGATATAAAAATTACAAATATTTTCTTTAAATATTTAAACAAAAAATTTGCTTAGAATACCCAAGAATCTAGCATGCTCGAGTAATAACATCAACGATGTTTTCCAGGAAAGACAATTTCCTTCTGAGTTTAATTATCATGCTAAACAACCAAGCAAGTATGCCAGCGAAATTCTAACAACCCGTTCAATGTTGGTAGGAAAAATACCGCTCATGTTGACTGAAAATGAGTTCATTCCTTGTAGAACAATTTTCCTACAGAATAATTATGGAGTCAAATTACAGTATTTTATTTTATACTTGAACAAGCTGTTGATGAACAAAATTATAACCTCATCAAATTTAAAGTTAGTTGTAAATCAATTAGGCAAACTTTCATTGTTTGAACCAAAGTTTTAATAAGTGTTCCCAAGTTTTGGTTCAGAGATCTAAAGCAACTAACAAAGTAATGATGCAAATGACGTTTTAAGACAGACAGAATAATTCAAATTTGAAATGCATACGAATTTTTGTATACCGGGTGGTGACTTGAACAACGCAACATAGGGATTTCAATGGAAAATTCTTAATGTTCAATTATTGGCTCCCCTAATTATTTTAGAGCAAAAGTGTGCTTAGGTTTTTTGTAGAGAAATAAATTCTGCATCTTTTAATACTATTATTTACAATTTCCATTTTCCGGAAGCGTAGAAATAGAAGAAATAAGAAATGGTCTTTTTAAAAAAATCACTGATGCCATGGAATTATAAAATCCAACAAACGCACTGACATTTCTGTCTCATTACATTTTTTTTTCTTTTTAAAGCAATAAAACGAGTAGGTAATAGGAACATATTTTACGCTAAACAAGGCACTTTATCATTTCTACTTTCTCTTTCGTTAAATATATTTTAAAAATAATAGATTTTAATAATCGGTTATAAACTTCACACCATAATGACAGATGTAAATACGAATGCTGTTTGTTTAGATAATTCCAAGGCATCACTGATTTGTTTAAAAAGACCATTTTTAATTTCTTCTATTTCTACGCTTCCGGAAAATGGAAAATTATAAATAATAGTATGAACAGATGCAGAATTGTTTTCTCTACAAAAAACCTCTACACACTTTTGCTCTAAAATAATTAGGGGAGCCAATTAATAATTAAACATTAAAAATTTACCATTGAAATTCCTATGTTGCGTTGCTTTAGTCACCACCCTGTATAGAGTGTCCAAAAAAAATGGGGAATTTATATTACCTAACAGAATCAATGTTTAAGGAAATTTAATCTAGACTTTTTAAAAAATTGAATAAATTGAGAATAAAGCAAAATATAAGCTGAAAATTTTTGAAACTCGTATTTATTTCATTGCTACAAGTTGGGAGGCTTTAAAAAGCTCAACTTTTAAGCTTTAAAAGGATATGTTGCAATTCGCACAGTCTCCATTCACATAGGTACATTGCTTCCGTTTTATAGCTCCGTATTTTTTGCTTGAAACATAAAACGTAAAACTGAGACCGTTAAATCTTACAAAAGTTTAACTAAGTTTACATACGTTCCGTCTACAACTATAAAAATTAAATTGTTAGGTATATAGAAATCGGATTCAGATTATATTATCTGTTGGTTTTATGACAAATCAAATAAACTTGCACCCTAGCAGAGCAGCAAATCTTTTTATTCGATTAAGAAAGAAAATAATAAAGGAAGGTTCCTATTTCTCAGAAGACCCTCATTTTGAACCAACGTTTAAACCAATTTATTGCAGAATAAAATTTCAATTTCGTTACAAATTGGGAGTAGTAGGTAGAATTACAGTTGTAGTAATAAAATAAGAAAATTATAATCTACAACAAGAAATGTAAAAATGATTTAAATTTTCTCATAGAAAATTCGATGGATTAAACTCAAGAGGGAGCTTATTATCGTTAAATAAAATCTTACAGTTCAATTTTCAAATATAAAAGAATTTAATTTCCTTACAAAAAAATTAAATGCTTCAAATACTTATCCCACAACATTCAAGCTAAAAAATTGTATTAAAAGATAAAAAGGTTTTTGCGTTTAAATTTAAAATTTGCAATTTAAATGAATGTCTCGCCACCCACGTACGTGTTCGCTGTAAAATTCTAGTATATAAAAGTTTGCTTATAACAATGCACTACAGAAAGTGTTGTTTTAAATTTGATCAGATAAATCCTCTACAAAGGAGAAAGAAAATAACGCAAACACTTTTTCAAGTAATATTTTTTTAAACTCTACTGATATTTTTGTAGTCTTTCAAGACAACCCTTATAGGAAATATATTATGCAGTTCTTCTTCAGTAGAATTGAAACCGTTTCTAAATCTCAATAATTTTTATTAACCTCTAACTCTAACACTTCCTCTAACAATAAACCTTATGTATAACAAAGCTGAAAGAAAGTAAATCCACAATACAAACATGTGTGAAAGCAGCATATTACTACACCAAGGTAGAGAAGACATTTTTCTCGGCCGAGCCGAGCCGAGCATTAATTCCTGAGAGGCGGAGCATCGAAGGAAATAAGTTGCGAGGCTGATAAGTCCTCTCTACCGTGGTTTATATACTATTTTTTCCACTACTAGCACCTTTATTCCTTTTATAATTAATCGTTTTTACGTTAATAAAAAATAAAATTACATTTTAAATATCCACAAAAATCAAGTAGCCTTGCCTGAAAACATTTCAACTGACATTTGTGTAAAATTTGACGTTTATCTAAAACATATTTATTTCTCATTTTTAACAAATAATTATAATTAAAATTAATAAGAAACAATACTAGATTGAAACAAATAAGCTTTAGAAAGTGGTTGCTGTATTATGAAGGTGAATAATATTCGATATTTGACATAATTTTAAAGGCATCAGATTAGCATGCTAGATCAATTGTTTCTATTAATGACCAGTGGTCAATAATAAAAAATTAGTAACCACTAGCTGAGAAAATCAACTTCTTGCCCTAAAAACAAACTAAATAATGGTACCTTCTAAATCTAGTAGTGGAAATTTTTTTAAAAATTCTATCTGAACTATTTCCATAAGCTCCAACAAGGTAAAAATTTACCTTTGTGTCAGTGTTATTGTTTTTAATGGTAATTATATCCAGGGGTAGATGAATTCCGCGTATGCATATAGATTACACCAGAGATAAATTAACTGAATACACAATAGAGATCAGACAAAAGAGCATTCCTTCGTACCTTCGTACAAAGAGGAAGCTGAAAGGCCTCTTCAATATTCTTTGTGGAAGTGCCCCTAAAAAGTTCTTAAATTTCTATTGTGCCCCCTAATTTAATCTATCTATCATCAATTTCCGCATCTTGTGAATGTAATAGTAATCTTTGACCTTTATCGCTTTATCATTTCTTTCGCTTCGACAGCCGTGCTGCTGGCCGCTCCATGTGATTATAGAACCGTGTGTAGGGAATACAAGAGGTTTTGCGGGTTACGCAACCCTCCAAAACAGAGTATGGCTAACAATAGCCAAAAGTTATTATTTAAAGTAGATTAGTCTGAACAATAGACTACAATAACGTGCTATATTTGCCACAAAAGCAACAGGTTTTGGATTTAATTCAATATTAAATATAATAAGCTGTTATTGTGTAAAATGGTTTCCTGAAAGGCACGGGTGATGTTCAATTAAACGACATCATATAAACCTCCTGTGTCGCCGGAATAGTTGAAAAGAGTATTATTGTCGTGAGCATTGTACCTTCTCATATACCATTTTAGGACAATGCGCTGGGAAAATAAACAGCGTACCTAATTTTCCGTACACCAGAAGATCTTATTTCTTCCAACATCAAGGTAGAGGTTTCGTGAATCAAAAAAATTAACACTCAAGATGTACTACATTCGAACAATTTACACCAACTTAAGGAGAAGAAGTTGTACTTACAGTTAACGGTAAACGAGAAAAATACGACACCGGATCTTACATTGTAGAAACCCGGAGGCGAAAGAAAACATTTTCACTGATACTTTAACACACTTACGTCGAGCGTAAAAAGAGAAACGAAGGGAAGCATCGTGGAAATAAAAGACGAGGCAATACGAACTAAATTAGTATCAATTTGCTACCTAATTTAAATGTCTTGTTACTTCAATGCTTCGTTATTTCAGTCTTACAATTTGTATTTTAAATGTCTGTAACATTAAACTGGATTCTCTTATATCAAATTAGGGATAGTGAACATGTTCACCAAATTCTCCCCTCAACAATTAAATTACACAATTTCCTAAAGTCCTTGGTAAATTGACACTATAGCAATTATTTTCTACTAAAAAAATATTCTAAAAACTAAAACAACATTTTGCTCTTAGCGTGTCTGAGACACCTCCGCATATTTCAACACCAATTACAACGTTTTATAGAAATTACCAACTTGACCTAGTCCCTAAGCCACGTTAGTCACTAGACCTCAATGAGGGGGATTTTTCAAAGTACTTGCTACACTAAGACTATATTAGAAGAGTAGGTAACATTCTGTTTCATGGCTTTGTAATTGCATTGAATTTTTACTTTCCCATACCACTACTGGTATAGGGAAGTATTGATATCATGAAAATTTTCGAAGTCGAGATTTTCGCGGAAATACGTGTTTTGGGTCCCCAGGAACCCAAAAAAGTGGTCTAGAAAAAATGTCTGTCTGTGTGTGTGTGCGTGTGTGTGTCCGTGTGTGTGTATGTAACGCCTGTAACGCAAAAACTAGTGAACCGATTTTGATGAAATTTTAAATGAAGGGGTATATCGAAAATTCATCGACAAAATAAGCTTTTCAAAACAATCCGAAACCGGAAGCGGAAGTTAGACATGTTTTTTTGGTATCATTTTTTTCAGAAGCGGAATTTTGAAAATCTGAGTATGGGATATGAAAGAAGGGCATAATTCAAGGGAAACAGTTTTTTACCGGACTCTCTAACTTCAAAATGGCGGTCGCTATGAATTTTTCAAAATTTCGACTTTAACGCCCCGTAACTCAAAAACCAGTTATCTGATCAGTTTCCGCAACAACTTGTTTGAAAGCCCTTTGGCTGTACTACACCAAGAAAAAAAATTATTTACTAACTCCAAAAACGGTCGCAACGGCGCTCTTCCAAAAATTTTGAAATTTTTGAAAAATTATTACAAAAAAACTGGTCTAAGGAATTTGTTTAAATTTTCTATACTTATGCAGCTTGGTATTAGCTACATTTTTATTTTTTGATGAACGCCAGACTTCCACTGTGGCGCCCTCTACGAGGTTTTGAAAATCGAAACTTGATGCTCCTATAGCGCCTTTATTAGTCAAAATATGAAAGAAGTTTAAATATAAAAGTTGTTCAGTATATAATTCTGCATTTTCCTAAGTGTATATCACGTATACAGGGCGTTTACTTTCCACAGTACAATAAGCAACTTTGTTATTTTAAATGAAGCACCCTATATATTATTATATAATTGAATGCAGAATTTAATTGTCTATCATATAGTATAATGTATTCATATGGCTAAAATGTACGGTTGATGAGAAATTCGTGAATTTTGAACTTTAAAACAGTGTAGGGTGAAATTTATAAGTGCCGATATGTTCAAGTGACCATGCGCGGGACGGGAATTCCTTGTCGCTGGTTAATCCTAGCAGCCTATGAATATAAATAATCACACATGCGCAGATGAACACAATCGGCACTTGTGTTAATTTTCAAGTTTAGTTTATCGGTTGTCGCGAACAATACTGTTGAATACCAAAAACGAATGTTTATTTTTAGTATGGGAAAGTCCAGGGGAGGTTTGCACCTCCACTTTTTAATTTAACAAAGAAAACGTGAACAAAAATTTAAACCTTTCACTTTTTGAGATAAACATAATTCAACAGTGGATATAAACAAACTTTTATCACATAGTTCAAATTTTATTAGTCATAAGACCCTAAAATAAAGATCAGTTTCTCGTCGATGATTTGAGGATTACTTTCCGACCCTTTAAAGTATTTTCCGCGTCGTGGGCTCCGCATTTTTTTTATTTTAAATGCACATGCAGTTGTAAACGTGAGGAAAAGTAACTTGACCGCATCATTTTTTATTTAAGGGTTTCGTTGGATGGCATTGCTATAAAATTAAGGTGGGTTGATAGCCAATATCCGTACCCCAAAAGGAACGGTTTACCAAGTTTGAAAGCTTCAATATGTTTCGAAAAGTTGAAAGCCTTGCCGTAATAAAAAAAATCGCGAAACGTTCCATAATTTAATAACCAACTTTACTTACCTTTAAATTTCCACATGTTTTCAATTAAATTAAAATTTTCCTGAAAATCTGTATCTGAAATGTGTCAATATTTCAATAGGAAATAAATTTTCGTTCCGGTTAGTTATACTGCCGGAAAAAAAAGGAAATTAGTTACAGAATTTTTTTTCGGTTTAATTTTGTAGTTTTCATTAATAAAAATAAAAACGCACTCTTAAGTTTTCTTAAAAACTCAGAACTTTTTAAAAAAGTATAAAAAAAATTTAAAATAAAATAACTTGGTAACTATCTGATTTAGTTAACAACAGATGATGTGACACAAGGGTTTTTATTCTGAAAAATGTAAATGGGAAGACCGTTATCTCAAAAACGTATTCTTTCTTTAATTTCCTGTTTTGACAGATAGTAACAAAACTCGAAGGTAGGTACGGTTGAAGTAAATCACCAACAAGCAGGTTTGAAAATGGGAATCTGTTTTCAAGCAACAGTGGGGTAAACCTCTATGTTGGTAGATTTTCCAGGATTAAAGGGACTTTAGAGGGGCAACACAAAATCAATTTCCAGAATTAAACAGAATCCCAAAAAAAAAAATTGGGTTACAAACTAAAATACAAAATACACGCATATTTAAACAAATAAAAAAATTAAGAGTAAGAACGAGATATTTGACTTCCATCTTATACTCAGTGGTTTGGAGTTAGAGAACACTCGAAACTTGAAGTTTACAAAGGTTTGTTTAACAATAAGTTAAAGTTACTTGTGATAAAGTAAACTGGTCGAAATCAATGTCTAAACGGTTCAGTGCATTCCAACTTTTACAAGTTTGTATACGAATTTGTTACCCTTTATGTTTGAATAGCCACGTTTACCCCCGTTCCTATAGCAATTAAAATACATACTGTTGAATTAAAAAAAAACAAGGTTTTCCCATTTACAAAGCTATTCTTTATGGATTATTAAAGTTATTGTTTGTTGGTCATCAACGCGGCAACAAATAACAATAGCTTAGCGGAAAGAAGGAAACAGCTCGCGTGTTGTTCAAAAATAATAGTTCCACTCTAACGAAATATCCTCACAGCTATTTTCAATTACTTCTGCCCAGAATAGTATTGTATGTATTTAACTGTCATGTGATTTTTTTTACATGTATACACATTCAAATGCGCGACCTACTTCCAGTCCAATAAAATATTCAAAAATGCAGATTTCCTGACAGAAATCTTTTGTAAGCACACAAAAAAGTTACGAAAACATGTGATAATATCTAAAAGTTGAGGTTTTGAAGGTAAATAAATTTTATTTTTTAGGTATTTTTCACAAACTAATCCTTCGTTCACATTTGATAAGAGGGAAGTTACTCAATCATTTACGAATATATGAAAATGTCAAAGGAAATGTGTAATGTAGTTTAGAAAACTGTCGACTTAACGTCTTTTATACTTAAAATATTCTTGAAATTAAGTTACTACACAACATATACGTCACTGCGCTTTCTTTTCCACATATGAAATTACAGCTTTCATTTTTATCAAATATACGAGATTTGTCGCTTCTGATCTTTCTCCAGCTTTCGGTCCTTTTACTTTCATGAAATGCTCGACTTTGAACTGTTTTCTTAGATTATGTTTTTCTTCCACAAACACATACTTTCTTTTCCATACAAAATTCCATTACGGTGGATTAACAGCGATATGAGCTACTGGTGTACGGTTCAGGAACATACATTCTAGGCTTTAAATTCGCTTTTATTGATCCAAAATGATATTCGATATCAAAAATTAATTATTTCCCTAAAGAGAGGTAGTTATGGATCTACTGCTCTGAAAGGGGGTCCGGTATTCGTTTTACTTTTAAAGATCTGGATGCTTGAATTTGCAGCTAGAAACAGATTTAAATTTGTTCTACTTGAGTTACTGGCCTGACGGTACGTTGTGTTTTTGGATAGAAGTGACCTCTGAAAGGAGAGAAGATTTCTTAGCTTACTGTACCAAAAAAATCAAATGTCTTTGGTTTAAGAACCGAAAGGATCCATCCACGAAAGGGAGGAGGCTAAATGGCTATAATGGTTCATAAAAGTTTTTTTTGTATCTGCTGCTCCGAAAGGAGAGCTACTCTTGCTGGATACACTGCTACACCGCTAAAGTCTTCGGAATGGAAAGCTAGTTCTCTTGGAACTGTTGCTCCGAAAAGAGACCCGGTTTCCTAGATCCATTGCAACGTAAAGAAAAAGTGCAGATTGCTTTCTTATACTGCTCTGAAAGAGCAGCAGAGTTCTTGAATTTTCTGTGCACAAAAGAGAATTTTTTTCTTGGATCTGGTGCTCCGAGAAAAGAACCACTTTTGCTAGATACATTGTTGCGTCAACCAAAGAAATGGTTTCTTAAAAAATGAATCCAAAAGGAAAGTTCGTTTTCTTGGATATGCTCTTTTAACAAAAGAAACGTGTTTGTTGTTGGAGTTGTTAGTCCGAAAGGAGTATGGTTTCTTATTATTCAGGTAGGAAAAACATCCGCTCTTCCGAAAATAGAAGTTGTTTTTGGGAAAGAGTGTTACTCCCTTGCATGTTTTGCTTTAAAAGGAGCTAATTTTGTTGGGTCAGTCGTGTTCTGAAAATGGTGCTTATTACTTGGATGCGTTGCTCCTGAAGGACAGATCTGGGCTGCATCGAACAGAAAACTTTGATTTATTGAATAGGTACGTCTTTGATCTTTCTTTACATTTCTACTGAAGATGGAAACTTAGTTTCAGAAATGCGATCCTAAACTTTCTGTGGGAAGGGATGACGTCTACAATTAACTTTTTGTTAATACATCTGCATATCTATCGGCTAAATTTTATAAACTGCCCCCAAAGCATATCAGGTAATAGAAATAAAATATACTAAGGGAAAAAAATGTAAACAAGTTTATCATTGTAAATCTTTCAATCCGGTTGACATGTTAGATGTTACACTAAAATTCACTTCCGTTTATCAAACTTTCATTTCTTATTTACGTCACATTGACAAACCTATGAAATGTCGATTCCCTTCCACTGTTTTTTAGTGATTTATCGTCAGGAAGTTTACCCTCGCAGCTATGAAAAATTAAGTGACGCCCTATTTTTATCGCATCCTCAAAATTTCGCTTTTGTAACCTTCTAGTTTTCGATATTCACCCTCTTACTAAGATGGCCAATCAGAAGACCACGCCTTACAGAGCTGAAGGCCTTTCCGGACAAACGTTTTGTGTTAAATATCTGAACATAACATCTCGGAAATTAATTATCACACGCTGAAATTTTGTGTTAGCAAATAAAAATCAATTTTGAAGTACCTATCATCAATTTTCTTCACAAAAAAACCTAAACCACTTTAACTTGATGAGATTTTAGTGGAAAATCCAATCAAGTTTTACTTAAAAAAAAATGTGTGATTGATTCAAAAATAGTTTTAGGTATGGATACGTTTAACTAGGTCCATTAAGCTGTAACAGAACGTTTTATTGACATATCGGGAACCACATTTTATGATCTGTGTAAATGGGAAAATAGACACGTACATATGGTTTAATATTGCTGTTCACGTTCAATTGAGGCATTAAATAAATAACACAAGATGTGTTTTGGGTATTAATAAGTGTACCTAATAAATAATTACATTAGCTACAGCTCTATTTAATTTAATAATTCGAAAACCGAGTAAACAAGAGAATATGCTTTCCTACGCAAATTCAACTTCTCGTAAGGGAGTATTATTTTCTAACTTAGTTGGGGTTTTTATAAAATCCCTTTAGGAAATTCCCCGAAGAGCTTTCAAAACCATTCGTGAAAAAATCTAGCAAATCGTACGCATCATAACCACCGCACCGCGCAAATATTGGATAAGAAAGAGTTAAAAATTTCCAACCGGGGGATTGTGTGAAGAGTTATGCTATGGCGAAAAATTGGCACATTTACGTAACATAATCGTGTAAGTATGGATTCAAATGGTCGTTTACATTCAAAGGCACGAACGTGTATAATGACGCCCTCGTTGTAAACCACTTTAAAAATAAAAATGAGAAAAAGAAGTTGCGTCGAGGTTAGTCATGATTTTCAATGTAAATTCGAGATCTCATAAAAATAAAAAATAAATCATGGAAAAAGTAATATTTTTCGCATTATATGTCGATATTCAAACTCCCTTTCACAGTTATTACTTATTAAGATACGAATACGACAAAAGGAAACCAAAATTTCATTTCATTACAGGAGCAAATTTTAATTCCTTACATAAATAACTTTCCAGCCTCATAGAACATTAATTATTATGCATTATTGCATTCAGAGCTTTACAGTTACGTTTGAAATTTTAATAGGAAGCTTCTAAGTACATACTAACTTAAGGAGTGGGTTTAAATAAATTATTTATTTACTCTTAGCGAAGTAGTAGATTTAAATTTCTAGATTTAAGCTTAAAATATTTTAGACTAAGGAACTTTACTTAGTATTTATTATTTTTACTCTCAGCTCTACCACTCCAGATTTTAAGTAGTTTCGGGGCCCGAATATATTAAGAATGTGTTCTATAATAATTATTGATCGCTTATATCTTATATACAGGGTGCCAATTTTAAGTTGTCCACCGTTGGTAACTTTCTTACCTTTGGAGATGGAAAGTTGGTTAAATGAGGAAAGATTCAGTATTTTTTATGCTGATTTAGAATGTGAAATTTTATTTTTTATGGCACTACTGGTTTAGCGAGAAATGGTGTCAACTTTTTATTTTTAAATGGAACACCCTGTAGTTTTTTAAATTTTTCGATTGGAAATAATTTTGGCTTTAAAAAAGTATAGTACATATGTACAGTTAAAATTACTCATAACCATGATATTTAACTTTTATTTATATTTATTAAATTGGGATCACAATTGCCATGAAACAAAAGGGCAACAATAAACAATACCTAGAAATGAACAAATGTCAATTTCGTTTTACTTGCGTAGTACACTGTCACTGAAATCATATAAAATGAATTTTTCTATTAACGAGAAGGTTGATATGTTGCGATTTACTTTTTTTGTCAAAGAAATGCAAGAGACTCGCTACAATGTTTAAGAAATACATTCGGCAATAAGTGGATAGGGACAGGTGCACCTATTCAAT